>JAQPPZ010016791.1:0-1200000 GCA_028583015.1 Wollemia nobilis
GAAGATGGATTTTCGCCAATGTTAACCCCAAATGGCATCCCAAAATGGGTTCACACCCACCAAAAATAGGTCAAAACAATCGAGAAAATGCTCGAGCATGCATCGGATAACATATGAAGGCACCCTCACTTAAGTCATCTTGGGTCAAGCGACTCGTCACTTTTCTCATGTCGGTCATTCTCTCATCGATTCGTCGCTTGAGGGGGTAGTCACACTTAGTTGCCAATCAACACCAATATACCCAGCCTTGGAAATGACATGCATTCAAAGGATCATTGCAAAAGACAATCGCGCCCCTATTTGGGGCAGCAAACAAGCAATTATCACAAACTAATCATATACTTGGCATTTGTGAATCATGAACTCAAGGTTCCCACAGAAAAAATGTTGCACCCTTTGCCTCTTCATGACTGATCAATGTCTAAGTTCAAGTAATACCTCACCAAACCAGGTTAATGCTTGATTTAAGTTCCTTAGCTCGTCAGAAGCAAGGATTCAAGAATGCATGCCCTTTCCATACTTGGGGCATCAAGAGTTGGTTAGGTTACTGAGAAACCCTAATCATTAGTGCTTTGGTTATTTATTTTTGCTCAACACTGCACCATGTGCAGCGCTTTCCAAAAAGGGGCATCTATAGACACCAAAATAACACCAATAGGATTATGTGGCAATAAGCACTGATCGCACTAACACACATAGCCCCCATGGCAGCCCTTAGAGGTTAAACAGTGGTTCTAACCACTCACACAACAGTTTTACAAGTCAGGGATCAATTTGGCACCTTTTAGACACTTTATTGCTTATTCGTCCCACCCAAGGACGAGTGCGAATTTGTACTCGTCCTACCTAGGGATGAGTGAGGATTAATACTCGTATCACCTGGAGACGATTACCAGCGCTCGCTTCAGGGTAGGACGAATGCCAGGTTTGACCGACAAAAAGTCAGATCTCGGTATATGATAACTCAGAACTGCCACTTAGCTTTTCTTGCATGGCATAGGAGTGCGAGTGAGTTCTTTTGACAACTCATATTTGCCAATTGACTCTCCCTTCACTGCATGGGAATGAGAGTGAGCTTTTTAATACAACTTAGATTTGCCACTTAGCTATCCCTTCATTGCATGGGAGTGCAAGTGAGCTTTTCTAAAACATACAAATACATGCACAGAGGCAGTTAAGAAGCCCTTGATCAAGAAGAAGTCTTCTCTTCACACAAAAAGCATTCATGCAAAGAAACACTTTTGCATGTTAATTCAAAGAGACCCCTTGGGTCTATAAAATGGTGAGTTTCCTCACCCAAAATATAGACAGATAAGGAGCATTTTGAGCAACGAAGTGCTACTAATTCACTTACTTGCGATTTGTGCTTTCAACATCCATAATCTCTTAATCGGAAGAGAGGTTATTGGGTGATTTTTGAAGGCACGAATCAAGAACCAACACCAATTTTTTTGCCCTCTCCAACAAGCTCATCCCATCCCCATCCCCCCCATGTCCAAAATACCGAGTCAATACAGCCGTCCTCTGGCCTCGTGGTGTCATCCGGATGGGAACCCCGTCTATCGAAATCCGAAGAATCCGATACACGTCCTCTAAGGTGACGGTCATCTCCCCTGTCGAAAGATGGAAGGTGTTCATCCGAACATCCCACAAGCCGATCAAAGCTGTAAGGTATGCCCGATCCGCAACAACTGCATCCAACCGAGCCACATGCTTGAGCCCTAAGGCATCAAGCCACTCCCAGTACTTAGCACTCAACGCCTCGCGGGCATTAGAAAAAATAGTCGATACCCGATGTCGACCCTTCACCACCTGCACATCACAGAAAATAACACACATCAAAAACATGCATCAAATTACCATCACATGTACAAAAATGCATAACTATACAGTAACATCTTTCATTCACATGTACATCTATAAAAAAAAATTAAAATTTCAAAAACAAAAAATCCATCAATTTTTCATCTTACATTTCATCAAAAACAACAAAAATTTGACATGGTTTACCTACGGTTTTACCTAAGTTTACCATTTCAAAACAAAAAATTCATCACGTTTTCATCTTACATTTCATCACAAATAACAACAAAAATCGACATGGTTTACCTACGGTTTTGACCTAAGTTTACCATTTCAACAAAAAAAATTCATCCATTTTTCATTTTTTTTTAATTTCATCACAAAAAAAAAAAAAATCGACATAGTTTACCTACGGTTTCGACCTAAGTTTACCATTTCAACAAAAAAATCCATCAATTTTTCATCTTACATTTCATCAAAAACAACAAAAATTTGACATGGTTTACCTACGGTTTTACCTAAGTTTACCATTTCAAAACACAAAAAACAAAAAAAATCGACATGGTTTACCTACGGTTTCGACCTAAGTTTACCATTTCAACAAAAAAATTCATCCATTTTTCATTTTTTAATTTCATCAAAAACGACAAAAATTTGACATGGTTTACCTATGGTTTCGACCTAAGTTTACCATTTCAATAAAAAAAAATTTCATTTATTTTTTTTTCATTTTTTTAATTTCATCAAAAACAAAAGAAAAAAATTTGACATGGTTTACCTATGGTTTCGACCTAAGTTTACCATTTCAATAAAAAAATTCATCCATTTTTCATTTTTTAATTTCATCACAAAAAACAAAAAAAAATCGACATGGTTTACCTACGGTTTTGACCTAAGTTTACCATTTCAACGAAAAAATTCATCCATTTTTCATTTTTTAATTTCATCAAAAACGACAAAAAATTGACATGGTTTACCTATGGTTTCGACCTAAGTTTACCATTTCAATAAAAAAAAAAATTATCCATTTTTTTAATTTTTTTAATTTCATCAAAATTTTTTTTTTGACATGGTTTACCTATGGTTTTGACCTAAGTTTACCATTTCAATAAAAAAATTCATCCATTTTCATTTTTAATTTCATAAAAATTATAAAAAAAATGGGCATGGTTTACCTACGGTTTCGACCTACGTTTCACCATTCACATCAAAAAACATTTTTATAACCATGGTTACCCTAAGGTGTTACTCTAAGTTTCATTTTGGGTTTATCCTACGGTTTTCATCTAAGTTTCCATCGGTTTGCATCCACGTTTTATTTGGTTTCATGGTCTTTAATTCATTCACCTTTTAATTTAATTAATTAGGGTTCCATGTCTTAAACAAAAGAAAAACACAATAAAAACACATTTGCATTTTTCAAATTCAAACTCGAGGAGA
Source organism: Wollemia nobilis (assembly GCA_028583015.1). Taxonomy (NCBI): domain Eukaryota; kingdom Viridiplantae; phylum Streptophyta; class Pinopsida; order Araucariales; family Araucariaceae; genus Wollemia; species Wollemia nobilis. The sequence continues at coordinate 3,244 of JAQPPZ010016791.1, forward strand.
TAGTGCACTTACTGGTCTCGCCTCGGCTCCGCCGCTCGACGACCCGGTCTGTGCACTCATGGTAGCTAGAAAATCCAGCAGCGCTTCGCGTCAGAAAATCTACCTCCTCCTCCCCAGAGCTCCAAATCGCAATCGTTGAATAGTGCAAATGAGCCAATTTCGTGATTTTTGCCTATTTATACTTTTTGTTGGCTCGTAATCGTCCCCGACTGGGATGAGTGTTTTTTTGTCGGAGGCGCGCTCGTCCCACCCCAGGACGAGTACAGTCATGGTGCTCGTCCTCCCCCGGACGAATAAAAAAAAAAAAAAACAAAACACCAAAACTTTAAAAATGACAAATACCCACAAAACCACTAAAAATTGTTGGACACAAGTGCTCTTGCACTTAACCTCTTAGCATAAGAAAACTGATGTCGAGCTCTACCTTGTCGTTATCCTACTCCCTAAGAAGGCTACCATAGCCGGACCGCTCCACGGGAAGATGGATTTTCGCCAATGTTAACCCCAAATGGCATCCCAAAATGGGTTCACACCCACCAAAAATAGGTCAAAACAATCGAGAAAATGCTCGAGCATGCATCGGATAACATATGAAGGCACCCTCACTTAAGTCATCTTGGGTCAAGCGACTCGTCACTTTTCTCATGTCGGTCATTCTCTCATCGATTCTTCGCTTGAGGGGGTAGTCACACTTAGTTGCCAATCAACACCAATATACCCAGCCTTGGAAATGACATGCATTCAAAGGATCATTGCAAAAGACAATCGCGCCCCTATTTGGGGCAGCAAACAAGCAATTATCACAAACTAATCATATACTTGGCATTTGTGAATCATGAACTCAAGGTTCCCACAGACAAAATGTTGCACCCTTTGCCTCTTCATGACTGATCAATGTCTAAGTTCAAGTAATACCTCACCGAACCAAGTTAATGCTTGATTTAAGTTCCTTAGCTCGTCAGAAGCAAGGATTCAAGAATGCATGCCCTTTCCATTCTTAGGGCATCAAGAGTTGGTTAGGTTATCGAGAAACCCTAATCATTAGTGCTTTGGTTATTTATTTTTGCTCAGCACTGCACCATGTGCAGCGCTTTCCAAAAAGGGGCATCTGTAGACACCAAAATAGCACCAATACGATTATGTGGCAATAAGCACTGATCGCACTAACACGCATAGCCCCCATGGCAGCCCTCAGAGGTTAAACAGTGGTTCTAACCACTCACACAGCAGTTTTACAAGTCAGGGATCAATTTGGCACCTTTTAGACACTTTATTGCTTATTCGTCCCACCCAAGGACGAGTGCGGATTTGTACTCGTCCTACCTAGGGACGAGTGAGGATTAATACTCGTCTCACCTAGAGACGATTACCAGCACTCGCTTCAGGGTAGGACGAACGCCAGGTTTGACCGACAAAAAGTCAGATCTTGGCATATGACAACTCAGAACTGCCACTTAGCTTTTCTTGCATGGCATAGGAGTGTGAGTGAGTTCTTTTGACAACTCATATTTGCCAATTGACTCTCCCTTCACTACATGGGAATGAGAGTGATATTTTTAAAACAACTTAGATTTGCCACTTAGCTATCCCTTCATTGCATGGGAGTGCAAGTGAGCTTTTCTAAAACATACAAATACATGCACAGAGGCAGTTAAGAAGCCCTTGATCAAGAAGAAGTCTTCTCTTCACACAAAAAGCATTCATGCAAAGAAACACTTTTGCATGTTAATTCAAAGAGACCCCTTGGGTCTATAAAATGGTGAGTTTCCTCACCCAAAATATAGACAGATAAGGAGCATTTTGAGCGACGAAGTGCTACTAATTCACTTACTTGCGATTTGTGCTTTCAACATCCATAATCTCTTAATCGGAAGAGAGGTTATTGGGTGATTTTTGAAGGCACGAATCAAGAACCAACACCAATTTTTCTACCCTCTCCAACAAGCTCATCCCATCCCCATCCCCCCCGTGTCCAAAATATCGAGTCAATACAGTCGTCCTCTGGCCTCGTGGCGTCATCCTAATGGGAACCCCGTCTATCGAAATCCGAAGAATCTGATACACGTCCTCTAAGGTGACGGTCATCTCCCCTATCGAAAGATGGAAGGTGTTCGTCCAAACATCCCACAAGCCGATCAAAGCTGTAAGGTACACTCGATCCGCAACAACTGCATCCAACCGAGCCACATGCTTGAGCCCTAAGGCATCAAGCCACTCCCAGTCCTTAGCACTCAACGCCTCGCGGGCATTAGAAAAAATAGTCGATACCCGATGTCGACTCTTCACCACCTGCACATCACAGAAGATAACACACATCAAAAACATGCATCAAATTACCATCACATGTACAAAAATGCATAACTGTACAGTAACATCTTTCATTCACATGTACATCTATAAAAAAAAAATTATAATTTCAAAAACAAAAAAATCCATCAATTTTTCATCTTACATTTCATCAAAAACAACAAAAATTTGACATGGTTTACCTACGGTTTTACCTAAGTTTACCATTTCAAAACAAAAAATTCATCACGTTTTCATCTTACATTTCATCACAAATAAAAAAAAAAATCGATATGGTTTACCTACGGTTTTGACCTAAGTTTACCATTTCAACAAAAAAATTCATCCATTTTTCATTTTTTTTTAATTTCATTACAAAAAAAAAAAAATCGACATAGTTTACCTACGGTTTTGACCTAAGTTTACCATTTCAACAAAAAAATCCATCAATTTTTCATCTTATATTTCATCAAAAACAACAAAAATTTGACATGGTTTACCTACGGTTTTACCTAAGTTACCATTTCAAAACAAAAAATTCATCACGTTTTCATCTTACATTTCATCACAAAAAACAATAAAAATCGACATGGTTTACCTACGGTTTCGACCTAAGTTTACCATTTCAACAAAAAAATTCATCCATTTTTCATTTTTTTATTTCATCAAAAACGACAAAAATTTGACATGGTTTACCTATGGTTTCGACCTAAGTTTACCATTTCAATAAAAAAAAAATTCATCCATTTTTTTTTCATTTTTTTAATTTCATCAAAAAAAAAAAAAATTGACATGGTTTACCTATGGTTTCGACCTAAGTTTACCATTTCAATAAAAAAATTCATCCATTTTTCATTTTTTAATTTCATCACAAAAAACAAAAAAAAATCGACATGGTTTACCTACGGTTTTGACCTAAGTTTACCATTTCAACAAAAAAATTCATCCATTTTTCATTTTTTAATTTCATCAAAAACGACAAAAATTTGACATGGTTTACCTATGGTTTCGACCTAAGTTTACCATTTCAATAAAAAAAAAATTTATCCATTTTTTTCATTTTTTTAATTTCATCAAAAAAATTTTTTTTTGACATGGTTTACCTATGGTTTTGACCTAAGTTTACCATTTCAATAAAAAAATTCATCCATTTTTCATTTTTAATTTCATAAAAATTATAAAAAAAATGGGCATGGTTTACCTACGGTTTCGACCTACGTTTTACCATTCACATCAAAAAACATTTTTATAACCATGGTTACCCTAAGGTGTTACTCTAAGTTTCATTTTGGGTTTATCCTATGGTTTTCATCTAAGTTTCCATCGGTTTGCATCCACGTTTTATTTGGTTTCATGGTCTTTAATTCATTCACCTTTTAATTTAATTAATTAGGGTTCCATGTCTTAAACAAAAGAAAAACACAATAAAAACACATTTGCATTTTTCAAATTCAAACTCGAGGAGATAGTGCACTTACTGGTCTCGCCTCGGCTCCGCCGCTCGACGACCCGGTCTGTGCACTCATGGTAGCTAGAAAATCCAGCAGCGCGTCGCGTCAAAAAGTCTACCTCCTCCTCCCCAGAGCTCCAAATCGCAATTGTTGAACAGTGCAAATGAGCCAATTTCGTGATTTTTGCCTATTTATACTTTTTGTTGGCTCGTAATCGTCCCTGACTGGGATGAGTGCTTTTTTGTCGGAGGCGCGCTCGTCCCACCCCAGGACGAGTACAGTCATGGTGCTCGTCCTCCCCCGGGACAAATAATAAAAAAAAAAACAAAAATACACCAAAACTTTAAAAATGACAAATACCCACAAAACCACTAAAAATTGTTGGACACAAGTGCTCTTGCACTTAACCTCTTAGCATAAGAAAACTGATGTCGAGGTCTACCTTGTCGTTATCCTACTCCCTAAGAAGGCTACCATAGCCGGACCGCTCCATGGGAAGATGGATTTTCGCCAATGTTAACCCCAAATGGCATCCCAAAATGGGTTCACACCCACCAAAAATAGGTCAAAACAATCGAGAAAATGCTCGAGCATGCATCGGATAACATATGAAGGCACCCTCACTTAAGTCATCTTGGGTCAAGCGACTCGTCACTTTTATCATGTCGGTCATTCTCTCATCGATTCGTCGCTTGAGGGGGTAGTCACACTTAGTTGCCAATCAACACCAATATACCCAGCCTTGGAAATGACATGCATTCAAAGGATCATTGCAAAAGACAATCACGCCCCTGTTTGTGGCAGCAAACAAGCAATTATCACAAACTAATCATATACTTGGCATTTGTGAATCATGAACTCAAGGTTCCCACAGACAAAATGTTGCACCCTTTGCCTCTTCATGACTGATCAATGTCTAAGTTCAAGTAATACCTCACCGAACTAGGTTAATGCTTGATTTAAATTCCTTAGCTCATCAGAAGCAAGGATTCAAGAATGCATGCCCTTTCCATTCTTGGGGCATCAAGAGTTGGTTAGGTTACTGAGAAACCCTAATCATTAGTGCTTTGGTTATTTATTTTTGCTCAACACTGCACCATGTGCATCGCTTTCCAAAAAGGGGCATCTGTAGACACCAAAATAGCACCAATACGATTATGTGGCAATAAGCACTGATCGCACTAACACACACAGCCCCCATGGCAGCCCTCAGAGGTTAAACAGATGGTTCTAACCACTCACACAGCGAGTTTTACAAGTCGGGGATCAATTTGGCACCTTTTAGACACTTTATTGCTTATTCGTCCCACCCAAGGACGAGTGCGGATTTGTACTCGTCCTACCTAGGGACGAGTGAGGATTAATACTCGTCTCACCTAGAGATGATTACCAGCGCTCGCTTCAGGGTAGGACGAATGCCAGGTTTGACCGACAAAAAGTCAGATCTCGGCATATGACAACTCAGAACTGCCACTTAGCTTTTCTTGCATGGCATAGGAGTGCGAGTGAGTTCTTTTGACAACTCATATTTGCCAATTGACTCTCCCTTCACCGCATGGGAATGAGAGTGAGCTTTTTAAGACAACTTAGATTTGCCACTTAGCTATCCCTTCATTGCATGGGAGTGCAAGTGAGCTTTTCTAAAACATACAAAGACATGCACGAGAGGCGGTTAAGAAGCCCTTGATCAAGAAGAAGTCTTCTCTTCACACAAAAGCATTCATGCAAAGAAACACTTTTGCATGTTAATTCAAAGAGACCCCTTGGGTCTATAAAATGGTGAGTTTCCTCACCCAAAATATAGACAGAGAAGGAGCATTTTGAGCGACGAAGTGCTACTAATTCACTTACTTGCGATTTGTGCTTTCAACATCCATAATATCTTAATCGAAAGAGAGGTTATTGGGTGATTTTTGAAGGCACGAATCAAGAACCAACACCAATTTTTTTGCCCTCTCCAACAAGCTCATCCCATCCCCATCCCCCCCGTGTCCAAAATACTGAGTCAATACAGCCGTCCTCTGGCCTCGTGGCATCATCCGGATGGGAACCCCGTCTATCGAAATCCAAAGAATCCGATACACGTCCTCTAAGGTGACGGTCATCTCCCCTGTCGAAATATGGAAGGTGTTCGTCCAAACATCCCACAAGCCGATCAAAGCTGTAAGGTACGCTCGATCCGCAACAACTGCATCCAACCGAGCCACATGCTTGAGCCCTAAGGCATCAAGCCACTCCCTGTCCTTAGCACTCAACGCCTTGTGGGCATTAGAAAAAATAGTCGGTACCCGATGTCGACTCTTCACTACCTGCACATCACAGAAAATAACACACATCAAAAACATGCATCAAATTACCATCACATGTACAAAAATGCATAACTATACAGTAACATATTTCATTCACATGTACATCTATAAAAAAAAAATTATAATTTCAAAAACAAAAAAATCCATCAATTTTTCATCTTACATTTCATCAAAAACAACAAAAATTTGACATGGTTTACCTACGGTTTTACCTAAGTTTACCATTTCAAAACAAAAAATTCATCACGTTTTCATCTTACATTTCATCACAAATAACAAAAAAAAATCGACATGGTTTACCTACGGTTTCGACCTAAGTTTACCATTTCAACAAAAAAATTCATCCATTTTTCATTTTTTTTTAATTTCATCACAAAAAAAAAAAAAATCGACATGGTTTACCTACGGTTTCGACCTAAGTTTACCATTTCAACAAAAAAATCCATCAATTTTTCATCTTACATTTCATCAAAAACAACAAAAATTTGACATGGTTTACCTACGGTTTTACCTAAGATACCATTTCAAAACACAAAATTCATCATGTTTTCATGTTACATTTCATCACAAAAAACAATAAAAATCGACATGGTTTACCTACGGTTTCGACCTAAGTTTACCATTTCAACAAAAAAATTCATCCATTTTTCATTTTTTAATTTCATCAAAAACGACAAAAATTTGACATGGTTTACCTATGGTTTCGACCTAAGTTTACCATTTCAATAAAAAAAAAATTCATCCATTTTTCATTTTTTTAATTTCATCAAAAACAAAAAAAAAAATTTGACATGGTTTACCTATGGTTTCGACCTAAGTTTACCATTTCAATAAAAAAATTCATCCATTTTTCATTTTTTAATTTCATCACAAAAAACAAAAAAAAATCGACATGGTTTACCTACGGTTTTGACCTAAGTTTACCATTTCAACAAAAAAATTCATCCATTTTTCATTTTTTAATTTCATCAAAAACGACAAAAATTTGACATGGTTTACCTATGGTTTTGACCTAAGTTTACCATTTCAATAAAAAAAAAATTATCTATTTTTTTCATTTTTTTAATTTCATCAAAAAAAAATTTTTTTTGACATGGTTTACCTATGGTTTTGACCTAAGTTTACCATTTCAATAAAAAAATTCATCCATTTTTCATTTTTAATTTCATAAAAATTATAAAAAAAATGGGCATGGTTTACCTACGGTTTCGACCTACGTTTTACCATTCACATCAAAAAACATTTTTATAACCATGGTTACCCTAAGGTGTTACTCTAAGTTTCATTTTGGGTTTATCCTACGGTTTTCATCTAAGTTTCCATCGGTTTGCATCCACGTTTTATTTGGTTTCATGGTCTTTAATTCATTCACCTTTTAATTTAATTAATTAGGGTTCCATGTCTTAAACAAAAGAAAAACACAATAAAAACACATTTGCATTTTTCAAATTCAAACTCGAGGAGATAGTGCACTTACTGGTCTCGCCTCGGCTCCGCCGCTCAACGACCCGGTCTGTGCACTCATGGTAGCTAGAAAATCCAGTAGCACGTCGCGTCAAAAAATCTACCTCCTCCTCCCCAGAGCTCCAAATCGCAATCGCTGAACAGTGCAAATGAGCCAATTTCGTGATTTTTGCCTATTTATACTTTTTGTTGGCTCGTAATCGTCCCTGACTGGGATGAGTGCTTTTTTGTCGGAGGCGCGCTCGTCCCACCCCAGGACGAGTACAGTCATGGTGCTCGTCCTCCCCCGGGACAAATAATAAAAAAAAAAAACAAAAATACACCAAAACTTTAAAAATGACAAATACCCACAAAACCACTAAAAATTGTTGGACACAAGTGCTCTTGCACTTAACCTCTTAGCATAAGAAAACTGATGTCGAGGTCTACCTTGTCGTTATCCTACTCCCTAAGAAGGCGACCATAGTCGGACCGCTCCACGGGAAGATGGATTTTCGCCAATGTTAACCCCAAATGGCATCCCAAAATGGGTTCACACCCACCAAAAATAGGTCAAAAAAATCGAGAAAATGCTCGAGCATGCATCGGATAACATATGAAGGTACCCTCACTTAAGTCATCTTGGGTCAAGCGACTCGTAACTTTTCTCATGTCGGTCATTCTCTCATCGATTCGTCGCTTGAGGGGGTAGTCACACTTAGTTGCCAATCAACACCAATATACCCAGCCTTGGAAATGACATGCATTCAAAGGATCATTGCAAAAGACAATCGCGCCCTGTTTGGGGCAGCAAACAAGCAATTATCACAAACTAATCATATACTTGGCATTTGTGAATCATGAACTCAAGGTTCCCATAGACAAAATGTTGCACCCTTTGCCTCTTCATGACTGATCAATGTCTAAGTTCAAGTAATACCTCACCGAACCAGGTTAATGCTTGATTTAATTTCCTTAGCTCGTCAGAAGCAAGGATTCAAGAATGCATGCCCTTTCCATTCTTGGGGCATCAAGAGTTGGTTAGGTTACTGAGAAACCCTAATCATTAGTGCTTTGGTTATTTATTTTTGCTCAACACTGCACCATGTGCAACGCTTTCAAAAAAGGGGCATCTGTAGACACCAAAATAGCACCAATTCGATTATGTGGCAATAAGCACTGATCGCACTAACACACACAGCCCCCATGGCAGCCCTCAGAGGTTAAACAGTGGTTCTAACCACTCACACAGCAGTTTTACAAGTCAGGGATCAATTTGGCACCTTTTAGACACTTTATTGCTTATTCGTCCCACCCAAGGACGAGTGCGGATTTGTACTCGTCCTACCTAGGGACGAGTGAGGATTAATACTCGTCTCACCCAGAGACGATTACCAACACTCGCTTCAGGGTAAGACGAACGCCAGGTTTGACCAAAAAAAAGTCAGATCTCGGCATATGACAACTCAGAACTGCCACTTAGCTTTTCTTGCATGGCATAGGAGTGCGAGTGAGTTCTTTTGACAACTCATATTTGCCAATTGACTCTCCCTTCACTGCATGGGAATGAGAGTGAGCTTTTTAAGACAACTTAGATTTGCCACTTAGCTATCCCTTCATTGCATGGGAGTGCAAGTGAGCTTTTCTAAAACATACAAATACATGCACAGAGGCAATTAAGAAGCCCTTGATCAAGAAGAAGTCTTCTCTTCACACAAAAAGCATTCATGCAAAGAAACACTTTTGCATGTTAATTCAAAGAGACCCCTTGGGTCTATAAAATGGTGAGTTTCCTCACCCAAAATATAGACATATAAGGAGCATTTTGAGCGATGAAGTGCTACTAATTCACTTACTTGCGATTTGTGCTTTCAACATCCATAATCTCTTAATCGGAAGAGAGGTTATTGGGTGATTTTTGAAGGCACGAATCAAGAACAAACACCAATTTTTTTGCCCTCTCCAACAAGCTCATCCCATCCCCATCCCCCCTGTGTCCAAAATACTGAGTCAATGCAGCCGTCCTCTGGCATCGTGGCGTCATCCGGATGGGAACCCCGTCTATCAAAATCCGAAGAATTCGATACACGTCCTCTAAGGTGACGGTCATCTCCCCTGTCGAAAGATGGAAGGTGTTCGTCCAAACATCCCACAAGACGATCAAAGCTATAAGGTACGCCCGATCCGCCACAACTGCATCCAACCGAGCCACATGCTTGAGCCCTAAGGCATCAAGCCACTCCCAGTCCTTAGCACTCAACGCCTTGCGGGCATTAGAAAAAATAGTCAGTACCCGATGTCGACTCTTCAACACCTGCACATCACAGAAAATAACACACATCAAAAACATGCATCAAATTACCATCACATGTACAAAAATGCATAACTGTACAGTAACATCTTTCATTCACATGTACATCTATAAAAAAAAAAATTATAATTTCAAAAACAAAAAAATCCATCAATTTTTCATCTTACATTTTATCAAAAACAACAAAAATTTGATATGGTTTACCTACGGTTTTACCTAAGTTTACCATTTCAAAACAAAAAATTCATCACGTTTTCATCTTACATTTCATCACAAATAACAAAAAAAAATCGACATGGTTTACCTACGGTTTCGACCTAAGTTTACCATTTCAAAAAAAAAATTCATCCATTTTTTATTTTTTTTTAATTTCATCACAAAAAAAAAAAAAAATCGACATAGTTTACCTACGGTTTCGACCTAAGTTTACCATTTCAACAAAAAAATCCATCAATTTTTCATCTTACATTTCATCAAAAACAATAAAAATTTGACATGGTTTACCTACGGTTTTACCTAAGTTACCATTTCAAAACACAAAATTCATCACGTTTTCATCTTACATTTCATCACAAAAAACAATAAAAATCGACATGGTTTACCTACGGTTTTGACTTAAGTTTACCATTTCAACAAAAAAATTCATCCATTTTTCATTTTTTAATTTCATCAAAAACGACAAAAATTTGACATGGTTTACCTATGGTTTCGACCTAAGTTTACCATTTCAATAAAAAAAAAATTCATCCATTTTTTTTTCATTTTTTTAATTTCATCAAAAACAAAAAAAAAAAATTTGACATGGTTTACCTATGGTTTCGACCTAAGTTTACCATTTCAATAAAAAAATTCATCCATTTTTCATTTTTTAATTTCATCACAAAAAACAAAAAAAAATCGACATGGTTTACCTACGGTTTTGACCTAAGTTTACCATTTCAACAAAAAAATTCATCCATTTTTCATTTTTTAATTTCATCAAAAACGACAAAAATTTGACATGGTTTACCTATGGTTTCGACCTAAGTTTACCATTTCAATAAAAAAAAAATTTATCCATTTTTTTCATTTTTTTAATTTCATCAAATTTTTTTTTTTTTTACATGGTTTACCTATGGTTTTGACCTAAGTTTACCATTTCAATAAAAAAATTCATCCATTTTTCATTTTTAATTTCATAAAAATTATAAAAAAAATGGGCATGGTTTACCTACGGTTTCGACCTACGTTTTACCATTCACATCAAAAAACATTTTTATAACCATGGTTACCCTAAGGTGTTACTCTAAGTTTCATTTTGGGTTTATCCTACGGTTTTCATCTAAGTTTCCATCGGTTTGCATCCACGTTTTATTTGGTTTCATGGTCTTTAATTCATTCACCTTTTAATTTAATTAATTAGGGTTCCATGTCTTAAACAAAAGAAAAACACAATAAAAACACATTTGCATTTTTCAAATTCAAACTCGAGGAGATAGTGCACATACTGGTCTCGCCTAGGCTCCGCCGCTCGACGACCCGGTCTGTGCACTCATGGTAGCTAGAAAATCCAGCAGCGCGTCGCGTCAAAAAATCTACCTCCTCTTCCCCAGAGCTCCAAATCGCAATCGCTGAACAGTGCAAATGAGCCAATTTCGTGATTTTCGCCTATTTATACTTTTTGTTGGCTCGTAATCATCCCTGACTGGGATGAGTGCTTTTTTGTCGGAGGCGCGCTCGTCCAACCCCAGGATGAGTACAGTCATGGTGCTCGTCCTCCCCCGGGACAAATAATAAAAAAAAAAAACAAAAATACACCAAAACTTTAAAAATGACAAATACCCACAAAACCACTAAAAATTGTTGGACACAAGTGCTCTTGCACTTAACCTCTTAGCATAAGAAAACTGATGTCGAGCTCTACCTTGTCGTTATCCTACTCCCTAAGAAGGCTACCATAGCCGGACCGCTCCACGGGAAGATGGATTTTCGCCAATGTTAACCCCAAATGGCATCCCAAAATGGGTTCACACCCACCAAAAATAGGTCAAAACAATCGAGAAAATGCTCGAGCATGCATCGGATAACATATGAAGGCACCCTCACTTAAGTCATCTTGGGTCAAGCGACTCGTCACTTTTCTCATGTCGGTCATTCTCTCATCGATTCGTCGCTTGAGGGGGTAGTCACACTTAGTTGCCAATCAACACCAATATACCTAGTCTTGGAAATGACATGCATTCAAAGGATCATTGCAAAAGACAATCGCGCCCCTGCTTGGGGCAGCAAACAAGCAATTATCACAAACTAATCATATACTTGGCATTTGTGAATCATGAACTCAAGGTTCCCACAGACAAAATGTTGCACCCTTTGCCTCTTCATGACTGATCAATGTCTAAGTTCAAGTAATACCTCACCGAACCAGGTTAATGCTTGATTTAAGTTCCTTAGCTCGTCAGAAGCAAGGATTCAAGAATGCATGCCCTTTCCATTCTTGGGGCATCAAGAGTTGGTTAGGTTACTGAGAAACCCTAATCATTAGTGCTTTGGTTATTTATTTTTGCTTAGCACTGCACCATGTGCAGCGCTTTCCAAAAAGGGGCATCTGTAGACACCAAAATAGCACCAATACGATTATGTGGCAATAAGCACTGATCGCACTAACACACATAGCCCCCATGGCAGCCCTCAGAGGTTAAACAGTGGTTCTAACCACTCACACAACAGTTTTACAAGTCGAGGGATCAATTTGGCACCTTTTAGACACTTTATTGCTTATTCGTCCCACCCAAGGACGAGTGCGGATTTGTACTCGTCCTACCTAGGGACGAGTGAGGATTAATACTCGTCTCACCCAGAGACGATTACCAGCGCTTGCTTCAGGGTAGGACGAACGCCAGGTTTGACCGACAAAAAGTTAGATCTCGGCATATGACAACTCAGAACTGCCACTTAGCTTTTCTTGCATGGCATAGGAGTGCGAGTGAGTTCTTTTGACAACTCATATTTGCCAATTGACTCTCCCTTCACCGCATGGGAATGAGAGTGAGCTTTTTAAGACAACTTAGATTTGCCACTTAGCTATCCCTTCATTGCATGGGAGTGCAAGTGAGCTTTTCTAAAACATACAAATACATGCACAGAGGCAATTAAGAAGCCCTTGATCAAGAAGAAGTCTTCTCTTCACACAAAAAGCATTCATGCAAAGAAACACTTTTGCATGTTAATTCAAAGAGACCCCTTGGGTCTATAAAATGGTGAGTTTTCTCACCCAAAATATAGACAGATAAGGAGCATTTTGAGCGACGAAGTGCTACTAATTCACTTACTTGCGGTGCTTTCAACATCCATAATCTCTTAATCGAAAGAGAGGTTATTGGGTGATTTTTGAAGGCACGAATCAAGAACCAACACCAATTTTTCTACCCTCTCCAACAAGCTCATCCCATCCCCATCCCCCCCGTGTCCAAAATACCGAGTCAATACAGCCGTCCTTTGGCCTCGTGGCGTCATCCGGATGGGAACCCCGTCTATCAAAATCCGAAGAATCCGATACACGTCCTCTAAGGTGACGGTCATCTCCCCTATCGGAAGATGGAAGGTGTTCGTCCAAACATCCCACAAGCCGATCAAAGCTGTAAGGTACGCCCGATCCCCAACAACTGCATCCAACCGAGCCACATGCTTGAGCCCTAAGGCATCAAGCCACTCCCAGTCCTTAGCACTCAACGCCTTGCGGGCATTAGAAAAAATAGTCGATACCCGATGTCGACTCTTCAACACCTGCACATCACAGAAAATAACACACATCAAAAACATGCATCAAATTACCATCACATGTACAAAAATGCATAACTGTACAGTAACATCTTTCATTCACATGTACATCTATAAAAAAAAAAATTATAATTTCAAAAACAAAAAAATCCATCAATTTTTCATCTTACATTTTATCAAAAACAAAAAAAAATTGATATGGTTTACCTACGGTTTTACCTAAGTTTACCATTTCAAAACAAAAAATTCATCACGTTTTCATCTTACATTTCATCACAAATAACAAAAAAAAATCGACATGGTTTACCTACGGTTTCGACCTAAGTTTACCATTTCAACAAAAAAAATTCATCCATTTTTCATTTTTTTTTAAATTTCATCACAAAAAAAAAAAAAAATCGACATGGTTTACCTACGGTTTCGACCTAAGTTTACCATTTCAACAAAAAAATCCATCAATTTTTCATCTTACATTTCATCAAAAACAACAAAAATTTGACATGGTTTACCTACGGTTTTACCTAAGTTACCATTTCAAAACACAAAATTCATCACGTTTTCATCTTACATTTTATCACAAAAAACAATAAAAATCGACATGGTTTACCTACGGTTTCGACCTAAGTTTACCATTTCAACAAAAAAATTCATCCATTTTTCATTTTTTAATTTCATCAAAAACGACAAAAATTTGACATGGTTTACCTATGGTTTCGACCTAAGTTTACCATTTCAATAAAAAAAAAATTTCATCCATTTTTTTTTCATTTTTTTAATTTCATCAAAAAAAAAAATTGACATGGTTTACCTATGGTTTCGACCTAAGTTTACCATTTCAATAAAAAAATTCATCCATTTTTCATTTTTTAATTTCATCACAAAAAACAAAAAAAAATCGACATGGTTTACCTACGGTTTTGACCTAAGTTTACCATTTCAACAAAAAAATTCATCCATTTTTCATTTTTTAATTTCATCAAAAACGACAAAAATTTGACATGGTTTACCTATGGTTTTGACCTAAGTTTACCATTTCAATAAAAAAAAAATTTATCCATTTTTTTCATTTTTTTAATTTCATCAAAAAAATTTTTTTTGACATGGTTTACCTATGGTTTTGACCTAAGTTTACCATTTCAATAAAAAAATTCATCCATTTTTCATTTTTAATTTCATAAAAATTATAAAAAAAATGGGCATGGTTTACCTACGGTTTCGACCTACGTTTTACCATTCACATCAAAAAACATTTTTATAACCATGGTTACCCTAAGGTGTTACTCTAAGTTTCATTTTGGGTTTATCCTACGGTTTTCATCTAAGTTTCCATCGGTTTGCATCCACGTTTTATTTGGTTTCATGGTCTTTAATTCATTCACCTTTTAATTTAATTAATTAGGGTTCCATGTCTTAAACAAAAGAAAAACACAATAAAAACACATTTGCATTTTTCAAATTCAAACTCGAGGAGATAGTGCACTTCATCGGTCCGGCCTCGGCTCCGCCGCTCGACGACCCGGTGCTCGTGCACTCATGGTAGCTAGAAAATCCAACGAAGACGTCGCGTCAAAAAATCTACCTCCTCCCCAGAGCTCCAAATCGCAATCGCTGAACAAGTGCAAATGAGCCAATTTCGTGATTTTCGCCTATTTATACTTTTTGTTGGCTCGTAATCGTCCCTGACTGGGATGAGTGCTTTTTTGTCGGAGGCGCGCTCGTCCCACCCCAGGACGAGTACAGTCATGGTGCTCGTCCTCCCCCGGGACAAATAATAAAAAAAAAAAACAAAAATACACCAAAACTTTAAAAATGACAAATACCCACAAAACCACTAAAAATTGTTGGACACAAGTGCTCTTGCACTTAACCTCTTAGCATAAGAAAACTGATGTCGAGGTCTACCTTGTCGTTATCCTACTCCCTAAGAAGGCTACCATAGCCGGACCGCTCCACGGGAAGATGGATTTTCGCCAATGTTAACCCCAAATGGCATCCCAAAATGGGTTCACACCCACCAAAAATAGGTCAAAACAATCGAGAAAATGCTCGAGCATGCATCGGATAACATATGAAGGCACCCTCACTTAAGTCATCTTGGGTCAAGCGACTCGTCACTTTTCTCATGTCGGTCATTCTCTCATCGATTCGTCGCTTGAGGGGGTAGTCACACTTAGTTGCCAATCAACACCAATATACCCAGCCTTGAAAATGACATGCATTCAAAGGATCATTGCAAAATACAATCGCGCCCCTGTTTGGGGCAGCAAACAAACAATTATCACAAACTAATCATATACTTGGCATTTGTGAATCATGAACTCAAGGTTCCCACAGACAAAATGTTGCACCCTTTGCCTCTTCATGACTGATCAATGTCTAAGTTCAAGTAATACCTCACCGAACCAGGTTAATGCTTGATTTAAGTTCCTTAGCTCGTCGAAGCAAGGATTCAAGAATGCATGCCCTTTCCATTCTTGGGGCATCAAGAGTTGGTTAGGTTTCTGAGAAACCCTAATCATTAGTGCTTTGGTTATTTATTTTTGCTCAGCACTGCACCATGTGCAGCGCTTTCCAAAAAGGGGCATCTGTAGACACCAAAACAGCACCAATCTGATTATGTGGCAATAAGCACTGATTGCACTAACACACACAGCCCCCAAGGCAACCCTCAAAGGTTAAACAGTGGTTCTAACCACTCACATAGCAGTTTTACAAGTCAGGGATCAATTTGGCACCTTTTAGACACTTTATTGCTTATTCGTCCCACCCAAGGACGAGTGTGGATTTGTACTCGTCCTACCTAGGGACGAGTGAGGATTAATACTCGTCTCACCCAAAGACGATTACCAGCGCTTGCTTCGGGGTAGGACGAACGCTAGGTTTGACTGACAAAAAGTCAGATCTCGGCATATGACAACTCAGAACTGCCACTTAGCTTTTCTTGCATGGCATAGGAGTGCGAGTGAGTTCTTTTGACAACTCACATCTGCCAATTGACTCTCCTTTCACTGCATGGGAATGAGAGTGATATTTTTAAGACAACTCAGATTTGCCACTTAGCTATCCCTTCATTGCATGGGAGTGCAAGTGAGCTTTTCTAAAACATACAAAGACATGCACAGAGGCAGTTAAGAAGCCCTTGATCAAGAAGAAGTCTTCTCTTCACACAAAAAGCATTCATGAAAAGAAACACTTTTGCATGTTAATTCAAAGAGACCCCTTGGGTCTATAAAATGGTGAGTTTTCTCACCCAAAATATAGACAGATAAGGAGCATTTTGAGCGACGAAGTGCTGCTAATTCATTTACTTGCAATTTGTGCTTTCAACATCCATAATCTCTTAATCAGAAGAGAGGTTATTGGGTGATTTTTGAAGGCACGAATCAAGAACCAAGACCGATTTTTTTGACCACAATATTCTACCAATTTGTCGACAACACATCACATCAGGTTTTGGACCCATCCTAAGCGGATTGGAGTCGAAGCAAAGTTTCACCCACGGGTGGTTTGTCTTCGAGCACCCCTCGCTTTATTGCTTTTGGTGACTATTTCTTTTGTAGTATTTAGCTAGTTTCATGTTTATGCTTTTGTCAAGTTTTTAGTTTATTTAGACTCATTTCAACCATCGTTAGATTTATCTTTTATTTTTTATACACAGGTGCTACTGATTCTTTGTTTGTTTCTTTGAATGCATATTTTCAGCATTAGAGGAGCAGCGAGGAATCTACCTTTACCAATGCAAGCGGCGACAATATTTTGGTTCGCCCATCTTATATGTGGGCACGTGGAAGAAGGAATTCTGAAACAAGTTGTAAAAGACCAACATTTAACACTCCTATCCCTTAAAAAGGAAGGAGACGCATTGTAACACAAATTTGAAAAGCATATCAATAAAAGGGCCGTATTTTATATTGCTTTGATATCTTGTGTTCGTGTTCTTTCTTTTTACGCATTTTTCAATAACATAGGGTTTAAGCGTTATCTTAGTTTCGTTTACATTGCATTTTTAGTCTATCCTTTTTGTTTTCGGAATCTCGTGCTTTCAATGACATACAACAGGCAAGAAAAACTGTCACAATTTTGTGACATGTTGGAAGAGAGAAAAAGCAGGAAAAACTGTCACGATTTCATGACATGTTGGAAGAGAGAGAAAAAACAAGAAAAACTGTCGCGATTTCGTGACATGTTGGAAGAGAGAAAAAGCAAGAAAAACTGTCATGATTTCACGACATGTTGGAAGAGAGAAAAAGTAGGAAAAACTATCGTGATTTCATGACATGTTGGAAGAGAGAGAAAAAGGCAAGTGGAAAAACTGTCGCGATTTCGTGACATGTTCGAAGAGAGATAAAAAGCAAGAGAAACTGTCACGATTTCGCGACATGTTAGAAGAAAAAAAGGCAAGTGGAAAAACTGTCGCAATTTCGTGACATGTTGGAAGAGAAAGAGAAAGCAAGAAAAAGTGTCGCGATTTCATGACAAGTTCGAAGAAAGAGAACAAGTAAGAAAAGTGTCACGATTTTGTGACATGTCACATTTTCGCGACTAAAATAGGAGAGAGAAAGTAAGTTGGAAAAGTGTCACGATTTCGTGACATGTCGCATTTTTGCGACTAAAATAGGAGAGAGAAAGTAAGTTGAAAAAGTGTCATGATTTCATGACATGTTGCATTTTCGTGACTAAAATAGGAGAGAGAAAGTAAGTTTGAAAAGTGTCACGATATAGCGACATGTCGCATTTTCACGACTCGAAAAGGGCAGGCTGGCAGAGAAACAAAAGTGTCGCGATATCGCGACATGTCACATTTTCACGAATCGAAAAGGCCAAGAAGAAAGAGAAACAAAAGTGTCGTGATATCATGACATGTCACATTTTCACGACTCAAGAAGGATAGGCTGGCAGAGAAACAAAAGTGTCACGATATCGCGACATGTCGCATTTTTGTGATAAATGAAAGAGAGGAAGCGTACGAAAGCAGAATTGTCGTGATTTCATGATAAAAGAAAAAAGCAAAACTTTAGAAGCAGAAGTGTCATGATTTCATGACAAAAGTAGAGAAGAAGACTTTGAAGGCATAAGTGTCGTGATTTCACGACAAAAGCAAAGAAGAAGACTTCGAAGGCAGAAGTGTCACGATTTCACGACAAAAACTAAGTTGAAGACTACGGAGGCAGAAGTGTCGTGATATCGTGACAAAAGCAAAGTCAAAGTCTATGGAAGCAGAAGTGTCATGATATCGTGACAAAAGAATAGAGAAAGCGTACAGAGGTGAAAGTGTCATAATATCACGACATGTATTTTTGCAGGCCTAGGCAAAGAAAAAGAGCAAGGAGAAAAAGTTTCACGATATTGCAACATGTATTTTGCGGGCCAAAGCAAAGAGAAAGAGGAGAGAGAAAAAAGTTTCACGATATCGTGACATGTATTTTTGCGGGCCAAAGCAAAGAGAAAGAGGAGAGAGAAAAAAGTGTCACGATATCGCGACATGTTGTAGTTTCACGGCAACAGCAACAAAAGAAGCTACAGAGGCAGAAATGTCACAATTTCATGACAGGTCGTAAATGTGCAAGTCAAGAAGGAGAACCCGACTAAAATGAGAAGTATGACAACTAACTAAAATTAGGGTTTACAGTTGTTATGAAAACCGACCAAGATTAGGGTTTACAGCCGACTAAGATTAGGATCTTCATCATGAAAATATTGTTATAAAAGGAGGGCTGTTTGGAGAAGTGTTGTGTCGTTGAATAAGTCGTCGAATGCATGTTGAAGTGTGAAATGTGGTTGTAAGAGTGCAAAAAGTGTAGAAGCGTCGAGATGATGGCAAAGTGTGCAAAGTGAGTGAAGAGTCATGTTGAATTGTCCTAAGTGCATCTGTGATTGCACAGAGAAAGTAGAAGGAACAGAGAGTGCAAAGGGTGAAGACGAACGTAAAGTGTAGCTGTAATGAAGTAGAGTGTGTGAAGTGATTGCACAGAGAGAGTAGAGTGCATAGAGAGCGCAAAGGAGAAGAAGACCAATCAGGGTCTTGCAAAAGCAAAGGTATCTTACTATTAATCTTCTAGTTTCAAAATTTAAGTCTAAGTTTGTGCTTGGCATCAGGGGTTGGTGCTCCTTCCAGTTGGTGCTAGTAAATTAGGGGTTGGTGCTGGTAAATGAGGGGTTTGTGCTCCTTTCTGTTGGTGTAGATAAATAAGGGGTTGGTGCTCCTTCTAGTGGGTGCTGGTAAATTGATTGTAAAGTTGGTGCTTTGCAAATGTTAGATTTGGATGGTAGTCCAAGCAGTCATTCTTGAGGAGTAGCCAAATTGGTGAACCTCATTAAATCTTATGTTGTGTGATGTTCTCTTGTGATACTTGCTTTATCTGGTTTTAAGTTTTCATTATTTTAGTTTTAAGAGCTGTGAATTTAAGTTTAAAGAACTACACTGATTTACCCCCCCTCTTAGTGCCATTGTAAGACTAACAATTGGTATTAGAGATAAGTTCCCTTCTCAAGCTAAATCAGTTAGGGTTGATATTGGATTGGTATGCAATGGGTAAGAAGAATAGATCCTCCTCCGAAAGGGTATCTCAGTCAGTTTCAGTTCCTGTGGAAGAGAAAATTGAACTAGAAAATGTTGAAGGAGTGAATTCTAAAGTATGTGATGAAGGTGAGTTGATCGCTGCACTTCAAGAGTTGAATATAAGACTGTCCAAGAAGTTGGAAGAATATGTGTATAATATTGAAGATCTCCTCTTACAAATTCAGAAAGCCAAGAAAATAGAAGAATCCTTGAAGTCACGCTTGGATGATAAAGACGATGTATGTAGCAAATGTGAAGAGGAATCTAACAAAGTTATTAGTGATCTAAATCTACAAGTAGAAGAGTCCAAAAATATTGAAGAAACACTCAGGTCACAAATCAATGAGAAAGAGATTGGTTGCTATAAACAAGAGGAAGAGATTGTTTTATTGAAGAAACAACTAGAAGAGGCCAATACAAATCTTAAATTCGAGAAGAGCACAGAGTTGCTAGATAAAATGATAAGCCAACAAAGAATCTCCATGGATAAGCATGGTCTTGGATATGAAGTTGAACAACCTTCATCTTCCAACTTTGTAGAGAATAAGAAGTTCACTATTGAAGGATCGAAGCAAGAAAAGTTTGAAGTCGAATCTTCAAAAGGAAGAAAATATCAAAGGAGATCTACAACAAAGCAACCACAACAAAAGAGGTTCTATCACTCTCACTCTATTCATAATAATACTTTTAATGGCTATTGTTTCAGATGCAACCAATATGGTCACAAGGCAACTTATTGTGGATTGAATAATAAATCAAAGAGTTATGCTGGTAGAAATACATATGCGTTTCTGAGTGAACACTATGTACAATGTTTTCAATGTAATGCTCATGGGCACATAGCAAGTTTTTGTCCTAGAACTTCTATATTTAATCTAAGGCAAGACAGTAGATTTCATCAGACACAAAGAATGCAACACAGACAGGGAAGAAATCATGTGCATCAAAGAAAGGAAAATAATCATCCATCAAGGATGCACAAGAGACAACCACCCAGTAGAAATGGTTTTTCACCTTTGATGGATTATGTAGTAGAATGTTATAAATGTCATAATTTTGGGCACACTACAAGAAATTATCGAAGTACATTTGCATCAAATCAATTTTAAGGAAGAAAATTTCAACCAAATAGAATGAGACAAAATATAAGACTTCCTAGAAAACATGCACAAGCTACTAAAAAAGAAAAGTCAAAATAAGAGCCTAAAACTATAATCAAACCAGAGTGGAGAAAGAAAGAAGAAATGAAATCGTGTCTCCTTTGACTGAAGGAGACTACTCCTCTATTGCACTAAGCAACTCTAGGTAGCACAGCCTTAGGGGGAGCAATCTTAAAGTTTTATTTTAATGCTCCTATGTTTGTTTGGTTATTTGAGGATGAAAGGCAAATAGTCAGGGAAGTTGTTGCATAGTTGTCAAAGTGTGTTTTTCAGTTCATGTAGTTGTTCGTGGAAGTGCCGTGAAGGGTTGTGATTAAATTGAGAGTTGTCATTATTGGTAGTTTTGATATATGTCATTGTTGTACTGGTGATGGTTCTTACTACCACTGTCCAAAGTTAAGGATTATAATAGTTCAAATAATTTGGTTAGTGAAAGAATGTTGCCCTAGTCGCATATATGTGTTTCGATAAAAGCAGTATGTACTTGAACTACACATTGACGTGAATATTGTTAGATCTATTATGATGCTGTGGTGAAAAATATTGAAGTCTGATTATTGATTCATGTTTAGCTCATCAATATGAGCAACTTTGATTTGTGAATCATACCTATCCGAGGTCCAGAAGTATGAGTTTGAGTAAGGTGCACTATAGTTGGTCGTGAAGTGTTTGACAAAATGTTGTCTCCTGATTCGATCAGTTGAAAGTAAGGTGTGACCAATGGTGACTGTTGAAAACATTTTGAGTTGGTTGATACATGCTTCGACTAGGGTTTGTGATAAAGGGTTGTTAATTGAGGTGATTTGTTGAGTAGATTTGATTGAGCCTAGTCAAGTGATTAGATGCATATGGTTGTTCAAGTTCCATAAAATAAACTATTCTATTTTCTTGATTTGAGTTGAGATTGAGATTTGAGAATAGAACATATAGAGTCTCTAACAATTCTCTTTATGTTTCTATGAGATTGATTTGAGTTGAGATTGGGATCTGAGTATAGAACATATTGAGTCTCTAACAATTCTCTTTATGCTTCTATGAGATTTAGTTGATATATTGATTGAGCATTAAGTATAGAACATATTGAGTCTCTAAAAATTCTCTTTATGATTCTATGATATTGGATAAGTTCTGTGTGATCTTGTTAAGCAGATTTGAAACAAGCCTTTTCACCCTTATGTACCTCAAGGGTACTATGGAATATGGGTTATGGTATCCGAAAGGTAAAGACTTCACCCTTATTTCATATTCAAATGCATATTGGGCAGGAGGTGTCGATGACAGAAAGAGTACCAGTGGAAGTGCATTCTATCTTGGAGACAGATTGGTCGAGTGGTCACACTTCCCAAGAATTGACTAGCTACAAGGATCACATTTTCAAGGGGAGCATTTAAGTATTTGATTATCTTTTTGCTCATGTTCATGCTTTTTGCTAAGTGTAATAAATTTTGCCTAAGAATGTTGTGCATGGACTCAGGGGGAGTCTACAGTAGCCCTTTGGTATTATAGTCAAAGGGGGAGAAGAGTTACAGGAAATTGCACATGTGTTGCCAACAATTCCAAAGGGGGAGATTGTTGAGCAAGGTGCAGTAACAGTATTGTCACTTTTGTCAACACAATCAGATAGATCTGTTGATGCAGTGGAAAGGAAGTTCATGTTGGAAGAGAGAGAAAAATCAGGAGAAATTGTTACGATTTCGTGACATGTTGGAAGAGAAAAAGGCAAGTGGAAAAACTGTTGCGATTTCATGACATGTTGGAAGAGAAAGAGAAAGTAGGAAAAAGTGTCACAATTTCACGACAAGTTCGAAGAAAGAGAACAAGTAAGAAAAGTGTCACGATTTCGCGACATGTCACATTTTTGTGACTAAAATAGGAGAGAGAAAGTAAGTTGGAAAAGTGTCATGATTTCACGACATGTCGCATTTTCACGACTAAAATAGGAGAGATAAAGTAAGTTGGAAAAGTGTCGCGATTTCATGATGTGTCACATTTTCGTGACTAAAACATGAGAGAGAAAGTAAGTTTGAAAAGTGTCGCGATATAGCGACATGTCGCATTTTCACGACTCGAAAAGGGCAGGCTGGCAGAGAAACAAAAGTGTCGCGATATCTCGACATGTTGCATTTTCATGACTTGAAAAGGCTATGCAGAAAGAGAAACAAAAGTGTCACGATATCATGACATGTATTTTCATGACTCAAGAAGGGCAGGCTGGCAGAGAAACAAAAGTGTTGCGATATCACGACATGTCGCATTTTCATGACAAAAGAAAGAGAGGAAGCATACAAAAGCAGAACTGTCACGATTTCATGACAAAAATAGAAAGCAATAATTAAAAAGCAGAAGTGTCACAATTTTGTGACAAAAGAAAAGAAGAAGACTTCGAAGGCATAAGTGTCACGATTTCGCGACAAAAGCAGAGAAGAAGACTTTGAAGGCAGAAGTGTCATGATTACGTGACAAAAGCTAAGTTGAATACTACGGAGGTAGAAGTATCGCGATATCATGACAAAAGCAAAGTCAAAGTCTATGGAAGAATAAGTGTCATGATATCATGACAAAAGAATAGAGAAAGCATACGGAGGCGAAAGTGTCACAATATCGTGACATGTATTTTCGCAGGCCTAAGCAAAGAAAAAGTGTCACGATATCGTGACATGTATTAAGCAAAGAGAAAGAGGAGAGAGAAAAAAGTGTTGCGATATAGTGACATGTATTTTTGTGGGCCAAAGCAAAGAAAAAGAGGAGAGAGAAAAAAGTGTCGCGATATCGCGACATGTTGTAGTTTCATGGCAACAACAACAAAAAAAGCTACAGAGGTAGAAATGTCATGATTTCATGGCAGGTCGTAAATACGCAAGTCAAGAAGGAGAACCCAACTAAAATGAGGAGTACGATAGCAGACTAAAATAAGGGTTTACAATTTTTATGAAAATCGACCAAGATTAGGGTTTACAGCAGACTAATATTAGGATCTTCATCATGAAAATATTGTTATAAAAGGAGGATTGTTTGGAGAATTATTGTGTTGTTGAATAAGTCGTCGAATGTGTGTCGAAGTGTGGAATGTGGCCGTAAGAGCATAGAAAGTGCAGAAGCAACGAGATGATGGTGAAGTGTGCAAAGTGAGAGAAAAGTCATGTCGAATTGTCCTAAGTGCATCTATGATTGTGTAGAGAAAGCAGAAGGAACAGAGAGTGCAAAGGGTGAAGACAAACGCAAAGTGCAACTATAATAAAGTAGAGTGTGCGAAGTGATTATGTAGAGAGAGCAGAGTGCGTAGAGAGCGTAAAGGTGAAGAAGACCAGTCAGGGTCTTGAAAAAGCAAAGGTATCTTACTATCAATCTTCTAGTTTCAGAATTGAAGTCCAAGTTGGTGCTTGGCATCAGGGGTTGGTGCTCCTTCTAGTTGGTGCTGGTAAATCAGGGGTTGGTGCTCCTTCCAGTTGGTGCTAGTAAATCAGGGGTTGGTGCTCCTTTCTATTTGTGCAGATAAATAAGGGTTTGGTGCTCCTTCCAGTGGGTGTTGGTAAATTGATTGTAAATTTGGTGCTTTGCAAAGGTTGGATTTGGATGGTAGTCCAAGAAGTTATTCTTGAGGAGTAGCCAAATTGGTGAACATCATTAAATCTTGTGTTGTGTGATGTTCTCTTGTGATAATTGCTTTATTTGGTTTTAAGGTTTCATTATTTTAGTTTTAAGAGTTGTGAATTTAAGTTTAAAGAACTACACTGATTCACCCCCCCTCTCAGTGTCATTGTAAGACTAACATGTTCTTGTTGTATACGTAGATGATATCATATTTGGCAGCAACAAAGATGAGTCTTGTAAAGATTTAGAAAATAAGATGCAAAAAGAATTTGAAATGTCAATGATTGGTGAACTTTCGTATTTCCTCGGGTTGCAAGTTAATCAAAATAAGAAGGGCATATTTATTTCTCAAGTTAAATATGTGAAAAATATGTTTAAAAAGTTCACAATGGAGGATTGTAATCCAGTTAGCACTCCCATGACGACAGGTTGCAAGTTGATCAAGGATGACAAATCTCCACCTGTTGATCAAACCATGTATAGATCTATGATTGGGAGCTTACTATACCTGACAGCTACTAGACCAGATATTTTGCAGGCAGTATGCTTGGTAGAACAATTTCAGGCTAATCCCAAGGAGACTCATGTGACGGCAGTGAAGAGGATTCTTTGATACCTCAAGGGTACTATGGAGTATGGGTTATGGTATCCGAAAGGTAAATACTTCACCCTTATTTTTTATTCAGATGCATATTGGGCAAGAGGTGTCGATGACAGAAAGAGTACTAGTGGAGGTGCATTCTATCTTGGAGACAGATTGGTCACGTGGCATAGTAAGAAACAAGAGTCAGTTTATTTATCAACAGCAGAGGCAGAATATATTGCAGTGACTACATGTTGTACGTAGGTATTGTGGATGAAACAAACCCTGAAAGATCTTAGTATTAGCTTCAGTGAGCCAATATCAGTTAAGTGTGATAACACCAGTGCCATTAACATCTCCAAGAATCTAGTTATGCATTCATGCACAAAATACATTGCTATCAGGTATCACTTTTTGAAGGAGAATGTTCTGGAAGGTGAGGTTAAGTTGGATTTTGTTCCAACTACAGAGCAAGTAGCAGATATCTTCACAAAACCATTGCCCAAGGAAGTTTTTGAGTACCTTCATAATAAATTGGGAGTGGTCACACTTCCCAAGAATTAACTAGATACAGGGATCACATTCTCAGGGGGAACATTTAAGTATTTTATTATCTTTTTGCTCATGTTTATGATTTTTGCTAAGTGTAATAAATTTTGCCTGAGAATATTATGCATGGACTCTGGGGGAGTCTGCAGTAGCCCTTTGGTATTATTGTCAAAGGGGGAGAAGAGTTACAGGAAATTGCACATGTGTTGCCAAAAATTCCAAAGGGGGAGATTGTTGAGCAAGGTGCAACAACATTATTGTCATTGTTGTTAGCACACTCAGATAGATCTGTTGATGCAGTGGACAGGAAGTTCAAAATATATTCAGATGCAGAAGACAGGAGTTCAAAGGTTATTCAGAGTATGTACAATGATTTTCCAAGAAGACCGAAGTGGCCCATATGCAAAAGATCAAAGAAAAAAGACAAGTAAGAAAAGTGTCATGATATTGTGACATATACAACAGGCAAGAAAAACTGTCACGATTTTGTGACATGTTGGAAGAGAGAAAAAAATCAAGAAAAACTGTCACAATTTCGTGACATGTTGGAAGAGAGAGAAAAAGCAGGAAAAACTATCACGATTTCACGACATGTTGGAAGAGAGAGAAATAGCAGGAAAAACTGTCACGATTTTGTGACATGTTGGAAGAGAAAAATGCAAGTGGAAAAACTGTCACGATTTCGTGACATATTGAAAGAGAAAGAGAAAGGAGGAAAAAGTGTCACGATTTCATGACAAGTTCGAAGAAAGAGAACAAGTAAGAAAAGTGTCACGATTTCGTGACACGTCGCATTTTTGCGACTAAAATAGGAGAGAGAAAGTAAGTTTGAAAAGTGTCACGATATCGCAACATGTCACATTTTCATGACAAAAGAAAGAGAGGAAGCGTACGAAAGCATCACGATTTCATGACAAAATCAGAAAGTAAGACTTCAAAAGCAGAAGTGTCATGATTTCATGACAAAAGCAAAGAAGTAAAGTACGAAAGCAGAAGTGTCACGATTTCACGACAAAAACAAAGTAAAGTATAGAAGCAGAAGTGTTGCAATTTCATGACAAAAGTAGAGAAGAAGACTTCGAAGATAGAAGTGTTGTGATTTTGTGACAAAAGCAAAGAAGCTAAGTATGGAAGCAGAAGTGTCACAATTTCATGACAAAAGCTAAGTTGAAGACTACGGAGGCAAAAGTGTCACGATATCGCGACAAAAGCAAAGTCAAAGTCTATGGAAGCAAAAGTGTCGTGATATCCCAACAAAAGCAAAGTCAAAGTCTATGGAAGCAGAAGTGTTGCGATATCGCGACAAAATCAAAGACGAAGTATACAGAGGCAAAAATATTGTGATATCGTGACAAAAGAAAAGTCGAAGTCTGCAGAGGCAGAAATGTCACGATATCATGACAAAATAATAGAGAAAGCGTATGAAGGTGAAAGTGTCACGATATCATGACATGTATTTTCATGGCAACAACAACAAAAGAAGCTAAAGAGGCAGAAATGTCATGATTTCACGACAGGTCATAAATGCGTAAGTCAAGAAGGAGAACCTGACTGAAATGAGAAGTATGAAAGTGGACCAACATCACTACGACATTTATAAGGGCAGTTATAGAGTGATTTCATACTGCTGAAATACAAAGAGTGATCAAAAGTCAGTATTGCGGTTACAGGGTCTGTCCAGAATGAAATCATCAAGCGATGGATAAATCAAACATCTTCTTGAGTTGAAGCTAACGAAGACCAATGACAGCCGACTAAAATTAGGGTTTACAGTTGTTATGAAAGTCGACTAAGATTAGGATTTACAGTCGACTAAGATTAGGGTTTTCATCATAAAAAATATTGTTATAAAAAGAGGGTTGTTTGGAGAATTGAGAGGTTGGTGGAATGTGTGTGAAATACGGTCATTGTGCGCAGAGAGCAAGTCATGTCGAATCGTGCTAAGTGCAAAATTCACAAAGAGTAGAGTGCACAAAATGGAGAAGACGATCATGAAGTTTGACTGTAATGAAGCAGAGTGTGCGAAGTGATTGCACAAAGAGAGCAGAGTGCACAAAGAACACAAAGGTGAAGAAGACCAGTCAGGGTCTTGCAAAAGCAAAGGTATCTTACTGTCAAACTTATAGATTCAAATTGAATTCCAAGTTATAGCTTGCCATCAGGGGTTGGTGCTCCTTTCTGTTGGTGCAGATAAATAAGGGGTTGGTGCTCCTTACAGTGGGTGTTGGTAAATTGATTGTAAAGTTGGTGCTTTGCAAAGGCTGGATTTGGATGATAGTCCAAGCAGTCATTTTTTTAGGATTAGCCACATTGGTGAACCTCGTTAAATCTTGTGTTGTGTGATGCTCGTTTGTTATACTTGCTATATCTAGTAATAAGTTTTAATTGCTGTAGTATTAAGATCTGTAAATTTAAGTTTATAGAGCTACACTGATTCACCCCCCCTCTCAGTGTCATTGTAAGACTAACAAATCGAACGTTTGAGGTAAAAGCACAGAAAAGAAAAATTAAATTTTTTTTTGTTTTTAAATAAAATTAAGAAAAATAGGGTAAAACCCTAATTCATTTTACTATTCATTTTTACTATTTTAGAGCTCTGCAGACAAAAATGGTTGAAACAGCGCATAGATTGACAGCGGTCTGATGCAGGCTATTGGTAAGAACCTAAACCTAGTGAATTATGTTTTAATTTGATTTGTACAATTTTTTATGTAATTTTTAATTATTTTGGGGAATCACGGCCATTTTTAGGCCGTTGACGACGTCGAGATGAAATCATCCTAATTTCATCGAAATCATCCCTAGATCGTCGATTTTGTCTAGCGGATAAATCAACGGAATAGGGGTGATCTTGTCCACCAAGGGGCGATCCCCAAGTTGTGAAATAGGAGACAATTTTGACCTACCAAGGACGATTTTACCCAATTTAGGATGATATCATCCAATGGTGGACGATATCATCATTTTTATGAAATTAAGCTTGTTTGAATTTTATTTAATTGATTTTAATGATTGCTTTATTAATGAATTTTATTGTTTTATTATTTGTTTTGCAAAGGGGATTACTAAAGAGCTGAGAGTCAAAATACGGGGGGCTGAGGGATGATGTGGCCATGCTTGACCAGGCAGAGCAAGACCGACTAGCACAGTTCAGATTACAACATGTGGCAGAGATGCCACAAGTATCGATAGACATGGGGCTACTAACAGCCCTAGCAAAGAGATGGTATTCGAGGTCATCCTACTTCTAATTACCAATAGGGGAGATGGATCTCACACTAGAGAATGTATAGAGGATCTTGAGGATCCCCATATAGGGATGGTTGATGACTCCCGCAACCAATCAGGGCCAGACTATGATGAGGCTGAGCAGAGACCCAAGCTTCACCCTGGAGAAGGGCAAAGTGAACATAGAGTCATTGAGGCAGATGCCTGGGGCATCTAGGTTAACTTGGGTGTTTGTAGGGATAGTAGGTGGCCTACTACTGTGCCACCAGAGCGCGTGCAGATTACCCTATCTCCTTTCAGATGTGGTCTGCAACATGAGAGACCACGGGTACAGATTTGCATGGGGTAGCTTTGTATTGTATCGCTTGTATAGGATCCTACATGAGGTCGTATACAAGGGAGGTCGATGTCTGGTTTTGATATCACTACTATAGGTATGGTGCTAGGAGCACATCATGGTGTGGAGGCCGATAGGACTCCCACTGATAGGGGTTGACCGGGAGAGACCCTGGGTTTTCTATTGGTGGCTACAAAGAGGGTCACAATGGGGGATAGATCTGTCGATGTCACGGAGGTTGCTAGACAACCTCATCCTAGACCAGATCACCTGAAGGCTATGGAGAGAGCATCTAGGGTGGGAAAAGGACAGGCAAGAGCTGGCTCGCATCAGGTGAGTCTATTGGTTGAGGATGGAATGGGGAGAGGTAGAGCTCCATCGCTATGACCAAGTTTTGTGACAGTTTGGTCTTCTATAGGGGATCCCTTCTCTCAGGGATTATGAGTACTCCTAGACTATCCAGGATAATACCACACTGGGTGGGGCTCCGAATATGCAGTGATTCTAGATCCAAGATGCGGATGATGCCCCCATTCAGCCAGTGGATGGTGATGATGTTGGGGTTACTGACGGATATAATGCCTGGTACATAGGCATCCGAAATCCTCGGATGACAAGGGCATAGGGTCCAATGCATGCCATTATGCAAAAAATGGGGAGGCGGTGCCAAGCAGCCATTAAGGCAGTGCGGGGTCGCGGAGGTAGAGATCAGTGACGGTATCCATAGGAGAGATGCCAAAGGATGGCTCAGGCTCCACAGATACAATAGTAGACAGGGAAGAGGGAGGAGATATTCCCTTATTAGTAGGGGGAGAGGCCACCATCGCCTAATAAGGGCAAGGGTGTCAAGGTGGGGGAGAGCAGCGAGATGGTGGCTCTCCGGGCTGAGAATACCCACCTTTGGGCTTAGGTGCATACTTTAGAGGATGAGACTACATCGCTTAGGGCTCGGAGCAGAGGGGCAAGCATGCAGGAGTTGGCACGGTCTATGGCTTAGACTACATTCTATCAGGGAGTATACTTCCAACTAGTTCCAGAGGGCTAGAGGTTATAGCTACCAATCGACATTGCGGAGCCGATTAGGGTGGGATCATCGAGGACATCCTCACGATTAATGATGAGGACCTGAGACACAGCCTAGAACTCTATGGGACCACCTCCTCCATGCCAAGGTGGGAGAGGAGATGAGGATGAGAGCTCTAGGGCTTCTCGAGACTAGCTGCCAGAGACTAGATTGTATATATATTTTTGGGAGGATTGAGTATGCCAGGGTATAGATTGTGGCATACCAATCTAGTTTTGATATGATGTACATAATTTTGTTGATATATATATGGTCTTTTTGATGATATGACTTGTGTATATGTTGTATGATGCTTTAATTTTGGATTTGTTGATTGATTATTCATGTAATTATGTCATTGGAAATAAATTATAATTGTATGTCATGCCATAAAATTTAAATGAAATAATCTGATGTGAACAAATTGGTTGTTTTGGTGGTGTGATTTGATGAAAAATAAAAGGGAATTCTAACAATAATTTCAAAGGATATTGTCATTGTTATAGACCATTTCATGGAGTCGCCACTCGCTAGGTCATCAAGCTAATCCCAATATAGAAATATTGCTAAAAGTAAAAGGGTGCTTAAGAGACTGTCTTAAGACTTTGTGTTGTGATGATGAAAAATGATGATTTATGCATGAGATATTAAAATATGATTTTTGCTAGGCATAAATTCCTAAGTGTGATAATTTTTTTGAATAAGTCCCTAAGAACTATACCATCATTGCAAATTTGAATGTTGACATAATGAAATGAAATAGAAAATTTTGCATTCTTTTTAAAGCACAATTGTGTAACATAATGATGTAAGCCATATGTTTTTATGAATTAAAAATGAATGGGAAATAAAATTAGAACAATGGTTTGCGCTAGGCATAGAATTATAGGTATAGACTTATACCATCATCGCAAAATCCAAAAAGGAATTTGATATTTTAGTTTTATTGTATGATTGATTTTTAATTTTGAGATAAACAAAAAATAATAATATATAAACATGACTTTATTTACTAAAATTTTGGTTTTTGGAAAGAAATATATTTAATTGTTTTTATGCTAAGCAAATGTCCTTAAGTAAGAAGATGAAATGAGTCAAAAAGAATTGCAGAGATATTTTAAATTATCTCAAAGACAAAATGTAGATTTATAAGGAACCCTCATGTGCAAATGTGAGTTCATTACCGATCTTGATTTATCATAATGATACAAAATCTCTCAAATACAAATGTGTGTGCAATTGTATGGTTCATTCACCAATTTTGAGCAAGATAATTTGATACAAGTAATTTTAATTAGCCAAATAAGTGTTCGTTGACCATGATTTATATGCATGTAACCATACCAGACTACTATGTAAGTCGGGTCATCAAGAGCTAGCTAATCCATAAGCCAACATAGGTCTGTACAAAAGAAGGTCACTAATGTGACAGACATATCACCACGCTAGGGATTACCCAAGGCCAAGCGGATTAGGCACAAACCACCTGTTATGGGGCTTACCTCAGTTTTTGAATAATTGAGAATTCTAGGGATTCAAGCTCATTCACCCTTCTTTTCTTTTTCAAGGGGTAGGGAAAGAGATTCTATTGCTTTATGCTTTTCTTTTTTTTTTTGCTTTTTTTTTTTTTGTATTTTTGCTTGGAACTAAGACAATGCTGAAATATTGCTGTGATGGTACAAAATGATATTTTTCTTTTCTCATTTTTTTTGACTTTTCTTTTTCTTCCTATACTAGGGATACTTGCTCGGATTGGTTGTAGAGCAAGGGATTTTTATTCTGGGCGGGGGTGAGCTTGTCCTTTTGTCAATTCTAAAAGATTCTAGACCATGTGCATGATAGGATAGCAGGGGAAACTTTTCGCTAAAGAAACCATTTCTACTATGTAGCATCATATTGAATTTGCAATGAAATCATTTTAATGTGAAAAGATATGCTTGGTTCAAGTAAATAACAAGATCAGTTCTCTATGCTCAAAAATTTATTTAATTCAACTGTGGACTTTGATATAAGAGAGATTAATAATCATACCAAATAAAATCAAGATATTTATGATGGAGTGGGATTCCAAATAAATGCTAATTTATCCGAAATAATTGAAAATATAATTGCAATACTTCAAGAATTGATAGGTATGAAAATAAAAGATGTTTTTGAATATTTTGATGATTTTGAAGTTTTTATATTTTGATTTTAATTTATGAATTGAAAGAATAAGTATGATTACTATTTTTGAAATTTGTTATATGGATGACTAAAATGAAACAATATTCAAAATAACAATATATACAATGATGAAATGACCAGATGTTATGCATAATAGCGCTTAAGATGCATAATGTTCATAAGTTCTTTAAGATATTTACCATCTAAAGTAGCTAATCTGTATGCTCTCGATCCAAATTTAGCAGTGATGATATACGGTCCAAGCTAGTTGGGCTCAAATTTACCTTTAAGGTCTTTAGTTGCATTAGTATTTCTTTGATTTTCTTTTAAAACAAGGTCATCGATCTCAAAGGATCGATGATGAACTTTCTTGAGGTATGCTTGCTTGAGCTTGTTTTGGTAGGCACGAAGATGTTCCAAAGCATTGATGCACTTCTCATCTAGGAGTTCCAGCTAACTAAGTCTGCCAGCATGATATTCATCTCCTACTTTAGTATATTGAAGTAGTAGAGCCAAATAAGAAAATTCTAATTCAAAAGGAAAAACAGATTCAACACCATAAACCAAAACAAAAGGTGAAGTGCCTGTGGGGGTACAAACGCTAGTTTGATAAGCCAACAAAGTAGGATATAATTGGATGTGCCAATCTCGGCCAAATTTATTGACCAGTCTTTTGAGAATTTTGATTAATGTTTTATTATATGCTTCTGCTTGGCCATTACCCTGAGGATAATAGGAAGTGGACCAACGATGTTGAATTTAATATTGTTGACATAATTTTTTGACATATTTATTTTTGAAACAAGTTCCATTATATGAGATGAGATTTGTAGGAATTTCGAACCTACAAATAATTTGATTAAAAATAAATTTGGAGACTTGGGTTCCAGTGCAAGAAGCTAAGGGCATAGCTTCAACCCACTTTGTGAAATACTCGATGGTGGTTATGATAAATTTGTGTCCATCAGATGACATAGGGTTGATTTTTCCAATGATGTCTAAGCCCCATTTTGAAAAGGGCCAAGGAGATGAAATAGCCTGCAATTATTATGCAGGTGCATGGACAAGGTTAGCATATTTCTGGAACTTGTCACAATGATGCACATAATCATGTGCATCATGTTCCATGGTAGGCCAAAAATATCCTATCCTAAGGAGCTTCTTAGCAATGGCGCTACCACTAAAATGTCCCCCACAAGATCCATCATGGGATTCACTCAAAGCTGATCTAGATTCTTCTAAATTCAAATATCTCAATAGGATGCCCTCAAAAGATCTCCTATACAAAGTATTGCCAATAATTATGAAGCGACTGGCTCTTCTATGTAATAACCAGTGCTGGTTGCTATTAAAACCTTTAGGGAAGCTCCCAATTTGAAGAAAATTAAATATATCAATGTACCAAGGTTTAGGAGTAGTTTCGTTGATTAGAAACACATCCAAAGGTTCTAAGCATGATTTATTTGAAGTGGGTTCCTGGAGTCGATGAATAATGATGGTAGCATATTTTTCATCTAACTCCAAGGGCAAAAGAGATGCAGTTGTAGCCATAGCATCAGCTGCATGGTTGCTAGTTCGAGGAATAGCTTCCAAGGTAACTTGATCAAATAAAGATATTAATTGTAAGAAATATGCTTTATATGGACGTAATTTATCATCTCTAGTCTAATAAACATCATTTATTTGATTTATGACAAGTTGAGAATCATCAAAAACCAATAGATTTTTAATTTTCAGTGCCAATGTAGCTCGTAATCCAAGGATGAGAGCCTCATATTCAGCAGTGTTATTAGTACAAGCAAACATTAATTTAAAGGACAGAGGTATAAGATGTTTCTATGGAGATATTAAAATAATACCTGCACCATCCCCACTCATGCATCGAGCTCCGTCAAAGTATAGGGACCATTGCTCTGGATGGTCTACCTCTAATTTAAGGCATTCATCGGGAAACTCAATGATGAGGGGATGGGTAGACTCTAAGGGTGCAGTAGCTAATTGATCTGCTATGATTTGAACTTTAATAGAATTATGTCCTATAAACGTGAGTTCAAACTCGCTTAGTGCAAGAACCCACTTTGCTATACGACCAAATAAATAAGGTCGACTCATGAGATACCGTAAATGATCGAATTTAGCAATGACATACGTTTCTGATTGAGCATATAATGGCGTAATTTCTGTGTAGAAAATACGACTGCTAGACATAGTTTCTCTAATGCTGTGTAGCGGGTTTCATAACTGATTAAGGTTCGACTAATGTAATAATTATCACGCTCTCTTTTCTCATTGTCAAGTTGAGCCAGCATAGCTACTAAGGCAAAATATGAGGTAGAAATATACAAGATAAATGGGCGATTAGGTCTAGGTGGTGAAAGCATAGGTGGGTTAAGGAGATATTGTTTGAGGAGTTAAAATGCTTCCTGACATTCATCGTCCCAATGAAAAGAGACATCTTTCTTAAGAAGCTTAAGAAAGGGTCCTATTTTATCCACCAACTTATCAATGAAGCGACGAATAACTTGAAGCTTACCTTCTAGACTTCGTAATTCAGATATATTTGTGGGTTAGGGCATATCAGTGATAGCCACAATCTTGAGAGGGTCAATTTCAATGCCACATAAAGAAACTATAACCCCCAATAATTTATCGGACTTTACTCCAAATATACATTTGGTTGGATTCAATTGGATGAGATATTCCCTTAACCGATCAAATACTTTTCTCAAGTCATCTAAATGATCATCTTCTTTGATGGAACAAGATATAATATCATCTACATAATCATGTAGAATATCATGCATCATATCATGAAAGATATAATTCATGGCTCGTTGATATGTTGCACCTGCATTCTTCAAACCGAATGGCATCACTTTCCAACAAAAGGTCCCCCAAGGGGTAATAAAGGCTGTTTTAGATTGATCTTCAAGAGCTATCCTGATCTAATTATAACCAGAAAATCCATCCATTAAGGATATCATTCTACTCCCAACAATAAAATCAATGATCTGATCCATGTTGGGAAGAGGAAAATCGTCTTTAGGGCAAGCAACATTAATATCTCTAAAGTTTGTGCAAACCCTAACTTTGGTAGCTTCTTTCTTAGTTATTGGAACTACATTTGAGATCCATTCAGCATAATCAATGGCTTGTATAAAAATAACCTTCAGGAGTTTTTCTAATTCCCCTTTGACTAGTAAGGCCACTTTAGGATGCATTTTTCTAAGTTTTTGTTTAACAGGTTTAGCATCCGGATGGACTACTAGGTGATGCATGACTACGAAAGGGTCTAAACCTGGCATATCCTCATATGTCCAAGAAAAAACATCTTCATATTCCTTAAGAAATGCAATGTATTTATCTTGTTTGTCTTGACTCAATTTTGATCCAATGTTGATTATGTGAGGGTTATCTTTGGTTCCAATGTTAATTTTTATGACATTTTCTACTTCCATGTGTAGGTCTCTCTCAAAATTAGGTGGGGCAGGTGAAAAGCCCAATTTGTGTAATTATTTCGAGGTTAGCTTAGATAATTTGTCTTGAGGAGTCGTGGCCTCAAGCTGGGCTATAATAGGTATAGATCCATCAAAATAAAATTTGTTATGTAACAATTCCTCAATGGAGACATCATGGAAGATATCTCCCTCCAACTCATCGTTGGATTCAACAATCATCTCAGGGTAAGCTATGGATAGCATATTACATGTAAATGTCTCATTCATTAAATGGAAGGCATCATGTTTATCCAAATAATCTTGGTAAGATATGAGATGGTCATCATCCTCAAATGGGAAGGGCTGACCTTTACTAGGAAATATGCCCACACCACATCGAGTAGGCCATGGTTCTACCTCAAAAGGTTCTTTCATACCATTTTGGAAAGGTCCCAAACCTTTCCCTTTATATCCCAATTTAAGAATTATAGGCTTAGCTTTAATATACTCATTAGTAAAATAACATCGAGCATATCCATCATAATGAGTCTTGATGTTTCTAGGTATTCTTCCCCAGTCATATCCCTTATAAATAAAAGCACATCTCCCGACTTGGTAAATACTTCCCATAGGCTGTGGGAGGCCCAAGGTACAAGGAGAGGGTGGAAAATTATTTAAAATAAGGGAATCTTGCATAGCAACATTTGTTTTTTTTTGATATAAGAATTTTAGATAAATCGGGTAAGATCTCATCAGTAAGAGCGTAAGAGGTAGAAGGAACATTTCCTATATCTTCGGATGCAAAAAATATGCCTCTAGTAGGTGTAGATGTTGTAGGGATGTCGATGGATGGGTCTATAGGTATGGAGGTTATAGGAGTAAAACAAGAAGTATTGGTTGTGGGTTTAGGATCTTTTTGAGGTCCTAATGTGGTTTGTTCGGAAGATGGTTGAACTATATGTAGAGGTGTAGTTGGTGGAGAAAATGTAGATGATGTTATGGGTGTGTGTTTCACATGTTTAGATGGATGATTAGAATTAGGATGTGTGGATGACAGAGCAGGGAAAATTTGAACTCCAACAGGTTCTGCCAAAGCACACATATCAAAGGGTCTAGGATCACCATGAATGGTAACCAACTGATTCTTAAATTAGAATTTAACACACTGATGTAAATTTGAGGGAACATCTCACATCGCGTTGATCCAAGGGTGACCCAAGAGTATATTGTATGATGTAGGGCAATGCACAATAAACACGGTCATGTCTAAGGTTCTTGGACCAACTTGCAATGGGATAGTGATAACTCCATACGTTTCTTGTGTTTTGTCATTGAAGGCTTTTATGATCATATCAATTCTTTTCATTTCGTCACTTCTAAACCCAAATATTTGGTAGAAGTCAAAAGTGCAAATGTTTAAAGATGAACCATTATCAATCAAGACTCGTTTAACTACTACATCTCCAATTAGGGTAATAATATATAAGGGGTTATCCTTATGTAAACTATGTTACGGTATATCTCTATCCCGAAAGTCAATACAATCGACTTCTTGAGTTATGATAGTATTGGCCATGGCTTCAGGTTGAATATTTTGTGGTACCATAATTTGGCTTAACGTGAGAATTAATTCATACCTATGCATAGGAGAAGATTTTAAAAGGTCCAAAAGGGAAATTCTAGCTGTAGTATTTGATAATTGTTCATTAATATTATAAGGAGGTTTAGGTTGAACATTAGGTGTATGATTCCCTTTATTAGGAGCTTTCAAAACAAATGGATCTGATCCATCATTCTGAGTTTGATCTTGTTGAGAATTTTGAGCTTGTTGTCTAGTAACAGCTCCAATGGTACCTACAATATTATTTTGTGGATGATGAATGGGTCTTGGTCTAGCATTTATGGCTTGTTCATTAGAAAGTGATTGGTGAGAAGATGGTCTAGTAGTGACTCTTCTTGGAAATGGTTCTTTTGAAACCATAGAATTTGTGATAGGTTGAATAGCATATGATTCATCTTCAGAACTATTCAATTGATTTGATGTGATTTCCATGTCACTTTTAGTCTTGTATTCTGTATCACTAAGATCAGGTGTCCAAATATTATATAGAGGTCTAGTCGTAACCATGGATAAATTTGTGTCAAATATTTGCAGATCATGAGTAGGTAAATGTCCACTAATAGTCCCTACATATCGGGTAGGACGGGGAACATTATGATTTTCAATTTGATTAGCCACATCTTTACCATGCTTTGGTAAAGGATGTTGAAATATGTCCAATGATTGATTGGCATTCTGATTTTGATTTTGGAGGATATTATTTTGAGCATTATTAGGAGGATTTTGTTTAGGTTGAAAGGTTTGCACCTCCATCTCATTGTTATCAATTAAGTCTTTTATTTTAAGTTTTAATATTTTACAAGAGTTGGTAGCGTGTCCAGGTCCTCTATGGAAATCATAGTGTAAATCAGCTCTGTATCTAGGTATAGTTGGATCAAGTTCCTAGATATTTGGTAATTGAATCAAACCTCATTCTAATAATTATGGGAGAATGGTTGATAAAGGTTGATTTAACCTAGTAAATTCTCGAGGTGGTTTATCAGGAGGTTTTAGTATAAACTTCTTCGTTGTCTTTGTAGCATTAATAGTAGTAATATTTCTACTATCAGTGACTCCATCACCCACAATTTATTTATTTTTATATTGATTTATGGATGTTTTCTCATCATCTTTCTTTTTAATCTAACCTCTCCTAATGAGAGCATCTTCCACTCTGCGAGCTAAGTCTATAGCTTGATCAAAGGTGGTCAAGGTAGTAGTTGATAACTCATAGGATAGTTGTTCTTGTAAATTATTGATAAAGATATCCAACATTTCTCGATAAGGTAACACAAAGTGTAATTTTCCTATCAAGTGTCTCCATCGAGC
This sequence comes from Wollemia nobilis, assembly GCA_028583015.1. Lineage (NCBI taxonomy): Eukaryota > Viridiplantae > Streptophyta > Pinopsida > Araucariales > Araucariaceae > Wollemia > Wollemia nobilis. Next base: position 42,405 of record JAQPPZ010016791.1, read on the forward strand.
TAGGAAATCAGAAAAACATTCATCTTTGTCTTGTTTTAAGTTGTACAAATATTTAATGGTTACATGCCTTTCGATGTAGGCACTAAATTGATGAACAAAAGACTCGAATTTTTCTTCGAAATTCCTCAAAGAATGAGTGGGTAACTGATAATACCACTCTAATGCCATTCCTCCTAAAATTTTTGGGAACATTTTTAGTAATAACAAGTCATCATGTGATATATCATGACATGCTATCCTAAAAATACGAAGATGCTCTATGGGATCTTCGGTTCCTTTGTATATAGGTAGGACAAGCATAGGAAAGTGTTTAGGATAAGGTTGTGCTACAACTATAGGATCTAAATGCTGACTACACATCTCTCGATAATTGTACGAGGCATGGTAGGGATCTATCTGGTCCATGCGGGAGACTAATTATTTCACCATGGCTTCCAGATTACTAGTTTGTCCACCATATTGGTTCGGTGGTACATGAATATGGGACTTGTGAGCATATGATGACGTGAGGTAAGGATTAGATGCTATATTGCTATTATGCAAATGGTTGGTAGGGAGAGTATTATGAAGAAGATTCGTTGTAGCATTATGTTGTATCCCAGAATGTTGGAAATTGGTGTTTGGTTTTGTTTTAGGATTTTGTTGATTTGAGGTATATTGATCAATAGCTTGGCAAAATAGAGTAGTGAATGAAGGTTTATTTTATGCAGGAATAACTCTAGGCTTGGTAACAGGCACTCTAGGTGGTTGGGTAACCTATTGTTGTTGTATGTTCTGGAATTATAGCGGCCATATCCAAATTGGATGGTCCAGCTTGATCACTTTCTTGATCAATGAAGGACAAGGGATTAGTGCGTGTGTGATATATGTCTTCTAGGTTTTCTTGAGTGTCACTAATTTGATCCTTGTCCATATGGACAGCTCTATTAAGAGTGCCAATATTAGTATCGAGGAACTTCCAGAAATGTTCCATGTTCTCGAAAGTAACAGCTCCTCTCGAAGACATTTTAGGGGATGAGGATCCTTCCTCTCTAATAGTTAATCTTTGTTAATTTCCTTTAGCAAACTCTTCTTATTGTTGGTCTAGGGTTCCTTCTTCCTAAATTGGGTCTTCAGGAAGGACATCTAGTTTATTTACTAGTTTTCCTAACCAATCTTCTTCTGCTTCAGTCTATTTTCCATTCCTAAGTCTAGTAATTATGCTTAAACTTAGATTTTAGCAAATATATATTTATATATATATATATATTTATGACAAGTTCGGGAGGTTTTGGTTCGTCTTTCATACACACCCCACGAAGAATGAGCATAAAATACCGATAACACTTATACGGGATAAATCCCACTCACTTTAGGATCTTGCTGGTTATCCAAGGTGTGAGTTACAGAGTTGGGTCGAATGTCTATTCACTCTTTTTCACTTCTAGAATAGTTTCAAGTGGATTGTCTATTACCTTACAATGGGCTCGACCTTCGTTCAATAATGTTTAGCGGTTGTTATCTTTGTTGACTATCGGATTTACAATGAGTTCTTTGATATAGCTCTTTATGTTTTAGCAGATTATATAAAATACAAATTTGAAAGAAAATAAAAATGAATCATTTAACGGTGGAACAAAGAGAGTAGGGTAGGGCAAAAAAGAGAAGCTTATCTAACTTAGCTGCAAAATAAAAACTACCAATTTCAGTTATACTATTTAGCTTCACAATAAAACCAATCAAAGAGGAAGGTGTCCAGCTTTCTAAGATCACCTTCTACTAAGAGCATAAGACGGAAATAACATATATCTGAAAGAAAATCATAAATAGAAGGGAAGTCGATGTCAACTAGTATCTCTCACCAGTAGCTTAGCTCGCACAGTGAGGATAGAGCAATTAGAACAGACCTGAACCTTAAATCTCTAACTTTCCCTAGCATATAACAAACATAATGAAGCCTAGTAGCATATTCAATCTTGATAACACAAATTTACAACCAAAATAAATAGAAATTTAGTGAGACAAAAATAGAAGAAGATGCACTTATCAAAATTCGAAAGAGATTAGGCTCCTGGCCATGCTATCATAGAAGAACGATTTCACACCAACCCCAGGTCCAGAACAAAGCATTCAAACAAGATTTACAGGAAATTGCTAAAATGCCTTTTTATTCCAAGTTTTCACATCCTCTCTTTACATTCAAAAGAAGTATATATAGACTCAGGATAGACCCTGATATTTTCAAAATATCTTCTTCCAAATATCTAAATCTTATCATAAAAATCCCACCGCCGAGGTTTTACAATATAAGGCATTTTTATATAGATTTTTGATAAGCCCTAATTACTCTAAAAATCTTCGCATGGATCTTGCCATGAATGGAGAAGATAAGACTTGGTTTTATTCTCATCAAATGTACACCATGTGTAAATGTATGTTCTTCTTTTGATAAGCCGTCAGAGCATCTCATTAATTCTTCTACAAAATTTGGATGAGTCACTGACTTCTAGGCCTTTCATCCTCGCATAGCTGCCTTTGTTTGGTTTGAGTTGATATTCTCTGCCTGTCATTACTTTTTCCATAAATTTTATTGGCAATGTATCCACCGGTAAATTCCTTGAAACCTGTATTCGTAGCCAGATCTGCAAAATCTGGATGAGTCACTAACTTGCCATAAATTTTCTGAGCAAATGAATCTATCGATAAATTCCTTGAAGTCTGTCTTTCTCGCCATCACTTCTGCCATTATGCAAATGTCGGATCTGCTTCTGCAAAAAGAAACACAGAGGTTAGATTTTTAATGTTTTTCATTTTACTTAATTAATTGATTTGGACTGTGTTGAAATGCTTCCACTTCCTCTTGGATAGGTGATGAAAAATTTAAAGAACGACCAAATTTTGCAAAATGAATATAAGTCGAAACATGTCGCGATATCGCGACATTTTCCTCAAGTTACTTCTTCCTTGCTTGTGCCTTCCAAAAATGGAACATGTCACGAAATCGTGACATGTCGTAAAATCGCGACGTTTCCTTCACTTAGTCTCTTTTCAGCTTTCACCCTCGCAAAAATGGAACATGTCGCGATATCATGACATTTCCTTCACTTAGTCTCTTTTCAAATTTTGCCCTCATGAAAATGGAACATGTCGTGATATCGCAACATGTCCTTCACTTTGTCTCTTCCAAGCCTTGGCCCTCGCGAAAATGGAACATGTCACGAAATCGCGAAATGTTGTGAAATTGCGACGTTCCCTTTACCTCATGTCTGCCAAGCTTTCTTCCTCACAAAAATGGAACATGTCATGAAATTGTGACATTTCCTTCACTTCGTTTCTTTTCAACTTCTGCTCTCGCGAAAATGGAACATGTCGCAAAATTGTGATATTTCCTTCACTTAGTTTCTTCCAAGCTTCCTTGCTGGCGAAAATGGAACATGTCGCGATATCACGACATTTCCTTCACTTCGCCTCTTCCAAGCTTCCTTGCTTGTGAAAATGGAACATGTCACAAAATTGCGACATTTCCTTCACTTAGTCTCTTTTCAGCTTCCGCCTTCGCGAAAATGGAAATGTCGCGATATCGTGACATTTCCTTCACTTCGTCTCTTCCAAGCTTTTTCCTCGTGAAAATGGAACATGTCGCAAAATCATGACATTTCCTTCACTTAGTTTCTACCTTCACTTTTTCCTCACGAAAATGGAACATGTCACGAAATCACGACATGTCGTGAAATCGCGACGTTTCCCTCACTTCACCTCTTTTCAGCTTCTGCCCTCGTGAAAATGGAACATGTCGCGAAATCATGAAATTTCCTTCACTTTGTCTCTTCCAAGATTTTTCCTCACAAAAATGGAACATGTCACGAAATCATGACATTTCCTTCACCTCGCTTCTTTCGGCTTCTACCTTCGTGAAAATGGAACATGTTGCGAAATCGCGACATGTCGCGATATCGCGACATCGGACTTTAAAATATTTTAGGGTATAATTAAATTTGAGTGAAAGTCCGACAAGTCTGAAAATGGAACATGTCACGATATCGTGACATTTCCTACAAGTCATTGCTTCCAAGGTTTTGCCTTTGTGAAAATGAGACGTCCGAAAATGGAACATGTACATCGCGACATTTCCCTCAAGCTTTTCCTTCACTTTGCAAATTCTCCAAAAATTGTAGGTTGATTCCAATGACTTTGTCCATCTGTATTTTGCATTTTTACATATTGGTGAAGGATCTTCCTTACTCAGAAATGATTTTAACATTTGAAAAATGAATTTTAAATTGCTCGAGAATGATCAGCTTCACATGGTGTAGAAAAATGATAAAAATTCAAAGTGCTCATAATTTGATGAAACTTTACAAGTATCTAAAAAAGCCCAAAGGGTATCCCAATCTACAAACAGAACTTAAAAATTCATCATGGATTAAGAGAAAATGCATTTAGAATTTTGCTAGGCCAGAAATAGAAACTGCTATTTCTAAATTGAAATTAATTCCATATGCAAGTCTACTTGGTCACTTTGATGTAGGCAAAGTTTGAAAAATGATGCAAGAAAAATTTGGAATTAAAACCCAAAAAACATCAAGAGGGTCCCTGCGGAACAAATGAATATTAAACATTTTCAAAGGATGGAATTTCATTTTTTAGTGGGGGTGTGTTGCTTCTCAACAAATGGTGATATCTGTGGGGAAAATAGTAGCACTATTTAGAATCCAGAACTCTAGTTTCAAAACAATTTAGACTATGTACCATGCTTTACCACAAATATTTTCTAAAATGATTTAACTACTATCTGTTAGCTGTTAAATTTTCCCAAGGACATACTAGGTTGAATCACTTAAGAAAGATTCTGATGTGCAATTATAAGCGTATAAAACTTTCTTCAAGGATGACCAGGGCTTCGAATGCTCACAATGTATTGATCAGCTATTTATATTGTGCAAGGGAAACCGAGTAGAGCTCTGTTTACTAGTTTAGCCTTTTACAACCCTGACAGAGTTACTCTTTAGATTTTCACGACCCTGATTCACCACTATGAGGTGGCATTTATAGCCTGGTGAACACGTTTGATATGTATCCTTCTGGAACCTTGGCTATGTGCAGAAAAGAATGCCAGTTTTATGTTGGCTTGCCAAACTTTCACCTTCTGTCTCTTTTTATTTTGAAAGATACTGATAGCTGGAATGCCTTGCTCTTTTTGTTTTGTTTTTTATATTCATCGAGCAATTGATCGACTAACTGTTTCAACCTGGGTACCAATAGCTTCCTTGGATGCTTTGATGTAATTCAATGAATCCGAGTCTCCTCTCCTGACCAACTTTTATTGGATTCCCTAGGAGTTATTCAGCCAAACAGTATAGTAGTTTCTTTATAATCAAAATAATTGTGGCAAGCAAGATACCAAATCCAATTATCTTTCTACTGTTGTTCTAAATAACAAGTAGTTCCACTTTTTAGCTCTAGCAGACTATCTCTTAAAAAATAAAACAAAAATGAAAACACACTAGGCCAATTTTAAATGTTCATTTGTGTTTTCTTTGTTTAGGCAAAAGCTCAAACAAATAGGATTAAAAAAACTAAAGAGGAGAGAAAAAGGCCACCAGTTAAAGACAAAATTGCACAAACCTTAAAATATAACACATAGTACTTCAAAATTTAAATAAAACAAAATAAAAACATACTACTTCACACTTTATGTACAATATATACATATGCACAAAGTCCTCATGATTATTCAAATGATGTAGTGGATGGAACAGCAGAGAAATAATGCTTCAGATATTGACCATTGATAGGAAGGTTCAAAAAATTACCCTCCAGGTCCAATAGATGAAATGCATTATTACCTAAGATTTCGGCAATCTGGTATGGCCCTATCCATAGAGGTTGCAACTTGGTGTGTTTACCTTTCTTTTCATGGGCTTTGTCCCATAGAAGCACTAGGTCTGTAAGTCTGAAGGCCTTTACTCTGGCTCTTTTATCAAACCAGCGCTTGACTTTCTCTTGGTGTCGACTAAAATGCTCCAGGGCTCGAATTCGTTCATCCTACAGATTAATTAAGTCCAATACACAAGATTTTACATCTGCATGATCATCAAAATAATCTAGATCAAATTGATAAGTAGGCAATTTTAAAGAGATAGGAACGATGGGCTGGGTACCATATAACAAAACAAATGGGAAGTCTTAAGGGCTTCTTTATGTCTGATCCTGTCAGCCCAAAGTGCATACTTTAATAGTGTGTGCCATTTTCTGGATTTGTCTACAACAGACTTCTTGATGGCATTCATCAAATTCTTATTTGTGCACTCAACTAGTCCATTACCTTGGGGATAATAGTTGGATGAAAATTTGATGACTATCCCCCTCTGGTATGCCCACTCCACAAATTCAAATGACTAAAAAGCTGGTCTGTTGTCGCACACCAAATTCAAAGGAACTCCAAATCTGGTTATGATGTTTGACTCTAAAAATTTGATCACCTCATGGGTTGTACTCCTCATGGTGGCTGTTGCTTCAACCCATCTTGTATAATAGTCAGTGGCTGTTAAAAAATACTTGTGCCCTATTTATGAATTCGGGTTTATCACACCCATGAAGTCAAGTCCCCATTGCATAAAAAGTTTTTCTATTATAACAGGTTGTAATGGTAGAGCTCGATTAACCTGCTTGGATGCAAAAATATGACACTGTTGGAAAGTTCTCACATGCTGATGTGCATCTTTAAACAATGTAGGCCAGTAATAGCCTATTCTCAATATCTTATGTGTAGTAGCAGAACCTGAGGAATGCCCTACTCCTAAATTTTCATAAAAACTAGACATCACCTCGTTTCACTTCATTCTGATAAATGCATCTTAAGAATATGCCAGCATAGTTTTCTCTATACAAGTTACCTCCTTTGAGTAAAAAATGAGCAAATTTTAGCTTCAGTGCTCTTCTTTGAGTTCTATTCAGGTGAGGTGGACAAATTCCAAACCTCAGTAGATGAATGACATCTCCATACCAATCATCCACCCCAGAATCCAGCTAATTAATATTTGTCTCTACAGGTATTTCAGCAATATGTCGGGACAAACCAAGTCCTCTGATTAATTTTGTAGGCCAGATTTCTAAGCCATATTCCTACAGTCTCGTGGCCCAATTACCTCTTAGCTCACCCAATTCATCCTGGATTAATAAATATTTGACAGCTGGATCAGGAACTATAGCATGGACTTTGCTCCTCAATATGTAATGCCTGAATTGGTTTGTTAGTCTCACAATGACACTGAGAGGGGGGGTGAATCAGTGTAGCTATTTAAATTCTTAAATCTTCAACTCTTAATGCTAAAACAATGAAAACTTAAAACCCAATAAAGCAAATATAACAAGAGAGCATTCCACAACACACGATGTAACGAGGTTCACCAATTTGTCTACTCCTCAAAAATGACTGCTTGGATTCCCGTCCAAATCCAGCATTTGTAAAATACCAATTTTACAATCAATTTACCATCACCCATTAGAAGGAGCACCAACTCCTGATTTATCTACACCAACAAAAAGGAGCACCAACCCCTAATTTATATGCACCAATAGAAAGGAGCACCAACCCCTAATTCCAAGCACCAACTTGGACTGCAATTTTGAAACTATAAGTTTGACATAAAAATACCTTCTCTTATACAAGACCCTAAATGGTCTATTGCTAACCCAACCTATCTCGCTATTCACCAAAACACCACACACTTAAGGCTCTGCTTATTGCTCTTTTACGGCTCTCACGTCTCTGCTTAACACTCTCTTACGGCACTCTTCCAACCCTCCTGTTGTGGCTGATCCACAACACATCCCAAAATTGGGGACCCACCTTTTTTGCAGGCTTTCAGAGGAAATCTCAATGACCCAGATGCTAAAAATGAAGAAAATGGGCAAAAATGCACAAGTGTAGAAAGTGTTGCAAAATCGTGACATGTCGCTCCATCGCTGCCAAAAGAGGAGAGAGAAAAGGAAAATGAAAAAGTGTCACGAAATCGTGACATGTCGCTCCATCACTGCCGGAAGAGGAGAGAGAAAAGGAAAATGAAAAAGTGTCACGAAATCGCGACATGTCGCTCCATCGCTGCCGAAAGAGGAGAGAGAAAAGGAAAATGAAAAAGTGTCACGAAATCGCGACATGTCGCTCCATCACTGTCAGAAGAGGAGAGAGAAAAGGAAAATGAAAAAGTGTCACGAAATCGTGACATGTTGCTCCATCGCTATCGAAAGAGGAGAGAGAAAGGCAAAATGGAAAGGTGTAGCGATATCGCAACGCGTCGCAAAATCGTAGGTCAAACTGGTCAAACGGCATGAAGTGAAAAGCGTCAAAAAATCGCTACAGGTTGCGACCGAGAATGTACGGAAGTGAAAAAGGTCACGAAATTGCGACAGGTTGCAGCCAAAGTAGCACCGGGTGAAAAGCGTCACGAAATCGTGACAGATTGCAGGTGGAAGGCATGAAACGAAAAAACGTCGTGAAATCGCGACAGAAGCAAGCCCAGTTGTACGAAACAGAAAAGTCATAGCAAAATCGCGACAAAAATCAGCAAAGGTGCATAAAGCGCAAAATGATCACGAAATCACGACAAAATCTATCGGAAGGCGTGAAAAATGAAAAAATGTCACGAAATCACGACAGAAAGCAGCAAAGGGGGATGAAGCGAAAAGGCGTCGCGAAATCGCGACAGGTTGCGGTTTCGCGGCTCCAAAGCAGGGAAGCGTACGGAGATCAAAACGGTAGCGAAATCGTGACATATTACGGCAAGAGGGCCCGAAGGAGAAAATGGTCGCAAAATCATGACGAGTTGCGGCCGAAGCTTACGGAGACAAAAGCGTCATGATATCGCGACATGTCATGATTTCGCGACATGTCGCGTTTTCGCTGTGAAAGTAAAGGAGCAAGGCCGCAGGTTATTTCTGGTTGCGATTTTCATGGGACCGCTATGGAACATGCAGAAACCCATCAAACACGTGGCACAAAAGGCATGAGGTTTATGATAACGCTTTAGAGTGACGGTTACAGTATGCAGACAGGACCAAACGTTTCAAATTCGAGCGAAAGGTCAAAGCATCAAAGAAGCGAGAAAATAAAACGAAGTGTTCTGGGAGGTGAAACAAAACGACGCAGGTGAACCGAAGAGCCGTGCCAGACAGTATAAAATTGGAAGCACAAATTGAACATAGGGTTGGAAATTGCTGCTAGCAGAGTTGCAGAAACAAGGGCTTCATGCCATTCTGGGCCTGCACTTGGAGCAATTTCCTTCATTTGTTCTAGATTTGTTTAACCTGGAACATTCTGTCATTGTAATTGATATATCATTTAATATAGAAATACAGAGAGTTGACATCTTATTGATAAGAAAGAAGGAGTCATTATGCATGCAAGATTTAATGTTTTATCTTCCCTTTCAGATTTCTAGGCTTTTAGGTGAAGTTTAATGCAAATGTTTTTTGGTTGCTTCATGCGAATGCCTAAAATCTGAAATTACGATAAAAACCCTAGAGACCCGCACCTAGCTTATCTGGATTGTGCGAATTTGCAAGTTCAATAGGTTAGGTTGCATGCAGAAACCTCATTATCTTCGATTTTATCAATCAAGATGGCAGCATTCTGGACGTAGTTTAGTTGCATCTTCATTTGCATTTCTTTTATTTTTCAAACCCTCATTTTAGTTTCTGCATTTTAATTATTCTCATTTAAATAAATAACTAAAAATCCATTAAAGCCTAAGATCAAATAGATTTATTTCTTAAATTCATTGGAGTCCATTGCAAATCCAAATTAAAGTAAACTACGGTGCCCCTTGTTAATATCCACTTGCAAACCCTAAGGTATTCCCGACATTCAAATTGAAACAACATCATTGGTGAATGAAGAACCATCACAATAGGAACCTTGGAGAAATTATTTAGTCATAATTTCTTTGCAAGCAGAGGATTTTGGGACTCAGATCCTACCGGAGAGTGTGCTTTCACAACTGGGTGAAAACACCACTCAACAGATTGGCGCTAGAAGGAGGGCCCGAATCGGTTTACTTTATTTTGGTTTTCATACATGAATAATATCTTTTGATTTAATTTTGAAATCTTTTCTTAAAGCTCACAAACAACTAAACTGCAACTTTTGTTTTCTTTTGTTGTAGGTTTTTTCTTTGAAATAATCGAGGGTTTCATCAAGGTAGGCTGGACCCACCGTGTCGTATTGCGACCAGGTCCCAAACAACCGGAGAAACCATTTTTCATGACCTTATGGGTACTCCCAAGAATAAAACCAAGCAAGTTGTAAGCTCACCAGTCACAAAAGACCTATTTTCTCCAGGAACATCGAGTGGACCTATGCCCATAATATCAGTTGCCACTAGTGTTCCTATTGTCAGTAATATTTCTACTGCTATTGTAGGTTTGTCTTCATCAATTTTGAGTCAAATGGCTCAAGCTCCAGTAGCTCCTTGGTATGGAGCTAACAATACTCCTTTGAATATTGCTGGGGATATCCATGAAATCCCCAAGAACATTGAAATATTTTTGCCTAAATATAAACCAGATGGCCCAAGAACAGTGAGAAGAACATATCCAAGCCTATAGGGATGTTTTAATTAGGTTGCAAGTTCAATATGAAGATGTGGCTTGCAGACTTTTTCCCATGAGCTTAGATCCAATAGCATATGAATGGTATATATGCTTACCAACCGGTTCAATCACTTCTTGGACACAAATGGAAAATGCCTTTGTTAATCAATTTAGGTCACCCTTGGATCCCGCAACCATTTACAATCAGTTTATTACATGCAAAAGGGGCCGGGGGAAACCGATCAGAATGTTTAATCAGAGATTCCAAAAGTGCTATAATAGAGCAATTAGGCACTTTGCCATCGATCCTGCAGTGGCTTTGCAGATATATTTTGGGGCATTGGACCCCATGACAGCCATGTTTGCAAGACATAATCCTCAAGTCACCACGCTGGCTTTAGCCTATAATGAAGCCATGACTATCGAGCAACAAATGACACCACAGGGCTACGGGTTTACCCAGATGCCTATGATGGGACAGTATGCTCCATATGGTCAAGCTCCCTTGGCAAATCAGATCATGGCACCTCAAATGCCAAGCATGAATGCCTTCCCCTATCAGCAGCCGTATCCACCAACACCCGCGTATGCACCCATTCCAATCCAACCAATCACATCCATTCCACCTGTCCCCGCATTTTTGCAGAATAGTCAATCGACTATGCAAGGAACCAGCCAAGTTAATCCTCAGGCTATAGTTCCTTTTCCAAATCCAACCCCGATTCAAAGTGTCAATCCATACGAGAATCAAATTCCTCAGAACCCGACCCAAATGTTGAATCAAGACCCCATCAATTATGCAAATCCAACGGGGGTTAACAACAATGTGATTCCACCAAAGGAGATTTATTCAGAAGTCGAAGAGCTCAAGAAATTAGTTCATAAACTGAGCAATGACAGGGTTCAACAATAGAAGTATGAGTCCCATGCCCCTCACCCAAATCAAAATTTTAACAATAGAGGGAGACACTGGAACACCAAGCCAAACAATGGGGGAGTACCCGCTCCCATTGCTAATCAACTAGATACTTACGTAGGACCTAGCCAATCCAATTCTCTTTTGAATATTTTAGATTTGGCGTGGGAAAGGGGGTGCAGGTTGCACAACACAAAAGAACACAATGAGAGGAATTGTCCTGAAATTGCGAGATACACTCATTGTCTTCAGGCACAAGTTGATGATTTGGAACTGGTATCAAATGAGGGTCCATCGCAACATCAAGATGATAATATTATGGTGATGGAAATTGTATATCATCAAGAAGGTGAGAGTGAGGAAGAAGAAGACAAAATTTTGGAACAGGAGGTGCAAGCTTTTCGAGATTTCAGAAAGGGGAATCATGGATACCATTTGAGAAGTAAATCTAAAGCCCCTAAAACCTCATCAACACCTCCAAACAATTCTATTCTTCCTCCGGATACTAAGGCAAATAATAATCCTCCTCCTCCACTTAGAAGAGAAATGTCTAATGATGTGCAGAAGACAGTCAAATTTGAAAAACCAAACTATGACATAGTGGAGGATCTGAAGAAGTCCAAATCTAGCCTTTCGTTCTTGGACGCGGCTAGATTGCCTGGCCAAAAGGAGGCGTTGATAAAAGCTTTGAACTCACCTGATCCAATGTGGAAGGAAAAAAGAGTTGAGTCCCATATGATTTTGCGAAAGGAGAGAAGGGATGTCCCGCCATTCTTACTGACTCTGAGAATTGCGGGTAAGAATTTGCATAACTGTTTGGTGGACACAGGTGCCACGAGCAACCTCATGCCTTCAGAGATATGTAAAATGCTAGGTCTGCAACCTGTTTCATCCAAATGCACGGTCTTGCAATTGGACCGTTCAGAGGTAAATGTGGTAGGGACCTTATATGATGTCAAGATTCAATTAAATTCTGAACCCAGGGTCCAGCAGGTTGTTGACATTTTGGTTGTTAATATCCCAAGTAGGTATGGAATGTTACTTGCGAGGGATTGGATGAAAACTCTGAATGGCTATTTTTCAATAGACTGCTCACATATGTGGCTACCATGGAAAGGAATTGCAAACCAAATCAGAGTGGAAAATGAACCGAGGCTTAAGGAGATTATAACAGAATTTAACAAGCCGAATGAAGTTCAGTTTTTTGAGCCAGAACTGGGGGTTTATGCACTTGATGTTGAGGAAGCTACTGAAGAGCCTAAAGAGGAAACATGTCATGGTGGCTCTTTTGAGGAAAATGATTGCACATGGTTGCTCGGGTTTGATGGATCAAAATCTAGACGGGGAGCAGGAGCTGGAGTCGAGCTCACTGGCCCAGGAGGTAAACCATTATTGGCTGCCTACAGATTGCAATTTCCTTGCACGAACAATGTGGCAGAATACGAAGCATTGATCTTTGGTTTACGTCTAGCATTGAGCAAACAAGTTAAATGCTTGAAGGTTTTGGGAGATTCTGAGTTGGTAGTCAAACAAATCAAAGGACAGTATACATGCCATGACAGGAGACTAAGCCTTTATAGAACTAGGGTTATGGACCTCATTGAGGAGTTCGATGCATTCAATATAGCCCTTATTTCTAGGAAAGGAAATCGAATAGCAGACTCTCTTGCAGTCGTCACGGGCATGTTAAACCCGGTTGATATAAAAATATGTAAAAATTTTTCCATTGAATTGGTTCCTTGTCCATCAATACCCGATAATGTAAAGAATTTCCAAGTTTTTGAAAGTGACAGACACATTTTCAAATTTGTCACGAACTCGGGTATTTTTGAAAATCAGGTGATTGATGAGGAACAAAGGTGGCAGGATGAAACAGAAGATGAAATTGAAACTGCGTATCAATCCAACAAAATACCTAAAGACGTGGTTTCATTGGAAAAAATGTTCGACATGGGATGCAAGACCAAGAAAGAAAAGAGTCCCACTCCCTAAAGATGCATGTGATTCAATTAATCTAGGGAGTGCAGACAATCCAAAGGAGGTGTACATAGCAAAGGCATGTACAGAGGAAGAAAGGAGCAACATAATGCAGGCATTGAAACATTACATAGATTGCATTGCTTGGAATTACAATGAGTTGAAAACATACAACCAAGACATTATCACACATACCATCCCTTTAAAGCCGGACTCCAAGCCTTTTAGGCAAAGACAACAGTTTTAACCCGCAGGAGCCTTACGAAAAGGAGGTAAAAATATTGGAAGCGAAACATTTCCTTTAGGCACCAACATGGAATTTCCTTAAATCCCAAAAAGTGCATTTTTGGAGTAAAGAAGGAAAATTGCTTGGGTCACATCATTTCAAAAGAGGGCATATCCATCGACCCGGAAAGGATACAGGCTATCCAAAACTTACCTCTCCCGAGTAGTAAAAAGAATTGAGATCTTTCTTTGGGCAGGTTAATTTTGTGAGGAAGTTTATCTCTAGCTTTGCTGAGATAGCCAAACCTCTGAACAAGATGCTCAAGAAAGATGTGGATGTAAAATGGAACGAGGAAAGTAGAGTGGCCTTCCAGAACATCAAAGATGCCATTTCCAAGGCCCCGGTCCTTATAAGTCCAGACTATTCCAAACCTTTCTATATTTATGCTTTTGCATCAAAACACTCCTTTGCAAGTGTCTTAACCCAAAAAGGCGAGGATAGTGCAGAAAAACCCATAGCATTTTTAAGTGCCCCCTAAAAGATGCTCAATTAAGGTATTCAATCCTTGATAAGCAAATGTACGCACTTTTTAAAACGGTGAAAAAATTTAGGCATTACATTGTGCACAGCAGAGTTATTGCCATCGTGCCTGACTCTGCTATTAAGACCATGTTTTTACAAAATGAACTAGGTGAGAAAAGAGGAAAATGGATTTCCACCATCCAAGAATTTGATCTCGAAATCCAACCTATGAAACTAGTTCGAGGACAGGGACTGGCGAAGGCGATCGCAGAAAATAATCCGCAAATAACATGCCAATACTCGAATACAGAATACATTGCTAGGGATGACTGGTATGTTGATATTGTGCAATTTTTATTGACTGGTAAGTGTCCTTCTAATCTGAATTCAACACAGAGAAGAGCTTTAAGGCTTAAGTCTGTCAATTATCTGATGAAATCTGGTGTTCTTTATAGGAAGAATCATGAAGGGATCTACCTGAGGTGCTTGAACAAAGAAGAAGGCTGCCAGGGTGTTGCAGGAATTTCACGGGAAACATGGAACTGGTCATGGTGCGGCAAATGCTACAGCGCATCAAATCCTGAGAGCAGGATACTACTGGCCCCACATTTTCAAAGATGCACATGCCCATGTACGATCTTGTCATATCTATCAAGTGGCTGCCAATAGAGAAAGAAATGCAGCCATGCCGTTACAACCTGTAGTTGAAATGAGACCATTTGCATAGTGGGGACTAGATTTTATTGGGGTTATTAACCCAAATTCGTCTGATTCCCATAAATTCATATTGATAGCTACAGATTACTGTACAAGGTGGACAGAAGCGATTCCTACTAAACATGCCACCACAGACGTTGTAATTAAATTCCTTGAGGACCATATTATAACAAGATTTGGAATGCCCGATTCTATTGTCAGTGACAATGGTAAAGCGTTTATTTCTACGCAATTTGCAGATTGGGCATATGATAACAAAGTGAGCTTAAAATTTGCATCCAATTATTATCCTCAAGGAAATGGTCTGGCCGAATCTTCAAATAAAAATTTGTTGAACATCATTAAGAAATTGCTGGAAAAGAACCCTCGGGATTGGCATAGCCAATTGAAGTTTTCCCTTTGGGCAGATAGGACCAGAGTGAAAGAATCCATAGGGAATACTCCCTATCATTTGGTCTATGGGCAAGACCCGATATTTCTTGCAAATTTGAAGTTGCGGACCTTGCATTTCATACAAGAGTACTTGGGGACGAGATGATCAAGTTGAAGCCGAGGTTGAGTCATTTTTTGCATCTTGATGAAAAGAGAGAAGAAGCCATGAATCACATGAATAAACACCATGAAGTTATCAAAATATGGTTTGATAGAAGGGCCAAAGTTAAGTCATTCAGAATTTCAGATTTGGTATTACTATGGGACAAAAGACATGAGGAAAAAGGGAATCATCAAAAGTTTGATTGTCTTTGGTTAGGCCCATATCAGATTTCAGAGATTCTTGGGAAGAATACCTTCAGGCTAAAAACTTTAGAAGGGAGAGATTTTATGCTACCGGTTAATGGGCAGATTTTAAAGCATTATTTTAGCCCTTAGGTTGTGAGATTTTGATATTATTCTTTCGGTTTTGGTGGGGATTTTCAGTTTTTGTTTTTATTGTTTAGGATTGTTAGTCTAGCTAGGATTTTGGTGGTGGATTTGATTTCAATTGACATGTTTTGTTTATTTTGATAGAAAAAAAAAAAAAAAATTGAGATGTCAACTTATGCTTAAGGTTAGGAGAATATGAAATATTGGAATTGTCCTGTAAAAGCTCCACAAGTAACACAAACATCTTAAGTTATATTGTTTGATTTTGTGATGCATGAAAGAGTCAGTTTTGCATGACAAATCATTTCATTTGCAATTCAAGAGATAATGCATTCATGTTACATCTCACTTTACATATACATTCCATCTTAGTTGCATATGCATCTTAGGTACAAATCATTAAAGTATGTCAATCCCTCTTAGGGTTGTGTTATAACATAAACATAAGAATGAATCCTAAGGTTGGAAACTGAGTCTTGAGATATCTAGAACCAAGCACGTCTCATACATTAAAAAGGATCTTGAGCAAAATGATCAAAACCTAACTTGGAAGAAAGGGTTGGGCGAAAGAAGTATTTCATGTCTATCCTATTTATGCAGCATGATCCTTAAACAGTGGTTTTGACCACTTCCATTAAGCTTAAAGCCTAAAATCAGAGTAGTAAGGATAGGGCTAAATCCTCATCGAACTTAGGTTGAGGATCCAATTCCCCAAAGCTTTGATTTGACCTACATGGAGTAGTAAGGATAGGGCATAAATTCTCATCTCGCTTAGGTTGAGAATCGATTCCCCAAAGCTCCTATGTCTCATTTCATAATAAATCTTGGATTGGAAGGATCGTACTGCTTGTCCTCTCGCAAAGGATGGGTAGTCATCCCCAAGGTCTAAGCAAAAAATTAATATTTTCCATTTACATCTAAAGTTTGGATTGGAAGGATCGTACTACTTGTCCCTAGCAAGGATGGGTAGTCATCCCTAAGGTCCAAGAAGTAAAAATAAAAAAATATATATAATTTTTTTTTTCCCATCTCATCTTTATATTGGATTGGAAGGATCGTACTACTTGTCCTCTGCAAAGGATGGGTAGTCATCCCCAAGGTCCAAAGAAATGAAGATAAGTTTTGGATTGTGGGGTAAGATATGCCCATGCATGGCAACATGTCTTGTCTAAAAAACAAGACCACTGATTGTCCAAAGGGTTAGACTAGCATGACCATTTCTTCCATAATTGGTTTAATTATTTTGCTCAAAGTGAGGTAATGAATTCTAAATCAGAATAGTAAGGATAGGGTTAAACTCTCATCTCGGTTGGTTGGGAGTCTGATTCCCCAAAGTTCTGATTTCACATTCACTTGCACATGGGTTCAAGATAGTAGGGACTCATAACCAACTTTGGGATATAATAAGGCAATAATAAGTGGATCCTAAGAGGGTTTGGCAAATCTTGAATTTTTGTACATGATACTAGAAGAAAGATTATGCATTTTATAAAAGCAAGATCTCCTAGCATATTCATTAGGTTACACAAATCATTCACAATCTCATATATGCATTCATGCAAAACTGACAATGGAGTGTGGATCAATTTCAAACGATAGGGAAAGAAATTCATTGCACACACTGAGCTAATACTTGATGATTCTAATGATTCATGTACTTATGATCTTTGGGCATTTGTTTTTATTGCTTATGTGTTAACACATATTTTTGAGTTTGTATGTGTTTCAGGTTGGGTTCTCACTAAAATGCTCAAGAGCATTTGACAGCAGAGTCGCCATTTGTTGTGGCTGATCCACAACACACCCCAAAATTGGGGACCCACCTTTTTTGCAGGCTTTCAAAGGAAATCTCAGTGACCCAGATGCTAAAAATGAAGAAAAGGGGCAAAAATGCACAAGTGTAGAAAGTGTCACGAAATCGCGACATGTCGCTCCATCACTCGAAAGAGGAGAGAGAAAAGGAAAATGAAAAAGTGTCACGAAATCGTGACATGTCGCTCCATCGCTGCCGGAAGAGGAGAGAGAAAAGGAAAATGAAAAAGTGTCACGAAATCGCGACATGTCGCTCCATCGCTGCCGAAAGAGGAGAGAGAAAAGGAAAATGAAAAAGTGTCACGAAATCGCGACATGTCGCTCCATCACGATCGGAAGAGGAGAGAGAAAAGGAAAATGAAAAAGTGTCGCGAAATCACGACATGTCGCTCCATCGCTGCCGAAAGAGGAGAGAGAAAAGGAAAATGAAAAAGTGTCGCAAAATCGTGACATGTCGCTCCATCGCTGCCGAAAGAGGAGAGAGAAAGGCAAAATGGAAAGGCGTAGCGATATCGTGACGCGTCGCAAAATCACGGGTCAAACTGGTCAAACGACATGAAGTGAAAAGCATCACGAAATCGCTACAGGTTGCGGTCGAGAATGTACGGAAGTGAAAAACATCACGAAATCGCGACAGGTTGCAGCCAAAGCAGCGTCGGGTGAAAAGCGTCGCGAAATCATGACAGATTGCAGGTGGAAGGCATGAAACGAAAAAACGTCGCGAAATCGTGACAGAAGCAAGCCCAGTTGTACGAAACAGAAAAGGCGTAGCGAAATCGTGACAAAAATCAGCAAAGGTGCATGAAGCGCAAAATGGTCACGAAATCGGGACAGAATCTACCGGAAGGCGTGAAAAATAAAAAAACGTCGCAAAATCGCGATAGAAAGCAACAAAGGGGATGAAGCGAAAAGGCATCACGAAATCATGACAGGTTGCGGTTTCGCGGCTCCAAAGCAGGGAAGCGTACGAAGATCAAAACGGTAGCGAAATCATGATAGATTGCGGCAAGAGGGCCCGAAGGAGAAAATGGTCACGAAATCGTGACGAGTTGCGGCCGAAGCATACGGAGAACAAAAGCGTCGCGATATCGCGACATGTCACGATTTCGTGACATGTCGCGTTTTCGCTGTGAAAGTGAAGGAGCAAGGCCGCAGGTTATTTTTGGCCATGATTTTCATGGGACCATTATGGAACATGTAGAAACGCATCGAAAACGTGGCACAAAAGGCATGAGGTTTATGGTAATGCTTCAGAGTGACGGTTACAGTATGTAGATAGGACCAAATGTTTCAAATTCGAGCGAAAGGTCAAAGCATCAAAGAAGTGAGAAAATGAAACGAAGCATTCTGGGAGGTGAAACGAAACGACGCAGGTGAACCGAAGAGCCGTGCCAGACAATATAAAATTGGAAGCACAGATTGAACATAGGGTTGGAAATTGCTACTAGCAGAGTTGCAGAAACAAGGGCTTCATGCCATTCTGGGCCTGCACTTGGGCAATTTCCTTCATTTGTTCTAGATTTGTTTAACCTGGAACATTCTGTAATTGTAATTGATACATCATTCTAATACAGAAATACAGAGAGTTGACATCTTATTGATAAGAAAGAAGGAGTCATTATGCATGCAAGATTTAATGCTTTATTTTCCCTTTCAGATTTCTAGGCTTTTAGGTGAAGTTTAATGCAAATGTTTTTGGTTGCTTCATGCGAATGCCTAAAATCTAAAATTGCAATAAAAACCCCAGAGACCCGCACCTAGCTTATCTGGATTGTGCAAATTTGCAGGTTCAATAGGTTAGGTTGCATGCAGAAACCTCATTATCTTCGGTTTTATCAATCAAGATGGTAGCATTCTGGACATAGTTTAGTTGCATCTTCATTTGCATGCATTTTATTTTCAAACCCTTATTTCATTTTTTGCATTTTAATTACAGTCATTTAAATAAATAACTGAAAATCCATTAAAGCTCAGAGTCCATTGCAAATCCAAATTAAAGTAAACTACAGTGCCCCTTGTTAATATCCACTTGCAAACCCTAAGGTATTCCCAACATTCAAATTGAAAAACATCATTGGTGAATGAAGAACCATCACAACAGGAACCTTGGAGAAATTATTTAGTCATAATTTCTTTGCAAGCAGAGGATTTTGGGACTCAGATCCTACCGGAGAGTGTGCTTTCACAACTGGGTGAAAACATCACTCAACACCTCCTTTTGTAGCACTTTCACTCTATTTCCATAGTACTTTAATTCTCCATGTAGACCTCCTTTTATAACAAAGTTCTGACTCTATTTTTAACTTCCATATTTTTGCATGCAACCCGTAACCCTGTAACTATCATACTGAATTTAGTTCACTGTTCTTATTTTAGCTGCATGATATTTCTCTGTAACTGCACCTGTAACTATCGTACTGACTTTCGTTAACTCTTCTTATTTTAGTTGTATTATTTTTCTCTATAATGGCCCCTGTAACTGCCGTATAACTTTAGTTAACTGTCACATATCTTATTTCGGCTAGGTTCTCTTCTTAGCTCGCCCCAAAGCGACCTGTCATGAAATCGTGACACTTTTGCCTCTTTGTCCTCTTCTTGCATATCGCCCGCGAAAACACATGTCACAATATCGCTACACTTTTGCCTCTATACTCTTCCTCTTTACTTTTGTCACGATATCGTGACACTTCCACCTTCTTACTTTCTCTCTCCTCCTTTAGTCACGAAAATGTGACATGTTGTGATATCGCGACACTTTTCCTTCTCTGCCTTCCTGCTCTTTTCAAGTTGCAAAAATGCGACATGTCGTGATATCGCGACACTTTTCCTTCTCGGCATTCCTGCTCTTTTCAAGTCATGAAAATGTGACATGTCGTGATATCATGACACTTTTCCTTCTTGGCCTTCCTGCTCTTTTCAAGTCGCGAAAATGCGACATGTCGCGATATTGCGACACTTTTTCTCCTTTGCTCTTCCTCTTGCCTTTGGGTCGTGAAAATGCGACATATCATGATATCGTGACACTTTTTCTCTTGGAATCTCTCTCTTGCAATATGTCATGAAATCGTGACACTTTTTCTTTCGTATAGTCTCTCTTGTAATATGTCACGAAATCGCAACACTTTTTCTTTCGGACTCTCTCTCTTACAATATGTCACAAAATCGTGACACTTTTTCTTCGATACAGTCTCTCTTGCAATATGTCACGAAATCGTGACACTTTTTCTTTCGGACTCTCTCTCTTGCAATATGTCATGAAATCATGACACTTTTTCTTCCATACAATCTCTCTTGCAATATGTCACGAAATCGCGAAACTTTTTCTACTTGCCTTTTTCTCTTCCAACATGTCATGAAATTGCGACACTTTTTCTTTCGTACTATCTCTCTTCGAACATGTCGTGAAATCACGATAGTTTTTCTTGCTTGCGCTTTCTCTTCGAACATGTCACAAAATCGTGATAGTTTTTCTTGCTTGCGCTTTCTCTTCGAACATGTTACGAAATCGTGACAGTTTTTCTTACTTGCGCTTTCTCTTCGAACATGTCGTGAAATCGCGACAGTTTTTCTTTCTTCTCAACATGTCATAATATCACGACAGTTTTTCATTCTTGCTCAACATGTTGCGATATCGGACGGTTTTTATTTCTTGCTCAACATGTCACGATATCATGATATTTTTTCTTTCTTGCTCAACATGTCGTGATATCGCGACAGTTTTCTTCCTTGTGATTTTCTTTTGATTTTTAGCATATGGGCCACTTTGATCTTTTGGATAATCACTGTACATACTCTAAAGAACCTCTTAACTCCTATCCACTTCATCAACCGATCTGTTTGACTATGTTGACAACAATGACAATATCTTGTTGCTGCACCTTGCTCAACAATCTCCCCCTTTGGAATTGTTGGCAACACACGTGCAATTTCTTGTAATTCTTCTCCTCCTTTGACAATAATACCAAAGGGCTGTTGTAGACTCCCCCTGATTCCATGCACAACATTCTCAGGCACAAATTATTCTAGTTAGCAAAAATTACAAATATGAGCAAAAATATAATCAAATATATAAATGCTCCCCCTGAGAATGTGGTCTCGATAGCTAATCAGTTCTTGGGAAGCGTGACCACTCCCAATTTATTACGAAGGTACTCAAAAATTTCCTTGGGCAGTGGTTTTGTGAAGATATCCGCTACTTGCTCTATAGTTGGGACAAAATCCAACTTAACCTCACCTTCCGCAACTTTCTCCTTCAAAAAGTGATATCGGATAGCAATATGTTTTGTGCGAGAATGCATAACCGGATTCTTTGAGATGTTAATGGCACTGGTGTTATCACACTTAACTAAAATTGGCTCACTGAAGTTAATGCTAAGATCTTTCAGGGTTTGTTTCATCCATAAGACCTACGTACAACTCATAGTTGCTACAATATATTCTTCCTCTACTGTGGATAAGGAGACTGACTCTTGTTTCTTACTGTGCCATGCGACCAACCTGTCTCCAAGATAGAATGCACCTCCACTGGTACTCTTTCTATCATCGACACATCCTGCCTAATCTGCATCTGAATATTCAATAAGGGTGAAGTCCTTACCTTTCGGATACCATAACCCATACTCCATAGTTCCCTTCAGATACCGAAGAATCCTCTTCACTGCTGTCACATGAGTCTCTTTAGGACTAGCCTAAAATCGTGCTACCATGCAAACTACCATGCAAACTTCCTGCAAGATATCTGGTCTGGTAGCTGTCAAATACAATAGGCTCCCAATCATTGATCTGTACATGGTTTGATCAACATCTAGAGATTTTTCATCCTTGCTCAACTTACAACCTATCATCATGGGAGTGCTAATAGGGTTACAATCCTCCATTGTGAACTTTTTTAGTATCTCTTTCACATATTCAACTTGAGAAATAAATATGCCCTTCACATTTTGATTAACTTGCAGTCCGAGGAAATACGAAAGTTCACCAATCATTGACATTTCAAATTCTTTCTGCATCTTATTTGCTAAATCTTAACATGACTCATAATTGCTGCTGCCAAAAATGATATCATCTACGTATACAACAAGGACAATGAGATGGCCATTCTCTATTTTGACATACAAATTGCTATCCACCATACCCTTTTTGAACCCTTGTTGAGTAAGATAGTTTTCTAGCCTTGCATACCATGCTTTGGGTGCCTGTTTCAAGCCATACAATGCTTTCTTCAACTTGCAGATGAAGTTGGGATTATCACCGAGTTGGAAACCATTTGGCTGCTCAATATAGACCTCTTCTTCAAGTTTTCCATTCAGAAATGCCGATTTCATGTCCATTTGATAAAATTTGAAATTCTTATGAATTGCTAAAGCCAGAAACATTCTAATTGCCTCTAGTCTAGCCACTGGGGCAAAGGTTTCCTCAAATTCAATACCTTCAACTTGTGCATAGCCTTTACAGACCAATCTTGCTTTATTCTTGACTACCTGTCCATCTTCATTCAATTTGTTTTGAAAAATCCATTTAGTACCGATTATATTTTTATTTGTAGGTCTTGGTACTAACTCCCAAGTTTTGTTTTTCTCGATCTGATCTAATTCTTCATTTATTTTCATCATCCAACTTTCATCTTTGCTTGCTTCATCAACATTTGTGGGCTCAATGCTGGATAATAGAGAATAGTTACTTACTACTCTTCTTGTCTGAACACCAACTGTGGGGTCTCCAATTATTTGCTCTCTAGGATGATTTTTTTGCTAGCTGCTTGTTTTGAATTTATTGTTTTCTTCCTCTTCTGAATCACTACTTAAATCATCTGAGTCAATTTTTTGTTTCTTTTTCGTTTCCTTTTCCTCATCTCCTTCAATAACCTCTTCATAAATTGGGTAGTTTTCTTTATAGCTTATTTCTCATTCCCTACCTTCATCAACTTTAACATCGAAACTCTCCACAATTTTATTTAGCCTCTTGTTGTAGCATGTGTAGGCTTTGCTTTTTGTCGAATAGCCAAGAAAAATACTTTCATCAGCTCTATATTCAAACTTACCAAGATTATATTCAGTTATTTTGATGTAAAACTTACTACGAAAAACTTTAAAGTATCTTGTTGTTGCCTTTTTACCAAACCACAGCTCATACGGAGTTTTTCTTTCATGTGTCCTCAACATGCACCTATTTTGGATGTATACCACAGTATGGACTGCCTATTTCCAAAATATGTTTGCTATTTTGCTCTCATTCAACATAGTCCGTGTCATTTCCTGCACTGTCCTATTCTTTCTTTCTACCACACCATTCTGTTGAGGTGTCCTTGCTGCTGAAAGTTGTATCCTAATCCCATGTTTTTCATAGTACTCTGCAAACTCCTCTGAAATGAACTCTCCTCCTCTATATGATCTTAAAATTTTAATCATTTTTCTTGTTTGATTCTCAACTTATTTTTTGAAAATCTTGAACATCTCAAAGGCATCTGATTTAAGCTTCAAGAATAGTACCCATGTCATCCTGGAATAGTCATCTATGCACAACATAAAGTATTTGTCACCATTTATGCTTTGTGTTCTCATGGGTCCACATAAATCAGTATGTATTAGTTCTAAAGGTTTGCTTGTGAAGTACTCTTTTGTTTTGAATGTGGCTCTAGTTTGCTTCCCCTTTTGGCATGAAGCACAAATGTTATTTAATGGTTTGTCAATGGTGGGAATATCTCTCACTTCCATTTTTGAGCTAATTTTTACTAGATTGTCAAAACTGATATGACCGAGCCTCTTGTGCCATAGCCAATTTTCTTCTTCCTGTCCAATCAAGCACGCTCCTTTTGAATTCTCTGAGAGAGTATACAAGTTGCCATATGTCCTTGATCCAGTTGCTATCAACTTTCCACAGTTTGTTGTTCTGACTTCACAACCCTGCTTCTTGAAAATTACTTCATGACCTTTGTCACAAATCTAACTTACGCTTAACAAGTTATACTTCAGACCAATCACAAACAAGACTTCTTTTGACTTGATTTTTCCATCACTGATCTTAATTGATCCTTTACCAACTATCTTAGCTCCATCATTATTTCCAAATTTTACAGAACCACCTTCATATTTTTGTAACTTCTCAAATTTTTGTGTGTCACCTGTCATATGATTGGAGCACCCACTATCAAGTATCCATGGTGTATATTTGTTCTATGCTTTAAATTTTGTCTGTACTATCAAGGATTCCTTTTCTTCCTTGGGTCACTCCTTTTCTTTCCACTCTAGTTTGATTACAGTTTTGGTCACTTGTTTTGACTTTTCTTTGTCGATGCTTTGTGCATGTTTTTCGAGAAATTTTCTATTGTGTCTCAAACCACTTGGTTGAAATTTTCTTCCCTGATGTTTATTTGCTGCAAACGTACTTCGATAATTTCTTGCAATGTGCCCAAAATTATGACAGTTATAACATTCTACTGCATAATCCATCAACGGTAAAAAAACATTTCTACTGGTAAAGTTTTTTTGTCCTACATTATACTTGCAATCTGAAATCTTATGACCATAACCATTACATTTAAAACAATAATCAGAAAAGGAATGAGTGAACCTGGGTGATGGTATTTTCCATTTTGTAGTGGGAGCCATAAATCTTCTTCTCCTTTGATGAGTGACATTGGTGAATCCATCATTGTCCATACTCCTCTCGTGCCTGGCATTATTGCTTTCTTTAGCATGATTCATTTTTTCTTGATCAACCGTGATCTTCTCTTCATTTTTTATAGGTTCTATAGTTATGGCCTTTGATCCATTTGATGATTCTCCTTCGACAAAGCCTAAACCAAATTTGATGCCAGTAGTCCTTTGGTTATTTATAATCTTATTCAACTTCACAGAACTTTCTTCAAGTTTGTGATAACAGCTCATTTTTTGATTCATCTCTTCTAGCTGCATCCTTAAACCAACAATCTCTTCTTCTAGCTTGCTGCACTCATCTATTTTCATGGTTAATTATACTTTGATATCTTCAGATATTTTTGAAATTTGTCTATCTGTACTTTCAAGTTGGTTATGATTTCATTGTCATCCTCAAGATTTCTTGAAATTTTCTTATTCTTTTTTCTTTCTATACTCAGCTCTTTAAGTGCAGCGACCAACTCACCTTCCAGATCTACTTCAGCTTCAACCTTAAGGTTTTTATTATTTTCCTATTTTCCTCTATTTTTTTTTCTTTGAATGCCATGAAAAGAGCTTCACCTGTTTCTTCTTTAGAATCCTCACCGGAGCTGTCTTCTGAAGGACTGACATTCTTGGATATGAAACTTTTCTTCTTGAAGTTTCTTTTTCTAAAATTTGGTTTCTTCTTCCAGTCACTTCTTTCTTGGTGTGAACCTTCATCACTTTTGTTTTTCTCATTAAGTGGACATTTAGCTGCAAAGTGCCCAATGCCTCCACAGTTGAAACACTTAAATGGTAGCTTTCCTCTGTATTTTCCTTTTCCCCTTATTAGTTTTCGAACAAAGTTTGCTTCTGTTTCATCTGATGTCTCTTCTTCCTCGAATTCTTGTTTTGCTTTTATATTTTTATGTGCTTTAAAAGTAGCTTCTCTTTCTGTGGGTTTAGTTTTCCCTATTCTCATCTCATATGAATTCAAAGAACCATGCATCTCATCCATACTAAAAGTGTTTAGATCTTTAGCTTCTTCTATTGCTAAAAATTTAGAATCAAATCTTTGGGGAAGAGATCTTAGTACCTTTTTTATGACGACAACATCTTCCATTTCCTCGCCGAGTCCTCTAATCGCATTAATGATTCCATTAAATCTCAGCATGTATGCCTCTATGTTCTCATCGTCATTCATATTTAATGCTTCGAACTGAGCTCGATGTGTTTGTAACTTGGCCTCCTTGATCTTGTCGTATCCTTCATGAATGCTCCTTAGTTTTTCCCACATGTCTTTTGCCATTTTACAACTCATAATATTTATCAGTTTGCTGTCCACTAAACCACACATGATAGCATTCTTTGCTTTAGATTTATTCTCAAACAGTTTCTTACCGACAACATCGATTGGAGGAGTGGTGGGTATTGTGTATCCACTGTCTACTGACTCCCAAATGTCGTATCTCAAAGAACACATATATATCTGCATCTTGAGTCTCCATAATGCGTAATTAGTTCCATCAAACAATGGTGCTTTGTTTGATGAGAATCCTTCACCATCTGTCATTGTATCACTTCCAAGATCACCTTAGCCAATTAAGCTTGTTCAAGAACTTGGCTCTGATATCAATTGTTAGTCTCACAATGACATTGAGAGAGGGGGTGAATCAGTGTAGCTATTTAAATTCTTAAATCTTCAACTCTTAATGCCAAAATAATGAAAACTTAAAACCCAATAAAGCAAATATAACAAGAGAGCATTCCACAACACACGATGTAACGAGGTTCACTAATTTGGCTACTCCTCAAAAATAACTGCTTGGATTCTCGTCCAAATAAAGGATTTGCAAAATACCAATTTTATAATCAATTTACCAGCACCCACTAGAAGGAGCACCAACCCCTAATTTATCTACACCAATAGAAAGGAGCACCAACCCCTAATTTATCTGCACCAATAGAAAGGAGCACCAACCCCTAATTCCAAGCACCAACTTGGACTGCAATTTTGAAACTATAAGTTTGACATAAAAATGTCTTCTCTTCTACAAGACCCTGACTGGTCTATTGCTAACCCAACCTCTCTCACTATTCACCAAAACACCACACACTTAAGGCTCTGCTTACTGCTCTTTTACGACTCTCACGTCTTTGCTTAACGCTCTCTTACGGCTCTCTTCCAATCCTACTTTTGTAGCACTTTCACTCTATTTTTGCAACACTTTAATTCTCCATGCAGACCTCATTTTATAACAAAGTTCTGACTCTATTTTTAACTTCCATATTTTTGCATGCAACCCGTAACTGACCCTGTAACTCTCGTAATGACTTTGTTCACTGTTCTTATTTTAGCTGCATGATATTTCTTTGTAACTACACCTATAACTGTCATACTGACTTTCGTTAACTCTTCTTATTTTAGCTACATGATTTTTCTCTGTAACGACTCCTGTAATTGCCATATAACTTTAGTTAACTGTCACATATCTTATTTTGGCTGGGTTATCTTCTTGCTTGCACTTTCTCTTCAAACATGTCGTGAAATTGTGACAGTTTTTCTTGCTTATGCTTTCTCTTCGAACATGTCACAAAATTGCGATAGTTTTTTTTGCTTGCGCTTTCTCTTCGAACATGTCACGAAATCACGACAGTTTTTCTTTCTTCTCAACATGTCGTGATATCATGATAGTTTTTCATTCTTTCTCAACATGTCGTGATAGCGTGATATTTTTTCTTTCTTGCTCAACATGTCACGATATCACGACAGTTTTTCTTTCTTGCTCAACATGTCGCGATATCGTGACAGTTTTCTTCCTTGTGATTTTCTTTTGATTTTTAGCATATGGACCACTTCGATATTTTGGATAATCATTGTACATACTCTGAAGAACCTCTTAACTCCTGTCCATTGCATCAACCGATCTGTCTGACTATGTTGAAAATAATGACAATACTGTTGTTGCACCTTGCTCAACATGCTTGACTGCTCTTACCAAGGCATAGGCTTACTTATCAAAATGAGAGTATTTTAGCTCAGCACCCTTTAAGTTGGTACTTTTGAAAGCAATCGGGTGCTCCCCTATTTCCCTTCATTGGGTTAAAACCTCTACAAATGTGTGTTCAGAAGAAAAAGAGTATAGGTAAAAATCTACACTAAAATCTGGGCTCACCAGTACTGGAGCTTGCTTGATTGTAGATTTGATCTCTTGGAATGCTGCTTTGGCTTCTGTTGTCTAGGAAATCTTAGCAGTTTCCTTTAGCATGTTATTTAGTGGCTTGACTATTTCTACAAAACTAGAGATGAATTTTCTGACAAAATTAATTTTCTCAAAAAATGATCTTAACTCTTTCTTAGAGTTGGGAAAAGGTATCCCCGATATGGCTTCAACTCTCTCAGGATCCATGGAAATGCCATCTTTGGTGATTAAGTGTCCAAGGAGTTTTCCTTCAGTTACACCAAAAACACATTTCTTTGGGTTTAGAGAAATACAAACTCTCTGCATTTGTTGAAGACGAATTCCAAGTGCTTTACATGGTCAAACAGGGATTTAGAGAAAACTGTCAAGTCATCCATGTAGTCAACGATGCACTTACCCATGAGGCCTTTGAAGGCATGATCCATTGCATGTTGAAAGGTAGCTCCAACATTTATCAATCCAAATGGAATTCTCTTGTAAGCAAAGGTTCCCCACTTGGTCGTGAAGGCAGTTTTCATCTTGTCTTCCCTTTCAACCAATATCTGGTTGTACCCCGAATATCTATCTAATAAAGACATCATTTCTGAACCATTCATAATTTGTAGCACATCATCCATGGAAGGCAAAGGATAATTATCCTTTTAATAAGCCTTTTTCAAGTTTCTAAAATCCACGCACAAGCGGATTTCCCCATTCTTTTTTTTGACTGGTACTAAATTGGCTACCCAAGTAGAATGTCTGATGGGAAAAATAATGGCAGCACTCAATAATTTCTCCACCTCCTTCCTGATGAGGGGTTCCAAAAAAGTGTTGACATGCCTCTGTTTCTGTCAAAAGGGTTTATAGAACTCCTTTAAAGGTATTATATGGGTGTAAAATTTTGGATCAAAAACCTTTAGGTCTTTATAAGACCAGGCCATAACATCCTTGGACTTGTGAAGGAATTCAATCATGTTCTTTTTAATTTCAGGGTCACAAGCTTTGGCTAACTTAAGGTGTCTGGGATCTTCTTCAGTTCCAACATTTAGTTTCTCAGTCTCACTGCCTGCTCCACCAATAGAATTTCCAAAGCTCCCTCTTTGTTTAATTTGGTCAACATCAAACAGTCGCTCAAGTTCTACCATTCCTTTGGGAATTCTATTATCTTTCAACCTCATTATCCCCTTTTCATCATCAAACTGTTCTAGCATAGTATCCTTTTGACCATCATCAATTATAGCATTTTCAAATGCATTGGTATTCTGTAAAAAGTCTATAATTTGCTAGTCATTAGAAAAGACTTGAAAATTATCTACGTTATCTGGAACTGAAGGACAAGGGATTAATTCGATTGAATTTTTTTTTCATTTGAACTCCTCCAATGGCTTCAGATTTGTGGTTGATGAAGCTAAGACATCTGCAAGTGAATTCTCTTCTCTCGGAATGTGAGTTAGATTAAAAGCATCAAAATCCTCCATGAGATCCCATGCTCGGTGTTTATATCTTTTCAGGTAATATGCCTTGCACTAAAATTTACCTCTAACCTGATTAGCCACCAACTCTGAGTCTGTGAAAACCTGGATATTTTTTACACCTTTATCTAAAGAAAATTTCAATCCCAGCACTAATGCTTCATATTCTGCCAAATTATTTGTGCAAGGAAACTTCAAGCGATAAGACAAAATAAATCTGATCTTTAGGTCCTTTAAGAACTGTTCCTATACCAAAACCTTGCTTAGACTTAGCTCCATCGATATGAAGCATCCAAACTTCATTATCATGATCAATACAAGCTTTAATAGGTTTCCATTTTTGTGTAGTTGTCAGATTATAAACCCTAATATCTATGTCAACAATATTAACAGTCTCATTCTTGTTATTATACTCAGTGATCACGTGTTTATACCTAGGTTCTCTTTCGATTCTTAACTAATTTGCAACACCTTTCCAAGGTAACCACATATGTGAGAAATCAGTCGCCAAGTACCCATTCAAAGACTTTGACCAGTCTCTGCTTAGAAGCATTCCGTATCCCATGGGAATATCTACCACTTGAATTTCGATTTTGTGTTGTGCTCTTGGTTCAGATGCTAGCTGGATGTGTATATTCTAAAGTTCACCTACCACCTTAACCTTAGTTTTATCCAGTTGGATGACTCTTTTCTCAGATTTCATAGGGGTTAAACACAACTATTGGAAGATGGCTAGAGGCATGACATTGGCTGAAGCACCAGAATCCACCAGATAATTGTGTAGATTCTTCCCAAATATACGAACAGTTAGCAGGAAATGTGGAACTTCTATCCTTTCTTTATACATGGCCAAGTTTACATTTGCTATTTCTTCCCCCTTTCTAGAGGTTTGGCATTAGGCTCAGAGTATGTCTTGATCAAATTATCCCTTTGTTCAGTAATTTGAGCTAACTCATGAAGAGTGATGTTAGCCTTGATCTTCTTCATATCCTCCACTATATTGTACCCTTATTGAGTGGAGCAAAAAATCCACTTGGTACTCTTGGATCTCCTCCCTTGGGTGGAGGTGGGTTATTATTTGGGGATGGATCTGGAGGAATATTATGGGAGTTGTCTAGAGGTGTGGATGTAGTATTAGGCTCCAGATTTTTATTTCGGAGATTACAGTTGTCCCTTCTATACTGTTGAAAGGCTTGCACTTCATCCATAGGCATCTCCACAACATTCTCTAACTCATATAGAAAATTGAAAGAATCTAATACCATAGCTGCACTATGTTTGGATGAACTTGGACCATCAGCATTTCTTTGGTTTTTAAGAAAAACCAACTCACCAGATAAAGCTTCAAAGGCATTGCAGAACTCCAAATAATCTAATTCCCCATACTGAGATGTTTTGTGTATCCTGCACCAGTTGGGCAAAGCTAAGTCATAAATATTCACTTCATGCCTCTTACCTTTATAATCCTTATTGGGCTCATATGGTGGTCTATTGAATCTATTCTGTTGATAAGGAAATCTATTTGAGTTGTCTCCGGTGGACACTTGCCTTTTGAAACTCAAAAAGTCATTTGCCAACTTTTGGACCATCTTTGAGACTTCTTCAACTCTTGTTTTATCAGAGTCTTTCTTTGTATTCTATACCTGTTCAGCATGTGTTACAGCCAATGGATTTCCTATAGGTGGAGTTTGGCATGATGGCAACATCATTTGATATGGGATAGGATTCAAAATAGGGGTATTTTGTGTAACAAGGGAATTAGAGGAGCATTCAAAAGTTGAGGTCCTAATTGTCTTTCAAGAACCAAAGCTTCTCTTTATGCTTATGTTAGATTACTAATATTAGCATCCCTCTTCAGGAAAATAGAGGTCACTAGATCTAGGGAATTCCTAAAAATTTCCAATGCTAGATCTGTAGTTGGCACATAATGACCCGTCAATCTACCATAAGCTTTTTGAAACCTGACATTGAAAGATCTGACAGTCTCATTGATTCCTCTCTTAATGCTAGAAAACTATTGATATAACACATTGGGGTCAATCACTTCCCAAAATTGTGATACAAAAAATTTCTCTAGGTCATTCCAACTTGTAATAGAATCATTAGTAAGATTCAAAAACCAGTCGTATGCTCCCTCCTGGAGAGTGAAAGGGAATAACCTACAAGCCACATCTTCATGTTGTACATTCAACAGCTTCAAAGCATTTTTATATGCCACTAGATGTTCTTCTGTTGTTTTAATTCCATCATGCTTGTAGGTAGAAAGATACTTCTCAGGATTTCTGGGCAAATCATGTGCTGCACCAGGAATATTCAAAGCAGTGGAACCCAACCAATTTGCCATTACTACCTAACTAACTATGATATTTTGAGATGCAGTTGGAGGAACTACAAGTGGTGACAAAACTATGCTGGACAAAGACTTGGCATTTCTGAGGCTGATTCTCCTTGGGGTTTCTAACTCAGGTACAAGGAGCTCTCCAGCTCTGGAGTGGGACCTGGTTACTCTGTAGGTAGAATCCAACTTTTCACAAACAACTTACAATCCTTAACAAATATTGAATGAAGTTTAGTAGGCCCTCCTTCTAGTGCCAATTTTAAATGTTGGTTCATATTTCATACACACCTTGCAAAAAATGAGCATAAAATACCGATAACACTTATACGGGATAAATCCCACTCACTTTAGGATCTTCCTGGTTATCCAAGGTGTGAGTTACAGAGTTGGGTTGACTGTCTATTCACTCTTTTTTGCTTCTGGAATAGTTTCAAGTGGACTGTCTGTTACCTTACAATGGGCTCGACCTTCATTCAATAATTTTTAGCGGTTGTTATATTTGTTGACTATCGGATTTATAATGATTTCTTTGATATAGCTCTTTATGTTTTAGCAGATTAAATAAAATACAAATTTGAAAGAAAATAAAAATGAATCATTTAACGGTGGACCAAAGAGAGTAGGGTAGGGTAGAAAAGATAAGCTTATCTAACTTAGCTACAAAATCAAAACTACCAATTTCAGTTATACTATTTAGCTTCACAATAAAACCAATCAAAGAGGAAGGTGTCCAACTTTCTAAGATCACCTTCTACTAAGAGCATAAGACAGAAATAACATAGATCTAAAAGAAAATCATAAATAGAAGGGAAGTCGATGTCAACTGGTATCTCTCACCAGTAACTTAGTTTGCATCATGAGGATAGAGCAATTAGAACAGGCTTGAACCTTAAATCTCTAACTTTCCTTAGCATATAACAAATAGAATGAAGCCTAGCAACATATTCAATCTTGATAACACAGATTTACAACCAAAATAAATAGAACTTTAGTGAGACGAAAACATAAGAAGATGCACTTATCAAAATCTAAAAGAGATTAGGCTCCTAGCCATGCTATCACAGAAGAATGATTTCACACCAACCCTAGGTCCAGAACAAAGCATTCAAACAAGATTTTTAGGAAATTGCTAAAATGTCTTTTTATTCCAAGTTTTCGCATCCTCACTTTACATTCAAAAGAAGTATATATAGACTCAGGACAGGTCTTGATCTTTTCAAAATATCTTCTTCCAAATATCTAAATCTTATCATAAAAATCCCACCACCGAGGTTTTACAATATAAGACATTTTTATATAGAGTTTTGATAAGCCCTAATTACTTTGAAAATCTTCGCGTGGATCTTGCCATGAATGGAGAAGATAAGACTTGGTTTGATTCTCATCAAATGAACACCGCATGTAAATGTATATTATTATTTCGATAAGCTGTCAGAGCATCTCATTAATTCTTATGCAAAATTCGGATGAGTCACTGACTTCTAGGCCTTCCATCCTCGCATAGCTACCTTTGTTTGGTTCGAGTTGAGATTCTCTGCCTGTCATTACTTTTTCCATAAATTTTCTCGACAATGTATCCATCGGTAAATTCCTTGAAACCTATATTTGTGGCCAGATCTGCAAAATCTGGATGAGTCACTGACTTGCCATAAATTTTCTGAGCAAATGAATCTACTAGCTAATTCCTTGAAGTCTGTCTTTCTAGCCATCACTTTCGCCATTATGCAACTGTCAGATCTGCTTCTGCAAAAAGAAACATAGAGGTTAGATTTTTAATGTTTTTCATTTTACTTAATTAATTGATTTGGATTGTGTCGAAATGCTTCCACTTCCTCTTGGATAGGTGATGAAAAATTTAAAGAACGACCAAATTTTGCAAAATGAATATAAGTCCAAACATGTCGCGATATCACGACATTTTCCTCAAGTTACTTCTTCCTTTCTTGTGCCTTCTGAAAATTGAACATGTCATGAAATCGCTACATTTCCTTCACTTAGTCTCTTTTCAGCTTTCGCCCTCGTGAAAATGGAACATGTCATGATATCATGAAATTTCCTTCACTTAGTCTCTTTTTAGCTTCCACCCTCATGAAAATGGAACATGTGATATCATGACATTTCCTTCACTTTGTCTCTTCCAAGCCTTGGCCCTCACGAAAATGGAACATGTAGCGAAATCGCGACATGTCGCAAAATCGCGACGTTCCCTTTACCTCATGTCTGCCAAGCTTTCTTCCTCGCAAAAATGGAACATGTCACGAAATCATGACATTTCCTTCACTTTGTTTTTTTTTAGCTTTCGCTCTCATGAAAATGGAACATGTCACGAAATCATGACATTTCCTTCACTTAGTTTCTTCCAAGATTCCTTGCTGGTGAAAATGGAACATGTCGCGATATCGCAACATTTCCTTCACTTCGCCTCTTCCAAGCTTTCTTGCTCGTGAAAATGGAACATGTCGCAAAATCGTGAAATTTCCTTCACTTAGTCTCTTTTCAGATTTTGCCTTCGTGAAAATGGAACATGTCACGATATCGTGACATTTCCTTCACTTCGCCTCTTCCAAGTTTTTTCCTCGCGAAAATGGAACATGTCACGAAATCGTGACATTTCCTTCACTTCGTTTCTGCCTTCACTTCTTCCTCGTGAAAATGGAACATGTCGCGAAATCGCGAAAATGTCGCGAAATCATGACATGTCGCGATTTCGTGACATTTCCCTCACTTCACCTCTTTTCAGCTTCTGCCCTCGCGAAAATGGAACATGTCACGAAATCGTGACATTTCCTTCACTTTGTCTCTTTCGAGATTTTTCCTCGTGAAAATGGAACATGTCGCGAAATCGTGACATTTCCTTCACCTCGCTTCTTTCGGCTTCAGCCTTCACGAAAATGGAACATGTCACGAAATCATGACATTTCCTTCACTTTGTTAGCGTACTTTAGATCTAATTACTTTTGTCTTATTACGCAGTTGTTATTTTGTTATAACAAATTGCTAATACGGCTGGTTGGTTTAGCAACCTTCGGCAATTTGTTCATTGTAACCTTATTTAATTGGCAGCTGAATAATACAATGATGTTCCGTAATTCTACATGGCATCAGAGCTAGTTCTGTAACTTTTTTTCTGGGCAGAGAAATTTTGTTTGCAGAGATTTTATTTACGTGCAGAAGCTAGAGGCGAAGACGCAATTAATTTTTCCGCGACGTTTTTTTTTTTTTTTTAAATCACGCCATCGCGTGATTAATTTAAAAAAAAAAAAAAATTGTCGCCTGGAATGCGTCTGCTGCAGACGGCGCAGAGCGTCCAGCCTGCACACGGACATCGTAGCCTGAACAGCACCTGTAGACGCGTCCACTGCAGACTGAGCGTCCAGCCTGCACGTGGACGTCACAGCCTGTACAGCACCTGCAGACGCGTGCGCAGGCTGCGCAGAGCGTCCAGCCTGCAGACGCACATCCGCTGCTGCAGACGTCGCATCCGAAGAAGACGCAGCGTCTAACGTGCAGACGCACGCATAGCAGGCGCAGGCCCCGTGGGGACCCCCCCCCCCATCCGCCCAGCGCTGCTCGGCTCGGCGCGCTGCATCGCCAGAGCAGGGCGAAGGGGAGACGTCCAGCCCCCCGTTGAGCGGCAGCGCTGTGGGAAGGACGCAGGGCGAAGGGGAGACGTCCAATTTCCCCCCCGTTGAGTGTTCGCAGTCGAGGAAGGACGTAGGCCCTGTCTGCACGTCGAAAAGGATGTAGGTCGCGTCGGGAAGGACGCAGGTCCCCGACGGAACGAAAAGGACGCAGGGCCTCCCCCGCATGTTGGAGGACGCGTACAGGAGCCCGATCGAATGCGCTGGGCGCGCTTAAAAAAAAAAAAAAAGGAAGGACGAAGCACGGGAATTTAAACCAGCACGCAGCGGAAATTTTTTTTTAAAGCGGCAGCGTGTGACCAAGCAACTAGAGGCCACAGCAGAGGAGGAGGAGCATTCGGGTGTTGAAAAACGAGGGGCTCCATTGATCCCTCCAGATCAGCCCGCTAGCTCACTTGGCAGTGAGCTGTGCGGTAAGGCTCAGGGAGCCTACAGGTCGGGGGTTCAAATCCCGCCGACTCCCCCCTAAGGTATAATTTTTTTTTCAAAGTTATTTTTTTTAATTATTATTTTTTAATTTAAATTTTTAATTTAAATTTTTTTATATAGTTTTTTAACTTTATAAATTAAAATTTTAATTTTAATTTATTTTTTTCATAAGTTTTAAAACTATATAAATTAAAATTATTTATTTTAATTTTAAATATATAATAATTATTAAAAATGCTTTGTTAAAGAATTTTTTTTTAAGGGGGGATATTTTTTCAAAAAATCAAAGGGGGATTGTGAGTAATTTTCTGAAAAGCAAATTGGCGAATTGTAATAGGTGCATTTTCGGCTGCACCCGACACCTAGTGGGTTATTCTTGTGGGCATTTTTTTGTTGTATGTTGCATATTTCATTTTTGCACTATAACATTAAAAATTAAAATCAAAACACTCCCTAAGTCCCTAGAATAATTAAAACCCATCCGTGCAATTTATTGCATTGCAGCGTTTGGTATTTGTGATACCTCTGGCTAGCACTTACAGGTAAAGCTATCATGATTTGGCTACTGTATCCGCCACCTAATATAGCTGCTACAACGACGTCTGAGCTTGTTCTCTATAAATCGTCGGGGAGAGATAAGTTAGCCATTTTTGCATTTTTTACTCCATCCACTACCCTTTATCGCACTTGTGTTTAGGCGTAAATCCTGACGAAGTATTCTTCATAGTGTTTAGGGGAAGTTACGCCCCACGCATGAGAAGAATCTTCTATGGTAGGTGCCATCAACAAGGTGATTCCCTTTTAGTACCGCTTATGTTCCACGTATCGTATGATCTCTAAAACTCACCTATAGTCTCCCTCACGTAAGGGCGGGTGATTTTTGTTGATCTTTCTAAATACCTATAGTTTCCCTCACGTAAGGGCGGGTATTTTGTACGATATAACGGCCTAGCAAAAGGTATATTGAAAGGGAGACCAATTTGTGATATAAGGAACCTTCACTATGGCCGCTGTTGCAAAGTTGATGACTGATCCTCATCAGTTATTGAAAGGTCCAAATTATACACCATGGAAACATAAGATGAAGGCAATTCTCCAATTGGAATATTTGTGGGAGATTGTTACTGGAGTAACAACTAGGCCTTCACCAACAGTAGGATCCACAGGTCCTTCCGCAAATCAGATAGCTTTTGACAAGAAATACAGTCGAGCAAAGGTGCTCATTTTGTTTGTTGTTTCAGATGAAGTGCAACCTCATATAGCTGACAAAGCAAGTGGTAAAGAGGCATGGGATGCCCTTAGAACCATCTATGAGGGAAAGAATGATTCAACCATTCTTCATATTCAACAACAAATTCATAACCTAAGTTTGAGACAGGGTGAAACAGTTGAACTCTTTCTGTGCAGAGTGTTTGAGTTGAAAGAAAAATTGAATTCTTTGGGAGATACTGTGGACAAAAAGCTTCTCATTTCACTTATGATGAGAGCTTTACCTTCTTCATTTGATATGTTGATAACCTCTATCCAGGTGTCTCAACGAAAAATTACCTACATCGAGTTGGTCAATCTGCTTCAACAACGGGAGGCACGCCAACTTCATAAGGATGATTCTTCCAATACAGCCCTATACACCAATAGGCAAGGTTCTAGGAAGAAAGGTAATGGGCAAAAAGGAGGAAACTTTTAGAAAGGAGGAAATTCTCAACAGGATACGAAATAAAAAGGCAAATAACCTCAATAGAAGAAGAGGTGGTGCAAGATCTATTAGAAAGACAACCATGACACCAACAGGTGTTGGCATAAGAACAAACAAAAAGGCCAAAAAAAACCACAAAATAAAAACAAGCAACCCCAGGTGAATGTTGTTGTTGAAGAATCTGACTCAGATTCTGAATGGGCACACAAGGTGCTCATGACTACCACAGATTCCACTCAGAGGGATCCTATTTGGTATGTCGATTCGGAGCCGACAAACATATGGTTGGCGACAGATCGTGGTTTGAATCATTTGTGGCCAAAGAGGGTAAACCTGTCACCATTGCTGATGATAAAACCTACAGGGTTTAGGGAGAGGGTACAGTTTCATTCACTCTTCCTGATGGCAAGTGTCAGATTGAAAAAGTCCTCTATGTTTAAGGATTGGCTAACAATTTGCTGTCAGTCACACAAATCCTGGACAGAAATATGGTTGTCAACTTTCATGTTGAGAATGGAAAGAAGTGTTGTACTATTACCAGGAAGGGTAAGCAGATTGCAACGGCTTCATATAAGCACGGCTTATTTGCACTAGATGCTATCTCTACTCCACATGTTGCCATGACTATCTCTACCAAGGAGGCAACTTCCCTATGGCACAAGAGATATGGGCATCTTAGTTCTGGATACTTACTTGAGCTCAGTAAGTATGAGATGGTAAAGGGTCTTCCTTCCCTTTCTGCCACATTGCCAGTGTGCTCTGATCGCAGCGGGGAAAGCAACATAGAGTACCTTTTGAGAAGAGCTCTACAAGAGCAGGAAAACCTCTGGAGTTAATTCACACCGATCTGTGCGGTCCTTTCACACCCAACAGTTGTGGAGGGAAGAGGTACTTTCAGTTATTCGTAGATGACTACTCACGAAAGATGTGGGTTTTCTTTCTCCAAGCTGAAATCTGAAGCTTTTGCATTCTTCCAGCAGTTCAAGAAATCCGTTGAGAAGGAGTCAGGAGCTTCTATTAAAACCCTCCACTCAGATCGAGGGGGAGAGTTTACCTCTAATGAATTTTTAGCATTCCTAGATAATCATGGAATCAAGAGACAGTTAACAATTGCCTATACTCCTCAGCAAAATGGAGTTGCTGAGAGAAGGAACCGTTCTATCATGGAAATGGTTCGTTGTATGCTCACAAGAGCTACTCTTGGGCAAAAATATTGGGCAGAAGCTGTCACCACTACAGTATATTTGTTGAATAGGGCACCCACAAAGGCCCTAAAAGGAATGACTCCACAGGAAGCATGGAGTGGTCGAAAACCCTCCATATCTCATCTACGTATTTTCGGATGTCACGCTTTCATGCACATACCGAAAGAGAAAAGGAAGAAGCTAGATGAGAAAACACTGAGATGTATTTTTCTTGGTTATTCTGAGCACTCTAAAGTATATCGATTGATATATCCTTTGACCAAGAAAATTCATATCAGCAGAGATGTTGTCTTTGATGAAGCTTTCACATCACAGAGCACATCTAAAGTACACCAAGATATTGTGGAATCTAAGGAAGAGAAGATTCCTTCGTCAACACATACAGGAGGTCCTTCTACATCTTCTTCAACTCCACCGAAGAAGAATCCTAAATGGTGTACAAATACAATAAGAGACGCAAATTTATCCACTCCTCCCAATTTGAACTTGGATAGACCTCGTACACGCAGTATGGCTCAAAAGGAAAAAGAAGCCAAAGAAACTGGTGAGGTTGATGATCTTTGTCAATCTTTTGAGGAACTTTCTGTGACTCCAAGTACAGAAGTAGAGGATATGGATATTGATGATGACAGGGCATTCATGTCTACCATAGATGATCTTGAACCTGCATCAGTGCAAGATGCTCTTAGTGAGCCTCAGTGGAAGGCCGCTATGGATACAGAGTATGAGTCTTTGATGAAAAATAAAACTTGGAAGCTTGTTGATTTTCCGCATGGAAAGAAACCCATTGGCTGCAAATGGGTATATAAATTCAAGTACAAGGTATATGGAACAATTGATAAGCATAAGGCTCGTCTTGTTGCAAAGGGCTATGCTCAAAAGGAAGGCATTGACTACGAGGAAACTTTTGCACCTACTACTCGGATGACCACAATTCGAGTTATGTGTGCTATGGCAGCACAATATGGGTGGAAAGTTCACCAGATGGATGTCAAAAGTGCCTTTCTAAATGGTGATCTCCAAGAAGAAGTCTACATGACTCATCCAGAAGGATTTGAAGTGGAAGGCCAAGAGCAGAAGGTTTGCAAATTGGTCAAATCCTTATATGGTCTGAAACAAGCTTCTCGAGCTTGGTATATAAAAATGGACAATCACCTTATGCAGCATGGATTTAAGAGATGTTCGTTAGATGCAAACCTCTATTTCAAGAAATAGGGTTCTGAGATAGTGTTGCTTGTACTCTATGTGGATGATCTGCTCATTACAGGGAGTTCAGAAACTATGATCTCTACTGTCAAAATAAACTTGTGCAAATATTTTGATATGACAGATCTCGGACTTCTCCATTATTGTCTTGGTCTGGAATTCAGCCAGAAGGAGCACTCCATCAAAGTGTCTCAAAAAAAATATGCCAAGACATTGCTGGAAAAATATCGCATGGCTGATTGCAAGCCAATGGCAACTTCGATGGAGAATGGACTTCAGTTATCACGATATGATGATTCACCTCAGGTAGATGGTACTCTCTATCGACAGTTGATTGGGAGTCTCATATATCTGACCAATACTAGGCCAGATCTCATATTTGTTGTCAACTATCTTTCGAGGTTCATGCAGGAGCCTAAGACCACTCATTGGAAAGTAGCAAAACGTGTTCTTCACTATGTCCGTGGTACTATGGAATATGGCCTAGAATACAAGAGGAACAACAAATTCTTCTTGCAAGGATACACGGACTCCGACTATGCCGGATCATTTGATGATCGCAAGTCAACTTCTAGATACATTTTTCATCTGGGATCCGGTCCTGTCTCTTGGCATAGCAAGAAGCAACAGGTGGTTGCTATTTCATCAATAGAGGCAGAGTATCACGCTGCACGTGAAGCTATGTGCGAAGTGATATGGTTGCGTCGCATTTTGACAAGTATGGGCCATCCATCAAAATCTCCAATACACTTGTTTTGCGACAATCAGGGTGTTCTGAACCTCGTCAAGAATCTAGTCCATCATGAAAGAACAAAGCACATTGACACACAATGTAATTTCATTCGAGATGAAGTTCCAAAGCACCGAATTCAGCTTCAATACATTCCCACCGATGCTCAAGTTGCAGACATTTTCACTAAGGCACTTGGACGTGTCAAATTTGAATTGTTTCACAGCTCACTTTGTATTGCAAAATGATGTAAGGGGATGTTAGTAGTCTAGTATAAGCTATTAGTTATTACATTACCCAAATAATGTAATAAAGGGGGATGTTAGCGTACTTTAGATCTACTTACTTTTGTCTTATTACGCAGTTGTTATTTTGTTATAACAAATTGCTAATATGGCTGGTTGGTTTAGCAACCTCCGACAATTTGTTCATTGTAACCTTATTTAATCTGCAGCTGAATAATACAATGATGTTTCGTAATTCTACACACTTCAATTCTTCCAAGATTCCTTGCTCATGAAAATGGCACATGTCACGAAATCGTGACGTCGCGATATTGCGACATCGAACTTTAAAATATTTTAGGGTATAATTAAATTTGAGTGAAAGTTCGACAAGTCTGAAAATGGAACATGTCATGATATCATGACTTTTCATACAAGTCATTGCTTCCAAGGGTTTTGCCTTCGCGAAAATTAGAAATGTCCGAAAAGAGAACATGTCGCGACATCGCGACATTTCCCTCAAGCTTTTCCTTCACTTTGCAAATTCCCCAAACATTGTAGGTTGATTCCAATGACTTTGTCCATATGTATTTTGCATTTTTACATATTTGTGAAGGATATTCCTTACTCATAAATGATTTTAACATTTGAAAAATGAATTTTAAATTGCTCGAGAATGATCAGCTTCACATGGTGTAGAAAAATGATGAAAATTCAAAGTGCTCAGAATTTGATGAAACTTTACAAGTATCTAAAAAAGCCCAAAGGGTATCCCAATATGCAAATAGAACTTAAAAATTCATCATGTATTAAGAGAAAATGCATTTAGAAGTTTTATAGGCCATAAATAGAAACTGCTATTTGTAAATTGAAATTAATGCCATATGCAAGTCTACTTGGTCACTTTGATGTAGGCGAAGTTTGAAAAAGGATGCAAGCAAAATTTGGAATTAAAACCCGAAAAACATCAAGAGGGTCCCTACGGAACAAATGAATATTAAACATTTTCAAAGGATGAAATTTCATTTTTTAGTGGGGGTGTGTTGCTTCTCAACAGGAGGTATATATTTTAATTATATACCTACTATAATACTTAAAAGAAAACGCTTTAATTTTTGTTATATTTTTGTTTTGTTTTTTTTTTATATAATAATATTATAAAGACAACAAACAACATACCAAATGCAAGAAATAATAATAATAAAATAATGGCTTAGTTTTCTATAAATAGTTTATGGATATCGTTAATAGGATCAAGTTCATCAGGAGTCATGAAATGCTCCTCTTCAAATTGGAAATGGTTTTTCAAGAATTTGACAAAATGTGCTATGGTGATATTATATGTTTCAAAATCTGATCTGTAGAAATAAATTTTATGGCAATACTCTCGATATAACATAGCTCTAGGAACTCTATTCCATCTCTTTCTATCCGTAAGAACGACATCTTGATCCTCTATACGAGACATAAATTTATGTACTACAACTACGTTGTCGAGGTATTCCTCAAAGGTGTACAACTTGAAAGACACAAGTGCTATTTTATTAGCTAACCACCTATGGCAAGCTCTCTGAAGTTCATGGTACAAAGTTACCTGATTAGGATCCAGGATTCTATCTAGGACAAACCTCTTAATTTTCCTAAGTTTTGTTGACCTAGATGAAATAATACCCAATCTCCTATCAAGTTCGTCCCACAAAGGTTGGACTCTATTTGTTTGAGGTACTCTAAGCACAAAGGTAATCTCTATGGTTGCTAATTGATTTTCAACATTTATGGTGACAACTCGTATTTTATTATGATCTACCATCTAAATAGGATATGCAACTTTAATTGTTTGTCTGATGATTCTAAATGCATTTATATATTTCTTTTTTTTGGATTGTTTTCAAGATGTTTTAGTTTTCACGTTGGGTTCACCAAAATGTATCGCTCCAAATTTTTCGCATCCTTACCTTCAGGCTATAGGATCCACGCCCGGAAGGGGGATGCGAAAAGTATGGGATAATACCTTGAACTGAGAAGCCCTTTGAAGGTCACGCCTCTCGGGGGAGGGGTATAAGGGTGAATTTTTGACGGATGGTGGGTTCACCAGGAAACTTTGAGTGGCAGTTTTCACACCTAGGTTGAGAATGGGTTTGATGTGTTTATTTTTATATTCAATAATTTATATCCTAGGTTTGGCCAAGATGAATCTAAGCTATTCTATATGCCGATGCTGATTTATATGAATACAAAAAATAGGAATAAGTGCTAAACATAGAAAGTGTGCTAAATAAAATAGAATGTACCTGATTCTGAATATTTGATGGAGATTCTAAGGTTTGTAGAAGTCCAGATCATCTCAAATCTCACATAATCGTCTGAAAGTGCACAAAATCATCTCATATCATAGTCGGTCATCTGAGATCAGATGAGATCATCGTCGATCTGATGAATTTGTCAAACGAATTCGTCAGAAACCTACAATCACAGAAATAGATACCATAGACCAAAAATGCAACTACAAAAGCAAGGGGAAATGATAAAAATGATAGTAAACTTGCCTAAATGATAAATCCAGATAAAAATTAAATGAAATGCATTAATTTGATAATTTATTTTAACTTTATCATGCACCTATGCTAAATGAGGTGAACTCCAGAATGTAGAAATAGAATAAACTAAGTCAATGCATAAAGAAATGAAGATAGAAGATAAAGAAATGCAAACTCTAGGCTCTGATTGCCCCCAATATAGACTACAGTCGATATCACCTCCAATCATACGAGATCATCGCTAATCTACGACAAGATCATCCAAAATCATCTAGAATCATCAGCGACGATCCGAGCTTGCTCCAGCTGAAAAACAGTAAAATTCCTATAAGAAAAACTTGAAATACATAATGCAACAATGGTATGAAGGTGTTTTGATGCACAAGAAACTAAGGTTGCAAGGAAATCAGCTAGCTAGGGGGATAAACTGATAAAATCCTAGTTTATATAGGATTATGGGGAGGCTAGGAGGTTGGAGATCACCCCAATTTGGAAGATCTCCAATGGGGGAGACTCTAACCGCACAGACACGCTTTCTACCCAAGTTAGAGAAGCTATTGAACATAAGCTAATTATGAAAATTTGGTTTTGGGACGAAATCATCTGGACGTTCTGTTCCAGAAGAATTCATCAGATCTGGGATGATTTCGTCTAATCATCGATGATATTGTCCAATGGTCAAAAAAAATCCTAAAAATGGCACGAAAAACAAGGGGTGTGGGTAACGGGTGGTTAACGGGCGGTTTTGGGTTAAAATTCAAATTTTTATCTTTTACTAAGGGTTTTAACTGCACCAATTTTAGGGTGCTATAGGAATTGTAGTTGATTTAGTCAGATTTGGATCAGTCGAGGTATTTTCATGGACCTAGCACTTTGTTTCTTTTGGAATCAATGCATAGAAGGTAGGGGCCTTCCTCTTCCAGGAAG
The DNA here is from genome assembly GCA_028583015.1 of Wollemia nobilis. Lineage (NCBI taxonomy): Eukaryota > Viridiplantae > Streptophyta > Pinopsida > Araucariales > Araucariaceae > Wollemia > Wollemia nobilis. The sequence goes on from JAQPPZ010016791.1 coordinate 87,211, forward strand.
GCACCAAGGAAATACAGGCACCTTCCTTTCCTAGGAAGGTGCCAATAGAAGGCTAGCACCTTCCTCTTCCAAGAAGGTGCCAAAGGAAAATAAGCACCTTCCTCTCACAGGAAGGAGCCACTAGAATGCAAGTGCCTTCCTCTCATAAGGAAGGCGTCGACAGGAAGGCGCCACTAGAAGGCAAGCACCTTCCTCTCATAGGAAGGCGCCAATAGAAGATAAGCGCCTTCCTCTTCCAGGAAGGTGCCAATGGAAGTAAGGTGCCTTCCACATAGATAATATGCCTTCTGTATAGAGAAGGTGCCTGACATACTTAGGCACCTTCCTCATAGGGAAGGTTCCCCTGTTCTTTTCCCGTTGACCAGGTAAGCACGATGTGGACAATAGATATTGGTGCAGTTCCAACTCTATGTCATGTAGAGTTAAATTGGGGATTGCATCGACGTATGAGAACATCCTACCAATGCCAAGCAAAGCATAAACCAATCAGTGAAAATGCCACCATTAGAAATGAATGCTAGTTTTATCAGACGTCGATCACATTTATCAGACTGTCTTAGTTTAGTCTGGAATGAATCGACTGTTATAACTTCTTTATAACAGAATATCTGCGGGTGTGCTATATAAACACACGCAGACCTCTCTAAGGATATATAGAATATTTTGATAGTAAATATAGGGAGATATACAGAAGAAGCATTGTAATACTTTGATAATTATAATACAGTTCTAAGAGTTTCTAAGTGCGTGTTCAGCTGGGAGGAAGCTGTTGGAGCCTGGGCCCACTCCAAGCCAGTAATTTTTCCCCTATTTTTCCTATTTTTTCTAGATTAGTTTACCGCTTTTATAAGATTGTTTATCACATTGTTATTTATAGTATTGTAATAGGTTTATTTCCAAGAATGCGTGAATATTTTATTTATGTATATTTAATTGTTTTTATGTAAATTATTGAGGAGTGTATGAATGATTGACCACCATTGAAACACCCCCCAATCGTAGAACTAGCAGACTCATCTCAAGTGGTATTGTAATCAATCTTTTTCAAGACCCTTTGCAAGTTTACGAAGCTCCCTGGGTTGATAAATTAAATGCATGGGAATATGACAAAAGTAGGAAACAAGTTAACTTTTGATCCCTGAAATTGAATCGATCTATCCTTTGGGATTTTGTCCGTTGGGTTATCGATTGGGGTTTTGGTCCCTTTCAATGAAGAAATATCAGCCACCGACCTTAATATCTGAGAGAAGAAATAACATAAACTAGAATTTCTAAAATGACACCAAGCCACTGAATAAATAGGCTCCTCCTTGGAAAAATATTTTTTGCATGCTCAATGTGGGATAAACATATTTCTTTCCCTTTAATTATAATATAAAGTTTTAACTTTATAAAATGAATTTAATAATTCACTTAATAAATCCAAGATTTGCGCTTTAAAAAATCTACCTTATGAAACTCTGATTGACCAACTGAAACCTATTTTGGATACCCATTTCGTTATAGAACAAGATCCCTCTGTCCGTTCGACAAGAAATCCTAAAACTCGACACTACTAAAAATAGCAATTCCAGCATCCTAGCTCCATTTGATCCTGAATGACCACCAAAACTGAGCTCTAAGAATTCAAAAGCTATCTCAAATATCTCCAGAGGCTCTCATCCATATGACATAGCCTAAGGGAACCCGTGTATAGGCTGGTCTCTATGTGCTCCCACTAGCTGATTAGAAGGGGATATTACAGTCCACCCTTCCCAAATATTGCTTGTCCTTAAGCAATATGATTTGTATGCCAGGATCCTAAATAAATCTGAAGAATATCTCATGATGAAGACACTGCCCTGAACTGTCATCCTAGAAACTAAAAACACTATCAATCTCTATCACCAAATTGATACAACCGGCCTCGGTAAATCTGTCGAGCTCTGCCACTCTATAAAACAATCCTTCCCTCAAAGGAATTCCTGGATCCCATAGCCAAATAGGAATTTTGTCATTCCCAAAATTTGATAATTTTTGTTGTACCACTCTGAATACAACTGAATTATTCTGTAGCTCAACGGAGAACCCATTCTGGACTGACAAATGAGGAACCCAACAAGAAATTCATTCTACAACTATAGGGAAGAGCACCTCATGCCAAGGTGATACATATAACTCCTTATACCAACCCTTCTTCCCATTCATATATGACATGGTCAAATCATCAACATGTGGACTAAAATAAAAACTATGAGCATACCTCACTATACAGTCCATCTAAACTTCACCAACTGGTTCCATGGAAAGCTTAGAATAATCGACCTCGCTATTAACAATACATTAATCGAGAGATGTCTGACCAATTTCAAAAAATCCATCAACTTCATTGTCGTTACTGTGCAATTTTTCATCAATTATTTTCTCCTTTCCACTGATTGCTTGATAAGACTCCTCAGCAAAACGAACAACCAAGTCCCTATCAGACAACAACTATAAATAATTTGATTTGATATTCTCTAATGTATTTTAAAATTCTTGCATACTTTTTACAAAGATGTTTTTTGTTAAACCTTCATGTCTCTTAGTAGCTGGGCAATCCAAAGGAGGTATTCAACCAAATTACGTGTGTTGTCCAAGTGGGTTAAGGCTTGGAAAATATTGCCATCTGTGACCTGCAATTTGTCTTTCCAAGTTTGCTTTTCTTCAGGTTCTAATTCATGATCAACAACACACAAGAATTTTTTTTATTTGACCACCTTAGCATAATGATCAATATTAGCATCCCTTTTAACACTACATTCACCAACTTCGTGTATCGAAGTTATAACTGATTCATTCTCAACTCAAGAGTTGTCAATAATTGCTGATTTAGCAACAAAATTAGCATTCTCTACTTTCTTACTTCCATTGTACATCTCTCCAAAAGTGGACCCACAAGATGAATTAACTTCATCTTCATCAAAAATAGTACCATGATCACAAGGAAATTCATCTCCGCTCTCCAATCCTAGGACCTATGGGTTATTCGGTTCACCATACAACACCCTATTGATCATTTCTATATTTGAACTCAAAGAAGAATCATCATGGGTTTCCAATTCATCATACTTAGGATCTTCAGGAACATCATAATTGTCATCATTATGCACATACAAATGGCTACTCAACCTACTGTAAGAAATCCCATAACTGTCAATGGACTGTTCTGCATGTAAACCTATAATTTTTGCCCCATCACTATTATCATCAAAATATTCCTTAACCAGGTCATCCTAAAAATCTGATATGGATTCAACCTGTGATAAACCATCTTCTACCAGCTCATCACCACCCAAATAATTTTGAGTCTCTATCCTGCTTACCTCCTGAGATGAAGCATTTTTTATAAATTCAACTGTTTCACTATCCTAAACTATATGTGGTTGCAATAATTTACTAACATTACTGGTTCCACAAACATGACCAAGTGTCCAAGTTTGGTGACATGTGAAACAACTGTTCCCTCTCAACTAATTCCTTCTTATACAAGGAGGTCCTCTATCATGTGAAACTTCAGAAGCCACTGTTTTACCTACCAACTTCTATTTTCCTTTGTCATTTCTTGTTGGGACAACAAGATCATCTTTTTTAATTCCAACTTGTATTGGCAACTCAGTGTATAAAGGTTCAATATTGATCAGAGGAGCACTTGTTGGTAGAGAAATTTTCATCATTATAGCTAAATTTTTGAGAGACTGTTCTATCTTATGCTGGGTATTATCCCACTCATGTTGTATCTTAGTCCAGTCATTAATAGATGCCATGAATCTAAAATTAATTTGAGGCATCCACATGCTAGAAGAATAGCCTGAGATTTGAATTAGCCTGAGATTTGAATTAAAAATACCCAAAAATCTTAAATCCCAATTCAACCAAATGGGTATTTAAATCACCAATACCCAAAAATTGGAAACCCTAGATTTGAAAATGGCAACCAAACCCTAACTTCTGCTAATCTTCTATACTTCACAAATTTTCAAGCAATATAATTTTAGACAGAGAATTATTTCCACCAAATCAAACCTGAGAATTTTGTCTTCGATAGAAGACTTCACAAAATTTGTAATGAAACCTTGAACAGGCTAGCAGAAAAAACCAGTTCTGATACCACTATAATGAACTACCCTATTCTGTGTTTGGCATTTTTGCAATAACTATGGATTAATTTGAACATGTAATAATACCCAAATGAAAGAAACCAATAACAGTAGCATGCAATAATACCCAGATGGATTTAACATTGAATAATCGATTTTTATGCAGAACCCATAATCAAAATAGCTTATTAATTCATATCAACAAATTAACAATAATGTTTAAAAATTCTAGATGGATAAATGTCTTCAGAATATCATTATAAACATACCAATTTGCTATTATCTCCAACTAATGGACTATAAACCTTTGAATCTTTGATTGAATCACATAAGCATGAATCCTAAGTGAATTCACCAACCAAGAACTGGGTTTTCTTCCAGATCCCTTATACAATACTGAGGGTTTCCATCCTCAGAACTTCAAAAATTTGCACACTGTCGATCCATGAAATGGAACCAAACTATCCTTTGGGCTTTCATCCGTTGGGTTATTGATTGGGGTTTTTGTCCCTTTCGATGAATAAATATCAGCCATCGGCCTTAATCTCCAAGAGAAGAAATAACATAAACCATAATGTCTGAAATGAGACCAAGCCACCAAATAAATAGGATCCTCCTTGGCAAACTCTTTTTTGCACGCTCAATGTGGGATAAACATATTTCTTTCCCTTTAATTATAATATAAAGTTTTAACTTTATAAAATGAATTTAATAATTCACTTAATAAAACCAAGTTTTACACTTTAAAAACTCTGCCTTATGAAACTCCGATTGACCAACTGAAACCTGTTTTGGATACCCATTTCATTGTAGAACAACATCTCCCTATTCGCTCGACAAGAAACCCTAAAACATGACTATTGAGAAGCAACACACCCCCACTGAAAAATGAGAGTCCATCCTTAGAAAACCTCAAGCTTCCCATTTTCCAGTAGGGACCCTCTTGATAATTTTCAGGTTCAAATCCAAATTTGCTTGCCTCCTTGGTTAAGTTGTCTTTTTACTTGCATTCTGGTTTTGTTGCCTTTCAGATTTCATTTTGTGCATGCTAGAGTCATTCATGGGCAAAGAAAACCTTGCACTGATGCAAAAGAATGCAGAAAACAGATAGAAAATTTCATGAAAATCCAAAACTTTCCCTTTTCGGCAAAGCCACGAAATCGCGACACTTCCATTTATGGAAATGTCGCGAAATCGCGACAGGAAAATAGAAAACCCGCCAAGTCAGTTTTGCGTAGAGAAATCGTGACACTTTCCATTTTTGGAAATTTCACGATATCGCAACATTTCCATTTTTGGAATCGTCGCAAAATCGCTATTGGCCAGAGGAGAGAGAAGAAAGTTGTACGGAAAGGAGCGATTTCGCGACATGTCGCGAAATCGTGACATGTCGCATTATCGCGGCAGGAGAGAGAAATGGGCTGCAGGAGTGAAAATCGACTAAGTCGCAAATGTGTCGCAAAATCGCGGTCAACGCATGCAGCTACGGGAACTGTCGCGATATCGCGACGTGTTCTATTTTTCGTGGGTTGTTGATGGAAAAAGCTTAAGTTACAAAATTTGCAGCGATTCGCTGCATATCAGTTGGGAGGCAGAACTACAAAGGGAGCCACCATGTCGCGATTTCGCGACATGATAAGAAGAAAGTTGCCAAATTGAACGACATAATGGAAAATCGGCCAAAGGCCAGAAGGAAGCAAAGAGGAGAAATCAAATTTGCATGAAATCGACTAAGGAAAGATGCATGTCGCAAAATCGCGACATGCTTGAAAAAGCGTTGTACGACAGCTAGCAAGAGGCGCGATTTCGTGACATGTCACAAAATCGCGACATGTCGCGTTTTCGCGACGAAAGAAAGGAGAGAGAAACATGCTGGTGGGGATGTCACGATTTCGCGACATGTCGTGAAATCGCGACATGTCGCATTTTCGTGACAACCTGCACAGAAAGTTGACCAGAATGCTTGTAGCTGTAAACAGACGCGTGTCACGATTCTGTGACACGTGTCAAGACACGTATCAGATGAAACAGAGGCCGACATGCAAGAAAGATTAGGATTTTAACCTATTTTAATGTTAAAGTGTTGATTTAATGTTTATTAAATTGCTAATATAATCTTTTTGTCGTTCATGCAGGAATCCATCTGTCATTTGCGGGATAGCGAGAAAATGGCCATAAAGACAAAGTCAAATGCAATTTAATTAAAGGCGGCCATGTTGAAAAGGAAGGTGCCGAGAGTTGATGTTTCATTCCAGTATTTACAGATCTGTCCACAAATGACTAAGCAGCTACCAGATTTTACCGGTGAAGGCATTCAATGAGGATTTATGGCAGAATTAATAGCAGGAAGATATTTTCAACTCTGGGATAGATTTGCAGAGATAGAATAGCGGAGAAGTGGTGACTCATCCGACTCACCAACGAAATTAATGAAGGCATTTATTTGCAGTTGCGGGTGAATGCAAGCTGCATTTGATTCTATCTTCTTCATTTATGACAGCTGACCACCCTGATTTGCATAAGGGTTAGGTTTTATCTAGTCTTTGTTTTTAAATGGCTTTTATTGTAAAACCCGATCCTAGGGTTTAAGATGATAAGATTTGCAGTTAAGAAAAGATATTTTCTGTAAAGATCTGGATCTGTCCTGAGTCTATAAATTCAACTGCAAAATGTAATCGCGAGAGGCGGAGACTTAGAAATAAAAGGCTTATAAGCAATTTCTTACAAATTTTGTGAAATCCTTTGTTTTCTGGACTGGGAGTTGATGTGCTTTTGCTGTTTTCTATGGTAGCATGGACAGGAGCCTAATATTTTACAGATCTGTGATAAGTGTATCTTCTTCTGTTATCCGTTCCATTAAATTTTGTTAGATATATGCTGTAAATCTGCCATTATCAATTTTAAATATGATGTTAGGCTTCAGTTGTTCCATTGTTTGCTTGGGAAATTACAGATTTCAGGTGTAAGCTTGTTCTAATTGCTCTGTATTCACTGTGTGAGCTAGGCTACTAGTGAAAGATATCAGTTTTAACCAGCTTCTCTTCGATTTATAATTTTCTGTTAGACCTGTTCCATTTTGCCTTGTGCTCTTGGTTGAAAGTGATCTTAGAAATCTAGACGCTTTCCTCTTTGATTTGTTCTGTTGTGAAGTCGATAGTATAGATGAAATTGAAAGTTTAAGTTTTATAGTTTAAAGTTTGATAAACTTCCCTTTATGCCTTACCCTACCCTCTCTTTGCTTATCGTGAATGATCCATTTTTACTTTCTTTATTTGTCTTTTATTTGAATCTGCTGACCCATGAGAGCTAGATCAAGAATCAAGTTAAATCTGATTGTTAACAAGTAACCACTTCTGCAACTACTGAACAAGTTCAAGAACCCCCTGTAAGGTAACAGACAGTCCATATTGAATCTATTCCAGAAGTAGAAAAGAGTGAATAGACATTCGACCCGACGCTGTAACTCACACCTTGGATAACCAGCTAGATCCTAAAGTGAGTGGGATTCATCCCGTGGGTGTTACCGGTCTTTATGCTCATTCTTCACGGGGTGTGTATGAAAGTCGGACCAACATTTAATTGGCGCTAGAAGGAGGGCCGAGAACATCTGTTCTTAGTGCACTTGAGTTGGGAAATCCGACTGTATGTGGTGCTTGACAAATACTGTATTTTATCTAGAGTCTGGCATTTTAACATTTAAAAGTGGCTCAGTTTTATAAATTGTCAGTACAATTTTTGTAAGTTGTCAGTGCAGTGTTTTAAATTGCCAAATACAAAACCTGTTGAGAACTGCAAAGTTATAAGTGCTTGTGAAAACTGGATTCTACATACAGGGTAACAAGGTCCCACCCCAGAGCTGGAGAGCTCCTTGTTCCTGAATTAGAAACTCCGAGAAGAAGTAGCCACAGAAGGGCCACATCTCTATCACGGACAGCTTTATCACCATTGATAGTCACTCCAACCGAGCTCGGAATATTCCTGTCAATCCATTAGCTATGGCAAATTGGTTGGGCTCCACAGCTTTGAACATTTCGGGTATAGCCCATGACCTGCCCATAAATCCAGAAAGATATCTCCCAGGTACAAACATGATGGGACAAGAACCGCAGAAGAACACTTGGTTGCATTCAAGAATGCACTGAAGTTATTAAATGTACAACATGAAGATGTTGCCTGTAGACTCTTCCCGTTCACTCTCCAGGAGGGAGCATATGACTGGTTTTTAAACCTCACCAATGATTCTATCACCAGCTGGAATGATTTAGAGAAAGTTTTTGTGTCACAGTTCGGGGAAGTGATAGACCCCAGTATTTTATATCAATAGTTTTCTAGCATCAAAAGGGAATTAAGTGAATCTATCAGATCCTATAATGTCAGATTCCAGAAAGCCTATGGTAGACTTACTGGGTATTATGTACCTAATGCTGACTTGGCATTAGATATTTTTAGAAATTCCCTGGATCCCATGACCTTTGTCTTCTTGAAGAGAGATGCCACTGTTACCAATCTGACAGAAGCCTACAAAGAAGCTTTGATTCTAGAAAGACAGTTGGGACCCCAGCCTTTAAATGCTCAGCAAGTTCCTCTGATCACACAAGCTGCTCTTGTGTTTAATCCCATTCCACATCAGATGATGCTGCAAGTCTGTCAGACTCTACCATCAGCAAGTCCATCCACTGCTGCACCTGTTGAGAATGTACAGAACCCAGTGAAAGAGGCTGACAATGCAAGGATTGAAGAAGTCTCAAAGATTGTTTAGAAGCTGGCCAATGATTCTCTGAGTTTTAAAAGGCAAACTTCTACTGGTGACAATCCCAACAAATACTCATATCAGCCAAACAGATTTAACAGGCCCCCATATGAACCTAATAAAGATTACAAGGGTAAAACTCATGATGTGAACATCTGTGATTTAGTTCTGCCCAACTGGTGCAGAATACATGCCACTTATTAGCATGGTGAGTTGGACTGTCTGGAATTTTGCAATGCATTTGAAGCCTTGTATGGTGATCTGATCTCCCCTAAAAATCAAAGAACTGCTGATGGCCCAAGTTCATCTGGCCACAGTGCAGCCATGGTCTTGGATTCCTTTTCTTTCCCGGATGAATCTGAGAATGTAGTTGAAATGCCTATAGATGAAGTACAGGATTTCCAGCAGTACATAAGAGATAACTACAACCTGAGAAACAGGAATTCGGAGCCCAACACTACATCAACTCCTCCGGATAACTCTCACAATGTTCCTCCGGACCCCTCTCCAAGCAATAATCCACCTCCCCCAAAGGGAGGGGCTCAAAGAGTACCAGATGTTGTTGTTCCTCCACTTAACAAAGGATATAACATAGTGGAGGATATGAAAAAGATTAAGGCCAACATTACTCTGCATGAGCTGGCACAGATTTCAGAGCAGAGAGACAACCTGATAAAGACATACTCTGGCCCTGCTGCTAAACCTGTAGACAAGGGAAAGAAAATAGCAAATGCCAATCTAGCCATGTACAAAGAAAAAATTGAAGTTCCCCCCTTTTTACTGACTATCAAAATTTTTGGGAAGAACTTACATAATTGTTTGGTAGATTCAGGTGCATCTGCTAATGTTATGCCACTGGCAATTTGTCAGCAGTTGGGACTGACCCCAATGAAGTCTGAAAGGAGAGTTGTCCAATTGGACAAGTCAGAAGTTAAAGTTGTTGGAGAGCTTCAAAATATTCACATACAATTAGCATCTGAGCCAAGGGCTCAACATAAAATTGAAATCCAGGTTGTGGATATCCCAATGGGATATGGGATGCTGTTGAGTAGGGATTGGTCTAGGTCCTTGAATGGATATCTGGCAACAAATTTTTCACACATGTGGTTGCCATGGAAAGGAGTGGCAAATCAATTGTGGGTTGACAAAGAACCCAGGTACAAGCACACCATTACAGAGTACAATGCAGCAAATGAGACTGTCAATGTTGCAGAGGTAGACATTGGAGTCTACAATTTAACAACTGGGCAGAGTAACAAGTTTAATAAAGCTCATCCTGTACATACTAATGAAGTTTGGACACTTCATGTGGATGGAGCAAGATGTAAGCAGGGTTCTGGAATAGGGGCAGTCCTCAAAGGGCCTCAAAGTCAGACATTTTTTATGTCTTACCGCTTGTAGTTCCCATGTACTAATAATTTAGCAGAGTATGAAGCTCTGATTTTAGGTTTAAAGTTTGCTTTAGATAAAAATGTGAAAAACATTCAAGTTTTCACTAATTCAGAATTAGTGGCAAGTCAAGTCAGGGGTAAATTCTAGTGTAAAGCCTCCTATTTGAAGGGATACAAACACAGGGCCTAGGATATTGTAGAAGGCTTTGATGCATTCAATCTGACACACATACCCAGGGAACAAAATTCACATGCTGATGTCCTGGCATCTTCAGCTGCAAGTTTAAAGCCATTAGAATATGTTAAGTGGGATAAGTTCTCAATTGAGTTGGTCCCCTGTCCTTTAGTTCCAAAAAATATAGACAGCTTTCAAGTTTTCTCAGATGATCAACAGATTGTAAACTTTTTGCAGGGTACTAACACCTTTGAGAATGCTATAATTGATTAAGGCCAAAGAGACACCCTGCTGGAACAGTTGGATGATGACAGAGGAATAATGAGGTTGAAGGACAACAGGATCCCAAAAGGAATGGTGGAGCTAGAAAGGTTATTTGATGTTGACAAGATCAGACAAAGGGTGAATTCTGAGGATTTTGTAGCTCCCACAGACAATGGGACTGAAGACCTGAACATAGGCACTGAGGAGGATCCAAAGAACATCAAGTTGGCAAAGGACTGTGATCCAAAAATAAAGAAAAGTCTGGTTGATTTTCTGCACAGGTCCAAGGATGTAATGGCTTGGTCATACAAATATTTAAAGGTATTTGACCCAAAATTTTACACTCACATCATACCTTTGAAAGAATTTTGCAAGCCTTTCAGACAAAAACAGAGGCATGTTAATGCTCTGTTAGAACCCCTAATCCAAACGGAAGTGGAAAAGCTCTTGAGTGCAGCAATTATTTTTCCCATTAGGCATTCTACCTGGGTGGCCAATCTAGTGCCAGTCAGGAAGAAAAATGGGGAGATCCGCCTGTGTGTGGATTTTAGGAATTTAAACAAGGCTTCTAAAAAGGACAACTATCCCCTGCCTTCTATGGATGAAGTTTTGCAAATTGTTAATGGGTCAGAGATGATGTCTTTCCTGGATGGCTTCTCAGGGTACAACCAGATTTTGGTTGAGAAGGAAGATAGAATGAAGACTGCTTTTACCACCAAGTGGGGGACTTTTGCTTACAAGAGGATGCCATTTGGTTTAATAAATGTTGGAGCAAAATTTCAAAGAGCAATGGATCATGCCTTCAAGGGGCTTATGGGCAAATGTATTGTTGTATACATGGATGATTTAACAGTATTCTCCAAATCCAGATTTGACCATGTCAAGCACTTAGAGTCTATGTTTAACAAGTGCAGGGAGTTTGGCATTTCTTTGAATCCAAAGAAATGCATTTTTGGTGTAACAAAAGGGAAGCTCCTGGGGCACTTAGTCACAAAAGATGGCATTTCTATGGATCCAGGAAGAGTTGAAGCCATATCTGGCATACCATTTCCCAACTCCAAGAAAGAGTTGAGGTCATTCTTTGGAAAGATTAACTTTGTCAGGAAGTTTATCTCAGGCTTTGCAGAGATAGTTAAGCCAATGAATGACATGTTAAAGCAGACTGCCCAGATTTTTTGGACCCCAAAAGCTAAGGCTGCCTTCCAAGAAATCAAGGCAGCCATTAAACAGGCACCAGTTCTGGTAAGCCTAGACTTCAGTGCAAATTTTTATCTGTACACCTTCTCTTCTGAACATACACTTGCTGCAGTTCTGACCCAACGGAGAGAAACTGGGGAACATCCAATTGCTTTTAAGAGCACCAATTTGAAGGGAGCTAAGCTGAAATATTCCCATTTAGACAAACAAGCTTATGCTTTGGTAAAAGTAGTGAAACAGTTCAGACACTATATACTGAGGAGCAAAATTCATGCCATAGTGCCAGACCCAGCTGTTAAATACCTTCTAAGTCAGAATGAGTTGGGTGAACTGAGGGGAAATTGGGTCACAAGGTTGCAAGAGTATGACTTGGAGATTAGGCCTGCAAAACTGATCAGGGGGCTTGGTTTGTCTAGACACATTGCTGAAGTGCCTCTATGGGAAGAAGTTAATCAGTCAAATTCTGAATCTGATGATTGGTATGGAGATATCATTCATCTGCTACAGTTTGGAATTTGCCCATCCCATTTGAACAGAACCCAAAGGAGAGCATTAAAGTTAAAAGCTGCTCATTATCTCCTCAAGTCGAGTACTCGTACAGGTAGAATTATGCTGGCATTTTCCTAAGATGCATTTCTCCCAACGAAGTCAGTGAAGTCATGGCTAGTTTTCATGAAAAACTAGAGGTAGGGCATCCATCAGGATCTGCCACTGCACATAAAATACTAAGATCAGGCTATTATTGGCCTACACTTTTTAAAGATGCACATCAGCATGTCAGAACCTGCCATCAGTGCCAGACATTTGCAGCCAAAGAGGCCAACCGGGCCCTGCCATTGCAACCTGTTGTGATCAGTAAACCTTTCATGCAATGGGGGCTTGATTTTGTGGGAGTCATTAACCCGAATTCTTCAGCAGGGCATAAATATGTTCTGACAACTATTGACTATTGCACAAGGTGGGTTGAAGCAGTAGCCACCACAAGAAGTACATCCCAGGAAGTGATTGATTTTCTTGAATCAAATGTCATAACTAGATTTGGGGTTCCCCTAAATTTGGTCTGTGATAATGGGCCAGCATTTCAATCATTGGAGTTTGTAGATTGGGCATACCATATGGGGATAGTTATCAGATTCTCATCCAACTACTATCCCCAAGGCAATGGACTGGCTGAGTCAACAAAAAAGAATTTAATGAATGCCATCAAGAAGTCTGCAGCAGATAAACCCAGGAAATGGCATACATTGTTGAAATATGCACTGTGGGCTGACAGGATAAAACATAAGGTTGCTCTTAAGACTTCTCCCTTTGCTTTGTTGTATGGTACCCAGCCAATTGTTCCTCTCTCTCTCAAGCTGCCTACCTACAAATTTGACTTAGATTATTTTGAGGATCATGATGATGCTGAAGCCCGTGTTTTATATCTCACTAACTTGCAGGATGAAAGACTCCAAGCCCTGGAGCACTTCAGTAGACATCAAGAAACTGTCAAAAGGTGGTTTGACAAGAGGGCCAAAGTGAAAGCTTTCAGACTAGCAGACTTGGTTCTCCTGTGGGACAAGGCTCATGAGAAGAAGGGTAAGCATACAAAGTTGCAGCCACTGTGGATAGGCACCTACCAGATTGCTGAGATATTGGGTAACAATGCATTCCGTTTACAAGATCTGGATGGTAATTTTCTGGACCTCCTTGTTAATGGTCAATACTTGAAACATTATTTCTCGGTTGTTCCATCCAATCTATCATTTGAATGAGTCATAAAGAAGTTGTAACATATGTATACATTGTAAGTAAGCTTTGAAGTTTTTTAGTTTTATTTCTTTGTCAGTGCAGTTTTATTTTTAAATGTCTGTACAGTTTTAATCTGTTTCAGTTTAATTTTAATGCTCTGCAGTTCTTTTAGTTGCTTCATTTTAATTCCTTTTCTTTGCTGTCGTACAGTTCAGTGTTTTAGTCTGTACAGTTTTATTTTGTTTTGATTTAACGACTGTGTCTTTCCTTGGAGGTCTGTCCTTTAGCCTTTGCCTGAGCAATCAATGAAAAGTCAGCCTGCTAAAAAAAAAAAAAAAATTGTTTTATTCCCAGCTGATCAATCCAGTATCCACCCATTGTTTATAATTCTAATTGAGATAGTCTGCTTAAAATTGAACAGTGGAACTATTTTTTTAGTCAGGACAACGGTAGAGAGGTGATTGGATCTTGTGTCTTGCTTGCCACAGTTGTTTTAATGATAGAAAAAACTGCTATGCTGTTTAGTTGGAGGAACTCCCGGGGAATCCAAGAAAAGCTGGTTATAAGAGGGGACTATGGTTCATGCAATTATTTGGGTATCCACATAGGCTATCAATGCTTATACTGAAACAGTTCCAGATTGATCAAATGATAAAAGAAAATTGTGATTTCTTTAAGGCCTTTCAGATATTGATGCATTTCAAAAATAAGAGAGATAAAAAAAAAAAAAAGTAGTTATATGAGAGAGAGGCAGCCAGATTCCAAAAGTTATTTTTCTTTTACCAAGTTGCAGATTCTACCTTACAGTTGTAAATTTGGGTCGTGTAAATCTAAAGGGTAACTCTATCTAGGCTGTAAAAGGCTAAACTAGTAAACAGAGCTCTACTCGGTTTCCCCTTTTACAATCTAGAAAAGTCGATCAATCCAAAGTTCATCATTCAATCCAGTCATCCTTGAAGAAATTTTTATACCCTTTGTAATTGCACATCAGAAATCTTCCTTGAAGTAATTCAGCCTAGTATGTCCTTGGGAAATTTTAACAGCTAGCAGTTGGCAGTCAATTTATTATGAAGAATGTCTATGGCAAGGCATGATGCATGGTCTTTTTGCTTTGAAACTAGACTCCTGGGTTCTAAAATGCTGCTACTATTTTACCGTAGATATCGCCATTTGTTGAGAAGCAACACACCCCCACTGAAAAATGAGAGTCCATCCTTAGAAAACCTCAAGCTTCCCATTTTCCAGCAGGGACCCTCTTGATAATTTTCAGGTTCAAATCCAAATTTGCTTGCCTCCTTGGTTAAGTTGTCCTTTTCCTTGCATTCTGGTTTTGTTGCCTTTCAGATTTCATTTTGTGCATGCTAGAGTCCTTCATGGGCAAAGAAAACCTTGCACCGATGCAAAAGAATGCAAAAAATAGATAGAAAATTTCATGAAAATCCAAAACTTTCCCTTTTCGGCAAAGCCGCGAAATCGCGACACTTCCATTTATGGAAATGTCGCGAAATCACGACAGGAAAATAGAAAACCCGCCAAGTCAGTTTTGCGTAGCGAAATCGTGACACTTTCCATTTTTGGAAATGTCGCGATATCGCGACATTTCCATTTTTGGAAAGCGTCGCAAAATCGCTACCGGCCAGAGGAGAGAGAAGAAAGTTGTACGGAAAGGAGCGATTTCGTGACATGTCGCATTATCGCGACAGGAGAGAGAAATGGGCTGTAGGAGTGAAAATCGACTAAGTCGCAAATGTGTCACAAAATCGTGGTCAACGCGGTCAATGCATGCAGCTACGGTAACTGTCGCGATATCACGACGTGTTCTATTTTTTGCGGGTTGTTGATGGAAAAAGCTTAAGTTACAAAATTTGCAGCGATTCGCTGCATATCAGTTGGGAGGCAGAACTACAAAGGGAGCCACCATGTCGCGATTTCGCGACATGATAAGAAGAAAGTTGCTAAATTGAATGACATAATGGAAAATCGGCCAAAGGCCAGAAGGAAGCAAAGAGGAGAAATCAAATTTGCATGAAATCGACTAAGGCAAGATGCATGTCGCGAAATCGTGACATGCTTGAAAAAGCGTTGTACGGCAGCTAGCAAGAGGAGCGATTTCGCGACATGTCACGAAATCGTGACATGTCACATTTTCACGGTGAAAGAAAGGAGAGAGAAACATGCTGGCGGGGATGTGATTTCGTGACATGTCGCGAAATCGTGACATGTCGCATTTTCGTGACCTGCACAGAAAGTTGACTAGAATGCTTGCAGCTGTAAATAGATGCGTGTCACGATTCTGTGACACATGTCAAGACACGTATCAGATGAAACAGAGGTCGACATGCAAGAAAGATTAGGATTTTAATCTGTTTTAATGTTAAAGTGTTGATTTAATGTTTATTAAATTGCTAATATAATCTTTTTGTCTTTCATGCAGGAATCCATCTGTCATTTACGGGATAGCGGGAAAATGGCCATAAAGACAAAGTCAAATGCAATTTAATTAAAGGCAGCCATGTTGAAAAGGAAGGTGCTGAGAGTTGATGTTTCATTCCAGTATTTACATATCTATCCACAAATGACTAAGCAGTGCTCGATTTTACCGGTGAAGGCATTCAATGAGGATTTATGGCAGAATTAATAGCAGGAAGATATTTTCAACTCTGGGATAGATTTGCAGAGATAGAATAGCGGAGAAGTGGTGACTCATCCGGTTCACCAACGAAATTAATGAAGGCATTTATTTGTAGTTGCGGGTGAATGCAAGCTGCATTTGATTCTATCTTCTCCATTTATGACAGCTGATCGCCCTGATTTGTAGAAGGGTTAGGTTTTATCCAGTATTTGTTTTTAAATGGCTTTTATTGTAAAACTCGGTCCTAGGGTTTAAGATGATAAGATTTGCAATTAAGAAAAGATATTTTCTGTAAAGATCAGGATCTGTCTTGAGTCTATAAATTCAACTGCAAAATGTAATCGCGGGAGGCGGAGACTTAGAAATAAAAGGCTTATAAGCAATTTCTTGCAAATTTTGTGAAATCCTTTGTTTTCTGGACTGGGAGTTGATGTGCTTTTGTTGTTTTCTGTGGTAGCATGGCCAGGAGCCTAATATTTTATAGATCTGTGATAAGTGTATCTTCTTCTGTTATCCGTTCCATTAAATTTTGTTAGATATATGCTATAAATCTGCCATTATCAATTTTAAATATGATGTTAGGCTTCAGTTGTTCCATTGTTTGCTTGAGAAATTACAGATTTCAGGTGTAAGCTTGTTCTAATTGCTCTGTCTTCACTGTGTGAGCTAGGCTATCGGTGAAAGATATCAGTTTTAACCAGCTTCTCTTTGGTTTATAATTTTCTGTTAGACCTGTTCCATTTTGCCTTGTGCTCTTGGTTGAAAGTGATCTTAGAAATCTGGACGCTTGCCTCTTTGATTTGTTCTGTTGTGAAGTCGATAGTATAGATGAAATTGACAGTTTAAGTTTTACAGTTTAAAGTTTGATAAACTTCCCTTTATGCCTTACCCTACCCTCTCTTTGCTTGCCGTGAATGATCCATTTTTACTTTCTTTATTTGTCTTTTATTTGAATCTGCTGACCCATGAGAGCTAGATCAAGAATCAAGTTAAATTCGATTGTTAACAAGTAACCACTTCTGCAGCTACTGAACAAGTTCAAGAACCCCCTGTAAGGTAACATACAGTCCATATTGAAATCTATTCCAGAAGTGGAAAAGAGTGAATAGACATTTGACCCGACCCTATAACTCACACCTTGGATAACCAGCTAGATCCTAAAGTGAGTGGGATTCATCCCGTGGGTGTTACCGGTCTTTATGCTCATTCTTCACGGGGTGTGTATGAAAGTCAGACGAACAATGACATTGCTAAAAATAGAAATTCTAGCATCCTAGCTACATTTGACCTTGAACGACCACCAAAACTGAGCTCTAAGAATTTAAAAGTTGTCTCAAATATCTCCAGTAGCTCTCATCCATATGGCATAGCCTATGGGAACCCGTGTATAGGTTAGTCTCTATGTGCTCCCAATAGCTTATTAGAATGGGACATTACATTAATTCCAGTAGTACACTCATCCCCATATGAATGGAGATAACCATGCTTGGACAAGTATGTAAGTATTTTTGTCTTCATAGAGAAAAGTACCCAAATACTAGTTCACATAGCAGATGATGATGATGTCCTTGAATGATGAACGCTGACAGTCTGATCAACCAAAAGTTCTCAACTACGGATACACCAGTAAATGTTGAATTTTCAAATGATAGGAAAGCACCTGAATTCCATATATCATAAAGGTACATGACTCTCGTTATTGAAGAATTTTTATTAAAAAAGGGTGTCCAATTTCTAGCGAGAAGGCACCTATTTTTTGCTTTGATGGGTGCCTGATTTCCAATAGAAAGGTGTCTGAATCCCATTCTAATGGGTACCTATGTTTTATATATTAAAGTAAGACACCTTATTTCCATAAAAAAGGCACCTGACTCCCATTCTAATAAGAATCTAATTTCTAGTATACGAAATAAACCTATCATATCAAGAACCGATCAAAGCCATGGCAATATTTTATCCACGTGATCAAAAGTTAAAATTTTCATGGATAAAAATACTATTTTCTATTATATATTTGTGCACTTTCTAAGACAACCATAAAAATGACTTCCAAGGAGGGATGTGTGTCATCCCAAGGGAAAATATTAATTTATTATTTTTCTTGCATTGTTTTGTAGCAGGGAACCTCAAATGAAGTAAATTGTAGCATCCGAGAATGAACTGTTCCAAAATATATTTCCTTACATGGGAAATATGCACACCATTATTTTTTTGTAATCACAATCATCATGCGACAATCAATCCATCTATTCCATGAGTGTCTACATATCATGCACGCACAAAATACTAATTAGGTATGTACTTAATTTTTTATTTTATATGTATATAATTTTATTAGAAAAGCATTCTTGTCAATAGTACCATCACATTGTTTGAAAAATAAATATCCATCCAATCATCGTACCCAACTCTACAGTTGTCCACATGCCACCAAGCAGTTGGGTAAAAATTTATAACAATAACCCATTGGAAATCTAGCACACAATTTTACAATTTTCACACAATCACCATAATTATTTCTAATTATGGTGTAAGGGCACTTGATTGCATGGATATGGTTGCATTGAAATTATATGTTTAAGAACCTGTAAAGCCACATTAAGTTGCAGAGAAAAACCAAAAAAAATAGGGATAAAAATATAGAATAATTTACCATGGGAGGGAAATCTAAAAATCATTTGCTCAAAAATAATGATCCTCAAGATCTCTCAGGGATTAATAAAAATATTCAAATAAAATTTGAAGTAGTCGAATAGATGGATTACTACTGGTTGGTTAGTCAGAACAAGGATGTTGAGGTCACAAAGTAATTCATAGAGTCTTTGAAGGATAGGGTTGTCTGAATGTGTGGACTGAAAATTCTAGTCATAAAGACCCATATTGTGGTAATTATCGGTCTCCCTCAGATAAGGGATTGTGTATACAAATAAAACAACCCTATGGATTGTGCAAAAATATTTTTTGGGTAACCAATGACATATATGATGTGTTCTAGATTATAGAGGTAGCATATCCCAGATCTTTGAAACCAGGTTTTTGAGTAGATAATCAGATTCTTCACATGTACTTGTAGGTACTCATGGCTCAATATAAACCATTTTTCATTGTTTGAATCATCTGTTACATGGATACCAAATCAATATTCCCTATTACCTAGCATATGCCCTAAAGGATAAGGCTAGGCAGTACGAAGTAGAGATAACTACTGCCCTGGCACACCATGAATTTATTTTAGTCCTAATCAAGCATGCAGATGTACATAAGGAGGCATCAATTAAATAATGCATCACTATTATAAAAAAATAGGAGATGATAGAGGTTCTTGACTTCCATGGTCAATTGGTTGTAGGGGCATCATGGCTAACAGATTTGATGCCTACCTACCATTAAGATCAACCAAAAGGGGAGGTACAAAAAACTCCATCCCTTGTGTTTGAGGAATCAAAATAGAGTATGTCAATCCCTATTCGTGTGCCAAAATACCCAAGGACTAGGAGTAGGAAAAAGAAATCATCCTTGGCCATCCCCAATTCATCCAATGATGAAGATATCATTGGCATAATTGAGGACGAATTTGCTACCTAGGTTTTGCAGAACATGGCTAGTGGTGAGCCTTCTAGGCCAGCAGTTAAGGAAGAGGACCTACAAAAACATGTGCAAACATTGAAGTATTAGGCTTTCATTTGGGAAAAAAAATACAAGGCAGAGTAGACCCTCTTTAAGGTGTCCCTAAATGTAGCTACAGATAAATAATTGGATATGTATAACACCATCCACCAGTTGTAGAATACTGGGTAGCAATTAAAATCATAGGTTCAGTGAACGAAGGTTGGTCATCCAGCCAAGGTTGATGCTATGATTCAAACAGATTGGGAAATGGAGGTGTCTATGACTTGTCTGGATTTTGAGGAAAATATTACTTTCTCTATTCAATTTTGATATGATGCCAAAATAGAAACCAACCTAATAGTTGAAGTAGAGGACCTTTCTAAAACCTATGCTAAAATAAACTATAAAGAATAGGAGGGCTCAATTCCATAAATAAAGCTCCATAAATTAGAGATTGAAGATAGTGAGGGGAAAGAGTCAACCAATTTGTTTGATGCTACCAAGTAAAATGGTCAGATACCAGATGATCAACCAAGAATGACTCAATTAGTTGGGGTAGCTAAAGCATCATTGGGTGCCACTTAGTTGACTAATAACACACAAATAGTTTACCCTGCTATCCAGAATGAAGTAGGGCAAGGGTAAGGCTCTAGAAAGGATAACTCTCAGGAGTTTGCTGGTCCCACAAAGAATACACAGTCAAATAGTTAGCCATTGGTTGATCAAACCAAGGCTAAATAGTTGGATGACCAGACTGTAGTAGAACTAGCTAGAGATACACTAGAGGACCAAGAAAATCATGAAACAAAGTCCTCTAAGGACCAGGAAGAATTATCCTTGTAGAAGGAAGAAGAGGTTGGTCCTTTAGCACCAAAAAATGAAGCAATAGCACCTGGACCATCAAAGAAGTTGAGACCCAAGAGGAAAGCAAAAAGGGCATCGTAGAAGAGATGGAAGACAAAGTCCAAAACAACAAAATAGCCAAAGAAAAATGCCACACAACAAAAATTGAAAGTGCATCCAGATCCAAACTCAGATGAATAATGGATTGCATCCATGAAAGCCTTTGCTATCCAGAAGGGGAAGTTCCAAGAGCTCCAAAATAACTTGAAGGAGGATAAAAAAGAGTAGAAGGCTTATAAGAAAATAGCTCAAGAGCTAGGTATCTCTGTTACCCCTACACAACCAAAATATTTTTGGAGTATATGTGGTTCACAAGATGGCAATCCCTCGAGGATGAGGGAATATCTGGACAAGATGGGTATATTCGAAAAAGATCCAATGATGCCACCACTAGATAGAGCACATGAATCTCTACCCCCTAAATATGCAGAAGATAATGTTGTAGAGGAAAATTATGAAGAGAAGAATGCTATAGAGGACATAAAGCTCGACCCTAAAAAGGTAAAATTGCCAAAATCCCAAGTGCATGATACATCCCATTATACACCATGGGATAAACTTGATTTTCTAGTGGTAGGCTAGATACCTTCGAACCATTAGTACTGGAAGTAGACTAAGCTTGCATTCCAGAAGGATGCCACTATGTTTACAAGTTTTTACATAGATGAAGCAACAAGTAGAAATAAGTGGAGCAGAACAAGACCGCACATTGAAGTAGTACCTAGTCAGCCACTATGGTGCAGTCCATGGTAGAAGGCACCCAAAATAAAATTAGGTCCTATTCAGTCGATAAATGGAGGTAAACAAAAATATGACAAGGAACGAGATAAATCCACCACTTGAGAAAGAAAATTAAGAAACAAGGCATACTGAAAGGTTGTTGACAGAATAGGAGATTACTAGCAGAAGGTGCCATGAAGGCATGGCAACATCTAAGCATGGGGGGGTGATGAGCACCAAAAAATGCTCATATTTTTGTATGGATTTATAATATATAATGCAACATTATTTTGATAAGATGTGCTTTTTAATGAAATTTTTATATATATGTAATAAAAATTGGGTATATTCTCTAATATGTGTTTTTAGTGTGATTTGTGTGTAGATTCATTGATTTTGCTATATTTTTGCATATTTATGTCAAGGTCCCATGTGGACCTGGAACTTCATGTTTTTTTATGGAAACATAAGGACAACGGTGACTACAGCAAAGGATACGTTCGCTGAGTTAAGGCACTTGACTCCCGACTTTGAAATCAAAGACATCTGAATCCTAACTTGAGGATCAAAGGTACCTAACCCCCAAATTCGAGATCAAAGGTCCTTGACTCCTAACTTCAGGACCAAAGGTGCTTGAATTCTAGCTTTAGGGTCGATGGCACTTGAATCTCGACTTTGGAGTTAATAGTTCCTGATTCCTAGCGATAGGCTAGATGATGCCTGACTCCCGTCAAGCAGAAGTATAAAAAGAACCATGTTTTCAAAAGAAACATAATGGTATTTTCCAATGATATATGCAGATGAAAGACAACAATATGAACCAGAATAGAGTATCCATTTATCATTAATGGATAAACAAACATGTAAGTAGAGCAAACATGCAAAATGATTATACTAATATCTATTTATGGTATAATTATAGGTATATTCTATAAATAAATAGAACATGCCAAATTTATCTTGTGAAAGATAAAATTAGCGCGAGTTCGTTGTCTATGATTATTTTGTGTGTGTTTGTTGTAACCACAAGTATAAAATAGACTTGCCTGAGATTGTAAGTGGGGATGGTCATGCACTATATAAATGCACAGACCACCCCTAAAAGATAATCTTGAATTATCTATGTAATGTTTTTGAAGATGCAATACAATACAATTCATTTGAGTGTTTTATCAGTCTCAAACTAGAATCCAGTAAATGAATTGATCTGAGCAGAATATGCTGGAAGCCTAGGCCCAGTCAACAATATTCCTCCCACATTTTTTCTTTCTTTCTGTTATTTTATTTATTTCTTGTTTTCTATTTTTTTTGCAAATTAGTTTAGTTCTGTAGCTTTCCCCTATTTTTTATACTTTTCTAGCAAGTGTGCATTTTTACTTTTATAGTTTATTTTAGTCATGTCTTTGATAATATAAAATATATTAATGGTTTGGATAAAATACAAGAACTCCACCACAATAATGCACCCTCCCAAACCATAGAATCTGGAGGACTGATCTCATTAGAAATTACAGGCATACATTGTGCATGACATTTCACAAGTTTATGAGCTATCCTAGGTTGACAATTAAATGGAGGCAATGAATTAAATTGTAGGAATTAACCAATGTCTTGCCCAACACAAAACACACAAAAATAAAAAAAAATAAAAAACATTTCAAAATCCAAGACAAATAAAAAAACACACAAAAACCAAAAAAAATAGTTTCAATTATCTCACAAATAAATCAACTTAAACATTGACACATTAAAACAAAGAAAATAAAAATCATTGTTTGTTTTGCTTGTTTGTGTAGATAGATAAAAAATAAAAATATAAAAAAGGTTTACCAAATGCAACCACACCATCACTACTAAGCATTCACAACTGCATCCCATCCATTTCCTATCTTATGGTCTTGACTCTAAGTCAAGCCCGAGCTCAAGCCGCAACCCAAGCCACTATGGATCCATTTGTTCAAGCTACCCATCCATCCACTACTCCTTAAACTCAATAGGAGGTAGCTTCCCAACCACCCCCACATAGCTTGACTAGCTATATGCAACAACTTACCTACCCCTCACCAGGGTTATAAACCTTGAACACCACCTACCATCATGTCCCTACCATAGAGATTGATACCACTGGCAAGTGGATCCCCATGTCCCCGAGTCACATTACCCTCATCAACCTTGATGTTGTATGTGCTATGCATGGACCATTTACTCTACTAGAATCATCATAGCCATACTTATTTACATTAACTATTCCACCCTTATTAGTCTCCCTCACATCCCAACAATAGGTTTATACCCATGCAACCCATACAATTGAAGCGAATGCTCAGTTTGTCTTACTTGCAGAATTCTTTCCACTTGGAGGATTTGATCCCCAAACCAACACAAACCAACCTCAAAAAACTCAAGTATATGTGATATATCACTTGCTGACGTCTACGCAACCCACCTCATTTCACCATCTACAGTAACCACCACAAGGACCAAACCCCACACCCTCCACATCTATACAAGATAACTTATTTATGAAGTCTCCATACTATTAAACTTGATCGCCTACCATTCAAGTGCAAATGCCCTTGCAAAAATAGAATTCCTCCTATAGTTATTTCCAACCATCACTAAGCCTACCCCCACCCATCACTAGATACTACCAAACTTCATTCAATGCCATTCAACCACTTCCTGAGGCCAAGACCTTTGACTAACAACCCCCTCTATAACTACACCAAAAACCTCCACAACAATAGTTGATGCAGGAGCATCCGGTGGTAGCAAAGCAATTTTGCATCCACAAATTTTTTTTTTGAAGTGTTTGCCTAGGTGTCGCGATATCGCGACCGAAAAAGAGTCATGATATCGCAACATGTCACGTTTTCATGACTCAGCTAGGAGAGAGAAGGTATGGGGCGAAAATGTCGTGATTTCGTGACATGTCATGAAATTGCGACCGTCACGAAATCGCGACCAGGAGCAGCCAGGGGAAGGTACCGAGGAGAATGTCGCGTGACATGTCATGAAATCATGACTGTCGTGAAATCACAACTAGGAGCAGCCAAGGGAAGGTACCAAGGAGAATGTCATGATTTTGTGACATGTCGTGAAATCGTGACCATCGCGAAATCATGACCAGGAGCAGCCAGGGGAAGATACCGATGAGAATGTCATGATTTCATGACATGTCGTGATTTCATGACCATCGTGAAATCGTGACCAAAAGCAACCGAAAGATGATGCCGATGAAAATGTCATGATTTCACGACATGTCATGAAATCACGACCAGCAGTAGGAGGGAGAAGATGCCAAAGAAATTGTTGCGATTTTGTGACATGTCACGAAATCATGACCAAAACAAAAAAGCGGAGGCGTCCGAAAGCAAATGTCGCGATATCGTGACATGTCGCGATATCACAACTTGAAGATAAGAAAGGCAATGAGGAAGAAAAATGTCGTGATATCGTGACATGTCGTGATATCCCGACGAAAAGGCAGAGAAGGAGCCAGAGACAGAAAAGTGTCACGATATCGTGACATGTCGCATTTTCACAATGAAAAGGCAGAGAAGGAGCCAGAGATAGAAAAGTGTCGCGATATCACGACATGTCACATTTTTGTTACGAAAGACAGAGAAAGAGCCAAAGGTGGAAAAATGTTGTGATATTGTAACATGTCGTATTTTTGTGCCTGAAATACGTGTCGAAGATGAAGAGTTGGAAAGGGAGACGTGTCGAATACTTAGACAACGAAGCGACACAGGGAGGCAAAGCAAAAGGTTCTGGAAGAGGAAACGAAGGGCCACTAGCTGGAAATGGAGCGTCACCTGAGAACATTTAAAAAGGAGAGCAAAGGCATGCATAGGGGATGGCTGGAATGATAATATTGTTTTTTTTTTGGTATTTCCAGATTTGAGAAATTCTATAAAGGCGCAACTCTTCTACGACTTATGTAATATTCTGTTGTAACAGTAATTCTCTGCTGCATTTGAACGAAATAAAACTATTTTTCTTCTCTGTAATTTTGGCTCCCTATCAAGTGGTATCAGAGCGAGAGTTCCTGAGTGTGTGAGCAGACCGCCGAAAGTGAGGCAGCTTGCACCAGGACAGGTGGAAGGATTCTGAGAAGAGAGAAGTGAGCAGAATGCCTCCAAAAAGAAATCATGGTCGTAGGAGAAATGTGGCACAGGATGAATATTTTAGAGCGTTGTAGAGGCAAGTGCAAGCCCTATAGGAAGAGTTGCGAAAAAGGGTCGAACCAAAGGGAGAAGACTAGAGTGACGATGAAGCCTGGGAAACTGAGGGTCCATCAGATGATGAAGAAGCATTGGATCCTTCTAAAGCTAGATTTTTGAAAGCTCTATCTTAGGCCGAGAAGAGACTGAAGTTTGATGTCTCTACATATTCTGGGAATCTCAACCCAGAAGAGTTGATTGACTGGATCAACGATATGGAGGAATACTTTGAGTATGAGGAGATTGCAGATCCTGATAGGATCAAATTTGCAAAAACAAAATTGAAAGGCCATGCTAGTTTATGGTGGAAAGGAGTACAACTCAAAAGAAATAAAAATGGAAAGGAGAAAATAACCAGATGGGACCGAATGGTGGAGAAACTGAAGAGACAACCTGTTGAGGAGGATGTAGAGTCTGAGGTAGTCGGGCAAGTCTGTACAAGAATACACAGAAGAATTCTACAAGATCTCCATAAAAACTGGCCATTCAAGGGCTAATAAGGAGAAAGTAGCCAGATACATCAACGAGTTGAGAATGAACATTCAGAAAGAAATCAGCTTGATCAGAATAGCCACCATAGAAGATGCATACCAGTTGGCCTTGAAGGTAGAAGAGAAATTGAATAGAAGATTCGAAGGCAATCAGAGAGGAAGGGATCATGGTGGAAGAACCGGTGGAGGAAATTACTGAGACCAAAAGAAGACTGGTGAAACAAGCAAACCCCAGGAACAGAAAAAGGAGAATACCTATCGCCCACGTGATTAGAACAATGGTTACAAGAGACGAAGAGGTAGAACTAGATGTGGGGATGGAAGATGGGTATTCCGTGGAACCTATTTCCAATGTGGAGAAGAGGGACATCGGTCATCCGAGTGTCCCCAACACTAAGAAAGGACGGACAAGAGACCTAAGGGTCATGCCAGAGCTGTTGTGGAAAATGAAAGAGCTAAGTCAGAGTACTCTGAAGAAGTAGGAGGAGAAGTGCTGATGATGAGAAGAGCACTGTTGAATGATGAAAAAGAACCAGAACAGAGGAAGAGCCTGTTCTGCACGAGGTGTAAATGTGCAGGAAAGGTCTGCAATGTTATCATTGATAGTGGTAGCACAGACAACTTAGTTTCAGAAGAGATAGTTACTAAATTTAAATTGGGAAAGAGGAAGCACCCGCATCCATATCAAATTACGTGGTTGCAGAAAGACCATAGAGCACTTGTCAGTGAATAGTGCTTGGTCAAATTTCACATTGGAAATTATCAATATGAGGTCTTATGTGATGTTTTACCGATGGATGCTTGCCATTTGTTGTTGGGAATACCATGGCAATTTGACAGACGTGCAGTGCATGATGGGAATGCAAATACGTACTCTCTGACGAAGGATGGAGTACGTCATAAATTGAAGCCACTGAAGGAAGTGGATGAGAAAGTGTGCAGTAGTGCCAAAATCTGCCTGGTGGATGGAAGATAGTTTTTGGATGGTCTAAAGAGGGATTCAATGTGTTATGCATTAATCCCTACTATTAAGAAATAATAGTACACAGATGTTCTAGCAGAGGCCAAACACCTGTTAGAATAATTTCTAGACATCATATCAGATAATGTGCCTGAGGGTTTACCACCGATGAGGAAAATCAGTCACCATATTGATTTGGTACCTGGATCTAGTTTACCCAACAAGGAAGCCCATAGAATGACTCCTATGGAAAGTGAGGAGCTGAGCAGGCAAGTCCATGAGTTGTTGAAAAAGGGACTTATTTGAGAAAGCTTGAGTCCATGTGCGATACCTACAGTACTAGCACCAAAGAAGGATGGGGAGTGGAGGATGTGTACGGACTCCCGAGCTATAAACAAGATCACCATAAAATACAAATTTCCATTACCAAGGATGGATGATATTATGGACTGTTTGAGTGGAGCCAAGTACTTCACCAAGATTGACCTGAAGAGTGGCTACCATCAAATTCGGATCAGAGAAGGAGATGAGTGGAAAACTGCTTTCAAAACCAGAGAAGGTTTGTATGAGTGGTTGGTCATGCCATTTGGGTTAACCAATGCACCAAGCACATTAATGCGGTTGATGAATGAAGTACTGAAGGATTTTTTAGGCAAGTCTATTATTGTCTATTTGTATGAAATTTTGATATTCAGCAGAACCCTGGAAGAGCACCTGGTGCATATCAGGAGGGTTTTTAATAAGATGAGGGAAGAACAGTTGTTGATCAACTTGAAGAAGTGCAATTTTGTGAAGGAGTTGGTATACCTGGGATTTGTCATCTCAGTTGAAGGTCTAAAAATGGACCCAAAAAAGGTGAGGGCTATCATTTAATGGCCTACTCCAAGAAGCACTTTTGAAGTGAGATCATTTCATGGTCTAGCCAGTTTTTACAGGAAATTCATCAGAAATTTTAGTAGTATTTGTGCACCCCTTACGAAAACAATGAAATGGGATAGGAAAGACTTTAAGTGGACTCTATGAGAAGACAAGAGCTTTGATATGTTGAAGAAGAAGGTCACCGAGCAACCTATTTTAGCACTGCAAAATTTTAACAAGGTATTTTAGGTGGACTGTGATGCCAGTGGTAGTGCCATAGGAGTTGTGCTGAGTCAAGAGGGCAAGCCTGTTGCTTACTTCAGTGAGAAACTCAATGAGGCCAAGAAGAAGTATTCAGTGTATGACCAAGAATTCTATGCTATAGTTCAGGCCCTGAAGAAGTGGATACATTATTTGCTACCAAAAGAGTTTGTGTTATATACCGATCATCGAGGCCTTACAGATATATAAATAGCTAGGGAAAATCGAACCGAGAGGCACTTGAAGTGGGTTGAGTTTCTACAGAGTTATTCCTTTATGTTGAAGCACAGGAGTGGAAAGTCCAATAGAGTTGCAGATGCCTTGAGTAGAAGGCAGAGTTTGCTGACATAAATGAAGGTGGAAGTGTTGGGATTTGATGAATTGAAGGGTTTGTACCCTGAAGATCCTGATTTTGCAAAAGCCTAGAAGGCTTGTTTGGTACTAGTTACCTTGGAAAGAACCAAGTGGTTGGATTTTCTGATCCAATATGGAATGTTGTTCAGAGGAAACCAATTATGCATTCCAAGAAGTTCCATGAGGGAAAATCTAGTCAAAGAAAAACACAGTGGAGGATTGGCTAGACACTTTGGTCGAGATAAGACCATTGCCCTTGTGAGTGAGAATTATTATTGGCCGCAACTACAGCAAGATGTGCAGAAATTTGTGCAAAGCTATAGAGTCTATCAGATGGTGAAAGGTGTGAGACAGAACACCAGATTATATCAACCGTTACTTGTACCAGAGAAACCATGGGAAGATGTCAACATGGATTTCGTTCTTGGTCTACCAAGGACACAGAGGGGAAATGATTTCCATATTTGTGGTAGTTGACAGGTTTTCAAAGATGGCACATTTTATCCCTTGTCAGAAAACTAATGATGTAGTGCAT
The DNA here is from genome assembly GCA_028583015.1 of Wollemia nobilis. Lineage (NCBI taxonomy): Eukaryota > Viridiplantae > Streptophyta > Pinopsida > Araucariales > Araucariaceae > Wollemia > Wollemia nobilis. The sequence continues at coordinate 116,387 of JAQPPZ010016791.1, forward strand.
ATTGCAGGTTTGTTTTTCAAATAGGTGGTGCGACTACATGGTCTACTGAAGAGTATCATTTTTGACAAAGATACCAAGTTTGTTGGGTATTTTTGGATAACCCTGTGGAAGAAACTAAAGACAGATTTGAAATTCAGTTTAGCATACCACCCACAGACAGATGGACAAACAGAGGTGGTGAACAGAAGTTTGGGTAACCTATTGAAATGCTTGATAGGAGATAAGCCCAAAGGATGGGATCTGATTCTGCCATAGGCAGAGTTTGCATATAACAATTCTATCAACAGGAGTACCAACAAATCTCCATTCTAGATAATATATGGAAGCAATCCAAGAAATGCTTCTAAGTTGAGGAAGCTGGATACAGGGGAAAAATACAGTGCCAAGGCTAAGGATTTTGCAGAACACCTGAAGAACCTGCATGAAGAAGTGAAGAAGCATATTGCTAAAATGAATACACAATATAAGACGAAGGCAGACCAGAAGTGGCAGTTCAAGGAATTCGAAGTGGGGGATGAAGTTATGGTCCATCTAAGAAAAGAAAGATTTCCTGCTAAAACCTATAACAAACTAAAGATGAAGAAGTTTGGACCATGCAGAATCCTAGCAAAACAAGATTCAGGCAATGCGTATGAAGTAGAACTGCCAAGTGGGCTTAACATATCATCTATCTTTAACATTTTAGATTTGGTGAAATACCATGAGTGGGATAGTAGTGAGACACCAAGCACAAAGTTGTGGAGTATTCTAGCGTCTACTCCAATCACAGATGAGATTGAGGAAATACTGGACACTCGAGAAGGTAGAAGTACCAAAAATAGACAGTATTTTGAATATTTGGTCAAGTGGAAGGGCAAACCGGTAGAAGATGCAACTTGGTTATCTAAAATAGAGGTTGACCACCTGGGTCTCCCTCTAACAGATCAGAAGTGAGGATCACTTCTCAATCTACCCCGGATGTCTAATGCAGGAGCATTCGGTGGCAGTAGAGCAATCTTGCATCCACAATTTTTTTTTTTGAAGTGTTTGCCTGGGTGTCACGATATCATGACCAAAAAAGAGTCACGATATCATGACATGTCGCATTTTTGTGACTCGGCCAGGAGAGAGAAAGTGCGGGGAAAAAATTTCATGATTTCATGACATGTCATGAAATCGCGATCGTCGTGAAATTGTGACCAGGAGCAGCCAGGGGAAGGTACCGAGGAGAATGTCATGATTTCGTGACATGTCGTAAAATCATGACCGTCACGAAATCATGACCAAGAGCAGCTAGGGGAAGGTACCAAGGAGAATGTCATGATTTCATGACATGTCATGAAATCACGATCATCGTGAAATCGTGACCAGGAGCAGCTATGGGAAGATACCGATGAGAATGTCGTGATTTCATGACCGTCACGAAATTGCGACCAAAAGCAACCGAAAGATGATGTCGATGAAAATGTCATGATTTCACAACATGTCACGAAATCGCGACCAGCAGCAGGAGGGAGAAGATGCCAAAGAAATTGTCGCGATTTCATGACATGTCACAAAATGATGACCAAAACAAAAAAGTGGAGGCGTCCAAAGGCAAATGTCGTGATATCGTGACATGTCGCAATATCGTGACTTGAATATAAGAAAGGCAGCGAGGAATAAAAATGTCACGATATCATGACATGTTGCGATATCGCGACGAAAAGGCAGAGAAGGAGCCAGAGACAGAAAAGTGTCACGATATCGTGACATGTCGCATTTTTGAGACGAAAAGGTAGAGAAGGAGCCGGAGACAGAAAAGTGTCGCGATATTGTGACATGTTGCATTTTTGCGACGAAAGACAAAGAAAGAGCCAAAGGTGGAAAAATGTCACGATATCGTGACATGTCGTATTTTCACGCCTGAAAGACGTGTCGAAGATGAAGAGTCGAAAAGCGAGACGTGTCAAATACTTGGACGATGAAGCGACACGGGGAGGCAAAACGAAAGGTTCTAGAAGAGGAAACGAAGGGCCACCAGCTGGAAATGGAGCGTCACCTAAGAACATTTAAAAAGGAGAGCAAAGGCATGCATAGGGGATGGCTAGAACGATAATATTTTTTTTTTTTGTATTTCTAGATTTGAGAAATTCTGTAAAGACGCAACTCTTCTGCAACTTATGTAATATTCTATTGTAACAGTAATTCTTTGCTGCATTTGAATGAAATAAAATTAATTTTCTTCTCTGTAATTCTAGCTCCCTATCAATAGTACTATCAACAACCATTATTGTAGTAGTACTATAAGCAACACCACCCACTCCACAACTACACCAATAACCTCCACAATAGTAGTACTATAAAAAACCACCATTGTTTTAGTACTATCAACAACCACAACCACTCACACCACAACAAAACTAGCAACCTCCATAATAATAGTAATACAAAAAACCATCATTGCAGTAATACTACCAAAAACCATCATTGTAGTAGTACTACCAACAAAAAAAACCACACTCACACAAAAAATAACAATAGTTTTCCAATCAGCACTAATAACATCCTTTGCAGCAATAGCTTCCATTCACATCCCATCAACAACAAACCACTCAATATCAGTAGGCCTCTCAACAAAAGTATCAACAACAAGCCATTTCACATCAAAAAATCATTCAACAGTGACATAAACAACCATCCCTTCAATATAAACAACAACAACAACAATTACACCAAACCTATCAACAACCCTTCAACCAACATCTACCATCCAACACATCAAAAAATCAACAGTTCACCCAAAATATTCAATACCCCAATAAGGAGTTCAAGTTGGCAAATCTAATGTTCTCCAAGCTGCTTTAGATCCATTTCAATGGTTGGCTGATCAAGTTCACATTTTACAAATGCAAGTTTTTGGTATGGGGTATCAAAATACAACACTTGGCCAATTATAAAACTTCTCCATCCATCCATCAGTGCCATCACTGTCATATCCTCTTCTATTTGAAATGCCAAAATTTGGGAGATTCAAGGGGGAGGATCCCCAAGAGCACATGATCAATTTTACAATGCATGTTATCTCCTCAATAAGATTTATGTTCTCATGCTCTGCACCTTCTCATTGTCCCTTTGAGAAGGAGCTTTGAATTGGTATAACTATTTTCCTAGACATAGCCTCTATAACTTTGAGCAATTTGGGAAACTCTTTCTAGAATATTTATCTCTAAATGTCAAGAAGTGAACAACTTTGACATACCTATATAATATTTGACAATTTGATGATGAGCCTATCTTAGAATATGGTGCTAGATGGAGAGCTATGATAATAGTGTTACCCTTTCCTCTCCCTATCATAGATCTTACTCAAATGTTTACAAGGAGTTGTCCCAAACTGATATCACTACTATTACAACTCCAAAAATATCACACAATTGAATAAGATCTAGCATAGGCCAATATGATTAAGGACATAAAGATCCAAGAGGGAGAGATAAAACTCAATAAGAAAGAGTGGTCAAGCAAAAATTCTAAAGACACCTTGAATAACTAGTCCAAACCCAACCAGGTTAATCAAGTGGTATTAAGAACCCCAAGTAGTTCCAATAAACAACAACATCAACCATCATATTAAAAACCCCCACAAGTTCAACATCCACCTCAATAGCCCTTATATCAAGTTCCATTGCCTCCCACATAGCTTCAGAATCAACCACAACCAAACAACCACAACAAGCGTCCTGCTAGGCACCCTCACAATTACATACTACTTTCGAAGCCTTATTCAACCATATTTCAAATAATCTATGAGGAAAAAGTAATCATATTACTAGAAGTGAAACCAAAGGACCTAAATAGGCCTAAACCCAGGTTTTACAAAGAATATCAATATTGTGTTTACCATAGGCAGAAGGGTTATGACATCAATGATTGTATCACATTCAAAAATATGATTCAAGATCTTGTCGAGAAGGGGGCTATTACCATTGATAATCCTTTGGCCTTGCAAAATCAAAACCTTGGCATCTACCAGGACCCTTTACCACAACACAACCAACTTCACATCTCACCTACCATTGCCACTATGCCACCTAACCAGGTAAATCATATTAACATCATGCCATAATATCAAAAATTTGTAGGGATGATACACATAGTTACTCAAAACCAATGCTACCCTAAACAATCAATGCAATCGAGTACTGCACCCAACATACCTTCATCCTCTACATTGCCACCTCCACTAGTGTTGATGAGGCCAAAAAATGCCTTATTTTTGCTACATTTTGGACATCAAAATACTGCCATATAACCAAATATAATATTATTTTATGCCAAATGTTTGATTAGAGTACATTATTTGTTAATTTTTGCATGATTTAATGTTTAGGAACACTGTACCCTTGTTTTGACTATTTTCAGCATTTTATACTTTGTTTTTGCATGATTTTTAGTAAATAAAGCATGATGTATTTGATAGAAAATAAGAGTACTATGATTTGTGATTGGATAACATATTTTGAATGTTTTTCCTGCATTAAAATCAAACTTTTGACATGATTTGGTACAAGATCCATCATTTTGCTAAAAAATAGGACACTACAACTGCAACTCCATACAAATTCTAGCCACTTGTCACATTAAAGGAAATCATGGAAATATTCAACATTAGCAAGTGAAATAAATTGGAGAGTGTTGAAGGAGACTAGGAATGACTTTTAATCCACCTAGAAGCACTCCCACATGATTTGGTTGACAAAAAAAATAAATATTTCCTATTCTGCTTGATATTTCGAAGCTCTCCGTAATGATAGGAAGAAACAATTCGTTCCAAGAGCAACCACATAGTTCACATCCAATTCATAAGGGGAAGATAAGAGAACATATGGATAGGTGTAAAAACCACATTTCAACCATTTTGAACCATTTACCACTGGATTGGAAGTATGAAAACATGCAAACATAACTGCTATAGCAAATTCTATCCTGAAATAGACTGAGTCTATTGCAATAACACAAGAAAATCATGTAGGGACAACAAGACAGGATGATTTTGTAAATTGCAAATATGAATGTAATAGATAGTGTAAATAGGGCTACTCCCTTATTGATTGAGTTAGTCCAGGATTCCATAAGTAAGAATAAAAAAAGTCATTGTAACCGTTGCAGTTTGAATTAGCAATATTTAAATAAAGTATAATTTTATTTACATGTGTGAATTTGTGAGTACATGAGTGATTAGTTTTTATTTTTGGAGTGAATATTATTTCTTCTGGACCAAGGAGCAATTATTTTAGGTTTTTGATAAATTCTATTTCTATAGTAGTTTTTTCAATTTCTTGCTTATTTTATGTAACCAAACTAACCCCTATTTTAGCATAACATTTTGTTATGTTTTCAAGTGCAATGTGTTGTGAGTTTGTTTACAACTAGCTGAATCTTGTTTTGTATGTGTAGACACTAGAATCTAGCCACTTATCATCCTGAATTTTTTTTATTTTCTATTTTTTGTTTGTTATGTACATATATTATAAGAAAAAATTTCGGTAAGGTGGATTAATGAAATGGAGGTGGTTCACCAGTAGGTTCGACTTGCTCTTGTGGAAGAAGTAAGAGAAATATGGGTTGATGTATGGGGAAAAATTTTATGTAAAACTCATCCTGTTCGATGTATGGAATTATGGGCACTGATTCCTCATCATATTCATTAGAAGCTATCAACATGACGTCGTATTCTTCATAGACTTCATCTTTAGAGTCACCAGGGTGATGGGTTTCTTCTTCTAAATTCAAATTAAGACTTTGAAAAGATTATTAGAAAGAAGAGGTGAAATAATAATATTGATAACCTAGACGTGAATGGTCATGCGCTTATTGATACCGAGTATCAACGAGCTCATGCATTACATGTTTATGTCACCCCAGTCCATAACCTTACCAATTGAATCGATGAAAATACCAGGATGGAAAACCTAACATGTGATTTATGTTGGTAGGTATTGGTTGCTTAGGTTCATCAAGGGAATATGGATTAGATGATAAATCAATCCCCCCATACATAAAATTTATGCTATTGGGCATTGAACCCATGTTGTACACCACTCCTATAGATAATGGTGGGTCACATGGGCAACCGTAATCCCTAGCAGTTTGGATATTAAGCGGTGTTATGGTGATATCTTGGACCACATATTCATCAATACTAATATTTGTGAGGTGGACCACAACTTGGGATTATGTGGAGGTGGATGCGGAAGTGGATATGGAAGTGGATGTGGAAGACTTTGGATTGGTTTGGGGCTCTGATAATGGGAGAGATATGGACTGGAATGACATATCATAATAAATTAATTCAACTTGTGAGACATTAGATAATGTGTATGGAGGTGGATTTTACTAAGGGTTTTGATGAATGGGTGATGATGTAGAGGAAGTGATTATGGATTATGCTAATGATGATGATAGGGTTGATGTAGATTGAGCTTGATCACATGTAGTCAATTATGATGAAGATGAGGGTGTGGACGTGGAAGCTTGATATGTGGTAGTGATGGGGAGTTCCTTGGGAATAGAAACTTTGGATGAAGAGGTGGATGGTATGATAGATTATGTGTTTGATGATGTTAGGAAAATATGGGTAGATGGAAGCATGGATTCACAAGAATTTGAAATGAAATTGCAATTCTTAAATGACTCGTTATTCGCTGGTATACAATGAATTTATCCCTCATATACATATTTTAAGCATTGATGTAATATATAGGGGACACATCTCATTTTCCTAATACAAGAATGTCCAAGGAGTACATTGTATGCCATAGACCCTTCCAAGATATGGAACATTATGTTCAACATTTTTATCCCCTCTTCAATGGGTGAAACTACAACATCGATTGTGGAACATAGAGCATCATTAAATGCTTTCAGGGTGAAAGTGGATTTGGTGATGTGAGATGATGGAAGGTTAAGATGTTGAAGAGTAGAAGTGGTGATGATATTGATGGAGGAGTCAGTATCAATCAAAACTTATTTGAATGGCTTCCTATCAATTTGAGCCATGATATGCAATGGAGGGTCCACTAATCCTGACGATATTGGTTTGATTTCAAAATTGTAGAATGTAATGGCAAGCTCCCCACATGTCCAGATGCTTCCCAAAAAATTACTAAAGGTATTATCATCCTACGATTTGAGTTCAATGGATGTTAGAATCTCCATTAATGCCTCATAATGTGGGGGAGATTATTGAATTAACTCATAAATATAAAGTTTAGCTGAAGCCATTTTGAGGTTAGTGCTTAATCGACTACTCAAAGAGATGATTGGACTTGATGGATGGTTAGGAGGATGAATAGGTGGAGATTAATGGCTTGGAATATGAATGGGTTGGGAAGAATTGGCAGAGAATTGAATGGGTGATGATGGAGTGGTAGTTTGAGGAGATACCCTTGTTGATGGTGCTATGGGAGCTTGAATAGGATGCTGCTATGTATTCTATTTATTTGTGCGCTATTGAACTTGGTTTAATACATGAATAACACCCAAAAAACCTTGGTACTATTGAACATGGTTAACTTTATTAGGAGGAGTTTTGGTATTCAACCCTCCTATTGTTGGTTGTGCTTTGTCATGATGAGGAAGTGGTGTTTGATAGATACCAAGATTTTGGTTTTGTTGAGCTAAGGGACTATCAATATTGATGGCCCCTAAGTCAATTAAGTCTTACACTATATCTTTAAATTGATAGCAGTTGTTGATATCATGCCCATTATGTAGATGATAAGGGCAAAATAAATGCTCCCAATAGTTTTTGCTACGTTTGGTGCGATCATCTAGTTTGACCTTAGGTAAGGCAAGTTGGTTTATGTCATACAACCTATGAAATATGGAGGCATATAATTTGGCTAAAGGGGTGTATTGGTGATTTTGTTGAAAAAATTGTCGATGTTGGCAATGTTCCATAGTTGGAACTGTATTTTGAACTTGTTATGGTGGAGGAACCACTTGATATGCAATTTATTGTGGTTGTTATTGCACGGGTTGTTGTTGTTGAGCCACTACCGACTAGCTCATGACCACTTGATTAACTTGATTTTCTTGATTAGCTCTATTTGGATTAGATTGGCCAGAATAGGTACCTTTGGATTGGCCCTTGTTCATCCATTCTTTCTTTTTAGAATTTAGCACACCTTCTTGGATTTTTATTTCCTCAATTATGCTAGCCTAGGCAAGAGCTTAATCAAATGATCTATACTATTGTAATTGTAATAACCAAGAGATGGGTTTTAAGAAAATCTTGGTAGATAGTTGAGTTAGCTCTTCCTTTGGTAGGGAGAATGGTAGTTTCATGATAATAGCCCTCCAAAAGTTGTCAAAATCATATACTGACTCATCATCATATTATTTTAAATTATATAAGTCAGTCAGTGAAATTTTATTTCTAACATTGAGGGAATATATTTTGAGAAAATGGTATACCAACTGTTCAAAAGTATAAATACTATGATGAGGTAGATGGTTATACCACTCTACAACATCTTCTCCAAATATTTGAGGAAATTTTTTGAGAATTAGGGCATCTTGATTTTGAATTTTGAAACATGAGTGAATGAATGTGCTCACATGCTCTCTAGGATCCTTAGTCTCCTTGAATTTGTCAAATTTTGATACTATACAATTTACCAGATATGGTGGTGATGGTACCGAAAATTGAATTGGTTGATTGATAAGTTGTCTTAAAGTTAGCTTTTGGTTCATCATACTAGGAGTATGTTGCATCAAGATATCAATCTATTGTTGCATTGCTTGAATTCTAGGGTCTTCCCCAAGTATGTGGAAGCCCTGAATCACTTGATGATTATGTGGAGATGAAGTGGTGAAATGCTAAGGTGTGATGATATTTTGATGATTTGATGGACTAGATTGAATTTGGTGATGTTGATGATTAAATGATTTCAAATGATAGAATGGAGATGATGTTTGAGGACTATGAATGGGTTGATTCATTGGAATGGAATGGGTATGAATTGATGGAGGTGTGGGAATGGAAACCAAAAAATATTGTGATATCCATGATGGTTTTGATGAAAAGAATGTAGGTTGAGTGGAAGTAGGCTGAGGCTTAATATTTTCCACATGTACTTACAAGATAGAGCATTTTGTCGATCCTTGAACAATTTATTAAGGTTTTACCATGTGTCTTGTATAGCCATATCCAAAGTAGATGGTGTGGATGTGGTTGGAATGGATGAAGTGGGCGGAGGATAAGTTGTAATAGGGATTGCAACTGAATGAGAGGCAATGGATGCAATGGAAGTTAGAATTTATGAAGCAACATTAACATGTGCTTCATACAATGGATTGCCATAGGTAGTGGTATATGAAGATGGAATGGAAGTGCTTTGCATACATGACTATTGTGGAATGGACAAATGTTGGGAAGTTGTAGATGAAACCTAAAAAAAAGGGTTAGTATACACCTGGGTGAAACTAGAAGGACACAAATTGGTAAGTTCCTGCTGAAAATAAGAATCATACTTGGATGGATTTTTGATTTGCTCTATAACATAGTGGATATTTGAAAATATTCCACTTTAACCATGTATTTGTGGGTAATTTTATGGTCAATGGGAGATGATAGCTTAGTTTTTGGAATAGGGATACTATTGGCTCTATGTAACACATAAATATTTGAGGTATACACAGTGTGTTATGGTCCCAAAAATAAACTAGAACAACTTGTATGTATCACACTGACAGGGTTAACCACAAAAGTTGTAGGGGAATATGTGGAATACTCCATGGATGAAGTGATTTGGTTGGCAAGAGCTTGATTCAGAATCTTTGCTTGGATTCAAGTTGAAACCATATGCTAATGATTTAGATGAAGGTGGTGAAGTGTATGGAATGTGTAGAAAGAAAATATAAATGGAGAACACACAAAATCAAACAAGAAATTTAACCCTATGATTTGCAATATATATATTTAATTTTTTTAAAGTTTTGTGTGTTGTAGATGTGCTAAACTCAAGTACTATGCAAGGTGAAATCTAAGGCTGGATGGAAAATGAGATTCGTCCTGGTGATGAAATATAGAAAGTTTGCTCATAGGTGACTATGGTTGCTAAGGGCAGGTATTGACAGATGGATATGAATCCCAATATCAACAAACATCAAATAATGGTTGGTGATGAAATCCAACTCATTGTTGTTTATTGTGAAATATGCAAAGTGTGTGATTCATTTTAATATTTTTTTTATCTATTGTGTTCACTCAATATTGAAAAAATACCTATTTCACTCGTCTAATATAAAATCCAAGAACATCAACACTAAGCTCCTCAAAAGAACTTAGGGGTACACCACTTAAGACCCACCTTGAATCATCAAGTGATTCCAATAGTGGAGGGTTTTCCTAGTTCTTTTGTCCTAAATCATCAAGTTATTCCAATAGCAGGAGTATACTTAGGTATTGTGACCTTGTTCCAAATTAGAAAAGTAAAAATAGAAGCTTTCAACTCTACGATGCAACTATTTTATGCTTTTATAATTTCAAATGCAAACAACATACAAAAATAGCAAATGAATATATTAGAAATCAACATAAATATAAATCTGATAGTATGAACTATGGCAAATGCATGAATGCAATTTTTTTCTAAATGCAATATATATGATGGATGTGCATGCCTAAAATGTAAACAAAAATTGTAACTACTTTAAACAACAAATCAATTATTTTATTTTTGTTAATCTCTGGAACACTGTAGGGCATTCCATGAATGTCATAGGGTGTCCCTTGATTATTGTAGGACATCCCTACGATCTTAGATCAAATTCTACAACCTATAGCAACCCTCATTTTTTATGATTTTTGTGCGATCAAATTTAGGGAACCTACAAGATGAAAACATAAACAAAAATTAGTGATAAAATAAATTAACATTAAGAACCCTTTGGGGATCCCACCGTGATCACCATTTTGTAAATAAGAATACGAACAACACCAAAGCAAATAAATAGAACCAATACACAATATGCTACACAATGAATGGAGATAATATTTTATTGATATAAAATGGAGCCTTGATATCCAATGTTTACAACATCATTTGTGGTATTGATACAATTATTATAATATCTAGGGTTTAAAAACCTTAGTTTCAAATAATAACTAGTGTCTTCTCGCTCGTATTCAATCCAAACAAGAGTTGTGAGTGGGCTTGTGTACCACCCTAGCTTCAACAACTTCCAAATAGATGATTCTTGTACTTGCAAACATAGACAACAACAAAAAGGGATTAGAAGAACCTACGAGGGCTCCATTGTATGAGGCCCTTAGAAAGATAAAAATAACTAAAACCCTAGATGTTGTAATGTTACACTATAAATAGAAAGTACATAAACATTAAATAAGTGCAAATAACTTCTTATCTTGTCAACATGTTAATTTCTATCTCTACTTTTATCGTTGATGGTCACGAGAATGCTCGAATGGTGCCCGAGGGTCGTAGGACTGTAGATTTACTATAGGAAATACCTAGAGGTTTTTAGTGAAGATTGCGGATGCACCAAAAAGTTCCAAAAATACCTAGAGGTATTCTGCTAGCTCTGGGGATCATTTGGGGATTGAGAAAAATATTGCAAAACTAGATTTGGTTTGTGTAGGTTTGGCAGAAGTAGAAAAGGGGTGATGCGATGGTGAGTGCTAAAAGTGAAGGTAATGAGGAATCGATGCCCATAATTCCATACATCAAATAGGATGAGTATTACCTCATAATTTTTCCCATCCATCAACCCTTATTTCACTTTATTGTTCCACAAGAGCAAGCCGAACCAACTGGTGAACCATATCCATTTCATTAATCCACATCATCAGATATTTTTCTTGTAATATATGTACATAACAAAAAAAACAAAAAACAAATTCAAAATTAAAAAAAAAAATTGCATTGCATATACATGGCTTTTTTTGGTTGCATTTATTTGTGTTGCTTGTTGTTGTTTAGGTTCCCAAAATTCTAGCATCGGTTCTAGCATATAAGATCTACGAATCCTTCACCTTGGCCAACCACCATTTTCTCCTTTAATTCAACATGAATCTTGTTGACTTATTCACCTCACTCTATAATCCATATGATTTAGCAAAGCCAATTCCAATTGACATGAGACATATTGATATGGATTGAATTTCCTTGTCTCCATCCTTTTTTGAATTTGTTCTTTTCGAGGAATTTTTAAGGGCTTTAGTCACCTACATTCCTCTATCACCTCCACCTTCACCTTCATATTCACATTTAGATCATGAGGATTTCTAGGTAGAAATAGAAGAGGTTGAGTTAGAGCTTGATGATATCATAGATGACATTCATAAGATCTCAGTGTCACATCAAATTGAAGAAGGTTCTCACATGTCTATTGAAGATACCATCGATGTGAACCTTAGCTCAAACACAAATAATCCCCAAATTATTAAACTTGATAAAATTTTATCCATATATGAACAATAAAAATTAATTTCTCTCCTCAAGAATAACGGAATTTTAGCATGGTCCTACAAAGATATGCCTGGTCTTGACCCTAACTTGGTTGTCCATAATCTTACCTTGCACTCTGATGTTATGCCGATCAAACAAAAATTAATAAGGATGCATCCTACCATTTCCCTCATGGTTAAATAAGAGCTTCAAAAGCTATTAGATGTGGGTTTCATTATTTCCATTGCCTATCATGAGTGGCTTTCAAACATGATACCCATTCACAAGCTTAATGGGGTGACACACATTTGCACTGCCTTTCAAGATCTTAACAAAGCGTTTCCTAAGGATGACTTTCCTCTATCAAACATTGATACTCTTGTCGACACTTACACTGGCCATGAAATGCTTTCCCTAATGGATGGTTTTTTAGGATACAACCAAATTTAAATCAATCCTAATGACCAACAAAAAAAAAAATCACTACACCTTATGATACTTTTTGTTACAAGGTGATGCTCTTTGGACTCAAAAATGTAGGTACCACTTATAAACATGCCATGACATACATATTCCATTATTACATGCATAATATTATCAAATATTATGTGTATTATCTCTTGAAAAATTATAAAACTCGATAAGAGCACATTGGTGTCTTGGAAAATGTCTTTGATCGAATTCTAGAGCATAATGTAAGGTTGAACTCCAAAAAGTGTCTTTGGTGTTACCTCTAGAAAAATATTAGGATTCATTGTCTCCAAAATGGGAATTGAGGTGGATCCAAACAATGTCAAGGCCATCATGGAGATGCCTCACCCAACAAACTTGAAAGAATTGTGTAATTTACAAGAAAATATCCAATCAATCCATCATTTCATTGTGCAACTTTTTGACAAATGCAGGCCATTCAATCACCTGATACAAAAGGGATGATATTTTCATGGAAATATGAGTACCAAAAAGCTTTTTTATGACATCAAGAAATACTTGGCTTCTCCACCAGTATTAAATCCTCCTTGTTCGGGGGTCCCATTTAATATTTATGATTCAGCAACATATTTTGCATTAGGGATAGTGCTTGCACAAAATAATGAGAACAATCAAGAGCAAGCTTTCTATTACATTAGTTAAAAATTAGTAAGCTATGAAACTAGATATGCATACATAGAAAAATTATGCTTAGTAATGGTTTTTTCCATTAAGAAACTTATACATTACATGCTTAGTCACACCACATATGTCACAGCTCCTGAAAATCCTTTGTTCTATATGATGTATCACACTTACAATAACACCCACCCCTCAAAATGGATAATGTTTCTCATTAAATTTGATCTTGTGTTAATTAGCCAAAAATACATTAAAGGTCAGGTCATAGACGATTAGCTTGCAGAAGCTCCAATTCCTAGTGATCAACTCTTGATTATTGACCTCCCAGATGATTTGGTATTTACTATCACTAAACAAGAAGAAGATGTTATTTCGATGGAAGATGTTGATATCACATTATTCTTTGATGGTTCTAAGTGCAAAAAATGTCAAGGTTCTAGAGGTCATGTTTCATACACCATAGGGGATACCTATTCCCTTATCATTCAAACTTTACTTCCAATGCACACAAAATAATGCAGATTATGAAGCCTTAATATTAGGTCTTCAAGTAGCCATAGTGATTAGGCCTAGAAATGCCTCAATAATAGCATGTTTTGAACAATGAAATTGTCTAAAAACTCTTGTGTTTAATCTGATATGCTAGTTAAGTTGATTTAATATGCTGTGTATTAACTGTTTACATGATCAATGTGTTAGAAATACTATATTCTGATTTTTATAGTTTTTTGCATAGTTTTATGTTACTTTATCATGACTTGCTAAATGAGAAGTATTATTAGGTTGATAGCAACACTTCACTAGTTTTTTTTTTATTTGTTTAAAGCATTTGTTTATCTAAATCTAGCAAATAGTACAAGTAAATTGTTACTGTGCAGCAGAAACTAGTTTTCCAATGTAAATTCCAACCAGCTGCCAATGAATGGGAAGGCATGGAATTCACACATGGAGAGAGATGAAGGCTATTGCAAACTGATACTGAGAGCTAACCCACCTAAGAAATGTAGATGAAATAACTTGAAGAGCACACAATTATTCATTTTTAAGATCTTCAAAATGAACAGACATCTTCAAAATGAGAAATACAATCTCTTCAGAATGAGCGAACATCTTCGGAATGAGAAATGCAGTCTCTTCGGAATGAGCCACTTATCTTCAAAATGAGAACATAAAGTGCTTTTTGACTTGTTGAATGATTTATGATGATGGAAAAAGGGAAAGAAATATTAAAAATTTTAAGGTAAAATATCTTCCATCTGACTTTATCGTCCTTGCCGACCAAAGCCACAATTTATGGAAAAGATCAATTTTGATCTTCTTCTAGGATAAACCCAGGAATTGCTGCAGCATAATAGAAATAGATCTGTAATATAGGAATGAGATATTCTCAAATTGTAAGTAGATTTTAGGATATCTATAAATATATAGCTCTCGTCTAGGTTGAGCTAAGAAGAATGGTAGGGGAAAATAAGAAAGTAGTATAATAATAAGAAAAGTGACTATTACAGTCTTGTAACAGAGTTTTTAGCAGCAATACTGTAATTATGTTCTTGAATTAATAAAGTGCACTATTTTTATTTATGTTGTTGTGAATGAGTGTGAGTAAAATCTAGAGAGAAATAAAGACTCATACCTTCTTCTGGACAAGGATTTTGGCCACTTCCAGACCTAGGAGGAGGACTAACAGCAGGTTTTTATTCTGATTTTGCTGCAGCAGAATAAGTTGTAAAACTTGTCATTTCATTTCTTTGTAAATAGCTAACAGTATTTGAAATCTTAGTTTATTTCATAATTAGGATAATCTTGTGATTAATAATAGGTTTGGTTGTAATCTCCATTTTCAGCAAATCTTTCAAAGCATTGCAGATTGTCATTTCTAGAATTTACTATTTTTTGCAATTTATTGCATTTTGTGTTTTTTTGTCAACCCCTGCATAGAAGAATGAAAAAATTCTATTATAGATCATTGACAAGATTTAATTTCCATGTTATAATCAGGTTTCCATTGCTGCAAAATTAAATAGACTTCCTTTCTGCAATCATAATTAGATTTCTAATTCTCATATCGTAACTAGGGAGTTATTTCTGCAACATAATTAGATTTCATTCTGTAATTGTAATTAGGATTTCATTTTTGTAGTTAGTAATTAGTTTCCATTCTTGCAATTATATTAAAGTTAAATTTATGCAATTTGGAGATAAAATTTCCTAAATCCCCCACACAATCAGTTTCACCAATAAGACCTGTTGCTCCCAAATGACCTAAGTTATAGCCCTGTTCACTCCTACAAATAGCCTTGTAAACTGCCTTAGATTGACAAATTCATTGAGAATTAATGATGTGCTTAATGACAATGCATCATTTTGTCACCGTTGCTAGGGAATAGTGTTTCTAGAAGGTGATAACAGTCCAATAGATGTTAATTAGACTGAGCTATGAAAATTTAGGATAAAATCTGAATATAACAGCTGGTTAAAGTAAAAACTATTGACATATAATTTATGTCATTCAAGAGTAAACATGAATGAGTAAGCCTAGGGATGAAATAGGTCGAATTACTCAAAATAATCCTTGGCTTGTTCTAGTAAGAAGATCTTCATGCCTAAGGGGTGAATCACCTGTGTTTGAACTACCAAAAAAATTGAAATAAAAATCACCAGTTTCATCATCATTAGAACATCCTGAGAAATAAAAATCATCGGCTTCATCATCATTAGAACATCCTAAGAAAAAAAATCATTAGACTCATCATCAACAGAGGATCTTGGACCTCTAGAGAGTGAAATTTGGATAGGTTTAACTATTCCTAAGGAACAAGAAACTATGGCAGAGGGAGGCAATCTAGATAGGGATGGCCAACATGGCTATGTCCATAATGAAGGAGATGATCAGGATATGCCCCAACCTTTTAGAACATTTGAATATCCTATCCGTTTGAATCCAACACAAAACTCCCCCATGAAAACCATTTCATCTTCAGTACTTCCAACCTTTCGAGGTGTTGTATCTGAAGATCCTGATCAATTTTTTTTTGAATTCAAAGTAGTGTGTCAAACCTATGACTATGTAAATGACAATCAGAAACTTAATTTTTTTCCCTTAATACTCAAGGACTTAGCATTACGCTGGTTCATGAGCTTAGAGCCAAATTCCATCTGAACTTGGGATCAAATGGAAACTGTGTTCTTAGACAAATATCAGGAGTATTGCCATGTAAGGAATAGGAAAGATGAGATATTCAAGATTAAGCAGGAAGATGATGAAAAATTAGAAGACTATCTTGATAGATTCTCCTTTGTTCAAAGGAGATGTGGACTTGTAGAACCTGAGTTATGTAAAACCATATTTTTGAGATGATTACAAGATGAATCCAGAGAAGTATTGGATTTGATGGGAAAATGGGATGTAAATACTCTCAGTAATGAGGAAATTGTGGGACTCTGTAGGAATTACTCTCGCACTAAGCAGGGAAGAAAAAAAGAGAGTACAAATGGCACTAATGTGAAGGACCTAATAGAGGAACTTGCAAATTTTAAAACTAATATTATGGTGCAATTGAACACAACTTTAGGATAAATGTCTGCAAAAGCAAAAATCATAGAACATTTGGCAATTTATTTCCCAAGATGTAGAAATAAACATGCTTTGCAGGAGTGTCCTTTGAATAAAACATCTATCTCAGCCATTTGTAGTATCTATTCGAAGAATAATTTGACTGATAAATGCCACCTGCTACCACAACTCAAAACTATGTTAGAGAGTCAGACTGAGGAACTCAACTATGTTGGACCAAAACAAGGGGGAAATTTCTCTCAAAATAAAAATACCCCTCATTTTTCTATAAATTGGGGGCATAATCCTTGGACTATGCCTTAGGGACAATCAGAACCATCGCAACGTCCTTGGAATTATTCTCAATGGACAAATTTCTAAGAATGGCCACAAAAAAGTTGGAGTAATCCAACCTAGAATCAGAATCAGAATAATCCATCATGGAATCAAAACAACCCACCCTAGAATTATAATCATACTAATACACATTGGATGCAAAATCAACCACAGTGGAGTCAGCAATACCAATCCTATCCAAGGCAGCAAAGAAATCAAGGTCAAACTCAGCATTTGCTGCCTGCACCTAATCAAAATTTTCAAGAAAAATAGAATCAACCACAACAAACACAACAGGTGAAACAACCTCAACTTCCAGCTCAACCAATCACTAATCCAAACAACATGAGACAGGCATCCCCTGTCTATGTGGCTGAAGCTAAAGAAAATGCTAAAATAAATGTTCTTGATTGTAGTAACATCCAACTTCATTTAGGAAAAGTTGTACCTACACTAGTTTAAACTAAAATCAAGGAAAATGAAAAACAATAACCTTTGGAACTAGTTAGAGTTAAACCAACAACAGAAAAATAAGAAGAAAAAATAGAACCATAGGCAGAACAATTACCTTCATCAAGGATAATTCCATATCCTGAAAGATTCAATACCATAGCAGAAAATTATAATTCAGACCTGGTCAAGGAACTTAGAAAGTTAACTATATCATTGCCCTTATTGCAAGCCATTAAGGATATACCAGTGATTAAAATTACTATTCGATATTTGTGCATTAGAAGAGCAGGAAGAAAAAAGAAAGCATTTCCCAATACTATTCAGGTTGAAGGAAAGATAGATGATCTCTTGTCCGAAAAACTAGTACCTCCAAAGTATAGTGACCTAGGGATTCCAGTTATCATAGTTACCATAGGTTCAGTACCAATATCAAATGTCTTAGTAGATCTAGGAGCTACAATAAATGTCATGACCAAGGATATAATGGAACAATTACAACTCAAACATCTCAGTCCCACATTTACAGTTTTAGAAATGGCTGATAGGTCAGTTGCAAAACCTAAAGGTATCATTGAAGATGTCCCTATAGAAGTCTCTTCTTGGGAATTCCCTATAGATTTTTTGGTTTTATAGCCAAGAAATTTAGCACATGGATATCCCATCATTCTGGGAAGACCTTGGCTTGCAACTGCAGTAGCCTTCATAGATTGCAAATCTAGAAAAATGACCATTTCAAATGGTATTGATCTAAAATAAATCTCTCTGTATCCTCCTACAAGACCCTCTAGCAATTTTTTAGGCTAGTTATGGTTTCTTGACTCAGATAAATAACTAGAAGAGGTTATTTCCACACTAGCCACCTTGGTAGTAAGGGAACACACAGAAGACCTCCATGACATAAAAACTTTAGAGAATGAAACTATCCTAATAAATGTTCTACATGAACAAGGATTAGAAGATGAAGCAATAAATATCCATCAGTTGTTAGGGAATGAGGAGAAACAAAATTTTGAAGGTGAACCATCTGTACTATCACAGGAAACATCAATTTCACTACCACATGGGTGGCACCATCACCTGATTTTCCCTTCTCACTGTTCCATACAGGATATGCTTCCATTAGAAATCAATGAAAAAAAAACTTCTTATTTCCTCCCATATCATCATTGTCATCTTAACTCCCTAATAACCAAGTATGAAGAAGTGAAGTCAGTCCTTCCAAATACAAAACAAATAGAAGTCCAGCCAGGCAAATTACTAAACATTAACAGCTGGATTACTAGGGAAGAGGAAGAAAATTTGATAACTGTTTTGTAGAAGAATGTTCATGCTTTTGCTTGGGACTACAAGGATATGTCAAGAATTCATCCTGATATATGCACCCACATGATTTATACTGAAGAAGTCAAGCTAGTAAGACAACCCCAGAGAATACTAAATCCTGCCTTGAGGGATATTGTAAAGGAAGAAATTGAAAAACTTTTGGATGTAGGATTCATTTACCCAATTTTTGATAGCCAGTGGGTCTCTCCATTGGTTACAGTTCCTAAGAAAAATGAAAAATGAGAGTATGTGTAGACTATAGAGAGCTAAAAAAAGTAACATACAAAGAACATTTTCCATTACCTTTCATAGATCAAGTGTTAGACACCCTTCTTTGGAAAGAAATACTTTTGTTTTCTTGATGGATTTAGTGGGTATAATAAAATTCAGGTTGCACCTGAAGATCAAGAGAAAACAAGCTTTACCTATCCATGGGGAACATTTGCCTATAGGGTTTTACATTTTGGTTTGTGTAATGCCCCAACAATATTTCAGCAAGCGGTCTTAGCAATTTTTTTTTATCTGACTACCAATAGTGTTGAGATATACACGGATGATTTCACAGTAGGTGGATAGACTTTTGACTTTACATTAGAAAACCTTGACAAAGTTTTAACTCACTATGAAACATACCAGTTATCCTTGAATCCAGACAAATGTTTTATGATGATGGAGGAAGGAATAGTTCTTGGTCATAACATCTCTCTTCAAGGGATCCACGTTGATCCAAAGAAGGTGGAAATTATTAAGAATCTTCTTCCTCCTAAAACTCAGACTAATGTCAGAAGCTTCCTAGGACACATTGGTTTTTACCATAGGTTTATTCCTAGCTTTAGAACAATAGCCAATCCCATGTTTGCCCTATTGACTAAAGATTCTTCCTGGAATGTAAGGTGTTAGGAATTATTTGAAGCTCTGAAAGAGAAATTAGTAACTCCACCTGTGTTAAGAGGACCTAATTGGATATTACCATTTCACATACAAGCTTATGCTTCCAATAATGCAATTGGAGCAGCATTAGGACAAATTTACAATGGTGAACACTATGCCATCTACTACATTAGCAAGAATTTGATAGGAGTTGAGAAAAATTATACCACAACTGAGAAGGAATTCTTGGCAGTAATTTATGCCATCAACAAATTCAGGCATTACATCACAGGTTATCAAATATTCATTCACACAAATCACACAACCATTAAGTTTTTGATGAATAAGCTTATGGTAAGTGCAAGAATTATTCGTTGGTTACTATTGTTGCAAGAATTTGATATCACAATAATCAACAAACCAAGAAAAGCTAATGTTGTAGCAGATTTCTTTTCCAGGTTGCAAAACATAGAGGAAGGGGAATTAGTTGAGGATACTTTTCCTGATGAAAAACTATTTGCTATATCTATCCAATCACCTTGGTTTGCAGATATAGCCAATTACTTGGTCATAGGGAAATTTCCTCCACATTTCACTTCAAAATATAAAAAACAATTGATCAAACAAAGTTCTTTCTTTGAGTGGATTAAGGGTATACTTTTTAAGTGTAGTCCTGACCATGTGTTATGCAGGTCCATTTGAAAGGATGAGGTATATGATATCCTTAGGGCTTGTCATGATGAACCCTCAAGTGGACACTATTATGTAAAAAGCACAATTAGAAAAAATTTAGGGACAAGATATTATTGGCCATATCTTCACAAGGATGTAAAAAAGTACATCAGGCATTATGATGCATGCCAAAGAATGGGGAAACCCACTCATACAAATGAAATGCCACTATAGCCTCAATTGGTTTTAGAGCCATTTGAGAGGTGGGGGCTTGATTTTGTAGGACCTATTGATCCACCTTCTCAAGGAAAGGTACATATTCTAGTATGCACTGATTACCTGACAAAGTGGGTAGAGGTTCGTGCTTTCAAACATGCTCATGAAGAGAAGGTTGCCTATTTCTTGTATACTCAAATTTTTTAGATATTTGGAGCTCCACGGTCTATCACCACAGACCAAGGACCCAAATTTGCATCTAAAGTCATTGAGGCTTTTACAGAATTATATGAAATCAAATATAGGAAATCATCACCTTACCACCCACAAGCAAATGGCCAAGTTGAAGTAACAAACAGGGAACTGGGATGAATCTTGACAAAAATAGTAGCTTTTCATAGGAGAAACTGGCTAGATAAATTACCTAAAGCAGTTTGGGCTTACAATACTGCTTGGAAATCCACTTCTGGATTCACACCTTATGAACAAGTTTTTGGTAAAAAGCCCCTTCTGCCTATTTAATTTGAGCTATTGCGCACAACATTGGAAATTGAGATTAAATTATCACAAGCATAAACGAACAAGATTCTGTATTTGAATGCATTGGATGAACTTCGGTTGGATGCTTTGTACCAAACTGAAGTAATTTAGGAACAGAGGAAGCTGTGGCATGATAGTCACATTCAACAGAGGAAATTTTAGCAAGGATATTGGGATTTTTTGTATGATTATCGCTATGAGAACTTCCCTGAAAAGCTAAGAACTAGATGGCTTGGACCTTACCATAGTGAAGAAGTATTTGACAATGGAGCAGCTCGTCTATCTCCTATTGATGGGTCATAGAGAAAGTTGGTAGTGAATGGACATCACCTTAGGTTGTACCATACACCTCTGACTAAAGAGGAATTCTTGCAACAGCTTGACAGTTTGGATGCACAACATGTGGAAGAGATTCTCTCTTCCACTTCAATAAAATTAGCATGATCATGGATTTCAAGAAAAGCAAAAAAAAAAAATGATGAATAAATTCTGATTGTGAATTCCTTCATTGGCATGATTTCAGGGAAATCATGAATTCCTTCATGGGCATAATTAGAATCAAAAAAAAAAAATAGAGAGAAAAGGAGAGGTAAAAAAAAAGAAGAGAAAAATGAATAGCTCAGCAGTGAAAACCTTTCCTAAGGAACTACTGATTTGGTATGCATGAAAACCAATTTTTTGGCATGCATAACCTTGAAAATTTTTGAATCATCATTGTAAAAATTCACCAACTGCACTTGTTTTGAAATATTGTAAAAAATCTCAGTAGAACATCAACAAAAGTAGTAATTCTTCAAAACTTGCATTAACTTGTTTTAATCAGGTATATATTTCTTACATTTATTCATTGTAAATGATTGGTATGTAGTATATAACAATTAACCATTAGCATAAAAGATATCCATAAGAGTTGGCATATTTAAAACATTTTTTGAGGAGAATATTGGTTTCTACCTAATATTCAAAATGAGAATGCCAAAAACAGTGTCTGCTATCTTCTTTAGAATGACTACTGTATTGTCTTCAGATTGAAATTATCTTCGGAATGACTATTGCACTTTGTCTTCGGAATGACAATAGAATGAATGTTGCACTTTGTCTTCGGAATGAAATTGTCTTCAAAATGATAGCAGAATGAATGTTGCACTTTGTCTTCAGAATGAAGCTTTGTCTTCGGAATGAGGATTTGCCTTCGCAATGAAGCATGATCTTTGGAATGAGGACTTGTCTTTGGAATGAGGATTTGCCTTCACAATGAAGCATGATCTTCGAAATGAGGACTTGTCTTCGAAATGAAAACTTTATCTTCGAAATGAGGAATTGTTTTCACAATAAAACATAATCTTCGGAATGAGCATTCAATAGGATATTTCCATGTGGCATCCAAGAAGGGGGAAAATATACGATCAAGTAAAATTCTTTGACTGCATATGATAAATGACACGTGTCAGTTGAGATGAAATTTTTCTTATCTTGCACCCATTAAGGAAGTACTAGAATCATGAAAACATGACCAACAACATGCCACCATTATTCGATGATGGATAATCATGCACGTGAAAATTTGTGAGTGAAACAGAGGAACTAAAACCAAGTGAGGTGGATCTGATAGCAAGGACATCTACGTAATAATTAATAGATAGGTGTTAAAAAAAAAATAGAAATGCGTACCACCCTTCCTTCCGAAGACATATTTTCTAACGCAAAATGATTACGAGGTACAGTGCCAATATTGTAGTTCATTCTGAAGAAGAAAAATAGGGCAATTGAAAACCTGAAAACAAACCCTGCAAGTCTACAAAAACCAAAAAATAGTGATCCGACAGAAGAGTAGCAGCAGAAGTGAGCAGTTTTTAACATATGGGACAAAAGACAAATATGGAACCAGTAGATACCACCCACCTTCGAGAAAATCTAGAAGTGCTATAAATTTTTGAAGATGGAGGGCTTATGCCATTTTTGGACAAATTTAATGGGTCCTCTGAATATTTGGTCGGCATGTTCACTTACACATTCAGAAATAACCGGGAACACATCAATGACATGAAAATTGAGGTAACCCCTAAATTTTTAAGTCAAATTACTGAGCTTCCATTAGAGGGTCTTCAAATTTCTAGATCTGGCAAAAATACATTGGCAAATGTAGTTAGTCAATTTCTGGAAGAAAATGATAGGGAGCCAAAATATTTAATGCACAATAACACATGCAAGGGGGTAAAAAGGGCTAGCCTAAAAGAACCCTGGGATGAAGTGGCCACATGGGTAATAAAAATTTTAACCTATGAAGGGCAGTATGTACTTTTATCAGGGCATCATCTCAAAACTTTGAACCACCTAATACATGATAGGCAACAGCTAGAAGTTAGGGTAAATATTCCCCTGTATCTACATTAGGAGTTAAAAAATATGGCCAAACGATATCAAGAAGGAAAATGGAGCTCTACCACCATGGTCTTATTAAATTAGTCTACCAGCATCATTTTAGAGTAAACCCTAGAAGCTTTGATAGGTTTTATTCTACTCTGAATGATGTAGTTTTTGGAAATGAGGATGAGGAGGAAGAAGAAATAGATGCTGCCACAAATTTTGTTGTAGAAGAAGAAATAGTTACTATCGTAAATTTTGTTGCAGAGGAGGAAACACACCCATCAAAAGCAACAGAGCACCTTTCTCGAGAACCTTCAATCTCACAAGCTAAGAAACAAAAGAAGAGAGGGCCTAGAACTGATAGTCAAAAAAAATAGAAGAAAGTTCATTTTTTTAAGATGTTACCGACCTGTCAGAATAGGGGAGTGAAGTGCCTAGTAAAATAGGAGAAAAGACAATAAGGGAAATAGAAGCACTCCCACTAGAATCTAAAACTATCCCTACAACTCATACTGTCACCAAAAAATAGAGCAAAAAGAAAAAATTTGCATCAGGAACTAGGAGTTCTACAAGACTCCACTTGAAAGAAATAGTAGAACAGGTGATAGAAGAAGGTGGACAAGATAGTCCAGATGTTACAGAAGTGCAACTAGCCTCTAAATATTTTTTAGGATTCCTTAAATAGATAATTGAGGAAGATATTGGGAAAGACAATTTTGAAGTTGCTACAGTTCAACAGGCCACAGAAAGTGTAGATGCAATCATAGATAGTTTCATGGAACCTCCTGAACAAGAGAAGCCAAGTGCAAATGATTTATCTGCATCAGATTATGAATCAGAAACCGAAGAGGTAGACATCATAGAACATCTAAGAGAAGCAAAAAGTGTTGTCAAAACATAAACTAAATGGATTGAAGAAAAGGAAACTATCATTGAAATGTAGGAAAAGAATATTGTAGAATTATAGCAGGAAGTGGTAGAATTGAGGAAGAGGCTATCACAGTCTGAAGAATAGCCAACTGTATCTATTGATGAGGATGATTTGTCTCACTTACTTATGGATTTATCTAGGGCAGATGACTCTTTTGAGGCAGACATAGGTGCTCATTCTAAAGCAGAACCCTTCCATTATGAAGTATTGCATTCTCATTCCGAAGATGCTCTAGAATTGATAGAAAGGAATATTGAAGATGAGTCACAGTAGGAAACACCAGCACATGAGTAGTTTAAACACCAACATGAAATTGTTCAAGTAAGTACTCCTTCAAATGAGATTTTTGTATTTCAAACTGTTACACCTTCAATAAAAGTAGAATATAATGGGGTACAAGTGGAATTGTTGTCTGACCAACCGATGGAAATAGCAAAAAATGGGGTACAAGTAGAATTATTATTTGATGACCAACCAGTGGAAGTAGCAGAAAATAGGATTCAAGTAGATCTGCTACCTAAATTTCCACCTGTAGTTAGACCACCCAATATTGTATCCTTAGAGCAATATAATATAGACATAGCTAGTTGGGTGATCAGATATGAAAAACTTCCCACTAAAGTTGAAAATTTTAAATTGGAAGGTAAACAGTTAGAGGCAAAAGAAACATAAATTAAGGCATTGAATGAAAAAGTGACTGATTTATGTCAGATTGCTGAGTTTTTGGTCCAATTCAGATAGCCAGCCAGATTTTACAGTCCTAATTTTGAAGGAGAAATATCTCAGATGGTAGGTCATGCAGATTAGCTCAGGTCTCCCATACAAATTGGACACAACTGCAGATTTCTTAGAAGCCTATTTTGATAGCCCTATAGAACAGAAAAATCTCCTATGTGAATTATTTTTACACAACTTCTTTATTCTAGAAGAGGTAGAATTTCACCCTCAAATTTACATAGGATATGTTCAACTAAGAGCATTCATGTCCACTTTACAAAATCAGATTTACTGGGATCAGGAGAAAAGGTAAAATAAAGAAATTTAATTAAGAGCTGAATTGTTAGTCAAAGCAGTTCAGCCAAATCATCCAATTATCACCAGACAACATTTCACCATGATGAATAGGGAAGATGTAAAAAGGATGTACTTCAAAAATTTGAGGGACTGTGTGACCAAATTCTAGAATTTCTGTAATAACAGTTTCGTTCCAACATTATCATTTTGCAGAAACAGATGGGCAGAACTTTCCATGTCTTTACTTAAAAGGGAACCTATCTCCCCCATTAACCTAGAATGGTCTAGAAGAAAGGCAAAATGAGTGATACAGCTCATTGAAATCATGCAACATCACTAGATAAGTCTCATATTTATGCCTCCAACCATCATTACTCTAGTTTCCTTCTATTTTGATGAAGATCCTCAACCTGATGATTATTTTGAAGAATGGCTCAGAAACCTTCAGGAGAACAAGGGATATTATATAGGCACCAAATTATTCTACAGATCATGGAATTTGAATATGGATATATGTGATTCTATAGCCCAACATAATGCATGAGGACATGCATTAATATAAGTTGGGGGGAAAATGATGAGGCCTGGAAATGCCTCAATCATAGCATGTTTTGAACATTGAAACTACCTAAAAACTCTTGTGTTTAATCTGATATGCTAGTTAAGTTGATTTAATATGTTGTGTATTAAATTTTTGCATGATCAATGTGTTAGAAATACTATATTATGATTTTTATAGTTTTTTGCATAGTTTTATGTTACTTTGTCATGACTTGCTAAATGAGAAGTATGCTTAGGTTGATAGCAGCACTTCACTAGGTTTTTTTTGATGTGTTTCAAGCATTTTTTTATCTAAATATAGAATATAGTACAAGTAAACTGTTACTGTGTAGTAGAAACTAGTTTTCCAATGTAAATTCCAGCCAGCTGCCAATGAATGGCAAGGCATGGAATTCACACATGGAGAGAGATGAAGGCTATTGCAAACTAATCATGAGAGCTAACCCACCTAAGAAATGCAGATGAAATCACTTGAAGAACACATAATTGTTCATTTAAAATATCTTCAAAATGAACAAACATCTTCAAAATGAGAAATACAATCTCTTCGAAATGAGCGAACATCTTCGGAATGAGAAATGCAGTCTCTTTGGAATGATCCACTTATCTTCAGAATGAGAACAAAAAGTGCTTTTTGACTTGTTGACTAATTTTTTATGATGGAAAAAGGGAAAGAAATATTGAAAATGTTAAGGGAAAATATCTCCCATCTAACTTTACCGTCCTTGCCGACCAACGCCACCATTTATGGAAAAGATCAATTTTGATCCTCTTCTAGGATAAACCCAAGAATTGCTGCAGCATAATAGGAATAGATCTGTAAGATAGGAATGAGATATTTTCATCTTGTAAGTATATTTTAGGATATCGATAAATATATAGCTTCCATCCAGGTTGAGCTAAGAAGAATGGTAGGGGAAAATAAGCAAGTAGTATAATAATAAGAAAAGTGACTGTTACTGTCATGTAATAGGGTTTTTAGCAGCAATACTATAATTATGTTCTTGAATCAATAAAGTGCACTATTTTTATTTATGTTGTTGTGAATGAGTGTGAGTAAAATTTAGAGATAAATAAAGACTCATACCTTCTTCTAGACAAGGAGGCTGGCCACTTCCAAACCTAGGAGGAGGACTAACAACAAGTTTTTATTCTGATTTTGTTGTAGTAGAATAAGTTGTAAAACTTGTCATTTCATTTCTTTGTAAATAGCTAATAGTATTTGCAATCTTAGTTTATTTCATAATTAGGATAATCTTGTAATTAATAATAGTTTTGGTTGTAATCTCCATTTTCATCAAATCTTTCAAAGTAATGTAGATTGTCATTTCTAGAATTTACTGTTTTCTACAATTTACTACATTTTGTGTTTTGTTGTCAACCCCTGCACAGAAGATTGACAACCTTCTATTATAGAGCATTGACAAGATTTAATTTCTATGTTATAATTAGGTTTCCATTGATTCCAAAGTAAATAGACTTCCTTTCTGCAATCATAATTAGATTTCTAATTCTGCAACTGTAACTAAGGAGTTATTTCTGCAACATAATTAGATTTCATTATGTAATTGTAATTAGGATTTCATTTCTACAGTTAGTAATTAGTTTCCATTCCTACAATTAGATTAAAGTTCAATTTATGCAATTTAGAGATAAAATTTTCTAAATACCCCACACAATCAGTTTCACCAATAATACCTGTTGCTCCCAAATGACCTAAGTTATAGCCCTGTTCACTCATTCCATAAATAGCCTTGTACACTATCCTGGATTGATAAATTCATTGAGAATTAATGATGTGCATAACGACAATGCATCACATAGTTATGGGCATAAAGCATATCAAGATATTTTGTGATTATCAACTTGTCATTCATCAAATCAATGGAGAATACTAATGCAAAGAACCTACCATAAAGCTTTACCATGAAGTAGCAATGAAATTTCTTGCTAAATTTGATTGGTATGAAATCGATAGTTTGCCATGTTCGACTAATATATTTATAGATGCGATGGCCTCTCTAGGATCATTGATTCCAAATAACTTCGAAGGAGAGGTACAACCACTCATTTTTACAATGATATTTAAATCTACAATTTTTTGTGTTGAATCTAAGGATAAAAAGGATGTTTGATTTATCCATTCGAAGCCATATAAACCTTGGTAAAACCAAATAAAAGCTTTTCTCAAGTTTGAAATACTCCCATTAGATATGTCATGGACTACTAAATGCACATTCAAGTAAAAGATATATCATTTTACTCTCTTGGAGGACATGTTGTATAGACATGGTTATTATGGAGTACGTCGTTGTCTCGAACCTACAGAGGCACAAAGAGCCATAGATAATTCTCATGATGGTACTTGTGGTGGCCATTTTAGCGGAATAACCATTGCAAAGTGTATTCTATGCATGGGTTACTATTTGGACCACCATGGAACGTGACTGTTGCACTTACATCAAGCATTGTCAACAATGTCAAGAGCATTCTAATTTAACTCATGTGCCATCACAAGCATTACAACCTATTTAAAGCCTTTGGACCTTTTCGCAATGGGGTCTTGATTTGATTGGAAAAATCTTACCTCCTTCCTCAAGACAATATACATTCATCATCACAACCACTGAATACTTCACAAAGTGGGTTGAGGTAATTCCTTTCACTAGTATGACAGGACCTCAAATTGTGGATTTTATACTTCACCATATCATCTTTCATTTTAGAATTCCCTCAAAAATAATATCTAATAATGGTAAGTCATTAAAAAACAAGGATGTTCAAACACTTTGCAAGAAATATAATATCCAACACAGTTTCTCAACTCCTTACTACCCATAATAAAAAGGACAAGATGAGGCTACCAACAAGACCTAATTGCTATTCTCAAGAAACTAGTCAAAGAAAATCATAGGGATTGGCATACTCAAATCCCCGTAGCATTATGGGCTTATTGAACAAGCATATGCATGCCTAATAGGGCAACACCATTTTCATTGGTCTATGGATCTGAATCTATTATACCTATTGATATTGAGATCTCCTCATTGTGAATTTTATTATAGGAATTCATAGATGACGATACTTCTAGAAAAGCACATTTTGACCAACTCACACTTCTTGAATGAAATAAGAGTCAATGCTTTAGATAATTTACAAGTTTATCAGGACTGATTAAAATGTGCTTACAATGCCAAATTTCATATACATGAATTTCAAGTAGGAGATCTTGTTCTTAAAGAGTAAAAAAAACACCAATACATTACCGCATCTTCATGATAAATTATGGTTAATTAGTTAGGTCCATACATTGTCACTCAAAAAGTGGGTAAAGGAACTTATATGTTTGCCATTTAGAAGGAGTTGAAGATCTTGAACCACTTAACATCATTCACTTGAGAGCATTATATGCTTAATGTGATTTATATATATGTATATATATATGTCTAATAGAAAAAAAAATTGCATTTCACACATCAAATTTTATACATTGCATTTCACACATCGCATTGCACACATTTCATTTTACAAATTATATTTTACACATTGCATTCAAATTCACGCATTTCATTCACTATATTAGGGGTCATTTATTTGGGTTTAGATAATAATTGGTCCAACAAAGTTTTGTTGCCTTAATCAGGGGCACCTTCAAATCATCAACTATTTCATCCCATAAAGTCAAATTGTCATTTGCAAACCACATTTCCATAATCCCTAGGTTTTTTCAGTAACTCAACCATTCCTAATGTTTCTAGTAACCTCCAATACATGTCGATTTTTCTTTAGGACCAAGACACATTTTCACTAAGAAAATCTTGATTTCTAGGAATTAAATTTAACACTCTTGAACCATACACAATCACACATCTTTAAATATCTTGTGTCATAGAGGGATAACACCATAATTGGGTTGAACCTCAAAGTGAAAAGGGTACTCCTTGCTTGTCACATCATGCACATAGTCTAAAAATAAAAAATAGTGGTCTTCACCACTATTAAAATCATTTTCAAACAAAAGACAAAGTAGTAAGGATAGGATAAAATTATGATCACACTTCGATTGAGAATCTGATTCCCCAAAGCTCTAAATATTTTACACATCAAATATCCTCAAGTTGTAAGGATAGAACTATATTTCTATTTAGATGGTTAGGTAGTCCGAATCCCCAAATATTAGAGATTAGATATGGACTATGGAGCTAATCTCCACCAAGGCTATATATTCTTGACTGGCAGTGGAGTATGCTTATGTGTAGTGACATGTCTATCTTGAAGAGACCTCTAACCACACATAAGGACAAACTAGGTTCTTGGTCTCCTCCATAATAGGTTTCATCTCAATTTACTCAAGATGGTTTAATGAACTCACTTGCACACATATTAGTTCTTGATTTCCTTGCATCATTACCATACTCATAATTTGGTAAATGAATTCATTGCACACACATTTGGTCCTAGAGAAATTAGGAAGTATTTAGTGAGTTTGTTTGATATCACTAGTATATCCGAGTCTCTGCAAAATAATAAATTTTCCATATCAACATACATATCTTCTTCCATATCAAAAAATATATATTCCATATCAAAATCCATATCTTCCATATCAACATCCATATCTTCTTTCATATCAACATCCATATCAACATCCATATCATTACACGAGTCTTTCATTTCATATGCCATCACTTTGGTGCCCTTGATTAAACAACAATGCTAACATGGCCAAGAAAAATCTAAACTATGAATGATCATTAGAGCATTAATTCATTTGCATTCATACACATTATCATTACATTATTATCCATTACATATATGCACATGCATCCACACAAAAAAATTCACATAAAAGCATACCACAAAAGTGAAAGCCATGTATATATATATATATATATATCATTTACAATAAAATACCCGAAGGCTATATACAATGGAGCACCAAAGCTCATATACAAAAAGTGTATCTTAGCACTAGCTAATATCTATAGGAGGACCCTTGTGATCTCGATGGAGCCCTATACCTAGAGACACTATGTCTAGAATCACTATGCCTAACAGACCTAGATTTGGATGAGGAGGGTAGATCTAGTAGCCCAATGTGGTGCTCCATAAATGGATCCTTCAAAACCTAGATATATCCATATTGGGCCTGAAGGCATTGTACATCATATCTCTAACAATGGTATCTCTCAAGTAACTCTACCTGGAGCCTCACGATCCTATCCTCACCTCCACCTGTAGTCATTCGTACCTCTAGCTTCACTTGTAGCCAAATATCTCCCCATATCGAGCCACCATCTTTACATATTTCTTAGCTACCATATGCTCAAGCCTCATCAAATCCTCCTCACTTTGAATTGGAGGTCTCTCTAGAACCTCCTTTGTATCATCATCATCATCACCACCTCCATCACCTCCAATATCTAGATCCTGATCTACTGCATCCCTCCCTCATATCTCTTGAATGCTAGATCAAATGCATCTCTGATGTCTAGAAGCCTCATCTAGCTCCTCATCGGTCTTTGCCTCATCCTCATCCCCATTTTCCTCATCCACAACTATACTCAATACCCATGGTGGTTGTGCAGTGAACCATGCATCGTACTCCATGGTAGTCCCAACATCACCTACATCAGGGAGATCTATATCCTCATCATCCTCATAAGTCCCCCTCCATGCCTCAATGCAAGATAGACCCATCTCATCTCGATGATGCCTATATATGTTGGACATTTTGAGTAATTGAGTTGTCATTGATGTCAAGAGTTAGTTTTAGTGAGCAGTGAATGAAGAAACATTTCTAAAATTAGTACAAAAGGAAAGTCCACGTCCAGTTGGTCAGATCTGGTTCTAGGTGGTCATATGAGGTTCAAAGAGCAATGAAGAGGCCCAAGAAAAATAATATTATAATATTTTATTATAATATTGAAAGGGGAGATTTAAATTAATTATAAATTAATTTAAATAATTTCATTATAAATTAATTTATTAATCAATTTAATTAACTTATAAAGTTATTAATTTAATTATAGATTAATTATAATTTATTTATAAAATTAATCTATGTTAATTAAAATAATCCTAAATTTAGGATTATAAAGTTTATTTTATAATTCAAATTCAAAAATTTGAATTATCTACCGATGTTTTCAAAGTTTGGTCTATGCATATAAAAGGAGGGTAAGACTTTGTCTAAACCCCATCCATGTAATTCACATGTGCTATGCTCTTGACTATCATGTGCAAGGGAAGATAATATTTCATGTTTCAAAGGTTTTCGGTGGTAGAGAATAAGACAAAGAGGAGCAGAGCTCCTTATTCATCGCACAACATTGTGTAGCACAGCTGGTAATCGAGGGAGGTGCTAAGTTTGGCATGCTCATGGTGCAAGGTTCAAAACTTGCCAGCTTCGATTTTGCAAAGTGGAAGTATTTTTTTTTGTGCACTGCACCATCGAGGAAGGCATAAAGTGAAGGAATTATATTTCCTCTTTGTGGGAAGGCACATAGCCCATGTGGTGGGCTAGCGCCTTGCTAAGGCATTCGGTTGGGGCAGGTTCCATGTTCAAAATCTGTCGAGGCCGTTTTTGCATAGTGAGAGGTATGCACTCATGATTTTCCAAGGTTAATTGCTATTTTTGGATTTTCTAAAGGTTGAATAAAAATAAATATTTTTGAGGGTTATAAATTTTATTTTTAAAATTTGATTATTAAGAATTTGAGGGAGATAAAAGTGATAATATGTAAAAAATACTCTATCGATTCAATTTGCACACAATAATATATATAGCTCTTGATGAGAGCTATGTTAAGTACAAATCTGTTGAGAAGATTAGCATGCCAATTTTTAAAAACAAAAAGCCTAAACTAAGCTAAATATATTGCAAAAATAGCATTCCTAACAACATGCTAATCTTGGATTTTATCAAACATTGTTTATCCAAGCTAAAAGCTTATTTAATAAATACTAAATACTATGACTTTAGAACTTAGGACTTAGGGATAATTCCAACATTCTCCCCCTTAAAGTTGAGAGGGCTGACCAGATAGTCTCTCAGCTTTAAATACCGAGCTTTAGCAACTCCTTTGGTGAAGATGTCTGCTATGTTATCCAAAGTGCTGCAATGTTTTAGCTCAACCACATTTTTCTCCACCATGTCTCTAATAAAGTGATACTTCATGTCGAAGTGCTTTGACTTGCTATGGTGGATAGGTTTTTGTGCCAATTGTATGTCATTTATATTGTCACAATACAATAAGGTAGGATCATTTTTTCTCTCACCTATTTCACCTAGAAATTTTCTTAACCATAAGGCTTGGGCATTAGCATTTGTAATTGCTATGTACTCAGCCTTAGTAGATGATAGTGCTACAGTAATTTGCTTTTTAGAACTCCAAGTAATTAGCCCTGATCCAAGACTAAAAAAATTCCTTGAAGTGGATTTCCTATAATCTATGTTACTTCCCCAATCACTATTACTAAATCCAACTAATTTTACGTCATCACTTTTGTGGTAATGGATCCCATAATCCATTGTACCCCTTACATACCTCAAAAATATTTTAGTTGCTTGTAGATGAAGTTCAGATGGATCATCCATATATCTTGATACTAGAGAGATTTCATATTGAATATCCAACCATGCTCCTGTAGGTGGTATTGTCAACTTTTGATGCTCCATCCTATTTGCTTAATTGTATCCCATGACCTATTGGAGTTGCAACTAACTTGCACTTCTCCATAAAAATTTATTTATCATTTCCTATGCATATTTATATTGACATATGAAGATATCATTTTATTTTTGATGTACCTCCATTTCTAGGAAGTAATGCATCAAACATAGATCCTTCATTTCAAACTCTTTCATCATGGAGTTTTTGAACTACTCATTAATTTTAGCACTACTACCCATGAATATTAGATCATCCACATATAAGCACACAATAAGGATATATTTACCTTGTTTCATGTAGCAGATAGTAGGTTCACTTTTGCTCCTAGTGAATCCATAGTCTTGAAAGTAGCCATCAATGCATGAGTACCATGACCTTGGTGCTTACTTTAGTCCATACAATGCTTTCTTCAATTTGTATACAGGTTATCCTTACCTTGTTCTTCAAATCCTTGAGGTTTTTGCACAAAAACATCTTCATTCAAGTACCCATTAACAAAGGCACTCTTAACATCCATGTGTTGAATGTTCCATCCTTTGTGGGCAGCCAAGGAAAGTACTGGTCTTATGGTCTCTTGTATAGCCATCGGAGCAAAGGTTTCCTCATAGTCAATCCCATATACTTTTTATTAAACCCTTTTGCTACTAGTCTTGCCTTGTGTCTTTCAATACTCCCATAATAATTGAACTTGATCTTATAGACCCATTTACATCCAATACATTTATTTCCATTAGGAAGCTCCACTAGCTCCCATGTGTCATTATTTTTTATAGATTTTATTTTCTCTTTCATGACTTGTTGCCATACATCATGATTACATGATTTTTTATAACTATATGGCTCTAGCTATACACTAGTCATTAAAGCATAATTTACAAAATTTCCCTTAGGCTCTTGGGAGTCTTCATCACCATACATGTCAAAATTTTCAAGTCTTTTCAAGACTTCATTCATCTCACTAGCTTGGCTTCTAGTGTACCTATTTTGAAAATTCTTGTCCATAATTTGGAAGGAAGGATGGTACTAAAGTGTTCTCTTACCTATTGTTGGTGGATCTTCTTCCATTGGCATTGGATAAGAACTTGATTCTCTTGGTGGTATTTTTTGAGGACTTGGAGTAGCACTTGTTGTACTTGAAGTAGAACTCTTTCTTGGACTTGGAGGAGGACTTTCATTATTGTTCTTGTCAATGGGCTGCATTTGGGAGGAGCTTTCACCTTGAGATCCATCATTAAAAAAAAGTTTTTGAAGACCCCATAATCCCCCTTCATCAAAAATTACATATCTTGAGATTATAAATTTGTGTATTTTAGATTTTAGAGTCTATATGCCTTTGAAAACTCACTATACCCAATGAAAATACATGCTTGACTCTTGGGGTCAAGTTTCTTTCTTGTCTCATCAGGAATGTGTGCATATGCAAGACAACCAAAAACTTTGAAGTGCTTTACATTTGGATTTTTGCCATACCATCCCTCATAGGGAGTTATCCCATATAAACTAGAAGTAGGACTCCTATTCAAAATGTAAACACTTGTCCTAAAAGCATCAGCCCAATACATGTTACTTATTTTCTTTGTTTGAAGCATTGATCTAGCCATTTCTACAATAGTGCAATTATTTCTCTCAGTGACACCATTTTGTTGTGGGGTGTAGGCAGTAGTAAATCACCTTTTTATCCCACAATATTTATAATATTTGAGAAATGCATCTGTGCAAAACTCCCATTATCTATCAGTCCTTAAAATTTTTACAACATACTCACTTTGATTCTCTACATTATTTTTGAAATCCTTGAAGCATTCAAAAGCTTCATCTTTAGTTTTCAAAAAATAAATCCAACACATTCTAGAGAAATCATCTATGAAAGTAAGGAAATAAGAATTGTTACTCAATCTTTTGGTATGCATTGGACCACAAATGTCCGAATGTACCAATTGTAGTGGATGGCTTGTTCTCCATGCTTCACCTCTTATAAAATTTGTTCTTGAGTGCTTTCCCAAAGCACATTCTTCACACACCTCCTTGTGCTCTTCAACATTTGGTAATCCACACACCATAGCTTGTGAAGTCAACAACTTCAATCTTGCAAAATTAAGATGACCATATCTCAAGTGCCAAAGCACACTTGGATTTTCTATGGCCACACTAGCAATTTGAGAACCTCCTTGTTCCCCAAATTTAAGAGGAAATAACCTATTATTTGTCATAGGTACATTTGTGACAACTCTATTACAATTATTTTTGTCAAAAATTACACATTTTCCATCTTCAAAAACATGATTATAGTTCTTTTCCATAATTTATCCAACAATAAGCAAATTATATTGGAGTTTAGGAGTGTAATAGATATTTTTTACCTTCTTTGTGCCTTCATTTGTTGAAACCTCCCTGGATCCCATGCCTTCAACTTGTAGCGCCTTGTCATCTCCCAATTTGATCTTGGACTTATATGTGGAATCCATTGTAGAAAATAATTCTTCTTTGCCACTCATATGATTTGAGCAACCAGTATCTAAACTCCAAGTTTAATTGAGATTTTGATCTAATTTTCCATAGGTGAGGAATAAATTTCATGTTCCTTCCTCTTCTCCATAGTTTCCATAATTATTACTTCTCCCTTCTTGAGAAGCCTTGAGTCTACAATCTCTAGCAAAGTGACCAAGCTTGCCACAATGGTAACAAGATTTGTTTGATTTGTCACCTCCTCTTCTTTGGTAGCCATCTCTTGATATACCTCTTGTTCTTCCTCTTCCTCTTGAATATTATCCTCTCCTTTTCTCTCTTCATTGTGTATTGCCATGAGTCTCACCTTCCTTAGATGAGAATACTTTTTCATCACCTCCAAATATTGATGAAGTAGAACCTTGGAGTCTCTCTTCATGGGACATCAAAGAACCAATTAGTGCATCAAATGTGAGATTAGAAAGATCTTTTTATTTCTCAATAATGATTGCAATATGATTCCACTTATGAAGAAGTGTTCTCAATACTTTATTCACAACAACTTCATTTTTTCCATCCTTTCCAAGTGGCTCCATTTTTATAATTACTTTGACTCTCACACAATAATCTCCCACTCTTTCATCTTCTTGCATTTTGATATTCTCAAAATCTCTCTTCAAATTTTGAGGCCTCACTTGCTTTTCTTGATTGATCCCTTGATAGCTATCTTTAAAGGCTTTCCATGCTTCTAGGGCTGTTGAACAAGAAGAAATCCTAGGAAAAATAGTTTTCGCCAATGATTCTTGGAGATGTTAGAGAGAAAAAGAATTCTTCTTTTGGGCATCCTTCTTATTATTCCTATCAATGAAATTCAAGGTGTTCCAATCAACTGGTTCATTGTAGCCTTCTATAATGTCCCACAAACATTTACCTATGAGTAATATATTCATTTTGATAGACCAATACTCATAGTCCAATACATTAAAGTTAAGAATGAGTAGATTGTTATTAGAATCCTTTTATGCCAACCAAAAAAATGTGTGCAATAATAAAACTACTTATTTCTAATCTATATTCAATAAGAAAAAACTACAAAATACTTTTTTTTATGGATGTGAACTGTCTTACTAATTATAGAATATTACCAACAATATTCTTCTCAGAGTGCAGAATCCTTCATTTACTTATTAGGTGCATCAAACTTAAATTTGACTGCCCACACATAAGTTTCTGCAAACCAGACAGTTTGATTGAAGATATTCTTATCCACTGTATGTCAACTGCAAATATTGGCGGATGCCTACAAAATATTGGTAAACATCTTCTATTTGATAGAACGTGACATCTTCTTATGGAATCAATATATTATAGGTTACCAAAGACTTACGTGATGACTTTCCTCATCGATAATGACATGCAACATTAGTTTTTCTACAGATTGCATGAGAGCCAAATGACAGATCAATTCTCCTTTACGACATCCTCTCTTCTCTCATAGTAAATTTCTTCAAGGTAGACTTATCCACACATACATGTAGTTATCCATTGTACACACAGTTCTCCACTTATCCGTATGTTACATTTGACCAAACACAACAAACTACAATAGATCACGAGAAATGCTCATCAACAATTCTTTCACTATATCATGGGCTTCTCAAAATATTCCTCACATGGGATCCTCATTTAGGATGACCACACTCAGCATGTCCTCCTTTGGGATTAATTTACCTTCTATCCCAACATTCTCAGCAAGCCAACAAACTTTCCATGGTGTTGACCCCCAATAGATCAAGCTCCTCATAGTCAACCAGCTCTCCACGTTGTTGTTGATCAATTCTCATTTTCACAGTCTCGAATAGAATTCTTGAGATCTACACAACATTTGTTTAAACAAGGCAACCTCCTTTCAATGCTCAACAACACACCTTCCTCTTGTCCAAATATAGGTATTAAGAACTACACATCATAGAGCGTGCACACACACTCTATGTTAGACCTCTTTTTTAAATATATCTCAGCATGGGTTATGACATCGTTGGACTACGAGCCAGAAATGATCTCATATTTTTTATTTGAAATTTTACAACTACAAGCCACCAATTTATTACTCCCTCATAGGTCTTTTCTACCTAGCGTTATAATTGATAGCCACCCTCTTTCTCCTAGTAGACTAAACTCACAAATTCAGCATTCGTGATGGGTAGATCCTTTTTTTTTATCCATAGGTTTTGATCACTCCTGAACAAACCCAAAAGAGATCTGATACCAAATGATAATATGTAAAAAATACTCTATTGATTCAATCTGCATACAATAATATATATAGCTCTTGATGAGAGCTATGTTAAGTACAAATATATTAAGAAGATTATCATCCCAAGAATTAAAAATAAACAACCTAAATTGAGTTAAATATATTGTGTAAATAGAATTCCTAACAACATGCTAATCTTGGATTTTATCAAACATTGTTTATCCAAGCTAAAAGCTTATTTAATAAATACTAAATACTATGACTTTAGAACTTAGGACTTAGGGAAAATTCCAACAAAAAGGATAGGAAGCATTATTTTTGAGGGTTTGATTTTTGGAGGTTGTTAATTAAAGATTGGATATTATAAGGAGTAATTGAGTAATTAATTTTTGTATGCTTTGATGATTGCTAATTTCAAAGGAGTAATAAGGTGTATTTGAGTTTGATTATTTTTGTGATTGAGAAATATTTCTGAGAGAGAGTTAGTGTGATATTTTGTCATCTAACCATTGAAATTGGCAAAGAAGAAAATTGTGTTTAAGATAGGTTTTTAAGGGCACTTCTACATCAAACAAAAAGGTATGGGCACATCTTCCTATAGAGTGATTGTTGGATGTTGTGAATGCTAAGTTGGAGTGAAAAGGGTTGTTTGATAAGCATTGTTGAGTTTGGTTTTTCTAGAATGAAAGTTGATTCTAGAAACCTTGTTTGATAAGCATTGTTGGAAATATTGAATAAAGCTTTCATATGCTTGAACTAGGGTTTGTGCAAAGAACATGAGTATCATTGTTATGTGAAGTGGTGAACTATCTTGAACTAGGGTTTGTGAAAGAACATGAGTATCATTGTTATGTGAGATTGTTTAATAAGCATTGTTGGAAATAATTGAGTGAGTTGTCATATGCTTGGACTAGGGTTTGTAAGCAAGGAGTGTTTTGTTGAGTGATTGATTAAGTGAAGTTGATTAAGCCTAGTCAAGTGGAAGTATTGAAGTGATAGTTCTAATTCTATGAAACAAATTGTTCTATATTCTAAATTGATTTGAGAAAGAGATTGAGAGTGATTGAGTGTGAAACATATTGAGTCTCTAACAATTCTCTATATGTTTATGTGGTAAAATAAAGAGAGAAAGAAAGTGATTGAGTATTATTGTGAGTGTGAAGCATATTGAGTCTCTAACAATTCTCTATATGTTTCTATGAGATTGGACAAGTTCTAGTGAGGACTTGTTGAGCAGATTTGAGACAAGTCTTGGTGAAGACTTGTTGAGAAATCTGGACAAGTTCTAGTGAGGACTTGTTGAGAGATTTGAGATAAGTCTTTGAGAAGACTTGTGGACATATTGGTGTGAGCTTTTATGGAAGCTTACAATACAGATTTGAGGTGAAGACTTGTTGAGAAGATTTGAGACAAGTTCTAGAGAGGACTTGTGGATAGATTAGTGTGAGCTTTTGTGGAAGCTTACAAGGCAGATTTGAGATAAGTCTTTGAGAAGACTTGTGAGCAGAGTTGGTTGATTGATTTGTTCAAACCTTGGGTTAAGGTTTGGGGTAGATCTAGAAGAGTTGATTTGTGATTGAGTCAAGCTTTGTGTTAAGGCTTGAGGATAATTTGAGGAAAGATTTTGGTGCAGATTTGAGAATAGGTTTGTGCTAGACAAGAAATAAAGATTGAGTATATTTGTGCTAGATAAAAGGACTATGTTTAGTACATATTTGAGGATAGATATTGAGAAAATTTGTGCTAGATCGAAGGACTATGTTTAGTGTAGATTTGAGGATAGAGATTGAGTAGATTTGTGCTAGACCGAAGGATTATGTTTAGTACATATTTGAGATAGAGCTGAGTGCAAGCTTTGGAGGTGACAGAGTATAGAGGATGATAATCTCTAGTGGATAGAGATCCATTAGCGGTAGGGCAGTGAGGATAGGAGTCTTCAGTGGATAGAGATCCATTAGCCAGTGTAGTGGAGGCAACAGTTCTTCTAGAAGATCACCAACCAGAGTAGAGGAGAAAGGAGTTCTCCTATGGATAGAGATCCATGAACTTGATTAGGGGATTGGTGTCTCATTTGGATAGAGGTCCATAAACATTGTAATAGGGAAAGGATTCCCAAGATATTTGTTGAGAAAATTTTAGTGAAATATTTTCTCTGTGGAGTAGCCCACATTGGGTGAACCATGTTAAATTGGTGTCTCTATTATGTGTGGTGATTTGTGCATTGCTTTGATTACTATTGTTGATATTGCTATTGATACATTGCATAATATTGATTGGGAAATAAAAAGTAAAAAGTGGTCTTATACTGTTCACCCCCTCCTCAGTATAAGCTTGTGTTCTTCAATTGGTATCAGAGTAGGTTCCTTCGAAAGAGTTTAACAACTTGAAGGAAAATCTTAAAAGAACACAGATGGATTCTCAGAGTAGATCCTCAGAAAATTTAGCACCATTGTTCGATGGGAACAATTACACACTATGGAGCTCAAGGATGAAGTTTCATCTAATGGCACTTGGAAATGAAGTATGGGAAGTAGTTGAAAATGGATACACACCACCAACAACTCCACCTACAGATAAATATGGTAAGCTTCTACATCATTATAATTCAAGAGCAATGAATGCAATTCAAAAGGGTTTACGTGAAATAGAGTTTATAAATATTATGCATTGCAAATCAACAAAGGATATGTGGGATAAGTTGCAAGGCATATATGAAGGAGATAAAAAGGTCAAAAGGGTAAAGTTGTAAAATTTCAAGAGAGCATTTGAAGACCTAAAAATGAAGGATGAGGAAAATATTGTAGGATATCTACTTCATGTGGATGAGGTTGTTAGCTCCATGCAAGGACTTGGACTTGAAGTTTTAGAACCTGATGTGTGTGATAAGATTCTAAGGTCACTCCCAAAAAGGTTTAGTGAAAATATTTTAGCTATAGAAGAGTCAAAAGATATTGATCATTTGACAAGAGATGAATTACATGGCATTCTCACAACATTTGAGATAAGAATAAAAGAGGAACCTATTCCTAAAAAGGAAGCAGCCTTCAAAGCTACTAAGAAGACAAAGGGTAAGAAGTCAAATTCAAGCAATGAGTCATCCAATGATGAGGAAGCAAATTATGGTAGAAGGAACAAGGATCCAAGAAGATTTAAAGATGTAAAATCAGTTAGATGTTTCAATTGTGGAAAGTATGGTCACTATGCAACTGATTTTCAAGAAGCTAGAAATAGCAATGATGAAGAAAAATAGGATCATAAGAATAGGGAATCAAAAAAATATAGGTACCAAAAGAAAGGCAAGGATGGACAAGGCAAACAAGGAAAGAAGTTCTTTCAAAGACAAAAGAAGAGTTACTATGCAGACAAGGCAAGTAAGTACTCAAGTGATAGTGATAATAGTTCCTCAGATAATGATAAAGATGAAGTTCTATTTTTGATAGAAGAAAAAGAAGAAGTTAAGAAAAGGTCACCAATAATTCTCAAGTGTTTTAGATGTGGTAACTTTGGACATCTTGAAGATAGTTGTACAAAGAGTGGTTTCAGTTTCAGTGATGATGAATATGAAGATACACTTGAAGGACCAGAAGAGAATATTCTAATGGCACTAGAAGAAGAAGGAGGTGATCCTATAGAAGACAAGTCAGAAAATAATGAAGATGTTTTCAAAGGCAAACAAATAGAGGAAGAATCAGAGAAAGGAGAAGTTGATCTTGAGGGAGAGCTTATTTATGCTCTTAACACATTAAAGAAGGTAAGAAAGCAAAATTCCCAACTTAAGCTTCAGTTTCAAGAATGTGATGAAGAGAAAGGAAAGCTTATAGAGGATCTAAATAAGTCAATGGCTAAGACAAAGAAGTTCAAGGATAAGTTAGATGCAAAGATCTTAGAATGTGAAAGGTTAGAACATGAAGTGGCTCTACTAAGGGAAGAAATAAAAGAGTCTAAAGATAGGTTACACAGGTTTGGAAAGAGCTCAAATATTGTAGATAAGATGATCAAGGTACAAAGATGGTCAAAAAACAAAATAGGTCTTGGTTTTGAACAGGTACAAAAGAAACAAGAAGAGGAGTCAACCTCAAGTTCTGAAGAAGAAGAAACTTCAGAAGAAGATAGTGTAAGAGATAGTGAGACTTCTGAGGATGAGTTGGACAATAGAAAGTTCAACAAGGAAAGGAACAATGCACAAATGAGAAACAGATGGAACATGAATCAACATAGGGTAAAAGAGACTAAGAGACCAATGAGGTCAAGACAAGGAAATTTCAATGGATGATGTTTCTCATGTCATAGATTTGGGCACAAGGCTTCACAATGCAGGACACATGAAAGATAGGAATATGGAAATTTCAGAAACAGGTATATTTTTCATGGGTATTGCTACTCATGTAATCAGTTTGGTCACAAGGCAATGAATTGCAGGGTTCATGACAGGAATAGATATGGCTTCACCAGGAGAAATCCCAAGATATTTGCACCTCCAAGGAATAACAATATCAAGTGTTATAAGTGCAATAATGATGGACATACAACAAAGTGGTGTAGAGCAAAAATTCCAGAGACAAGCAGGAACAAAAATAGTTAGAGGAATCAAAAGGATCAGATGAGAAGAAAAGTGGACAAAGGTAAATATTAGTGCATGCTGGGAGTAGAAATACTCCCACCCTAGAATTAACCACCTCAAGAGGAGGTGGGGGAGGGGCTAAGCTAAGAGTCTCATTCTTAGCCCCGAGCCCCAAAGGTGACCCTTTGCCATTGATGTCAAAGGGGGAGAGATTTGAGTAAGGGGGAGAGATTTGATTTAAGGGGAGAGCATTGAGTCAGGGGGAGCAGTTTCCCAAGGGGAGTAGAACATAAAAGGTTAAGGAAATGGTAAAAGGTAATTGGGTTGCCATCAATGACAAAGGGGGAGATTGTTGGACATTTTGAGTAATTGAGTTGTCATTGATGTCAAGAGTCAGTTTCAGTGAGCAATGCAAGAAGAAGCGGTTTCGAAATTAGTGCAAAAGGAAAGTCCACGTCCAGTTGGTCAGATCCGGTTCTAGGTGGTCAGATGAGGTTCAAAGAGCAATGAAGAGGCCCAAGCAAAATAATATTATAATATTTTATTATAATATTAAAAGGGGAGATTTAAATTAATTATAAATTAATTTAAATAATTTCATTATAATAATTTATTAATTAATTTAATTAACTTCTAAAGTTATTAAGTTAATTATAGATTAATTATAATTTAATTATAAAATTAATTTATGTTAATTAAAATAATCCTAAAGTTAGGATTATAAAGTTTATTTTATAATTCGAATTCAAAAATTTGAATTATTCACCGACGTTTTCAAAGCTTGGTCTATGCATATAAAAGGGGGCAAGACTTTGTCTAAACCCCATCCATGTAATTCGCATGTGCTATGCTCTCGACTATCGTGCGCAAGGGAAGAGAATATTTCATATTTCAAAGGTTTTCAGTGGCAGAGGATAAGACAAAGAGGAGTAGAGCTCCTTCTTCATTGCACAATGTTGTGTAGCATAGCTGGCAATCGAGGGAGGTGCTAAGTTTGGTAGGCTCATGGTGCAAGGTTTGAAACCTATCGACTTTGGTTTTGCAAAGTGGAAGTGATTTGTTTTTGTGCGTTGCACCATCGGGGAAGGCACAAAGGGAAGGCGTTAGCTTTCCTCTTTGTGGGAAGGCATGTAGCCCACGTGGTGGGCTAGCGCCT
Source organism: Wollemia nobilis (assembly GCA_028583015.1). Taxonomy (NCBI): domain Eukaryota; kingdom Viridiplantae; phylum Streptophyta; class Pinopsida; order Araucariales; family Araucariaceae; genus Wollemia; species Wollemia nobilis. The sequence continues at coordinate 160,868 of JAQPPZ010016791.1, forward strand.
TGCTAAGGCGCTCGGCTGGGAGAGGTTCCATGTTCGAAACCCATTGAGGCCCTTTTGCATAGTAAGAGGTATGCGCTCATGATTTGCCAAGGTTAATTGCTATTTTCAGATTTGCTAAAGGTTGAATAAAAATAAATATTTTTGAGGGTTATAAAGTTTATTTTTAAAATTTGATTATTGAGTATTTGAGGGAGATAAAAGGATAGGAAGCATTATTTTTGAGGGTTTGATTTTTGGAGGTTGTTAATTAAATATTGGAGATTATAAGGAGTAATTGAGTAATTAATTTTTGTATGCTTTGATGATTGCTAATTTCAAAGGAGTAATAAGGTGTATTTGAGTTTGATTATTTTTGTGATTGAGAAATATTTTTGAGAGAGAGTTAGTGTGATATTTTATCATCTAACCATTGAAATTGGCAAAGAAGAAAATTGTGTTTAAGACAGGTTTTTAAGAGCACTTCTACATCAAACAAAAAGGTATGGGCACATCTTCCTATAGAGTGATTGTTGGATGTTGTGAATGCTAAGTTGGAGTGAAAAGGGTTGTTTGATAAGCATTGTTGAGTTTGGTTTTTCTGGAATGAAAGTTGATTCTAGAAACCTTGTTTGATAAGCATTGTTGGAAATATTGAATAAAGCTTTCATATGCTTGAACTAGGGTTTGTGCAAAGAACATGAGTATCATTGTTATGTGAAGTGGTGAACTATCTTGAACTAGGGTTTGTGAAAGAACATGAGTATCATTGTTATGTGAGATTGTTTAATAAGCATTGTTGGAAACAATTGAGTGAGTTATCATATGCTTGGACTAGGGTTTGTAAGCAAGGAGTGTTTCTTTGAGTGATTGATTGAGTGGAGTTGATTAAGCCTAGTCAAGTGGAAGTATTGAAGTGATAGTTCTAATTATGTGAAACAAATTGTTCTATATTCTAAATTGATTTGAGAAAGAGATTGAGAGTGATTGAGTGTGAAACATATTGAGTCTCTAACAATTCTCTATATGTTTCTATGGTAAAAATAAAGAGAGAAAGAAAGTGATTGAGTATTATTATGAGTGTGAAGCATATTGAGTCTCTAAAAATTCTCTATATGTTTCTATGAGATTGGACAAGTTCTAGTGAGGACTTGTTGAGCATATTTGAGACAAGTCTTGGTGAAGACTTGTTAAGCAGATTGGACAAGTTCTAGTGAGGACTTGTTGAGAAAATTTGAGATAAGTCTTTGAGAAGACTTGTGGATAAATTAGTGTGAGATTTTGTGGAAGCTTACAATACAAATTTGAGGTGAAGACTTGTTGAGAAGATTTGAGACAAGTTCTAGAGAGGACTTATGGATAGATTAGTGTGAGATTTTGTGGAAGCTTACAAGGCATATTTGAGATAAGTCTTTGAGAAGACTTATGAGCAGAGTTGGTTGATTGATTTGTTCAAACCTTGGGTTAAGGTTTGGGGTAGATCTAGTAGAGTTGATTTGTGATTGAGTCAAGCTTTGTGTTAAGGCTTGAGGATATATTTGAGGATAGATTTTGGTGCAGATTTGAGGATAGGTTTATGCCAGAAAAGAAACAAAGATTGAGTAGATTTGTGCTAGATCGAAGGACTATGTTTAGTGCATATTTGAGGATAGATATTGAGAATATTTGTGCTAGATCGAAGGACTATGTTTAGTACATATTTGAGGATAGATATTGAGCAGATTTATGCTAGACCGAAGGACTATGTTTAGTACAGATTTGAGATAGAGCTGAGTGTAATCTTTGGAGGTGATAGAGTATAGAGGATGATAGTCTCTAGTGGATAGAGATCCATTAGCCAAGGTAGTGAGGATAGGTCTTATGAGTGAGGATAGGAGTCTTTAGTGGATAGAGATCCATTAGCCAGTGTAGTGGAGGCAATAGTTCTTCTAGAAGATCACCAACCAAAGCAGAGGAGAAAGGAGTTCTCCTATGGATAGAGATCCATGAACTTGATTAGGGGATTGGTGTCTCCTTTGGATAGAGGTCCATAAACATTGTAATAGGGAAAGGTTTCCCAAGATATTTGTTGAGAAAATTTTAGTGAAATATTTTCTCCGTGGAGTAGCCCACATTGGGTGAACCACGTTAAATTGGTGTCTCTATTGTGTGTGGTGATTTGTGCATTGCTTTGATTATTGTTGTTGATATTGCTATTGATACATTGCATAATATTGATTGGGAAAGAAAAAGTAAAAAGTGGTCTTATACTGTTCACCCCCCTCTCAGTATAAGCTTGTGTTCTTCAATATAGTATCGATGCCTCAAGAATCCTTTATGATAGCCCAAACTTCCTTAGCACCTATGAGAACTGGATCAACTCCACCTCATTGCTATACCTCTAAACCATAAATCTAGCCTAAAATACTCTCCATAGCTTCTCCCTATCACCTATCTAACTAGCACCTCACCATGGTCTCTAAAGCACCTGAGTAGGTGTTAGCCCTACCCACAGATCTGGTACTCCTATTTAATCCAAATAGGACAACTCGATTGCACCTCCTTAACCACTATTTATATTATATCTTAGGTTTTCTACCCATCCCATGCATTAGTAGGAAAGCCCATAGGTTGAGCCACACTAAAGTTCTCCCAGCCCCAACACTACAGTAGCACACTGCATCCCATGCCATTTTGCCCTCACCTCCTCATCTCATACAACTCATGGTACAACTAAGCTAGCAGAGCAGGTGCCCATGCATACTCTTGAGGCTCATTAATAATATCATACACAAGCCTCATCATGTTCCAAGGGTTGACAACTAGTGTTGTTTGAGGCCACTATGTTGGCCAACATGAACATGACCAAGGTGGGAAATACCTCCAAATTTTGATCCATAAACATCACCAAATACCTTATCCCTCCACCCTTCACACTTACATCCCACCATCCATTTCCAAAAATTTGGGTCATCTCATGCTCCTTATTGTGTCTAACCTCGATAGGTAGCCCCTCATTAATACTTTGAGGATGTGATATACATACTCAAGTGTCACTGTTACCTCACTAGTAGGGAGCTAAAAGATCCCCCTATCTAGATCCCATCTATTTTTCAAGGTAGATAGATGCCCCTCAGCCACCCTCATCACATCAATCTGGGATACCATAGCCAGTACCACCTTCTCCAACCATTTCTACTGCTCATATTGTAGCACCTTTCTCATCCCTGGTATGAGAGGAGAGAACTGATTCTAAGCTTCCAATATCTTCCATTGCAACACAACACATGTACAATGCACATACATTAATGTTACATTCATTTGCATACTCAAAATAAATTTGCACAAAGTTAAAGGAAAGAGTGCCAAGATCACTTACCTTAGCAACATGCACCTTCAATCCTTCCACTACATCTACACCCTCTATTGCCATAGCTTTCACACCACCAAACTCCTTCACTCCACCTCACTTTTTCACTCTCCTTCATATGGAGCTTCTGGAATTCATGAATAGAAAGAATGAAACTGATTTCATCTAGACTATTTATAGCTATTTTTGGTGCACTGGAATGCCTATGGACATTCACAGGTATATTAAAATACTGACCAAAGTCTACAAAGTGCCAAACACTTATGGGTGTTTGAGGATGCTTAAGACGCTGGTCAGCATCTACTGTCAAAATTGGTAGAAATACCAAAATGATCCAAAAATGTAGATTGGATCCACAAAATAATTTCAAATTACATTCATTTCATCATCATATTATTTTTTGTTAAAACAAAAATCAATTTTGTGACCAAAAATCACAAAATCACTTTACAACTTTCAAAACACACCAAAACGGTCCAAATTTTCACAAAATAACCACATTCATCATGTCAATCATTCATTACATCATTTCATTCATTTTTTTATAAAATGGATTAATGTGGATGGTTAATGTTTGTTTACGACCAAAAGTGGTAAAATTATCCAAAATTGCTTCAAAAACACTCCAAACAAATGTTAAAATTTCACAAAATCATGCAATTCATTCATCAATGCATTTTCATCATCATATTTTTATTTCAACATAATAAAATCCACCAAAAATTGCATTTGCATCAAACATTTATCAAATTTTCATACAATTTCAAGTGAACCTCGTATCTAGTGGTTTATTCTATCTCCTTGGTGGCTGCAACGATTTTTTATCCATGCAATTTGGTAATATATTTAGATCACTATAAGAACACTTTCTCATCATCATTCAACATCCTCTTATTCACTCGTCGCGATATCGTGACAATTTTGAGAACTGGGCACCGAAAGGAAAAACCGTCGTGATATCGTGACACTTTTGGCGGTTTGGTGTCATAAGGAAAACCCGTCGCGAAATCACGACAATTTTGGCTTTCCAGTGGATTGGCGAAAACTGTCGCGATATCGTGACGCTTTTGCGATCTGGATGCCATAAGGAGAATTCGTCGCGATTTCGTGACACTTTTGTCGAAGGGTTGCTGGTGGGTGCTGTCGTCGCGACTTTGCGACATGTCACGATTTTGCGACATGTCGCGATTTCATGACATGTCATGATTTCGCAACATGTCACATTTTTGCGACTGTTGGCACCGCAGTGGGGGAGCCGGGGTTGACTGTCGCGATCTCGCGACATGTCGCGATTTCATGACATGTCGCTTTTTCGTGCCCAGTTGACTTCTTTGCTTTGTGTTGTGCTGGGTTGCCTTTGTGCTCTTCTCTTGTAGTGTTGTTTGTTGTTCTTGGTTGGGATGTGTTCTCTCCCGCTTGTAATTGCTCTTTGTATTAATACAAGTTTTTCATTTTTTTCAAAAAAAAAAACATCCTCTTATTCACACACAAAATCATTTTGTGTTACTCATGTCTCAAGTGAGCCTATGCCCAAGTTAACTTGCTCAAAACACTATCATTGATAGCCTTGTTCATGGGGCTTGAAACAAGGACAAAAATACATTTTCAACATTTTATTTTACATTGATAGTTGTCATGGAGATAGGTCTTGCCTAGGTTGATTGGTTCCATTTGAGGTAATTATTATACAATCACTAGATGATCCTCCATGGGTTGACTCTTTTTATTTTTATGCATTTTCATCACTTTGCATTTCAATGACGCCAATTGGCATGTTTTCCAATAGCATGGAATCACTCCAAACTTAGGGTATCTAGATTTGATTTTGATCTCCCACATCGGGATACATAATTTACATCATTCATCATACATATACATTTGGTAAAAATCCCTTTTCTGTTGGGACTAAAATAGAATTCACTTAGATCCACACTTTCAAAAACCCCTTTCTCCATTGGAGCAAAAATGACATCAATTTACATTATTCATATCATCAATTTACATCATTCATATCATCCACATATACATCACACATTTGCAATTACACCATTCATATGAATCAATACCCATAATTTTATCAATTGGCTTATGATATTCATTCTTCACTCATTCACCAATTGAGGGGGTAAGCTACACATACAAATTCTTTTATCTTCAAAATCATGTTTGTGCTCCAATGAAAGAAATTTGCTTCACCATGCCAATCAAGTTTCTTATATTTTTGCATAGCATTGTGTTTCATGCAATTCAATGCAAAAAGGAGCATCTATAGACACCAAAATATAGCCACTTGTCATCCATCCGAGTCCTCAAATCATAAACATTCATTAGTTATATATATATATTAATATTTTATATATTATATTTATATATATTTAATAAATATATATGTATTTATATAAATTAATCATATCCATCCATCACATTTTAATCTTAGCCATCCATCCATCTCAATCCATGCCACTTACCCAAACTTAATCTCCACCCTTCCTCATGTTTTAATCTCAACCACTCATTTTATCATCAAAACCCTAACATGTTCAAAGGTAGATTATAAATTATGAGTCATTTTAATGAATCAAGCCCTTAGTCCCTAATGCTTAATCTCTCCTTAATCCCCTTGAGAACCTTAGGTACCTTAGAATCTTAATTTCTTTATATTCTTCAGTCCTTTTTCCCTAGCCACTTCACCCTCACTTTTGTTGCTCACTACCACATTGCATCTTTTCCATCACCACCAAACCCGCACCTATGAGATCTGGTTATGCAATACTTCCATCAATCCCTAAATTCCCCCAAAGCTATAAAAACATCTATGGGTATTTCTAGAATTTTCTAGTGCACCTGCAACCTTTACAGAATGCCTATGGGTATTTCCTGTAGCAGATCTATAGTCCTACGACACTCGGGTGCTGTCCAAGAATCCTCATTACCATGAAAAATAGAAGCAGAGATAGAAATTAGAATGTTGGCAAGGTACAAATTTATTTGCACTTATTTTATATTTTTATAATTTCTATTTATAGTGTTACAATGCAACATCTAGGGTTTTAGTTTTTTTATCTCTTTGAGGGCCTCAGACAGTGGAGCCCTCGTAGGTGCTTCTAATCCCTTTTTATTTTTGTCCTATTTACAGGTACATGAGTCATATATCTGGAAGCTATTGAAGTTAGGGTGGTGTTGTAGGGATACACAAGCTCACCCACAACTCTTTTTTGGATCGAATATGAGTGAGAAGACACCAATTATTCTTTGAAACTAGGGTTTTTAAACCTTAGATATTGTAATAATTGTATCAATACCACAAATGATGTTGTAAATATTGGATATCAAGGCTCCATTTTATATCAATAAAATATTATCTCCATTCATTATGCTTGAAGAACACAAGCTTATACTGAGAGGGGGTGAATAGTATAAGACCCATTTTTACTTTTTTTTTTAATTCAATATTATGCAGTATATAGATATCAGTATCAATAGTAATTTTTCAAATCAATGCATAAAACACCATACACAATAGAGACACCACAATTTATGTGGTTCACCCAATGTGGGATACTCCACGAAGAAATATTTTACTAAAATTTTCTCAATCAATCTCTTTGGGAATCCTTCCCAATTATAATATTTATGGACCTCTATCCAAAGGAGATGTTGATCCCCTAATCTCAAGTTCATGGATCTCTTCCATAGAAGAAATTTTTCCTCTTCTACTCTGGCTAGTGATCTTCTAGAAGACTATGTCTCTCTACTGCACTGACTGGTGGATCTCTCTCTAATTGAAGACTCCTCACTTAGATCTATCTTCAATTGTCCTGGCTACTGGATCTCTATCCACTAAGACTCTGTCCTCTATACTTTTTTACTTCCAAATATCTATATCAATAGGTTCACTCATAAATTTCTCAAATCTACTCAACAAGCTCACTCAGAACTTGTCCAAATATTCTCAATAATCTCACTCAAAACTTGTCCAAATCTGCTCAACAGGTCCACATAGAACCTGCTCAAATTTGCTCAACAGGTCCACACAGAACCTATCCAAATCTTCTCAAAAGGTCCACATAGAACCTGTCTAAATCTGCTCAACAAGTCCTCTCTAGGACTTGATCAAATCTGCTCAATAAGTCCTCTCTAGGACTTGCTCAAATTTGCATTGCAAGCTTCCACAAAAGCTTACTCAAAATCAGTCCACAAGCCTTCTCAAAGACTTATCTCAAATCTGCTTAACAAGCTCACACAGAACTTGTCGAATCTCATAGAATCATACAGAGAATTTTTAGAGACTCAATATGTTCTATACTTAATGCTTAATCAATATATCAACTCAATATCATAGAAGCATAAAGAGAATTGTTATAGACTCTATATGTTCTATACTCAAATCCCACTATCAACTCAAATCAATATCATATAAGCATAAAGAGAATTGTTAGAGACTCTATATGTTCTATTCTCAAATCTCAATCTCAACTCAAATAAATCTCATAGAAGCATAAAGAGAATTTTTAGAGACTCTATATGTTCTATTCTCAAATATCAATCTCAACTCAAATCAAGAATATACAATAGTTTGTTTTATGGAACTTGAACAACCACTTGACTAGGCTCAATCAACTCAACTCAACCAATCACCTCAATGAACAATCCTTTCTCACAAACCATATTCAAAGCATGTATCCATCAACTCAAAATGTTTCCAACAATGCTCAACAAGAAATCTCACATAACAATGATACTTGTGTTCTCTTCTAATTCAAGTTCAAGTTCTTTTCACAACCAATGGGTTCCAACAACAATTCTTATAAAACAAGATTTAATAACAACTCTCAATCCAGAAAACTTGAAGCATTAAATCAATCACTTTCAAAAATGAAACCACAATCAATCCTTTTCACTCCAAATATATTTTCAGAAATCAACCACCATAATCAATCAATAGTATAATGTGCCCATACCTTTTATGAAGATGAAGAAGCCTCTTTGGAAATATGCCAAAATCACAATATTATTTTGCTAATCTTCACAAGGGTTAGAAGATCACAAAATAATCAACATTACTCCACTTCAAAATAATATTTACCACGGCTTTTAATTTAGAAAACCTTCTTAAGAATTAATGCACAACTTCCTTATCAATTCTAAAACCACTTGTACCATTAAATAAAATAAATCAAATCATTTCATAACCTTGTCACTCCACAAACCACTTATACCATAAAATAAATCAAATATTTTATATCCTTCCTTTCAATACTTTTACACTCAAAAATAATCACAAAGCTTTCTTAGGCAATATCTCACATTAATAAAATATCAAACCTTATTAAAATATTAAAGATTGCTCAACCTTATATCTCCCACAAAAATCATAATCAAACCTTAGCAAGAAAATATTTTAATTAAAATATTTACCCTCGCAAATATCGGAGTTAAAGTGCACACCTCAAAGGAGCCCTCGAAGGGCTTTGGTATTTTTAACCTCTGCCCATCATGCTATCAAGTGGCAGCTAAGCCATGTGGGCTAACATTGCCCACATAAGTTCCTTGGGCACTCTATTCCTTAAGTTGTGTGCGCTTTCCTCACAAGGTGCCAAAACTTTGACCGTCCACGACTTGACTGCCCATGTCACACTCCACGAAATTTGTTGTGCAATATTTGGATGCCAAGCACTTTAGGTTTTTGAAAATCATGTGACACGACTTAGGTTTATTAAATGGAAAACCTTTGGCTTATTTATATAATCCATCCTTCAATGTGAATGCATAAGCCTTTTTAATATTGCTCTCATGACATCGACGACGCCAATAAGAAAGGAGGGAAAAAAAACCTTTTATTTAATTTTAAAATTAAAATTTAAATTAAACCTTTAAAATTAAATTTCTCCATCATCGGTGCACCTTTTTCAATGAAATGAAAATCCAACTTGGGTTTTAAGAAAAACCCATTTCAAATCTGTCATCCATTGGTTTTAAATAAAACCTTTCCTTGCCTTCCTTTGTTTTCATAAAAAACTTTTGCTAAGCTTCCCTTGAAGCTCCTTTTGGAACCAAATTTCATGCATCCCTTCTAGAACCTTTGATAAAAACCTTTGCTTCTCATGAAGCTCTTTGTGGATAGTGCTTACTTACATAGGTCCTTTTGACATCAATGACAACTTTTAGCCTAGGGACTCAAAATGTCCAACATATGCAACATATTATGTATTGGTTCTATTTATTTTCTTTTGTATTTTTCATTTTTTGATTTAGTGTGTATCTATTTCCCCTTCTTTTCCTTGTTTTCTTAATTTTTTTATTTCAACAATTTTCTTGACAATTTTAAGCAGCAACAGTTTCTAGACAAGAGTTTGCAATAGTTTTATTTTTCAATAGTTTAGAATTATTCAAATTTAGCATGGACTGATTTCAATTAGTTTCAATTTAACATTTTCCCTTTATGTCATTTCAATTTAGCAAGCATAAAATAGTTTCTGTTTTAGCAATTTCAATTCTGCAAATTGTCAATTCCTGCAATTGTAGCTTAAGTGTTAAATTCTACAATTTCAATTTTGTAAGTTAAATTAGCTTTAATTTTACAAAATAGGATTAGTGTGACCTAAACACAACAAAAAAATCATCTATTTAACTGAATAAAACTTGTGAACTAATTTCTTGAACTATATATTGCCAAAACCTTCTATCATACATAGCCTTGGACACTGCATTAGATTGAAAAATATTGAAAATTAAATGATGATAATAACAACACTAATAATTTTTGGTGCCGTTATTAGGGAAACATAGGTTTTGTTTGTTTTTTAAAGCAAAAAACTCCTTTCAATGATGCCTTGTTCTGAGATACCATGACTAGGGGGTTCTACACCATCAAATTCACCTAGGAGTCATGCCCGACCCTACACGCACCAACATTATCAATTGGATTTTGGGTACCCAATTCAAATTTTTGGTAGGATGGTTATTTGAACCTAAAAAAACTCCCTTGGAGGATTGCCCTCTCCTCTCCAACTCACCTACAACACCTAGGTAAACATTGGTGTTGTTAGAAGATAAAACAATCAAAATAATTGTTGGTTGTGTTAAGTTGTGAACTTTAGAGTAAAAACCTGAAATAGAGAAACTTGCATGAAACATAGTTGTGAAACTAATAGTTGCAATTCACAACATTAGAAAAACAAGTAAAATAAATGAATAGGTTAAGGGATGAAAATGGAATATTTCTTAAAATCCCTTTACCTTCCACAAGTAGGTGACACTCACGCCAAGGTGGTGAATTGTCTACATTTGAGCTTCCTGATGAACTTGAAAGTAAACCACCATTCCTATCATCAAGAAGTATTGAGTCTCCTAAGAGAGAAATTGTAGAGGAGCAACTCGCTACTACCTCCTCACCCACTCTTGATAAATCCTCGTCATCAGGATATTTTAAATGAATTTATAACAATATTTTGGAGGATACCATAGCTAATGGGCAAGGAAACATAGATAGGGGTAATAATATCCACACTCAAGTAGACAATCCTACTCTTGCAAGTACTTTCAAATATCCAATTTGATTAAATCCTACAAAAAATTCTTATATGAAAACAATTTCACCTTCGATGCTATTGAAATTTTAGGGGGTTGCATCTAAATATCCTAATCAATTCTTGTTTGAATTGAAGGTTGTGTGTCAAACATACGATTACATAAATGACAATGAGAAACTAAAAGTTTTTCCCTCCAAAATCAAAGAATCGACTTTGCACTGGTTTATGAGTCTAGAGCCCAAATCAATCTGAACCTAGGATGAAATAGAGAGAGCATTTCTAGATAAATACCAAGAATACTGTAGGGTGAAAAATAAGAAGGATGAACTCTTTAGAATCAAACAAGAACAAGATGAAACTCTAGAGGATTACTTGGATAGGTTTGCATTTCTACAAAAGAGATGTGGGCTTGTTGTATCAAAAATGTGTAAGGTCATATTTTTACGAGGATTACAAGATGATTCTAGAGAAATTCTAGATTTAATGGGCAAGGGAGATATAAGCACCCTTAAAATTTATGAAATTCTAAAGTTATACAAAAATTACTCATGCAAAAGACAACAAAGACGAAAGTGAAGTAATAATAGTAGTGATTTGAAAGAGCTTATGGAAGAATTTTCCAATTTAAAAATTGACATCTTAGTACATCTTAATACCACGTTAGGGGATATGAATGCAAAATCCAACTTTATAATACCCCTAGATATTTCCTATCCAAGATGCAAAAATAAACATGCTCTTCAAGACTGTCCTCTAAAAAAAACTTCTATATCTACTATTTGTAGCATTTGTTCCAAGGGACATATCACTAATAAATTCCATCTACTCCGAGGACTCAAAAATATTTTGGAAACAAAAACTAAAGAAATCAGCTTTTTTGGGCAAAGACAAGGATAAAACTTTTCATAATATCAAAATACATCACGTTTTCACACAAATTGAGGATAAAATCATTAGACTATGCCATGGGGTTATTCAGAACCACCAAAACAACATTGGAATCAACCTCCATGGATAAATCCTCAAGATTGGTCATAATTTGGGTGGAAAAATTCACAATTGAATCAACCCCATCCACCTTGGATGCAAGCCTAATATCATGGACAGAGTTTGGGACAACAGTATCCATCATACTAGGGACAAAGAAGATACCAAGGTCAATATTGGGGTAAAAATACTAATTCAATATGATCATATTTCTATCACAGCCTGCTCATTTAAATTATCAAACCAAGGAACTCGTAAACTTGCAAAGTGCCATGTTCAAGTTTAATTACAAAACCATTCTGATATGATTCCACTAAACCTATTATTGGGGGAGTGTTGTGAAATATCGTTGATTCATCCATACCGATTAAAATCATGCATAAGTAAAAGTATAGGAAAATAAGTCACACCACACGACTTGAAAATAAAGGAAAGTAGTAAATCACACTTGCAGAAATAAAAGATACATCACACCAAAAATAAACGATCTACTCCAAAAAGCAAATAGAAATTAGGGGAGTAATACTAGCTTAGAGTGGGCCCACGCTCCAGTAGCTTTCGCTCGACTAGTTAAAAAGATAAAATGCAAATGGAATAAATCTCAAGCACTTTTATTAATATTGTAGTACGATGATTACATACATCAACACTCTTAAATAATTGCCTTCCTATCTTAGAGAAGTCTATGTGTTTATATAACACACACATAACTTCCTGTTACAGTGCTATTAAAATAGAAGGCCTAGTTACAGTCTAAACTGAGATAGTTTAGTTAATGTAATAGGTGTATGATAAAAACATCTAAATATATTTTTGACTTTTCTTGGAGATAAAAGATTTTTAGGTTCAATATCTGTGTTGCCCATGCTCTACTTCATCAATTGGTTACACATTTATTCCAATACAGCTGGGACAACCCATAAATTTGGTAGTCTTCCAAGGATAGCATGTGTGATGTGGAGTCAATAGTTTACCATGGTCAACAAGACCTTCTTTAGCTACATGATAAAAGTGTTTAACATCAAGGCACCTACCTTAAGAGTAAGGCACATATTTGGAGAGTAAGGTGCCTAAGAGTAAGGTACCTACCTCTAGAGAAAGGTGCCTACCTGAAGAGTAAGATGTCTACTTGTAGAGTAAGGCACCCACCTCTAGAGTAATGCACCTACCTGAAGAGTAAGGTGCCAATGTGTAGAGTAAGGTGCCTACTTGTAGAGCAAGGTACCTACTTGTAGAGTAAGGTGCCTACCTCTAGAGTAAGGCACTTATAGAGTAAGGCACCTACTTTTAGAGTAAGGTGCCTACTTGTAGAGTAATATGCCTATATAAAGAATAATATGCCTTCTTGAATATCAAGGTGCCTTCCCAATATGCCTTAGACTCATTGAAGAAGAAGCATGCCAGGTCCACGTAGGACCTTGACTGATCAAAAGATGACAAAATTAGCAAATATCTACACAAAATACACTTCATACACAAATTAGATAATGCACATAATTTTATTAAATAGATACATAATAATTCATAAAAATATACAAATCTTATTATACTTCCATGCAAAAACCATTAGAACTCATACAAAAATATGAGCATTTCTGATGATCATCCCCCCATACCTAATATGTGCCATGCCCTCGTGGTACCTTAATTCGGTAGTCAACCCATTCATGTAGGCCTTACCCTTCTATTTTATTTTTTTATTAGTGACCTTGACCTTCTCCTCATTCTAGAGTTTTCATTTTTGCTAAGGGGTACTAGTTTACTGTGGGATATTTTTGGGTTGTGTTGGCTTTCAACTATACTGACTTTTTGTTGTGTTGGGTTGGATTTCATCTTTCGAATGCACTGGCTTCTTGCTACACTGGTTGTCTCCCTATTCTACTTGTTCCAAAACCTATGCTAGGCCCCATAGCCATGGTTGTTTCTCCCATATAGAATGTGGCTTCTACTTCCTACCAAAAATCGGTATGTTGAGGCCGTAACTCTCTAAATGGAATATCAGAGTCATCCCTCTATCGTCTGATCACCCTTGTTTTATATATCAAAAATTCTTCAAGGGTGAGGTAAGCATTTTATTTATAAATCATCGCTACCTTTTATTCTGGTCTGAATATCCCCTATCTGTCCATATACCTACACACTCTGGAGGGTCATCCATAGGACAAACTGTATATCCACTAGAACTAGTCTTCCATAGTAGGGTCGATGCAAATGCTAGTACCTCTCTCAACCTTCTTAGAAACTTTTCTAGTTACCATTGCCACCTCAAATTCTTTGTAGTCTTTCAAATTTCTCTTTTCACTCAAAAAAACCTTACATACCTTCCATCCATTCTTCGTCTGACTAGACTATCGGTTCTACAAATTTAACCTTGGCATTTCTCTTGGCACTCTTCTGAGGCACCTTCCTATTGGGTCTCTTTGATATTGTGATAGATTGTGTATGGATGTCCTCCTCTCCCATGGGATATGCCTCCCTATTTTTGTTAGAGGATTCAGGTATTTTCTCCTCTAGTCTTGAATCACTCACAACTACTTCCGCTATCTCCTGCTCACCCAAAGACTATTCTACGGGTCCTTTCATTGTGGGTACTAGTTGCTCTTGAGAGTCCTCCTTAGTGTCGGGTGTAGTGTCATACCTCTATATTTGACTTGAGCAGTATTCATTGTCAATAATATCTATTATAGGAGGCTCTATTTAAAAAATAGAGTTCCCCTATTCCTCTACCATCATCCTATCGAAAGTGAATGAAATATCCCCTACTTCCCTATCTTCATTTTTGGTGTTCAACTTGATCACCCCAAACTAAACTACCATTTCTAGTGAGGTTGGAGAGTTCATGGGAACTTCAATTACCCAGTCTATTTGGGTGTAATCATCTATTCGTTCCACCACCATGGCCCGTAGTTGTTGATTTTTTTCTTTGAGCTATTGAACTAGTTGCTATAGTTGAGCTACAGTGGCCTCATAACTCTACATTTCCCTTGTAGTAATTTCTTGAAATCCATCAAAAAGTGCCTACACTTAGAAATACTCACTCTACCAAGTGAGACCTTACTGCATTGAGTTGAGCTACTATCATAGGTATATCGAAGGTTGTGGGTTCTATGGACAAAGTCTGCAATGATTGGGCAATGAACTCAAACTTTGTATCCTTCCGTTCTTCCTCACTCATAAGAATTTATAACCGTAGATACATCCTACCACTTATACCCTCTATTCGGTGAGCCATTGGTTTAGGACTAGAAGAATCCATCTTGTCCTCTACATCATTAGGTAAGGAATATTACCCTTCAACTACAACCTCTTGGGAGATTTGGGGTTGTTCTTCTTCTCCTTCAACTGCTCCTCATAATAAAACTTCCTACCCTACTTTGGTAGCAGACTGCATCTACACACCAAAATTTTGATCCCTTAAATCGATAGGTTCTCCCTATGTTCCTTGGCATAGTTGATCAAAGCTATAATTAACCTATGATGGGCTAGGATAGAGACTTCTCCTCTCTAATATCAATAAGCCTCATCCTGCAGAGCATTTTCTAGATAGAATGACACATTTATTTTTTTCCCATGCACTAGGTGATTCAAAAATTTCATGTGGTTTACATTCATGTGCGAGTATTTTCCTATGCATGTGAAGAATCTTGCTACTTGTTTGAAGAGCTTCTGCAAGTGCTCCATAAGTCTTTGTTTTGGTAGTCTTGTAGTGTCGAATCATATGTTCCCTTACCCAAGTAGCAGCTATGTGCATTGACCTGACACACCCTCCTTATAAGTACACTCTCCAGTGAGGGGGAGGTCAGTAACAAGGGAAATGTATTTTGGTGTGAATAGAATTTCCATTCCACATAGCTGAGTGAACTCTCCTCTCATAATGGTAGCAAACTCCTTCACTACTTTGAGTTCATAGTTTCAACTGACCAGGAGGTAATAATTTTTCCACCCGAATACCTCAAACCATTCCCAAAATTTGCCACTAATTCCCTCGATACTGCTAGGCTCATTCTTCTTGTGTACATGATTCTTCGATCGGCCTCCCATGGTGGATTCTCGACTCCTTTTTCCCTTGAATGGTTTGAAACCCTACTTTCGTAGGAAGGCACCTTCTTATAGATCAAGGCACCTAACCAATGACTCAATTTTACATTGGGTTTGACAAGGTACAATGACATGATGTATTGGACATGGGGGGCCAATACGATTCTTGTGATGACATTATTTTTAGAGAAGTATTTAATCATGAAATATTATGTAAATATTTAACAAAAATCATGTGCATAGTTGATTGGCTATTCATGCATTGTGAAGCATACCAATTTGGTAGTCTGTGATAAGGATGATGGCATATTCCCCATTTTTTGATTATGTTACCTTGGACACTGCAACTCTAGTTCGCTTGAGGTCCCATGCTAAAAATGTGGGGGTCCAGTTGGTTTATATAATAGGATGCTTATCTCCATTAGGATGTGTAGAAATCCTTACCCAATAATTTTGCAATATTTTTGGGTGACTTCATACTTCCATCATGTGAAATGATAACATTAGCTTTGGCCACTCTCTTGTGTCGTGAAATTATGTAGGTGCTTTCAATTAGATCAAGGCACATGTATGATATCAAGGCATCTACTTGGAGACTAAGGTGCCATTGATTAAGGTGCCTACCTAAAGAGTAAGGTGACCTTGATCAAGGTGCCTAATTGGGGAGTAAGATGACCTTGATCAAGTCACCTACCTGAAGAGTAAGGCGTCCTTGATCAAGGCCCCTACCTGAAGAGTAAGACACCCTTGACTAAGGTGCCTACTTGAAGAATAAGGCACCCTTGACCAAGGTGCCTACCTAAAGAGTAAGGTGTCCTTGACCAAGGTGCCTACCTGAAGAGTGAGTGCCCTTGATCAAGGCATAAAGGTTCCTTGTCACTTATTCAAAAAAAAAATATATATATATATATATATATATATATATAAATATACATTGTGATCAAGGTGCCCTTGATGCATGGCATCAAGGTTCCTCATCACTTATTCATTTTTTTTGGACTTTTCAATCAAAGTCGAGTGCCTCCATTAAAGCATCCACCTAAAGAGTAAGGCACATACTTGTAGAGTAAGGTGTATACATCTAGATTAAGGTGCCTACTTATAAAGTTAGGTGCCTACCTGAAGAGTAAGGTACCTACTTATAGAGTAAGGTGTCTACCTCTAGAGTAAGGTCCCTACTTGTAGAGTAAGGTGCCTACTTCTAGAGTCATGTGCCTACTTGTAAAGTAAGGTACCTACCTCTAGATTAATGTTCCTACTTGTAGAGTAAGGCACCTACTTGTAGACTAAGGCACCTACTTGTAGAGTAAGGTGCCTACCTCTAAAGTAAGGCACCTACTTGTAGAGTACGATGCCTACCTCTAGAGTAAGGCAACTACTTGTAGATTAAGGTGTATACCTCTAGAGTAAGGCACCTACTCAAGGATTAATGTGCCATCGTCATGGCACCTACTGGAAGATTAAGGTAATATTTTAATTTTGAAAATTCAATAGTAGCTGACACATTCTCTGATGCAGAGTTGATCAGGTCCTCCAAAAAATTTTATAGCGCTACATCAGCGTCTACTTTGTCCAAGCATAGGGGTGAGTATTTTTTCCTTTGTGTGGAATTAGTGCCCATATTCGTGCTTGGATCAGAACTATCTCCTAAAAAAATGTGCAAGTTAAGGGATGCTAAGTTAGTTTAGGCCTTATATCCCAAGATGCCTATTTTTCGTACAATCATACCATTTCACCTGCAAAAGAAAATGAAAAAAATGTAGTTAAATGAAATTCATGCTTGTTAGGCCCTGGCTCTTAGGATACCTATAGCTCATGCGGGTGTGGTCCCTGTAAAACACATTGTAAACTAGAAAGTAGTAAAAATTTAGTTTGGTGTAATCTGTGCCTATTAGGTCTTGGTTCTCAATATAACTACAACTTGCATACAAGCACCGTACCTGCAATAAACAAAAAAGAATAACTAAGAAATCATTTTTTTTTAGTTGGAATATCTGTATCCACTATGTTACTAAGAAGTTGACATATTTTCAATTGGATGGGATCTCTCCCATGCCTATTCTAGACTCCACCATTAAATTTTTGGATGTGTGATATGGATGCAACCGGTGGCCATTAACTGTCAATATGGTGTTGTTGTTGTCAATTATCTTGACATGCACAACACCATTTTTAATCAGCTCTACCACCTCATATGGTCCCATCCACCTCTGCATCATCTTACCCTTATGTTTCTAGAATATGAAATCATATAGTAATACCCCGGCTCCTTCCTTGAACTGCTTTAACTTAATGTGGTAGTCATACCATTATTTTCTTTACCTTTGGATGATTTTTGTCTTTTTTAGGGCATCCATTCGAAATTCATCCAACTGATTGAGATACCGAATCCTCTCACTCTATGCATTGTCTAAGATCAGGTTCAATTCAATTCCATCATAGTTCTAAGCATTTTTATTTCAAATTTTATGGGCATCATCTCACTTTTCTCGTATATAAGTTGGAATAGGGTAAATCCTATGGTTGTTTTCCATGTTGTCATGTATGCCCATACCACCTTTGGTAGTCTTACAACCCAATATTTCTTGTGCTATTACATGATTTTTATCAGGATATTCTCTAAATCCTTGTTGGTCACTTCTACTTGTCCATTTGCCTATGAATGGTAGGGGGTGGTTTTGTTGTGTCGAACCCTATACTATTGCATTAGCTCCTTAATTAACTTGGAGGTAAATTGAGATCCTTGGTCCATCGTAATTTCTCTGGGGACCCCAAACCTCATAAAAATTTGAGTGAATAGGAATTTTACCATCGTTCCTTCTTTGGATTCCCTCAGTACCTGTACTTCAGCTTATTTGGTGACGTAGTTAGTGCAGACTCGAATATATCTCTTTTCAATCAAAGGTGGGTTTATTGGCCCCACAAATTCCATTATCCATTTGTCAAAAGGTTCTATGTGCACATGTTGTTGGAGAGGTCTCTCATCCTTAGGTGTTGGCCTACCCATCCTTTGGAATTCATCACATTGTCTGGCGTATTTAGCTGCATCTTTGAACAATATAGGCCAATAATACCCAGTCTGTAGGAATTTGCACGTAGTACTCTTTCCTAAAAAATATTCTTCGCATAGCTCATTATGGTAATATTTGAGAATATTTGAAATTTTGTGCTTAGCTATGCACCTCCTCATGATTTTATCAGGCCGTATTTTAAATAGGAGGCCATCAATCCATGAAAAAGATGCACTCTTTTCTATCATCGTCTAATTCTCTCATGGTGAAAGAGTAGGGGAAGTTCTATCAATTTCCAAGTAATTGGATATGTCTATGTACCATGGTGTTTGCTCACTGATGACAAAAAGATGCTCATCCAAGAACTAGTTTTCCTCGACTTCATGATCTGATGGTATTAGTCTAGATAAAAAATTTGTTGTTATGTTGTCTTTACTAGGTTTATCAATGATGGTAATATCAAAATCCTATAGAATCAAGATCTATCTAATGATTCTACCACTAATAATAGGTTTACTCAATAAATATCAGATAGCCACATGGTTTGTATGAACAAACACCTTGTAAACCATAATGTAGTGGTGAAACTAGTTGATGGCATACACAACTACGAGGAATTCCTTCTCCATTACCATGTAATTGAGCTTGGGTTTGGTTAAATTCTTGCTGATATAGTATATGGCATAGAATTCTTCACCATACTTATATTCCAGTATCGCTCCAATTACGTTATTGGATGCATCAGAGTAAATGTGGAATGGGATGACCCAATTTGGGCCCCGTAGGATTGGGATAGTAATCAAATTTTCTTTTAATGTTTGAAAAGCTCATTTGTAATCTCTTATCCAAAAAAACATTCATGTCCTTAGAGAGTAGTGTGTTTAGAGTTTTAGCAATTTTTCTAAATTTTATGATGAATCTCCTGTAGTATTCAACGAATTCAAGAAAAATCCTCACATCCCTCTGCATCTTAGGACTAGATAGGTCCTTTATGACTTCAATTTTCTTATTGTACATATTTATCCCTTCTTCTGATAGGTGGTGTCCCAAAACTATTCCTTCATGCATCATCATGAAGCATTTTCGTTGTTGAGGGATAAATTGTTTTCTTTGCATCACTGGAGTACTCATTCCAAATTAGTCATCTCTTCATAAAATGTTTCATTGTATATGGTGAAATCATCCATGTAAACTTCCACTGCTTCCCCCATAATGTCCAAGAAGATGCTGAGAAATGCTCTCTGAAAGGTGGTTGGTGCATTGCACAATCCAAAGGGTAGGACTCTGTAGGTGAACGTCCCTCATGGGCACGTAAACATCATCTTGTCCTGTTCCTCCTCTCCAAATTGGATTTAGTTATATGTGCTAAACCCATCCAAAAAGGATAAGTAATTTATTCTTGAAAACATATCCAAGACTTGATGAATGAAGGGTAGCATAAAATGATCTTTCTTGGCTGCCTTATTTAGTGACCTGTAGTTGACACAAATCCACCATTTTCTATTTGTCTTGGGAACCACCACTAGTGGTGACACCCATTCACTTTCATATATGGAGTAGATAGATCCTATTGATAGGAGATTCTATAATTCTATCTTGATGATATCTTTAATGGTAGGTTTCATCCTCCTCTATGGCTATCTGATTGGAGTCACCTGCTCTTCGAGATAGATTCGATGGGTACAAATTTCTAGGTTGATTCCATTCATGTATGAGTAGTCCTAGGCAAAGGCTTGTTGATGCCTGGTTAAAAATTCTTTTAATTATATCAATTATGTGGGTGTCAATCCACTATCGACATTTAATGTTCTACTAGGATATATTTCAATCTACCTAGTGTGGTGATCCTTGGTACAAACCAATGGTGACTCAAAAATAATAGGAGAGGACTCTCTATGGAGGAAATTTGTAATAATGTCATCTTCATCAACTTCCTCCTCTAATTATTTTAGTGCCATCACCAACTGGAGCATTAAAAATAACCCATCCTCTTGGTTGTCCCACATGGGATCTCCCAACATGTCTATGGACTATGCATGGGAGAGATATTTTCAACCTTTTGATATTTTAACCATTTGAAATGGTCATTTTTCCATCACAGTAGCTGATGTAGGCAACAACTATTTCTAGCCATGGCCTCCCTAGGATGAGTGGGTAACCACCCAATCCTGATTTGGATTGTAGAACCAATAAATCCACAGGGTACTCCCATACATCCACCATCATAATAATATATTCCAGTATCCCTTTTGATGCTACAGTTGACTTGTCGGCTAGCTGCAACACTATCTTAGTGGGCTTCAAATCCATGAGCCTTATATTCTACATAGTTTCCTTTGGCATAAAATTGATGGCTGCATACAAATCAACCAGAGTGTTAGCCAAAAAATGACCTCCTATTTTTATAGTCAAAACTGAACTACTTAGATCTGCGTATTTAGGGTGGCATGCATTTGCCATCATAAAATCAGCCAACTTCCCTACTATTTTGATGGTTTGGGTTGTATTTCATTTTGGCCTCCTCAAACAGAGTTTCTTTATTGATTTGGTGTAAATAGGAATGGATTTTATAGCTTGAAAGAGTGGGATGGTAACAGTTAAATTACTCAAGCTTAAAAGGATATCAAACTTAGGTTGTATCAACTTCTTTTTCTCCTGTAACCTTTTGGGAAAAGGATCTTCTATTTTCTTAGCAACGTGTTCTTCTTCAAACTCTTCTACAAGATGTGGTTCTCCTATATTTTCCTCCTCTTCTACTAGGGGAGGAACTTCTACTCCTAACTGCCTACCTAATCTAAGATGAATTGGATTACAACTAATATTACACATTGGATACATCTCTTCTTCCAGTTGGTATGCGAGTTGGTTTACCTTGTTATTTGGTTTTATCATTGGCTATGCTAGTAGATATGCAGGTCTCACTATAGGAATATCCAATAAGATTTACTATAGTAGAACCTATGCTATGTTCTATGGAGTTGAGTTCCATGATCCATGGTTTCTCCACTACTACCCAAATTGCTGGTATGACATCCATGGGTGCTGGGTGGAAAATGAGGCCCCTGGAGGCACATTCATCCATGGTGGTAGTCCCCACCATACCATTTTGGGTGGTTTAACCTACCATTATGGCATGTAAGGTCCTCCTCAATATGGTGGCATTCCAGCTGGAATATACTCCATAGGCAGTTGCTGCCAGTTCCTTCGATTACCCACTAAATAAGATTTAGTGACTTCAACATCCTCCTTGATATTTGGTAGCTGTGGGTATAGTCGAGTCTTATGATTTTGATGGTAAATAGTGCATACTCTGAATTTGTTCTCTGGGTATGCATTCCTCACATGCTTCCCTCTATATTTTGGGTAGAAGTAGGCTAACACAACTTCATTCTCTTGCTTCTTTTTCTCTAGAATGAGCGTGTCCAAATACAATGCTAGATAGGAGAGCATTTCACTCTTCAAATCCTCTACTATATTTCCTATCTCCATGTTCATGACTAAATCAGTTGCTTTCATGGTCTTGGAAGTTGGTTTAACTCTTCTTCATGAGTAGTTTTGACATAGCTATCAAATGTCTTCCATTAGGTGCTGGTAAACGTCACCTCCAGAGATTAAGTTGAGTGCTTTGAGCGATTCATTGTTAATTCCCCTCAAGAAAATACTCTTGAGGGACTTGTCACCTAGCTTCTTATGAGGGAATCTCTATAGATTAAAGTTGAACCATTCCTAGTATTCATCCAAGGATTCATCCTCCTTCTATGTCATGCTCAGAACATCCTCCTTGGAGTCTTGCACTCTACTGAAGTCTTGGTACTACTCTAGGAAGAGATTTTTTATTTCCTCCAAGGTGGTAATCTATTTTTTTCCAAGCCGATGAACCAGTGCAGGGCTGAGTCATCTAGTGTTGAAGGGAAAATCTTCAACTTCTGGGCATCCAATTTTTAATCTATAGACCTACACAAAATATTGAACTTGAATAAAAATAGGTTAGGCTATTTTGTTGGGTAGCCTTTGAAGGTAGGAAGATGAGCAGGGGATATGTTTTTCATTTTGGTATCTCCTGCACCTTCTTCTATTGGGAAGCTAAAAGTAGTCAAAGTCTCTTCTTCAACCTTTTTTTTAGAAAATATGGTCTCTAATGTAGATTCTATATCCTTTCGATCATTTTGAATCTTTTGTATGAGAGTATCTAAGTCAAATGCTATTATGGTTTTATCCTCTACAAATTTTCATAAAAAATCCTCTTTGAAAGGTGTCCTTTTGAATATAGAATTTTTTATAATCAAATATTTTCCTGGTTGACAGGATGAGGAAGAGCTTTGTGTAAAGATAGGGTGTTCACTCTAGTGCACTACTAATGGTGATTGAGGAGAGTCCAACTCAAATTCATAATTTTTGGCTGACTCAAATTTTTCTTATGGGCTCTACTTTATCAAATGACCACCAGATCCTCTTTTCCTTAATGGACTCATGCAAATTCATATGGAAGGTTTAAGGTATTGTAATTAATTTATTAGTGGAACTTCCCCAATAACGACACCAAAATGTTGGGGTAAAAACACTAGTTAAATATGATCCTATTTCTGTCACAACCCGCTCATTTAAATTATCAAACCAGGAAAATCATAAACTTGGGAAGTACCAAATTCAAGTTTAATTACAACACCATTATGATATGATTCCACTAAACCTATTGTTGGGGGTAGTGTTGTGAAATATTGTTGATTCATCCACACCGATTAAAATCATGTATTAATAAAAGTATGAGAAAATAAGTCACACCACACGATACTTGAAAATAAAGGAAAGCAATAAATCACACTTGAAGAAATAAAAGATACATCACACCAAAAATAAATGATATATTCTAGAAATCAAATAGAAAGTAGGGGAAGAATACTAGCTTGGAGTGGGCCCAGACTCCAACAGCTTCTGCCCGGCTAGTTACGAAGGTAGAACATGAATGGAAGAACTCTCGACCACTTTTATTAATATTGTAGTACGATGCTTACATACATAAACACTCTTAAACAATTGTCTTCCTATCTCAGAGAATTCTATTTATTTATGTAACACACACAAAACTTCCTATTACAGTGTTGTTACAATAGAAGGTCTGGTTACAGTCTACGCTAAGATAGTTTAGTTATTGTAACAGATGTATGATAAAAATAGTTAAACAAGTTTTTATCTTTTCCTGTAGATAGAAGAATTTTAGGTTTGATTTCTGTGTTTCCTATGCTTTGCTTTGTCAAGTTGTTACACATTTCTTTCAATATAGTTAGGATAACCCATACATTCTGTAGTATTTCAAGGATATCTTGCATGATGTGGAATCAATAGTTTACCATGGTCAATAGGACCTTATTTAGATGCACATTCAAAGTGCTTAACATCAAGGCACCTACCTAAATATTAAGGCACCTATATTTAGAGTAAGGTGCTTGCCTCTAGATTAAGGCGCATACCTAAAGAGTAAGACACCTACTTATAGAGTAAGGCACCTACCTCTAAAGTATGGTGCCTACCTCCAGAGTAATGTGCCTACCTAAAGAGTAAGGCACCTACTTGAAGAGTAAGGCACCTACCTCCAAAGTAAGGTGCCTACTTGTAGAGTAAGGCACCTACTTGTAGAGTAAGGTGCCTAACTCTAGAATAAGGCTTTTACTTGCAGAGTAAGGTGCCTACTTGAGGAGTAAGGTGCCTACTTGTAGAGTAAGGTGCCTACTTGAATAGTAAGGCAACTTCTTGAAGATCAAGTCACCTTTCTAATATACCTTAGACTCATTGAAGCAGAAGAATGACAGGTCCACGTAGGACCTAAACTAATCAAAAGATGACAAAATTAGTAAATATCTACACAAAATATACTTTACACACAAATTAGATAATGCACATAATTTTAATAAATAGATACATAATAATTCATAAAAATATACAACTCTTATTATACTGTCGTGTAAAAACCATTAGAACTCTTACAAAAATATGAGAATTTTTTATGCTCATCAGTCAAAATCGAAACTTTTTGCTTGGTCCTACTAAGAATTTCCCTCAAGGAAGACCCCAACAACAACAACAAAAATAGGTAAAGCAACCACCACTTTCGGTCCAACCTATGGCTAATCCTAATAATACAAGATAGATAACCCCTATCTATGTAGTTGAATCTAATGAAAATATTGTAGTTAATGTAATTGATTGTAGTAACATCCAATTGTGTTCAAGAAAGATACTTCTTGAGCCTATTATTGAAGAATTAAAATTTGTTGAAGAGAAACTAGAAACATTTAGTCCAAAACCATGGGAATCAACTTTGGATAAAGGGAAAGGAACATAAGAAGACTATCCAAAAGATAGTTTACCTACTTTAAAAAAGATACCATATCCTAAAAGGTTTAAAAAGTCTAAAATTTCTACTTCATTAGAGTTAGTAAAGGAACTAAAACGTTCGACCATTTTCCTTCCTTTGTTGCAAGCAATCAAAAATGTAAATTTAATTAACAAAAATATCCAGGACCTTTGCATAAAACAATCAGGTAGGAATAAGAAGTCCTTTTTCTAAAACTATATAGGTAGATGGTAAATTGGCTAATTTGCTTTCTAGGAATCTTTTCCCACCAAAGTATAATGACTTAGGAAGTCCAGATGTTACCATAACTATTGGATCAATGTAAATTTCTAATTTCTTGGTTGATTTAGGAGCTACCATTAATGTTATGACCAAAGACACAATGTAGACATTACAGTTAAAAAATTTGCATCCTACATCTACTATTCTGGAAATGGTTGATAGGTATATTGTCAAACCAGAAGAGATTATTGAAGATATTCTTGTAACAATTTCCTCATGGAAATATCCTATTGATTTTTTGGTAGTTCAGCCTTGCAAATATATGAATGGTTATACAATTATCTTGGTTAGGTCTTGGATTGCTATTGCAGCTGCTTTCATAGACTATAGATCAAGGGATATGACTATTTCTAATGGCATTGATTTGAAGAAGATTTCTCTATTATCCACCTGCAAAACCTTAAAAAAAAAATTAGGTTAGTTATTGTTTCTTGATTCTGATGAGGAACAGGAAGAAACTATCTCCACACTAGCCACCATGGTAGTAAAATAACACACATATGAGATAGACTCACATGAGAGAGATATTTTTAAATATGAAACTATCCTAGTAAAATACATTGCATGAACAAGGAATTGAGGATGAACTAATCTTTGTTCATCACTTATTGTGGAATGACGAAGGTCAAACATTTGAACACTTGTCACCCATTCTATTGCAGGAAATTCCTTTCATATTACCACATGGATGACATCATCACCTTCTTTCAACTTTCCATTATCCAACGCAAGATTTTATTCCATCAAGGATTACTATTTATAGAGAGACAAGAGTATTTCATTCGATTCAACCATATCATTGTCCACTAAAATCCTTAGTCAAAAAATATGATGGAGTTAAAAAAAATTGAAGTACAACCAAGAAAATTCCTGAACATTAACAACTGGATAACTAATGAACAAGAAGCAAAATTATTTGTTGTTTTGAAATGATATGTCAAAGCTTTTGCTTGGGAATACAAAGATATGTCAAGAATTCATCCAGATGTACGCACTCATAGGATATGCACTAAAAATATTAAACTTGCGAGATAGCCCCAAATATGATTAAATCCTACTTTGAGATATATTTTCAAAGAAGAATTAGAAAAACTCTTAGAGGGTGGATTCATATATCCATTTTTTGATAGTCGGTGGGTCTCTCCATTGGTTATCGTACCAAAGAAGAATGAAAAAATAGGTGTGTGTAGATTATTTAGAACTAAAAAATTCACATATAAGGACCATTTTCCATTACCATTCATTGATTAAGTGTTAGACACACTCACAGGAAAGAAGTATTTTTGCTTTCTTGATGGTTTCATAAGGTATAACCAGATACAGGTTGCACCTGGAGACCACGAGAAAACAATTTTTACTTGCCTATGTGGAATTTTTGCTTATAAGGTTTTACCCTTTGGTTTTTCTAATCCCCTAACAACTTTCCAGTGAGATGTTTTGGCCATTTTTTTCTGATTTGACCACTTAAAATATAGAAATTTATATGCATGATTTTATAGTTTGTGGAGAAACCTTTGACTTTACTTTAGAACATCTTGATAAGGTTTTAAGTCGTTGTGAAACTTACCATCTATCTTTGAATCCTGATAAATACTTGATGATGATGGAGTAAGGGATTGTTGTTGGTCATCACATTTCTTCTAAGGGGATCAAGGTTGATCCTAAGAAGGTTGAAATCATCAAGAACTTATTGAGAAGCAACACATCTCCACTAAAAATAAAATTGTTTGAGCCTGTAAAAATGATTAATTTTTATTTTTGAGGGGACCTTCTTGAAGTTATCTATTTTTTTTTTTAAATCCAAGTTTTGTTTGCATCAAGTCCTTAAATTTTACCTGCATCAAAGTGCCAAAAATTCTTACCTAGCCCATTTATTTGAATTGAATTCTTCTAAGTATTTATGCTTTAATGGTATTATTTCTGGTTTAATTATCTCAAGATTTATTTTTAAATAGTTTTCCTAAGGCTTGAAATATGAAAATTAATTTCTAAGGTTCTTTAAAAATATTCATCTTGCCCTAATGTTTGCTTCAATCTTGAAATTGCCATATATTTTGACAAAGGGATCCGTTTGAAGTGATTCAAATTTTGGGTGGTAAATCTCAAGCTCACCTTTTCAATGATACCATATTTGTAGGTTTTTAGGAATGATTTACCTTCCAAAAGTAGCATTTTATATTTGTAATGAATATACTTATTAATGCGGTATGCAAAGCCAAGGATTGAGTGGAAGTGATGGAGCAGCAAGTGAATAAAGAGGAAGCAATAGTAGCACTAAAAAATATAGGGATCCCAACACCAAAGAATCTAAAGGAGGCAATAGAGATAACCTTGATCACACCAGCAAGGACACAGATAATCCTGACAGAGGTAAGGGCTTATCAAATAATGTGAAAAATGGTGGGCTACATCACATAATAGATATCAAAATGATTCCCACTCAAACCACTCAAAAAAATTGGGAGGACATCTGCATGGCCCAAGAAGAAGACCCTGGACTGACCACTTTGACCACCATCGAATCCTTATACCAGGGGTCAAAATCTGACCCAAAACAATAAATCAATGGATCATCAGACCTAGAGGAGACAACATCAAGAGTGGTATGCAGACCAACAAATACCTCTCAGTATTACACAAGAATTGGTAAATAAAAATCATAACTTAATATAAGAACCATGATCGAGTTGCTCCCTTCCAAAAACAACCTTGAGATTCCCTAAAAAATCATGTCCAACATGATTGACCGCAACTCTAACTCATTGATTGGAAAATCCCTTGGATCACATCCCAACATGGAGTCCATCCACAAATGGGATCCCTAGAGGATTTTTCGTAATATGATTACACAATCCTATAGACTTTCGATGGATTATCATAGGTAGACCTTAGATCTTCAGATGAAGATGTCTCTTCCTCCATAAATAGGGGGTTGAATTTGATCCTACAACCTAGAACATTAATTTTACTTTGATCTAAATCCATATTCCTAGCCTCCTAATACAATTTTTGCATGAAGACATCCTCTGTAGCATAGCGAGAAGCATTTGGGAATTGATGTCTTTCCATATGCCAACCAAATTTGGGACTCATATGACCCTAACATGTATGTGCATCAAAAAAACTTGGATGTAGATCTTTCATCTTCTATCAACCTTATCTCCAAGGTATGTATCTTTTCACAAACTATTTAATACAAAACAAACTTGCTTTTTGCAACCTCTATTCTAAACATAGTCATTTAAACTCCTAATGCCCTTCCAAACCTCTAGCCATCTCTTCCTGAAATAGTCACCATCCCTCTAAAATTTGTCACCCCTATTTTTTTGATCCCAAAATAAAGCCTCTTTTCTCCCCTTCTATGGTCACTCACCAGGATATGGATCCCACTGGACCCTCTCAGTCGAACCTCTTCCCTCCTTGTATTCCATCGATCCTGATGTTCAACCACTTATCCCTCCTATCCATCATTGACCCTCCCTTTGAACCATATGAATCTATCTTCAATTACTTGCTATGATATCCA
This sequence comes from Wollemia nobilis, assembly GCA_028583015.1. NCBI lineage: Eukaryota > Viridiplantae > Streptophyta > Pinopsida > Araucariales > Araucariaceae > Wollemia > Wollemia nobilis. The sequence goes on from JAQPPZ010016791.1 coordinate 189,921, forward strand.
CCTTCCTCCCCCTATCTGTAAAGGACCTCAGCCTCTCCTAGCAGTCTTCCCCTTTCTCCTAGCCCCACCTCCCCAGCCCTCCTCCCACCCATTCTTAGAGGAAACTAGTAGTTGATGTGGGTTCCATGAAAAAGTAAGGTCACTCTTTGGCTCAGGATATTAGAAATAGGGAAGCCTTAGATAAAGTTGTAAATGGCACACAAATCACCCTCAGAGGGTCTTCTAGGATCTTAGAATCTTAGGAACATAACAAAAATAATCTTCCCCTCACACTCAAAATAGGGAAGTGAAAATCATCAAGATTTTCCAAATGAAGGTCCTCTCATAGAATGTGAGAGGTATCAATGGAAGAAACAAGTAGTACTTAGTTAAGTCCATGAGGAGAGAATGTAGACCCACCATTATTCTACTTCAATAAACTAATTCTGATTATCAATATATTTATTGCATTTCAAATTACATTTGGAGGGACTCTGCATCCTGTTTTAGTCCAGCTAGTGAATCTTCAAGGGGATTGTTGTGCCTATGGAACCTGACCAAGGTTGATGGGATAGTGATGTCCATAGTAGAGATCTATATTAATATCTTGTTCTTCAATAAATAGTATGGGTTTTTATGGGCCCTATCTAACGTTTATGCTCCTAATTCTCCTTCTCAAAGGAAACTGTTATGGAAATATTTAAGCCAGTTAAGGGATGTCTTCTCTTCAAAATACTGGATGTTGGTTGGAAACTTCAAATCTCCCCTCTTCCCCTATGACAATAAAGGAGGGTCTCCAATCACTAAGAGTTAATATGAGCACTTTTCAAACTTTTTTTATAGCAATGAACTAATGGACATTAGTCTTAGAGGACCAAAATACAGTTAGAGAAATCATAGGAAATATGACTAGCTGATCCAAATATGCCTTGACTGTGTCTTCATTTCCATCAATGCCATCCCAAAATTTTGTGATGCCACTATGCAATCTCAACCTAGCATTGGCTCTAACCATAATCCTCTTCTGGTGGATAGTTATCCTCACACCTCCACTTTCAAATCCCCCTTCAAATTTGAATCCATGTGGTTCCACAATCCTAACATCAGATCCTTAATCTCCAAAAGGTGGGGTCGACCCTTTCATGGATCCAAAATCTCTTAGGTAAGCATTAAATTATAGCATGTGAAATACAATCTAAAATGGTGGAACAAAGAAGTTTTCAAAAATATTTTCTAAAAAAATAGTAAATCTAGTCCCAGCTTAGATATGTTGAAATCACTAGGCAAAATGGAGAACCTGATCCCACTCTTCAAGACTAAAAAAGGATCCTCCTCTCCAATTTCCATAACATACTTAGAAGTGAAGATGTATTTTGGAAACAAAAATCTAGGATTACCTGGATCAAAGAAGATAACTCAAACAATAAGTTCTTCCATGCCACAATGATGAGATAGAGGGAAAATAATAGGATCAAGAAGATGGTTCAACATGATGGTGAGGTAGTCATGAACATTCAGTAAATCATATCCATGCCATTTAATTTCTTTGAAGAGTTTCTTGGCCCCTCTCCCAACTGTGATCAACAAAATTTTGTGGATCTTCTTCGAAACATTCCTAGGTTAGTAACTATATATCAGAATAAAAGTTTAATCAAAGACTTCACTGATAAAGAAATTTGGACCATTGTTTTCTCTATGCAGGGAGGGAAAGCTCCAAGCACGAATGGTTTTCTCCCATTTTTTTCCAACACTTCTAGGACATATTGGGCCTAGATGTGGTCTCTGCCATACAACAGATGCAAAAATATAAGGATATCCTAAGGGACATCAATTCCACCTTCTTATATCTCATCCCCAAAGTAAACCAAGCCTACACCCTCTTCAAATTTTACCCCATAATATTGTGCAATGTTCTATATAAAATACTTATCAAGGCCCTCACTACTAGGATCAAGCTTATCCTTCCATGCATCATAGATCCAAACTAGGGCAGCTCTATCCAAGGAAGACAAATCATTAACAACATCATCACCATCCACAAGCTCATCCATTCCATTTCCTCGAGTTTCCAAGTGGGATTCCTCTTGAAGCTTGATATGAACAAAGCCTTTGATAGATTCTCATAGGATTTCTTGTTCATGGTCCTTCTCAAATTCAACTTCCATTTGGACTGGATTTATCTAATCAAAGGTTGCATTACTTGTACTAATTTTTCTATTATTGTAAATGGATCCCCTGAAGGCTACTTAAATAACTTCAAAGGCCTCAAAAAGGAGACCCCATCTCCCTATTATTGTTCATAATTGTTACTGAAGCTCTTGGAAGGGCTATTAACCATGGTGACCTTGAAGGGACTATCTATGAAATCAAACTTGCTTCCTCTCTAGTCCATCTCTCACTAGAAGTTTTTTGATAACAACATTCTAGCCACTTGTTATTCTATTCCCCAAGCCCAACACATTAAATCCATCCTACTCTCCTTCGAGGCTACAAGTGGTCAAAATGTGAATTTCAAAAAAAGTAAAATCTATTTCATCAATGCTCCAATGATATGCCAAGCTCATATTGTTACCATCCTCGGTTGCTCCATTGACACTTTCCCTACCACCTACCTGGGGTTTCCTCTCTTCAAAGGCTATTCCAAAAAATCCTTATGGAACCCTATCATTGAGTGCATACAAATAAATGGCTAGCTAGAAAGGGAGTCTCCTAAGTCAAGCAGGCAAAGCCACCTTAGTCAAATCCACCCTTCAAAGCATCCCTATATTTTTCCTTTTCATCTTCTAGATCCCTATTGAGTTATGCAACTGGATTGAGCAACTCCAAAGAAATTTTCTTTGGTCAAGATTAGAGAAAAAGCATCAGATTCACCTGGTTGTTTGGAATCAAATTTGTTGCAGGAAGGAGTATGGTGGCATTAGGCTCTGGAAGGTTCGTAACATGAATCTTGCACTCATATCCAAGCAAATATGGTGAATCCTCACTATTTAAAAATCTCTTTGGATTTCCATCATCAAAGTAAAATACCTCTGGCATAACCAAAATCTTTTGGATGACTCTAATCCCATACACGAATCTACTATTTGGAATTCAGTCCTCAAGATGAAGCATATCCTTCAGAAGGGCATCATGTGGAAGCTGGGCAATGGTGCCAGAATTAGCTTTTGGGATGACCTTTGGCTGGGTAACTATCTATTGCAGAAGTGTGAAAATCTCTCGTCTTAGGTCGATGATCGACACCCTGTTTAGGCCTAAGGTTTGTGATTTATTCCTTCTTGAAAGACACTCTTAGAAACCCTTACTAATTGATATCCTCACTAAAAAATAGAAGCAAGACTCTATTGAAATTTCCAACCTGCTTCACCTTTATATCATTCCCTCCTCCCTGGTGAAAGATTCCATCCTATGGGCTCCCACATCTAATGGTATCTTCTCCATAAAATCATTCTATGCCCTCTCTGAGAACCTTGGCCCTCTCGTGTTCCCCTCCAAACTCATCTGGAATCCCCACCTTTCCCTAAGGTCAATTAATTCATCTGGCTTGTTGTCCAGAACAAGATCCTCACCATCCCAAATATCCATTGTTGTGGCTTGTCCGTCCCCAACTGTAATTATCTCTACCACTCAAATTGTTAGTCTACCAAAAACATTTTCTTATCCTTCCCCTTCTCCTAGACCATTATCTCCTCCCCGTTCTCCTTGATTGGTATCTCCTAGGCCCCACCTATCCTGTTAAGTGATCTTTGTGTTTAGTGGCCCAATCCTTTCAAAGGCCACCACTTGAAGATTTTATAGTCCTTCTGCATTCCCCACTTCTTGTGGTAGAATTTGGCATGAATACAATTATCTTGCTTTCAAATAATCTATACATAATGAGAAGGATGTTCTTTATAGAATCATTTCTATTGTTTCTAAGAATATTTCCATCACTCATGGCAAAAATGATCTTGAGCTGAGATGTGAAGCTCTTATTTAATTTTCCCTTAGGATCCCCAATGGTATTCACAAGCAAATTTCTCCTAGGACTGATCACTCCCTTGTTAAGTGTACCCCTCCCCCCAAGTTTCCTCAAATTAAATTTTTATGGCATGGCTAAAGGGAAACATCATCCTAGCCTATACCAAGTACTTGGGACTCAACTCCAGCCACTTTACTGAAGCTAGGGCGCTCTACCAAGGTGTTGTCCTTATCCATAGTTTACAGGCTCCCAATGTTATATTGGAAGAGGATTCCAAGAACATCATCAATTTTCTAACCTCTAGAACTTCCCCCTCATCGTGGAACATCTCTAACATGATCACAGAAGTCAATCATATGATGCTTTCCTTCTTGAACATAAGGGTGACCCAAACCTATAGGGAAGGAAATTGGGTCGCTGACAACTTAGATAATTTGGGCATATCAAAACATGGTCTCACTGTGTGAAGAGATTCCTTTCCTTAGACTCTCATAAAAAATAATGCCACTAAAATATTCATTCAATGATTCATGGTGGGCTAGGTTTAGAAACCAGCTTCATCAGTTTTAAGCTCATTGTCATCACAATGTGTTGATTGGTTAGCTCTCACCTAGATTGGCAATTTACCAACTTTGTACGAGAGGGGATAGCTTCAAGTTTGGTCAAATATTACACAAGGAAAATTTTCATACTCCATTTCCTTAAGTGGACCCTTCCAATCATTGGTAGGTCAAAGGGCTTCCAAGGGACAATAAATTGTTTGTTGTTGTTCTCTCGAGTGACGAATTATCCAAACCTTTATGATCATGAGCACATCCAAGAAATATAGGATCTCATATAAGCTCTTGGGCAAGCGGTTAAGACCATCACTTCCCTCTTGGTTCAGGTGGACTCCCTCCTGGAGCAATACAAGGATCAATATGAGATCCTTGAGGAATTAAAAATCTTGGTGGGAGCAGGCTTTGTGGAAAATGGTTAGGGGTCGAATGCCTAATCAGAAATTTTGGATATCTTTCTACTATAGGGATATCTCCTTTTTTGGGTTTACTATCTCTGCCCCTGCATGGGCTTTCTTCTGGTTTGATGTTTCTGCCCCTGCGTGGAACCTTTTTTGTTTTATTGGTCCTGCCCCTGTGTGGGATTTCTGGGATGTTTTTTTTTTGTTTTGCTTTAGCTTTTATAGGGTGTTAGTTGAGTTCCTTTGGGCTTACCATCTAGGATTTTCACTCCTATATATTTTTGCCTCCTTGGAGATTTTTATAATAGTATTTGTTATGTAAAAGGTTATGAGATCCTTTCAAAACCCCTTTTACCAATAAAAAACATACTTATTAATGCAATATCTTCTAATACAAAGTGAATTTTCAAGTTTTTTCTATAGATTTGGATACTCATTTGGCTCATTTGGATGCTTGAAAAGTTTTGTTCAATTCTAAGCACTTTCAATTTTCACCATATTTTTACACCATGATAAATGGGCATTTTCTAAGCAATTTAATTTCATTTTATAGAATCTTAAAATCATTTCTGACCATGGAGGATCCTTCAAAAACCTTTAAAGTGCCAAAATACCAAGTACAAGGTCATTGGAATCCATGTTCAAATTTTTGGAAATTTTACAAAGTGTTGAAAGAAAATGCAAGCTTCAATGAAAATGGTCGTGATCTCATGACATTTCAAGGAAGAAAGAAAAATAATGAAAAATGGTCACTTTCTCATTGAAATTTCAAGGAAGAAAGAAGAAAAGTGAAAAATTGTCATGATCTTGCAACATTTCAAGGTGTAGCACCCTAAAATTGGTGCAGTTAAACCATAAGTAAAAAGCAAAAATTTGAATTTTAACCCTGAAACCACCTGTTAACTGCTCACCTCATTTTTTGTGCTATTTTTAGAAGTTTTTTTGACCTCTGGATGATATCATCGGTGATCTGATGATATCATAGCAAATCGGATGAATTCGTCTGGGAAAGAATGTCCAGACGATTTTGTCCCAAAACCAAATTTTTATAATTAGCTTTTGTTCCAACGACCTTTCCAACTTGGGCAGAAGTGTGTTTGCGTGGTTGGAGATTCTCACACTGAGGATCTCCCAGATTGGGATGATCCCCAACCTCCTAACCTCCCCCTAATCCTATATAAACTAGGATTTTTCCAGTTTATCCCCTTGGATCTCCCTGACCCCCTAGATCCGTCTGAATCCCTGATCTCTCATCATTCACACTTGTGTTTTCAAGTTTTTGTTGTAGGATTTCATTATTTTTTAGTTGGAGATAGCTCGGATCGTTGCAGGTGATTCAACCGCAATTTTGAACGATCCTGTCAAGATCGACGATGATCTCGTATGATTGCAGATGATCTTGATTGCAATTTAGTTTGGGGGCAATCAAAGTCCCGAGTTTGCATTTTCTACCTTGTTTATTTATTTATTGGTGCATTAGATTAATTTACTTCTATTTTGCATCTTGGAGTTCACCTCATTTAGCATAATTGCATGATAAAATTCAAAATAAGTTACCAAAACATTGCATCTCATTTAATTTGATATCTTTATTTGTTATTTAAGCATATACACTATCATCTCTATCACTTTGCATCATTTTTTCAATAGTATTTTTGGTTTTTGGTGTCTGTTTTCTTGATTGCAGGTTTTTGACGAATTCGTCTGACAAATTTTTCAGGTCGTTGATGATCCTGGGTGATCTCATATGATCGACTATGATTTGGGATGATTCTATATAATTATAGATGATCATATCATATCCGAGATGATCTGGACTCCTACAAGCTTTAGAATCTTCATCAAACATCAGAAATTAGGTGTACTCTTCTCCATTTAACATATTCTCTGCAATTAATCATATTATGATTACTTTATGTTTTTTGTCTTCATATAAATCAAAATTTTCATATAATAATAGCTTAGCTTCATTTTGGCCAACCTAGGAATCCGAATGATTGAACATAAAATGAACAAATCAAACCCATTCTCAACCTAGGCATGTAAACTACCACTTAAAGTTTCCTAGTGAACCCCACCATCCGTAAAAAATTCACCTTTATACCCCTTCCCCGAAAGGCGTGACCTTCAAATGGCCTCTTCGTCTGAGGTATTGTTCCATACTTTTTGCATCCCCCTTCCGGGCATGGATACTTTAGCCTAAAGGTAAGGGTGCAAAAAATTTGGGTGATACATTTTGGTGAACCCAACATGAAACTAAAACACCTTTTGAAAATAATCAAAAAAAAAATACACATTATTAAGAACATCTTGAATCATTAGAAAACTGTTAAATTTGCATATCATACTTATATGGTAGATTATAATAGAATACAAGCAGTCTCCATAAATGTTGAGAATCAATTAATGACCATAGAGATTACTTCTATGCTTAGAGTACCTCAAACATATAGAGTCCAACCTTTGTGGGACAAACTTGATAGGAGATTGGGTATTACTAAATCTAGATCTGTAGAACTTAGGAAAATTAAGAGGTTTGTCCTAGATAGAATCCTGGATCCTGATCAGGTGAATTTGTACCATGAACTTTAGAGAGCTTGCCATAGGTGGCTAGCTGATAAAAGAGGGCTTGTGTCTTTTGAATTATACACCTTTGAGGAATACCTTGAGAACGCAGTTGTAGTACATAAATTTCTATATCGTATAGAGGATCAATAAGTTGTTCTTATGAATAGAAAGAGATGGAATAGTATTCCTAGAGCTGTGTTGTATCGAGAGTATTGCCATGAACTTTATTTTTACATGTCAAAGTCTGAAATAGATCATATTACCATAGCACACTTTGTCAAGTTCTTGAAAAACAACTTCCAATTTGAAGAGGAGCATTTCATGACTCCTGATGAACTTGACCCTATCAATGATATCCATAAACTATTCATAGAAAACTAAGTGATTCTTTCTACTATTGATTCTTATAACTAGCATGTTGTTTGTCATTTTTATTCTCACAAAATAATAATATAATAAAATCACAAAAAAAATAAAAAAAATAACAAAACATTTCCTTTAAAAATATTATAATAGGTATATAGTTAAAATATATACCTCTCAACCCTATCATATATATATATATATATATATATATATATATATATATAAAAAATTCTAAAACCTAAGTTTAGCACAATTGCTTAGACTTAGGAATGGAAAAAAAATCGAAGAAGATGAAGATTGGTTAGGAAGACCATTAACTGACCAAAATGTCCCTCCTGAGGACCAAGTTCAGGAAGAAGAAACCCTAGACCAGCAAGAAGAAGAGCTTGCTATAGGAAATGAACAAGAAGAAACTATTAGAGAGGAAGGATCCTCATCCCCTAAAATGTCTCCGGGAGGAGCTATCACTTTTGAGAACATGGAAAATTTTTGGAAGTTCATTAACACTAATATTGGTGTTTTTAATAGAGCAGCCCATATGGACAAGGATCGAATTAGTGACACTCAAACAACTCTAGAAGAAGTATTTCAAACACACACTAATCCCTTGTCCTTTATTAATCAAGAGAGTGATCAAGCTGGACCATCCAATTTGGATATAGTAGCTGCAATCTAGAACATGCAACAACAACAGGTTACCCAACCACCTAAAGTGCCTGTTAACAAGACTAGGGTCATTACCACACAAAAGAAACTATAATTTACTACTCTATTTCGCCAATATCTTGATCAATATACCTCAAATCAACAAAAACCTATAACAAAACCGAACACCAATTATCAACAACCTAAGGTACAACATAATACTATTACAAATCCTCTTCATAATACTCTTCCTACCAACACTTTGCATAATATCAATATAACATCTAAGCCTTGTGTCACACCATCATATGCTCATAGATCCCATACCTATGTGCCACCGAACCAATATGGTGGACAAACTAGCAATCTGGAAGCTATGGTGAAATAGTTAATTTCCCACATGGACCAGATAGATCTCTGTCGTCCCTCATACAATTATCGAGAGGTGTGTAGTCAGCCTTTAGATCCTATAGTTGTAGCACAACCGTATCCTAAACATTTTCCTATGCCTGTTCTTCCCATATATAAAGGAACCGAAGATCCCATAGAGCATCTCCGTATGTTTAGGATAGCATGTCATGATATATCACATGATGACTTGTTATTACTAAAAATGTCCTCAAAAATCTTGGGAGGAATGGAATTAGAGTGGTATTATCAATTACCCACTAATTCTTTGAGGAATTTCAAAGAAACTGTCGAGTCTTTTGTTCATCAATTTAGCGCCTACATCGAAATATATGTGACCATTAAAGATTTATATAACTTAAAACAGGGCAAAGAGGAATACTTTGCTGATTTCCTAGCTAGGTGGAGACAGTTGATAGGAAAATTGCATTTTGTGTTACCTTATAGGGAGATTTTGGACATCTTTATTAATAATTTGTAAGAGCAACTATCTTACAAATTATCAACTGCTACCTTGACCACCCTCGATCAGGCTATAGACCTAGCCTGAAGAGTGCAAGATGCTCTCATTAGGAGAGGCCAACTTAAAAATAGAGACGATGAGAAAACATCCAAAAATCAATATAAGAATAAACAAGTTGTGGGTGATGGAGTCATTGATAGCATAAATATTGCTAATGTTAATGCTACAAAGACAGCAGAGAAGTTTGTACTAAAACCTCTTGATAGACCTCCTCGAGAATTTACTAGGTTAAATCAACCTTTATCAACTATTCTACCACAATTATTAGAACGAGGTTTGATTCAATTACCAAATATTTAGGAACCTGATCGAACTATACCCGAATACAGATCAGATTTACACTATGACTTCCATAGAGGACCTGGACACACTACCAACTCTTGTAAAATATTAAAACATAAAATACAGGACTTGATTGATAACAATGAGATGGAGGTGCAAGCCTTTCAACCTAAGAAAAATCGTCCTAATAATGTTCAAAAGAATACCCCACAAAACTAGAATCAGAATGCCAATCAGTCATTGGACATATTTCAACATCCCTTATCGAAACATGGTAAGGAGGTGGCTAATCAAATTGAACATCATAATGTCCCTCCTGCTTGATATGTAGGAACTATTAGTGGGAATTTACCTATTCATGATCTGGAAATATTTGACACAACTTTATCCATGGTTACAACCGGGCCTCTATATAATATTCAAATACCTAATCTTAGTGATACATAATACGAGACTGAGAGTGATATGGAAATCACTTCAAATCAATCGAATAGTTATAATTATGAATCAGATCCTATTCACCCTATCACAAGTTATATGGTTCCAGAAGAACCATTTCCAAGAAGATTCACTACTAGACCATCATCTCACCGATTACTTTCTAATGAGCTAGCTATAAATGCTAGACCAAGACCCATTCATCATCTATAGAATAATATTGTGGGTACCATCGAAGCTGTTACTAGACAACAGGCTCAAAATTCTTAATAAGATCAAATTCAGAATGGTGGATCAGCTCCATTTGTTTTGAAGGTTCCTAATAAAGGGAATCATTCACCTAATGTTAAACCTAAACCTCCTTATAATATTAATGAACAATTATCAAATATTAAAGCTGGAATTTCACTCTTGGACCTTTTAAGATCTTCTCCTACACATAGAGATGAATTAATGCTCACATTAAGTCAGATGATGGTACCACAAGACATTCAACCTGAAGCCATGGTCGATACTATAATAACTTGTGAAGTTGATTGTATTGACTTTTGGGATAGAGACATACCGCAACATAGTTTACATAAAGATAACCCCCTATATATTACTGCCTTAATTGGAGATGTAGTAGTCAAACGAGTTTTGATTGATAATGGTTCATATTTAAATATCTATACTTTTGACTTCTACCAAATATTTGGGTTTAGAAGTGATGAAATGAAAAGAACTGATATGATCATAAAAGCTTTCAATGATGAAACACAAGAAACATGTGGAGTTATTACCATTCAATTGCAAGTTGCTCCAAGAACCTTGGATATGACTGTGTTTATTGTACATTGCACTGCATCATATAATATACTCTTGGTTCATCCTTGGATCAACGTGATGTGAGCTGTTCCCTCAAATTTACATCAATGTGTTAAGATCGAATTTAAGAATCAGTTTATTACCATTCACAGTGATCTAAGACCCTTTGATATGTGTGCTTTGGCAGAACCTATTGGAGTTCAATTTTTCCCTGCTCTGTTATCCACACATCCTAATTCTTATTATCCATATAAATGTGTGAAACTCACACCCACAACGTCATCTACTTCTTCTCCATTAATTGCACCTCCACATATAGCTCAACCATCCTCTGAACAAACCGCATTAGGACCTAAGAAATATCCTAATCCCATAACCACTGTCTCTTGTTCTACTCCTATAACTTCCATACCTTTAATAGACCCATCTATCGACATATCTACACCGTTTACATACACAAAATTCATATTTTCTGCATCGAAAGACATAGGTAATGTTCCTTCTACCTCTTATGCTCTTACTGACGAGCTCTTACCCGATCTATCTAAAATCCTTATATCAGAAGAAACAAATGCTTCTATGCAAGATTCCCTTATTTTAAATAATTTTCCACCATCTCATCGTACCTTGGGCCTCCCACAACCTATGGGAAGTTTTTACCAAGTCGGGATCTGTGCCTTTATTTATAAGGGATATGACTGGGGTGGAATACCCAAAAAATCAGAACTCATTATGATGGATATGCTCGATGTTATTTTATTAATGAGTATATTAAAGCTAAACCTATAATGCTTAAATTGGGATATAAAGGGAAATGTTTGGGAACTTTCTAGAATGGTATGAAAGAACCTTTTGAGGTAGAAGCATGGTCCGCCCGATGTGGTGTGGGTCTATTTTCTAGTAAGGGTCAACCATTCCCATTTGAGGATGATGACCATCTTATATGTTACCAAGATTATTTAGATGAACGCAATGCTTTGCATTTAAAAAATGATACATTCACATGTAATATGCTATCTATAGCTTAACCTGAGATGATCGTTGAATCCGACGATCAGTTGGAGGGAGATATTTTTCATGATGTCTCTGTTGAGGAATTATTACATAATGGATTTATTTTGATGGCTCTATACCTAGTATAGCCCAGCTTGAGGCCACGACTCCTCAAGATGAATTATCCAATATAACCTTGGAAGAATTACAAGAATTGGGCATTTCACCCGCCCCACCTAATTTTGAGAGAGATCTACACATGGAAGTAGAGAATGTCATAAAAATTAACATTGGAACCAACGATAACCCTCACATAATCAACATTGGATCAGAATTGAGTCAAGAAAAATAGGATAAATACATTGCATTTCTTAAAGAATATGAAGATGTTTTTGCTTGGACATATGAAGATATGCCAGGTTTAGACCCTTATGTAGTTATGCATCACCTAGTAGTGCATCCAGATGCTAAACCTGTTAAACATAAGCTTAGAAAAATGCATCCTAAAGTGGCCTTACTAGTCAAAGGGGAGTTAGAAAAACTCTTGAATGTTATTTTTATACAAGCTATTGATTATGTTGAATGGATCTCGAATGTAGTTCCAGTAACTAAGAAATAATCTACTAAGGTTAGGGTTTGTACAGACTTTAGAGATATTAATGTTGCATGCCCTAAAGATGATTTTCCCCTTCCCAATATGGATTAGATCATTGATTTTACTGCTAGGAGTGGAATGATATCCTTAATGGATGGATTTTATGGTTATAATCAGATCAGGATAGCTCCTGAAGATCAGGCTAAAACAGCCTTTATTACCCCTTGGGGGACTTTCTATTGGAAAGTGATGCCATTCGATTTGAGGAATGCAGGTGCAACATATCAACGAGCCATGACTTATATCTTTCATGATATGATGCATGATATACTACATTATTATGTAGATGAAATTATAGCACGTTATACTAAATAAGATGACTTGAGAAAAGTATTTGATCAGTTAAGGGAATATCTTATCCGATTGAATCCAGCGAAATGTATATTCAGAGTTAAGTCAAGTAAATTATTGGGGGTTATAGTTTCTTTACGTGGCATCAAAATTGACCCTCTCAAGATTATGGCTATCACTGATATGCCCGCACATAAAAATATATCTGAATTACGGAGTCTACAAGGTAAGCTTCAAGCTATCCATCGCTTCATCAATAAGTTGGCGGATAAGACTGGACCCTTTATTAAGCTTCTTAAGAAGGATGTCTCTTTCCATTGGGATGATGAATGTAAGGAAGCATTTGAAATCCTCAAACAATATCTTCTTAACCCACCTATACTTTTGTCACCTAAACCTGATCGCCCATTTATCTTGTATATTAATGCTTCAGATTTTGCTTTAGGAGCTATGTTGCTCAACTTGATGATGAGAAAAGAGAGCGTGCTAATTATTACATTAGCAAAACATTAATTAGTTATGAAACCCACTACACAACATTAAAGAGGTTATGTCTAGTAGTCATATTTTCTACACAAAAATTATGCCATTATATGCTCAATTAGAAAAAATATGTTATTTCTAAATTTGATCCCTTGCGGTATCTCATGAGTCAACCCTATTTATCTGGTCGCACAACGAAGTGGGTTCTTTCTCTAAGTAAGTTTGAACTCATGTTTATAGGACAGAAGTTTGTTAAGGGTAAAATCATAGTAGATCAATTAGCTATTGCACCCTTAGATTCCACCCATCCCCTCATCGTTGAGTTTCTTGACGAATGCCTTAACCTAGAGGCAGATCATTTAGAGCAATGGTCCTTATACTTTGATAGAACCCGATGCATGAGTGGGGCTGGTGTAGGTATTATTTTGATATCTCCATAGAAACATCTCAGATCTTTATCCTTTAAATTAGCATTTGCCTATACTAATAACACTGTTGAATATGAGACTCTAATCCTTGGATTACAAGCTGCCCTGGCACTAAAAATTAAAAATATATTAGTTTTCGATGATTCACAACTTGTTATAAATCAAATCAATGATGTTTATCAGATCAAAGATGATAAATTGTGCCCATATAAAGCATATGTATTACAATTAATATCTTTATTTGATCAAGTTACCTTGGAAGCTATTCCTAGAACTAGCAATCGTGTGGCTGATGCTATGGCCGTAGTTGCATCTCTTTTACACTTGGATTTAGATGATGAATATGCTACCATCATTATTTTTCGACTTCAGAAACTTGCTTCAACTAAATCATGCTTGGAACCTTTGGACGTGTTTCTAATCAATGAAACTATTCCTGAACTTTGGTACACTAACATCCTTAATTTTCTTCAAAATGGGACCTTCCCTAAAGGTTTTAATAGAAACCAGTGTTGGTTATTACATAGACAAGCAAGTCACTTCATAATAATTGGCAATACGTTGTATAGGAGATATTTTGAAGGTATCCTATTAAGATGTTTGAATCTAGAAGAGTCTAGATCAGCTTTGAGTGAATCCCACGATGGATCTTATGGGGGACACTTTAGTGGTAGTGCCATTGCTAAGAATATCCTTAGGATAGGATATTTTTGGCCTACCATGGATAATGATGCACATGATTACGTGCGCCATTGTGATAAGTGCTAGAAACATGCTAACCTTGTCCATGCACCTGCACAAGAACTACAGGCTATTTCATCTCCTTGGCCCTTTTCAAAATGGGGCTTAGACATCATCGAAAAAATCAATCCTATGTCATCTGATGGACATAAATTCATAATAACCACCATCGAGTATTTTATGAAGTGGGTCAAAGCTATGCCCTTAGCTTCTTGCACTGGAATGCAAGTTTTCAAGTTTATTCTTAATCAAATTATTTGTAGGTTTGGAATTCTTGCAAATCTCATCTCGGATAATGGAGCTTGTTTTAAAAACAAAGATGTAAAGAAACTATGTCAAAAATATAAAATTCAACATCATTGGTCCACTCCCTATTATCCTCAGGGTAATGGCCAAGTAGAAGCATCTAATAAAACATTAATTAAAATTCTCAAGAGACTGGTCAATAAATCTAGTCGTGATTGGCACATTCAATTATATCCTACTTTGTGGGCTTATCGAACTAGCATTCATACTTCCATGGGCACTTCACCTTTTGTTTTGGTTTATGGCACTGAAGTTGTTTTTCCCTTTGAATTAGAAGTTCCTTATTTGGCTCTGCTACTTCAAGATATTGAAGTAGGAGATGAATATCATGCTAGCATATTTAGTCAGCTGGAACTCCTAGATGAGAAGCGCATTAATTCTTTGGAGCATCTTCATGCCTACTAGAACAAGCTCAAATGAGCATATCTCAAGAAAGTTCATAATCGATCCTTTGAGATCGGTGACCTCATCTTAAAAGAAAATAAAAAAATACTAATGCAACTAAAGACCTTAAAGGTAAATTCAAGCCTAACTAGCTAGGGCCATATATTATCACTGCGAAATTTGGATCAGGAGCATACATATTAGCTACTTTAGATGGTAAATATCTTAAAATACCTATGAACATTATGCATATTAAGCGCTATTATGCATAAATCAGGTAATTTCGTCACTGTATATACATATTGTCTCATATTAGTAATTCATATAAAAATTTCAAAAAAACAGTAATATTATGTATTCTCTCAAATAATAAATTAAAATCAACATATAAAATAATCAAAATCATCAAAAACATTTTCTATTTTGCATCTATCAATTCTTGAAGTATTGCAGTTATATTTTTAGTTATTTTGGATAAATTAGCATTTATTTGGAATCCCTCACTTTCACACTCACATGAATAAATATCTTGATCTTATTTGGTATGATTATTAAACTCTCTTATATCGAAGTCATAGTTGAATTAAATAAATTTTTGAGCATAGAGAACTGATATTGTTATTTACTTGAACCAAGTACACCTTTTCACATTAAAATGATTTCATTGCAAATTCAAAATGATGCTACACAGTAGAAGTGGTCTCTTGAGCGAAAAGTTTCCCTTGCTATCCTATCATGCACATGGTCTAGAATATTTGAGAATTGACAAAAGGACAAGCTCACCCCTGCCCAAAATAAAAATCCCTTGCTCTACAGCCAATCCGAGCAAGTATCCCTAGTATAGGAAGAAAAAGAAAATCAAGAAAAATCATGAGAAAAAGAGAAATTATTCAAAAGCACTATTGCAGTATCATTTTGTACCATCTCAACAATATTTCAGCATTATCTTAGTATCAAGAAAATACAATATATATATATATATATATATATATATAGAAAAAAAAAAGCAAAAAGCAATAAATCCCTTCCCCCCCCTTTGAAATAAAAGAAGGGTGAATGAGCTTGAATCCCTGGAATTCTCAATTATTCAAAAATCATGAGGTAAGCCCCATAACAGGTGGTTTGTGCCCAACCCGCTTGGCCTTGGGTAACTCCTAGCGTGGTGATATGTCTATCACATTAGCGACCTTATTTTGTATAGACCTATTTCCACTCATGGATCAGCTAGCTCTTGATGACCAGACTTACATAGTAGTATGGTATAGTTACATGCATATAAATCATGGTCAATGAACACTCATTTGGTTAATTCAAATTACTTGTATCAAATTATCTTGCTCAAAATCGGTAAATAAACAATACAATTGCACACACATTTGTGTTTGAGAGATTTTGTATCATTATGATAGATCAAGATCAAAAATGAACTCACGTATGCACACGGGGTTCCTTATAAATGTCAAATTTTTCTTTGAGATAATTTAAAATATTTATGCAAATCTTCTGGAATAATTTGATTTTTTTACTTGAGAATATATGCTTAGTGTAAAATCAATTAAATACATTTTTTTCAAAAATCCAAAATTTTCTTGCAAAACATGTTCAAAAATCTAGCAATAAAGTCACATTTATATATTTTCGACTTTTGTGACGATGGTATAGTTCCTAAACCTAAATTGGAATTTTATGCCTAGTGCAAGTGTATCGCCCAAATTTTTTGCACCCTTACCTTTGGGCTAAAGGATCCATGCCCTGGAAGGGGGATGCGAGAAGGATGGGACAATACCTCGGACGGAGAGGCCCTTTGAAGGTTGCGCCTCTTAGGGGAGGGGTATAAGGGTGAATTTTTAACGGATGGTGGGGTTCACCAGGAAACTTTGAATGGCAATTTCAACACCTAGGTTGAGAATGGGTTTGATGTGTTTATTTTATATTCAATAATTCATATTCCTAGGTTGGCCAGAATGAATCTAAGCTATTCTATATGAAATGTCAGGTTTATATGAAGACAACAAACATGAATGAATCTTAAATACAGAGACTATATGAAATAGAGAGGAATACACTCGATTCCTTATGTCTTATGGATATTCTGAAGCTTTTAGGAGTCCAGATCGTCCTGAATATGACAGGATCATCTATAAT
This sequence comes from Wollemia nobilis, assembly GCA_028583015.1. NCBI lineage: Eukaryota > Viridiplantae > Streptophyta > Pinopsida > Araucariales > Araucariaceae > Wollemia > Wollemia nobilis. The sequence continues at coordinate 207,279 of JAQPPZ010016791.1, forward strand.
TATACAGAATCATTCCAAATCATAGGCGATCGTCTGAGATCAGACAAGATCATCGGTGACCTGACGAATTTGTCAGAAACCTGCAATCATGGAAACAGACACCAAAAACCAAAAATGCAATTGCAAGAATGATGTAAAATGATAGAAATAATAGTATAGATGCTTAAATAATGAATCTAGATAGCAGATCAAATGGGATGCATTATTTTAATAACCTATTTTAAGTTTTATCATGCAAATATGCTAAATGAGGTGAACTCTAGGATGCAAAATAGAAATAAATCGATCTAATGCATAATTAAATAAGAGAGAAAGGTAGAAAATGCAAACTCAGGGCTCTGGTTGCCCCCAATCTAGACTATAGTCAAAATTGTCTGCAATCGTATGAGATAATCGTCGATCTCGTCAGGATCATCCGAAATCGTGTTGGATCGCCTACGATGATCCGAGCTTCCTTCGGTTGAAACACAGTAAAATCCTACAATAAAACTTGCAAATACAAATGCAAATGATAGGGGCGAGGATGTTATAATACAACACAAAACTAGGGTTGCAGGGAAATGATTAGCTAGGGGGATAAATTGGGAAAATACCAAGTTTATATAGGATTAGGGGGACGTTAGGAGGTTGGGGATCATCCCAATCTGGGAGATCTCCAATGTCAAAATCTCCAACCGTGCAGACATGCTTCTACCTGAGTTGGAGAGTTTGTTGAAGCAAAAGCTAATTATGAAAATTTGGTTTTGGGATGAAATTGTCTGGATGTTCTATCCCAGACGAATTCGTTCGATCTGGGACGATATCGTCAGATCGGCGACGATATCGTCCAATGGTCAAAACAAATTCTAAAATGGTGTGAAAAATGAGGTGAGCGGTTAACGGGCGTTTTCGAGGTTAAAATTCAAATTTTTGATCTTTTTACCGATGGTTTAACTGTGCCAATTTTAGGGTGCTACGACAAGTCCTTATTTTTATGTATTTTCTGTTTATCTCAAAATCAAAAATCAACTATGCACTAAAACTCTTATATCAATTTCTTCTTTGGATTTCGTGATGATGGTATAAGTTTATATCTAAAATTATATGCCTAGCGCAAACCATAGTTTTAATTTTATTTCTCTCCATAAAAGCATATGGATTTAAATCATTATGTTACACAATTGTGCTTTAAAAAGAACGAAAAATTTCCTATTTCATTTCATTATGTCAACATTCATTTTTTTTTTGTGATGATGGTATAATTCCTAGGGAATTGTTCAAATTTCTATCATACATAGGAATTTTATGCCTAGCAAAAATCATATTTTTAATATTTCATGCATAATACTTTCATGGAAATCTGAAAACAAATCATCACTATCATCATTTTTCATCATCACAACGTAAAGTCTTAAGAAAGTCTCTTAAGCACCCTTTTACTTTTAGCAATATTTCTCTCATACTAGGATTAGCTTAATGACCTAGCGAGCGACAACTCCATGAAATGGTCATGTAATAGCAACAATGTCCTTTGAAATTATTGTTAGAAGTCACTTTATTTTCATCAAAACACACCACAACAACTAGTTTGTTTACATCAGATTATTTCATTTAATCTTATAGCATGACATAAAATTATAATATTTTCAATGACATAGTTACATGAATAGTCAATCAACAATTAAAATATTAAAGCATCATAAAACATGTGCACAAGTCATATCACAAAAAAAAGAACATCATATATATATCAAGAAGTATATACATCATATCAAACAGATTGGTATGCCACAATCTATACCCTGGCATACTCAATCATCTCAATAAATAGTCTATGTACAATGTGCATCTAGCCTTGAGAAGATATCGAGCTCTCAGCCTCATCTCCTCTCCCACCTTGAGGTGGAGGAGGTGGTCTTATCGAAGCCTGTCCTATGTTGTGGGTCCTCAACGACCCCATCCTGATCAGCTTCGTAATGCTGACTGGAAACTATATCCTTTGGCCCTTTGGAACCAGTTGGTAGTACACTCCCTGATAGAACATGGTCTGAGCAATAGACCGCACTAGCTCCAAAATGCTCACCCCTCTGCTCCGATCCCTGATCTGTGTAGCCTCATCCTATAGAGTCTGCACCTAAGCTCATAGGCGGGAATTCTCCACATAGAGAGCTACCATCTCACTGCTCTCCCCCATATCGACACCCTTGTACCTATCAGGTGATGGTGGCCTATCCCTCTACTAAGAAGGGAGTCTCTCTCTCCTCTCCTCCCTCCTCTTTGGCTACTACTGTCTCTTCGAAGCCTATGGTACTCTTTGACGTCTCTCCTAAGGAGGCCATCGCTAATCCCTCCCTTCGTGACTCCTCACTGCATCGATGGCATCCTGGCACCACCTCTCCATCCGTTGCACTACAACATGCATCGGACCCTATGCCCTCATCATCCGAGGAGGGCGAATGCCTACATACTAGGCATCATACCCGTCTGCTACCCCTACATCATCCCCATCCACTGGTTGAATGGGGGCATCATTAGCATCTTGACTATAGAACTGCTATATGTCTGGAGCCCCACTCAGTGTGGTGTTATCATACATAGTCTGTGAGTACTCATAATCCCTAAGAGAAGGGATCCCCTACTATAGATCGAACTACCTCAAAACTTGGTCGTAGCAATGGAGATCTACCTCTCCCCACTCTCTCCTCATCCATGTGACTCACTTGATATGATCCAACTCTTGTCTGTCCTCTGCCCACCCTAGATGCTCTCTCCATGGTCTCCAGGTGATCCAATCTAGGGTAAGGTCATACAAAAACCTTCAGGATGTCAACAGATCTATCCATCGCTGTGATCCTATCTGGAGCCACCAATGGAAAACCTAGGGTCTCTCTCGATCAACTCCTGTCAGTGGAAGCCCTACCAGCCTTTGCATCATAATGTGCTCCCAAAACTAAATTTGTAGAAACGATGTCAGCACTAGACATCGACCTCCCTTGTATACGACCCTGTAAAGGATCTTATACAAGCGGCACAGTACAAAGCTACCCTAAGAAAACATGTATCCGTGGTCTCTCATGTCATAGACCACATATGAGAGTAGCCATGGTAATCTACATCTGCTCTGGTGGCATAGAAGAAGGCCACCCACCACCCCTACCAAAACCCGGGTCAACCGAGATGCCCTAGGAATCTACCTCAAAGCCTCGATGTTCACTCCACCCTTCTCCAGGATGAAGCTTGGGTCCTCGCACAATATCATCATAGCATGGCCCTGATTTGCCGAAGGGGTCATGAATTGACCATGTATGGGGATCCTCAAGATCCTTCATACACCTCTAGAGTGGGAGTCATCTCCCTTGTTGGTAGCCAGAAGAAAGATGACTCTGGATACCATCTCTTTGCTAGGGCTGTCAGTAGCCCCATGTCTATAGGAAGTTGTGGCATCTCTGCCACATGCTGCAGTCCTACCTCTGCTAGTCTGTTTTGATCAGCATAATCGAGCGTGGCTAAGTCATCCCTTAGATTGTCGTATTTCCACTTTCAAATCTTTAGTAATCCCATCTGCAAAATAAATAATAAAACAAAAAAAATAATTAGTACATAATCATTAAAAAATCAATTAAAATTAAAATCATCCCATGAAAATTTATATCGCCCATTATTGGACGATATTGTACCAAATTTAGACAAAATCATCTCCATTCTTCAATTTGGGGATCGACCCTTATTGTATGGGATCCTTACCTGCAACCCACATCGGACCTCTGTTGATCTGTGCACCATTTCCACCATTTCGCCTGTAGAGCTCTAAAACAGCGAAAGTGAACAGTAATAATGAATTAGGGTTTTACCCTATTTTTCTTATTTTTATTTTAAAATGACATTTTTTTAATTTTTGCTTTTCCACACTTTTCCCTCAAACGTTCGATTTGGATAAAACTCAGAGGGAGAACCATAGCAAACAATCGTACGATTCGACCTAGAATCGTATTCTTAAAAATGGAATAAATTTTTGCTTTCTCGTAAAGCGTAAAAAACTCATCTTTAACGCATTTTCTTCAAAAAATTTGCTAAAGAGGGGGTAAAATGTAGCACCCTAAAATTGGCGCAGTTAAACCATCAATAAAAAGTAAAAAATTGAATTTTAACCCCAAAACTGCCCATTAACCGCTCACCTCATTTTTCATGCTATTTTTAGAAGTTGTTTTGACCGTTGGACGATATCGTCGACGATTTGACGATATCATCCCAAATCATATGAATTCATCTGGAACAGAACGTCCAGATGATTTCATCCCAAAACCAAATTTTTATAATTAGCTTATGTTCCAACGACCTCTCCAACTTGGGCAAAAGCGTGTCTGCATGGTTGGAGATTCTCACACTGAGGATCTCCTAGATTGGGATGATACCCAACCTCCTAACCTCCCCCTAATCCTATATAAACTAGGATTTTTTTGGTTTATCCCACTGGATCCCCTTGAACCCCTGGATCCCTCTGACTCCATGATCTCCCATCATTCGCACTTGTGTTTTCAAGTTTTTGTTGCAGGATTTCACTGTGTTTTAGTCAGAGATAGCTCGGATCGTCGCAGGCGATTCAACCACAATTTCGGACGATCCTATCAAGATTGGTGATGATCTCATACGATTGCAGATGATCTTGACTGCAATTCAGTTTGGGGGCAATCAGAGTCCCGAGTTTGCATTTTCTACCTCGTTTCTTTATTTATTGGTGCATTAGATTAATTTACTTCTATTTTGCATCTTGGAGTTCACCTCATTTAGCATAATTGCATGATAAAATTCAAAATAAGTTACCAAAACATTGCATCTCATTTAATTTGATATATGGATTTGTTATTTAAGCATCTACACTATCATTTCTATCACTTTGCATCATTTTTGCAATAGTATTTTTGGTTTTTGGTGTCTATTTTCTTGATTGCAGGTTTCTAACAAATTCGTCAGGTCGCTGACGATCCTGGGTGATCTCAGACAATCGAATATGATTTGGGATGATTATGTACAATTATCGATGATCATGTCATATCCGAGATGATCTAGACTCCTACAAGCTTTAGAATCTTCATCAGACATAAAAAATCAGGTGTACTCTTCTCCATTTAACATATTCTCTACATTTAATTGCATTAGGATTCATTTATGTTTGTTGTATTCATATAAATCAGACTTTTCATATAAGAATAGCTTAGCTTCATTTTGGCCAACATAGGAATCTGAATGATTGAACATAAAATGAACAAATCAAACGCATTCTCAACCTAGGCATGGAAACTGCCACTCAAAGTTTCCTGGTGAACCCCACCATCCGTCAAAAATTCACCTTTATACCCCTCCCCCGAGAGGCATGACCTTCAAAGGGCCTCTCTGTCCGAGGTATTGTTCCATCCTTTTCACATCCCCCTTTCGGGAACGGATCCTTTAGCCTAAAGGTAAGGGTGCAAAAAATTTGGGCGATACACAAGGAAGAAAGAAGAAAAATGAAAAATGGTCGCGATCTTGCGACATTTCAAGGAAGAAAGAAGAAAAATGAAAAATAAATGATATAAAAATAAATGGTCATGATCTGGTAACATTCTCAAGGAGATAGAAAAATAAATGATATAAAAATGTCAACCCTTGGGGATTAAAATAATAATAAAAATTAATTAAAATCTCATCCCTAGAAAATATTTTGGGGGAAACTTTGGAAAAATGATTAAAAAAATTTAAAACTAAAATCAAAGTTTGAACCTTAGGAAAATTAAACTAATTTAATTTAATTTTAAAGCTAATGTTCTAACATTTGCCCCTTTTAAATTTTTGGAGGAGTTTACCGGTGGATGCATTTAATGGAAAAATTAATGGCAAAAGTGATGGTGGGTAGATAATTTCAACGCAAACCAAGCAAAAGGGATTGTGCAAGGATAGATGGTGTAGGAAGTCAATGATCCATCCAAATTTTGTAGATGAAGAATTAATGATATGCGTTTGGAACTAGTAGAAGAATGAAGAAACCCTTTCACGCAGTATCTATTTGATGAAGACAAAATCAGATTATATCTTTGCCATTTATGGTAATATTTTCAGGCAGATTTTTGAAGAGGTTGGAGTTGATCAAAACTCTATTAAAAATTCTTTTATATTGTAATGCCTCTACGGTGGGATTTTAAAAATTATTTTTAATTCTCGGGAAGCTAGATATTTTATGAAAATATTAGGGCATGTCTTGAGTCTATAAATACTCCCATAAAATATAATCGAAGGATGCAAATACTTGGAAATAAATACTTCTAAAATTTTTTAACAAATTTTGTCTTGAATAATTTGTTCTATACCTGAGGTTGGTGTGACATCATTTTCTAAAATAGCGTGGCCATGAGCCTAATATTTTCCAAACTATGATAAGTGTGCCTTCTTCTGTATTCATCTCATTAAGTAATTATTTAGTTTAATTATAAATCTGTAAGTGTTGAGATTATGTTAGGTTGTTGAGCTTCATTCTATTTTTGTATGTTTGAGGGAATTATAAGCTTAAGGTTCAGGTTGGTGTTCTAATTTCTCTATTCTCACTGCGTGAGCTAGACTTCTGGAGAGAAACACCAATTGTCATTAACCTCCCTTCTATTTGTAATTTTCCTTTTATCTTTGTGTTGTTATGTCCCATGCTTAAGGTTGAAAGTGGTCTTAGAAAGCTGGATACTTTCTTCATTTGATGTTGTCATGTTGTGAAGCTGAGTAATTTGATTGATTTTAGTAGTTGTAATTTGCAATTGAATTAGACATCCTCTCTTTTCTTCCCTACCCTGCTATCTCTATTTTATTTTGGAAAGACAATCCATTTTTATGTTCATTAAAATTATTTATTTGTTTAATCTACTGATATTCGAAGAGCTATATCAATTCACAAATGCAAAACTGATTGATAAATCAAACAACAATAGATGCGAGTTGAACCCCTTACAGGTACATAGGCAGTCCACTTGAAACTATTCTAGAAGTGGAAAAGAGCGAGGATATTTGATCCAACCCTATAACTCACACCTTGGATAACCAAAAAGATCCTAAAGTGATAGGGATTTATTACCATTTATGTGTTACTAGTGTTTCCTATTTACTCTTCATAGGGTGTGCATAAAAGGTCAATCAATAGAACCTTCCTCCTCCACAAACCCAAACTAGTGTCAGGATTTTTTTAGGACACCTTGGCTTTTATCATAGATTTATTCTGAATTTTAGTACAATAGCAAATCCCATGTTTGCATTATTGATGCTTTGGGGGAGAAACTAACCACTCCACCTATGTTACAAGGTCCTAATTGGGAATTTTCATTCCATATCCAAAGTGATTCCTCCAATACTACAATTGGGACAACATTAGGGTAGATAGAGAATGGGGAATATTAAGCTATCTACTACATAAGAAAAAATCTCACTGGAGTAGAAAAGAATTATACTACTACTGAAAAGGAATTTTTAGCAGTAGTGTATACCATTAAAAAAACTTATCACTATATCACTGGTTATCAAGTGTTCATCCATACCAATCATTCAACCATTAAATACTTGATGAACAAACCCATGGTTAGTGCAAGGATTATTTGTTAATTATTACTATTACAAGAGTTTGATATCACAATAGTAAATAAACCAAGAAAATCTAATGTAGTAGCAAATTTCCTATCAAGGAAAAATAACATAGGGGAAGAAGAGTTAGTGAATGATACTTTTCTAGATAAAAAATTGTTTGCTATATCAATACAATCACCCTGGTTTGCAGATACAATTGACTATTTGTTAATAGTAAAAATTTCTCCCCATTTCACTTACAAACAAAAGAAACAACTGGTAAGACAAAGATCATATTTCAAATGGATAAAACATTTCGCTTACAAACAAAAGAAACAACTGGTAAGACAAAGATCATATTTCAAATGGATAAAAGGTCTACTTTTCAAGTGTGGCCTTGACCATGTGTTACATAGATGCATTCAAAAATATGATGTGTACGATATCCTCCATGCTTGTCATGATGAACCATTACGAAGATAGTATTCAGTAAAAAGCACAGTTCAAAAAAAATTAGGTATTGGTTATTATTGGCCATCTCTTCACAAATATGTAAAAAGGTATATTCAACATTGTGATGCATGTCAGATAATAGGAAAACCCACACACACAAATGAAATACCTCTACATCCTCAAGTGGTTTTGGAACCATTTGAGAAATGAGGAGTATATTTTGTGGGACCTATTGACCCACCATCTCAAGGGAAGATGCATATCTTGTTATGCACTGACTATGTGACTAAATGGGTTGAGGTGCATGCTTTTAAGCATGCTCATGAAGAGAAGGTTACTAATTTTATTTACACTTAATTTTTTTAGGGATTTGGAGCTCCACTATCTATCACCACTAATCATGGACCCCAATTCACATCAGGAGTCATTAAAGCTTTTACTAAACTCTATGAAATCAAGCATAGAAATTCATCACCCTATCACCCCTAAGCAAATGGTTAGATTGAGGTAATTAGTAAGCAGTTAAAAATAATTTTAACCAAAATAGTAGCCTCACATAGGAAAATTTGGTTAAATAAATTACCAGAAGTAGTTTGGGCATATAACACAATATGGAAATCTACCATGGGTTTCACACCTTACGAACTAGTTTATGGTTAGAAATATCTTTTACGTATTGAATTTGAGTTACTAACACTTCATACATATTTGGAAATTGGTAGACTTATCACAGATGCAGATGGATAGGATTCAACAACTTAACGGATTTTATGAACTTCAGTTGGATGCATTGCATCAAATAGAAGTTATCCAACTCAACAAAGAAAATTTGAGCAAGGGGATTGGGCTTTATTGTTGGATTTTCATTATGAATATTTTCTTGGGAAGCTATAGATAAGATGGCTTGGGCCATACCTAATTGAAGAAGTGTTTGAAAATGGATTAGTTCATCTTTATCCCATTTAGATTCAAGGAAAAATTTAGTGGTGAATGGACATCGCCTTCAGGTATACCACAAACCATTGATTAAAGAAGAATTTTTGAAGTAGATTGCACAGTTGAAGTTACACATGACAGAAGAGACTTCCTCTCTATAAAATATTCAAATTAATGTGAAAAAAATGTTGAAAAGAAAAAAATAAACAAAAAAACAAAAAAAATAATAATCTTGATTGTGAAATTCCTTCATGGGCAAAATTTCAGGGAAATTGTGAAATTCCTTAATGAAAACAAGTAAGCAAAAAAAAAAGATGAAAAAAATGAAAAACAAAAATAAAAAGAGAGATGAAAAATTGAAAACAAATAAAAAATAGAATAATTCAATAGTGAAAACCTTTTTGAAGGTGCTATTGAATTAAGGCTTACATGAAAACCAGTTTTCGATGTGTTTGCCTTTTTTATCAATCCATAATTGTACCACCATTGTAAAAATCTCACATACTACACATGTGTTTTATTTTTTGATTTCAGATACTCATCTAACAATCATTAGAAGCAACCATTTTTAAAGTGTATGATAAATTTTCATGATAGTAAGGTACGTGTTTCTTGCATTTTAACATAGTAGGCATTTAACATGTGATGTATGATAATTCAGTTTTTGGAATAAATTATTTATAAACTTGGTAAGTAAAAATGGAAATTCTCTCCAAAATGTAAAGAAACACCCTATTTTTCCCTTGGTTGAGTGAGAAATTCAGGTATGTCTGCAATAAATAAGAGAGAAATATAGAGCTACGAAATGACCCAGAGCTTCAGAATGAAATACAGTTTTGGTTGTATATATGCAGAAAAACCACAGAGCTCCGAAATGACTCAAAAATATGGAATGAGACCTAGAAAATTAAAAAATGTGCAATGCATGAAAATTTAAATTTGACCAAGCATGCATGTTGTGAATTTGAAATGAAAAAAATAAAGAAAAAGAATTACCCACATAATGCACCTCACATAGTCACTATGGAATCAGGCACAAGTTTTCAGAAACATGTGGCAACCATTGAGAAGGTATCATTTGGAGTATTTTAAAATAGTTTAAAAAATTGTTGTGCTCAAAAATTTAAAAACATGGGATGCTTGAAAAATTTAAATGCAAAAAGTACGAATCAATCAAAAGTGTAAAATAATACACATAGGTATGCACAACAAATCGTGTGCCTTACATTTGCTATTTTTCCATTGTGCTCGTATTTTTGAGTTTTGAAAAAAAATTAAGCAAAACTTGTTGGAGTATAACTAGGAAAGGTGACCATCCTAGGAATTTTTGGTTGAAGCATACAAATGACATGTTTTGTGTCATCTTTTGAAGTTGATTCCTGTATGTTGAAGTCATGAATGCCTGAGATCTATAAACACCTAAGTTGTAGGGGCCATTGAAACTAAACATGGGCTATCAAATCAAATATTAAAACATCTCATTACAGGAAGGAGATATTAAAAAATATATAAAAATACCTAAGTGTAGTGGCATTACTAGAAACACCAGGAAATTGAAAAAAGGGTAGTAGGAGAGCAACAACTATTGGTGCACTGTTTTCAACTAGCTACCAGAACTAGGGCAAAAAGAAAGTGAAAAACTAAAGGCAACCCTTCAAAATACCAAAAAACTAAGAAAGTCACTTTTAGTGATGAGGTTACTTCTTAGGCATAAATATATGCACAATCAAAATACTTAAATTTTACAATAATTAGGTCATTAGCTAAAACAATAGATTCATCAGAAGAAAAGGAAGCTAATTTTATATTTATAGTGAGGTTTGCAAGAATAAAGCAAACTAGTGAAGAGATAGGTACACATTAGGTAAGAAGATCCATCAGGGTAAAAATAAAATCTATTGTAGAGGAGCTTTTTGAGATAGAGAAAATAGAGCCCAAAATTTAAATATAACCACCTTCACCCCTTCCTTTGAGCAGGAGCTTAAGGATAAAACAACAGGATATAGCTACAGCAACTGAAACAACATATCCTACACCATCTGGGCCAATAAGAAGAAAAATTACGAAATTACAGGGATTGCAGGAATTTTAGAAATTAAAAAATTGCAAAGAGAACAAAAAGCAGATTAGAATTTTCAACAAAATTTAGAAATTTTGAAATTTAGGATTTTTCAGCAATTTTCAAAACAAATTTCAAACATTTCAGAATTTCAGCATTTTTCAAAAATAATAGCAAATGCAGAATTTTCATTTCTAAAAATGATAGAAACTTCAAAATTTTTAGCATTTTTCATAAATAACATCAAATCAGAAATTTCAACATTTTTCAAAAATGATAGCAAATTTTAAATTTTTAGCATTTTTCAGAAATGACAATAAACTCAGAATTTCAATATTTTTGGAAATTATAGTAATTTCATATATTTAGCAATTTCAACATTTTGAAATTTTTTCAAAAATTGCAACAATTTTAGAAATTGCAACATCTTCATAATTTTTCAAAAATTATAACAATTTCTCAGGTCAAAAAGGATGTTGTTCATAAGTCTAGACCTGAGTATTGCTCTAGCCCACTAGGATGCATAAGGGCATGCATCAGGTCAAGTTGGGAGGATGATGAGGCCAAAAAATACCTCATTTTTTCTACATTTTGGATATCAAAATATTTCCATATAACTAAATATAATATTATTTTATACCAAATGTTTGATTAGAGTATATTATTTGTTAATGTTTACATGATTTAATGTTTAGGAACACTGTACCCCTGTTTTCGACTAATTTTAGCATTTTATACTTTGTTTTTACATGATTTTTTTTGAAAATTAATTTCAAAAAACTTGTATTAAAATAAATATCATTTACAAATTGGGATGAGGCTTCTCCCAGCCTTAGCCAAATAGAACAAATTTTTTATAATAGTAAATGAATATTTGCATTGGAATCAAATATCTTAAACCATATTTCTACAATGGTTGTTCACCTGTTTACAATTGTAAAAGATCTACATTGGAGCACAAATATCCTAGACCATATTTCTAGAATGGTTGTCCAAATTATCTAAACACTAGATTTTCTCACCAACCTACCTAATCATCTCATCCTCAATAGCCATGTCACTTTGCAACTGAATCCCTACCTCCTTATTAATGCCCATCTTAGCCTGGAAGTTTGCCACTTTATTTAGATCTCTCCTCACATAAATTGGAATCACATCATCTAATTCCCTCCACACTTCCTTAATTTGAGTGATAAGAATCCTCAACCTCCATGTCTTTAAAGCAAAGTTTCTCATGCAATCTAGAGCTCTAACTATAACCTACAACCTTGTTTTATTGCCCAAATAGAAGTAGATTTGATAGCTAAGGCTTCCACTTCATTATTTTTGGCCCTTCTCAAGCCTTGTAGTTCGCAATAGAGCACTGTTCCAATATGATTTTGGCAAACCACTCCAATTCCATCTCTACCTAGATTGAATTTTATAGCTCCATCAGTATTAATTTTAATCCAACCTTCTGGGGGTGGTTTCTAACTAGATTTTTGAGATAGAGAAAATAGAGCCCAAAATTTAAATATAACCACCTTCACCCCTTCCTTTGAGCAGGAGCTTAAGGATAAAACAACAGGATATAGCTACAGCAACTGAAACAACATATCCTACACCATATGGGCCAATAAGAAGAAAAATTATGAAATTACAGGGATTGCAGGAATTTTAGAAATTAAAAAATTGCAAAGAGAACAAAAAGCAGATTAGAATTTTCAACAAAATTCAGAAATTTTGAAATTTAGGATTTTTCAGCAATTTTCAAAACAAATTTCAAGTATTTCAGAATTTCAGTATTTTTCAAAAATAATAGCAAATGCAGAATTTTCATTTCTAAAAATGATAGAAATTTCAAAAATTTTAGTATTTTTCATAAATAACATTAAATCAGAAATTTCAACATTTTTCAAAAATGATAGCAAATTTTAAATTTTTAGCATTTTTCAGAAATGACAATAAACTTAGAATTTCAATATTTTTGGAAATTATAGTAATTTCATATATTTAGCAATTTCAATATTTTGAAAATTTTTCAAAAATTGCAACAATTTTAGAAATTGCAACAATTTTAGAAATTGCAACATCTTCATAATTTTTCAAAAATTGTAGCAATTTCTCAGGTCAAAAAGGATGTTGTTCATAAGTCTAGACCCGAGTATTGCTCTAGCCCACTAGGATGCATAAGGGCATGCATCAGGTCAAGTTGGGAGGATGATGAGGCCAAAAAATACCTCATTTTTTCTACATTTTGGATATCAAAATATTTCCATATAACTAAATATAATATTATTTTATACCAAATGTTTGATTAGAGTATATTATTTGTTAATGTTTACATGATTTAATGTTTAGGAACACTGTACCCCTGTTTTCGACTAATTTTAGCATTTTATACTTTGTTTTTACATGATTTTTTTTTGAAAATTAATTTCAAAAAACTTGTATTAAAATAAATATCATTTACAAGTTGGGATGAGGCTTCTCCTAGCCTTAGCCAAATAGAACAAAATTTTTACAATAGTAAATGAATATTTGCATTGGAGTCAAATATCTTAAACCATATTTCTACAATGGTTGTTCACCTATTTACAATTGTAAAAGATCTACATTGGAGCACAAATATCCTAGACCATATTTCTGGAATGGTTGTCCAAATTATCTAAACACTAGATTTTCTCACCAACCTACCTAATCATCTCATCCTCAATAGCCATGTCACTGTGCCACTGAATCCCTACCTCCTTCTTAATGCCCATATTAGCCTGGAAGTTTGCCACTTTATTTAGATCTCTCCTCACATAAATTGGAATCACATCATCTAATTCCCTCCACACTTCCTTAATTTGAGTGATAAGAATCGTCAACCTCCATGTCTTTAAAGCAAAGTTTCTCATGCAATCTAGAGCTCTAACTATAACCTGCAACCTTGTTTTATTGCCCAAATAGAAGTAGATTTGATAGCTAAGGCTTCCACTTCATTATTTTTGGCCCTTCTCAAGCCTTGTAGTTCACAATAGAGCACTGTTCCAATATGATTTTGGCAAACCACTCCAATTCCATCTCTACCTGGATTGCATTTTATAGCTCCATCGATATTAATTTTAATCCAACCTTCGGGGGTGGTTTCTAACTAGCTTTTTGAGATAGAGAAAATAGAGCCCAAAATTTAAATATAACCACCTTCACCCCTTCCTTTGAGCAGGAGCTTAAGGATAAAACAATAGGATATAGCTACAGCAACTGAAATAACATATCCTACACCATATGGGCCAATAAGAAGAAAAATTACGAAATTACAGGGATTGCAGGAATTTTAGAAATTAAAAAATTGCAAAGAGAACAAAAAGCAGATTAGAATTTTCAACAAAATTCAAAAATTTTGAAATTTAGGATTTTTCAACAATTTTCAAAACAAATTTCAACATTTCAGAATTTCAGCATTTTTCAAAAATAATAGCAAATGCAGAATTTTCATTTCTAAAAATGATAGAAACTTCAAAAATTTTAGTATTTTACATAAATAACATCAAATCAGAAATTTCAACATTTTTCAAAAATGATAGCAAATTTTAAATTTTTAGCATTTTTCAGAAATGACAATAAACTCAGAATTTCAATATTTTTGGAAATTATAGTAATTTCATATATTTAGCAATTTCAACATTTTGAAAATTTTTCAAAAATTGCAATAATTTTAGAAATTGCAACATCTTCATAATTTTTCAAAAATTGTAGCAATTTCTCAAGTCAAAAAGGATGTTGTTCATAAGTCTAGACCTGAGTATTGCTCTAGCCCACTAGGATGCATAAGGGCATGCATCAGGTCAAGTTGGGAGGATGATGAGGCCAAAAAATACCTCATTTTTTCTACATTTTGGATATCAAAATATTTCCATATAACTAAATATAATATTATTTTATACCAAATGTTTGATTAGAGTATATTATTTGTTAATGTTTACATGATTTAATGTTTAGGAACACTGTACCCCTATTTTCGACTAATTTTAGCATTTTATACTTTGTTTTTACATGATTTTTTTTTGAAAATTAATTTCAAAAAACTTGTATTAAAATAAATATCATTTACAAGTTGGGATGAGGCTTCTCCTAGCCTTAGCCAAATAGAACAAAATTTTTACAATAGTAAATGAATATTTGCATTGGAGTCAAATATCTTAAACCATATTTCTACAATGGTTGTTCACCTATTTACAATTGTAAAAGATCTACATTGGAGCACAAATATCCTAGACCATATTTCTGGAATGGTTGTCCAAACTATCTAAACACTAGATTTTCTCACCAACCTACCTAATCATCTCATCCTCAATAGCCATGTCACTGTGCCACTGAATCCTTACCTCCTTATTAATGCCCATCTTAGCCTGGAAGTTTGCCACTTTATTTAGATCTCTCCTCACATAAATTGGAATCACATCATCTAATTCCCTCCACATTTCCTTAATTTGAGTGATAAGAATCCTCAACCTCCATGTCTTTAAAGCAAAGTTTCTCATGCAATCTAGAGCTCTAACTATTATTTGAGAATCTAATTCTAGTATTATCCTCCTGCAACCTTGTTTTATTGCCCAAATAGAAGTATATTTGATAGATATGGCTTCCACTTCATTATTTTTGGCCCTTCTCAAGCCTTGTAGTTCACAATAGAGCACTGTTCCAATATGATTTTGGCAAACCACTCCAATTCCATCTCTACCTGGATTGAATTTTATAGCTCCATCAGTATTAATTTTAATCCAACCTTTTGGGGGTGGTTTCTAACTAGCTTTTTGAGATAGAGAAAATAGAGCCCAAAATTTAAATATAACCACCTTCACCCCTTCCTTTGAGCAGGAGCTTAAGGATAAAACAACAGGATATAGCTACAGCAACTGAAACAACATATCCTACACCATCTGGGCCAATAAGAAGAAAAATTACGAAATTACAGGGATTGCAGGAATTTTAGAAATTAAAAAATTGCAAAGAGAACAAAAAGCAGATTAGAATTTTCAACAAAATTCAGAAATTTTAAAATTTAGGATTTTTCAGCAATTTTCAAAACAAATTTCAAGCATTTCAGAATTTCAGCATTTTTCAAAAATAATACCAAATGCAGAATTTTCATTTCTAAAAATGATAAAAACTTCAAAATTTTTAGTATTTTTCATAAATAGCATCAAATCAAAAATTTCAACATTTTTCAAAATTGATAGCAAATTTTAAATTTTTAGCATTTTTCAGAAATGACAATAAACTCAGAATTTCAATATTTTTGGAAATTATAGTAATTTCATATATTTAGCAATTTCAACATTTTGAAAATTTTTCAAAAATTGCAATAATTTTAGAAATTGCAACATCTTCATAATTTTTCAAAAATTGTAGCAATTTCTCAAGTCAAAAAGGATGTTGTTCATAAGTCTATACTTGAGTATTACTATAGCCCACTAGGATGCATGAGGGCATGCATCTGGTCAAGTTGGGGGGATGATGAGGCCAAAAATACCTCAATTTTGCTACATTTTGGACATCAAAATATTGCCATATAACCAAATATAATATTATTTTATGCCAAATGTTTGATTAGAGTACATTATTTGTTAATGTTTACATGATTTAATGTTTAAGAACACTGTACCCCTGTTTTCGACTAATTTTAGCATTTTATACTTTGTTTTTACATGATTTTTTTTGAAAATTAATTTCAAAAAACTTGTATTAAAATAAATATCATTTACAAGTTGGGATGAGGTTTCTCCTAGCCTTAGCCAAATAGAACAAAATTTTTACAAGAGTAAATGAATATTTGCATTGGAGTCAAATATCTTAAACCATATTTCTACAATGGTTGTTCACCTGTTTACAATTGTAAAAGATCTACATTGGAGCACAAATATCCTAGACCATATTTATGGAATGGTTGTCCAAATTATCTAAACACTAGATTTTCTCACCAACCTACCTAATCATCTCATCCTCAATAGCCATGTCACTGTGCCATTGAATCCCTACCTCCTTCTTAATGCCCATATTAGCCTGGAAGTTTGCCACTTTATTTAGATCTCTCCTCACATAAATTGGAATCACATCATCTAATTCCCTCCACACTTCCTTAATTTGAGTGATAAGAATCCTCAACCTCCATGTCTTTAAAGCAAAGTTTCTCATGCAATCTAGAGCTCTAACTATTATTTGAGAATCTAATTCTAGTATTATCCTCCTGCAACCTTGTTTTATTGCCCAAATAGAAGTATATTTGATAGCTAAGGCTTCCACTTCATTATTTTTGGCCCTTCTCAAGCCTTGTAGTTCACAATAGAGAACTGTTCCAATATGATTTTGGCAAACCAATCCAATTCCATCTCTACCTGGATTGAATTTTATAGCTCCATCAGTATTAATTTTAATCCAACCTTCTGGGGGTGGTTTCTAACTAGCTTTTTCCTGCCCCTCTTGCACTTCAACTTCCTTCTCCATTGTCTCTATAACAATATAAATTTCCTCTTTAACATACACTACCACAATTTTTGTGACTTTGCTCCAAATTACTTTCCAAACTCTATATAAAGATGAAAATGTTTCTCTAAAAATTTTGCCATTTCTCTCCAACCACACTTGCCACCAAATGAATTTTAATACAAGCTCCCAACCAATACAAAGAGATTTAGATTTAAATCTGCCCCTCTTCCATTTTTACCAAATATTAATCCAGTTCAAATCACCATTAAATCAAATTTTATAATATAAAAACCATCTCTCCCAGATCTATCACATGAATGGGAACTCAAAAATCAAGTGATCAACTATTTCCTCACTCTTGTAGCATAAAACACATTGATATGGATCAATGATTCCCCTACATATGAGATTATCAAAATTAAGAATTCCATTATGCATGAACTGCAAGGAAAAATGTTTACTTTTGGCCAACCCTTGGGTTGCCAAATATTTCTCCAATCCTCAACCTTATATGCATGAGGAGGAGGCTCTAAAAGGATCTTATCATATCCATCATTCACTATGTAGACACCAAGGCTACCATAGCCCCAAGATAATTCATCCTTTTCATCTCTACCTATGAAAAATATTTCTATCAATATTTTAGTCATGATGGGTGTCAAATCTAGAGGGATTGAAATTGGCCACTCATTCAACTTCTTAATTTGCTTAAACATATAATCCCCTAGCTAACTAGTGTTGAAATAATTTTTAATTTGGAACCAATCCCTGGTTTCCATGGTTGTTTTTATTGATTGTAGTTTAGGGAATTCAACAATGATAGGTGGGTATTGATCCCATGAATCTGTCCAAGACTTCTCCCCTCTCCACACTTTCCAAAATAATCCATATTTCACTACCTAAGATCCTAAATTAAGAGCCTTCCACACTAAGGATCCATTACCATCCAAAGGGAAATGACCCACCTCATTTGGGTTTACCTGTCCGAAATATTTACTAGTTAAAATTCTATTGAATAAAGAAGTTGGTTGGGAAATCCACCTCCATTAAAGCTTTCTAGCCAAAGCTTTATTATCTAACTTTTATCATCTCAGTCCCAAACCTCCTTTACCTTGGGTTGGCTTAATTTCTTCCAACCTACTAATGTCCATTTCCTCTCTCAATCCTTCCCATAAAAAATTTCTAGCCATCTTGTCCAACTCTTTCCATAAGGTATGTGGGGCAACAAGGATAGAAAATTTATAAATTGGCAATAGCCTGAATGATTGATTATAAAAAAAGTTAATCTACCCCCATATCTTAATCATTTATGGGACCAATGATTAATTCTTTCCTTGATATGGTCCAAAATATTCCTCCAGATATCTATTTTTAGTTTTTTTAAAATGCAATGGGACCCCTAAGTATACCAATGGGAGATAATTCCTTGTGAATCCCAAGATCTCTAAAATTCTATCCTGAAGCCTTTGATGATTGAAAAATACCACTTTGGATTTTTTATCATTGATGACTTGGTTTGTAGTCCTAAGGTAGACATTAAGTGTATCTCTAATCATTATTTCTTCCCTAAAGTTGGCCACTCCCACCAATCCTGTGTCATCCACAAATTGTAGGTGAGTCAAAACTTCCTCACCCACCTTAATACCTATTAGAAAATATTGTTATCTTCTCCTCAAGATGAGTCTACCCAAGCCTTCAACCAATATGAGAAAAACATAGGGGTAACAAGGATCTCCTTGATGAAGGCCTCAAGTAGATCCAAATGGTTGTGAAGGAAGACCCTTGATTAACACTAAGTATGTCAAAGTAGAAACACAGATCATGACCCATTCTATCCAATCCTGAGAGAAACCAAATTTTGCCATCATATTTGATAAGAAGCTCCACTCCACCCTATCATAAGCATTTGATATATCTAATTATTTTAATATTCCTCTATTACTATATGTTTGCATTGAATGGATTGACTCCTAAGATAGAACCACACCATCCAATATCTGCCTACCCTCTATAAAACCCCCTTGCTTAGAGGAGATAATGTTATGTAGAAGAGGTTTTAGCAACTCAACCATTACCTTTGTGATTATTTAATATATGGCATTGCATAAGGCAATAGGTCTATAATCTAAAATATGCACCCCTTATTCCCTTTTGGAATTAATGTAATGAAATTATGGTCTAATGCTTTAAGCATTCTATTACTACCTTTGGACTCCTCTATAAAAACCATTACATCCTCCTCCAAGTTGTCCCAAAAAGCCTAAAAAAACTCAATTGGAAATCCATTTGGACCTCATGTTTTTCTGGTGCTCATTACAAAGACTACATTCTTCAGTTTCTCTCTATCAATGGGTTTAAGTAGGGCCTAATATTTTCTTCGGAGATAAAAAAGGGTATGATAGCAAGAACTTCTTTTTGAGCCTCTTAATATTGCACCATACTTTCCTTAAATAGTTTAGAAAAATAATACCTAGAATTGTATCAAAGGAGTGTTCATTCTCATATTGAAGAGCTTCCATGTTGTTCGTTTGTCTCCTAGCATAGGCATCTTGATGGAAACATTTGGTATTTTTATCACCTTCTAGTAACCAAGTGGTTCTTGCTCTCTATTTCTAATAGGTATCCTCTTGGTTGTTAATGTCCTCAACCACTTTACGCAATGCATCATCCTCTTATTTGAGCTACTCTATAATTGTTCCTTCCCTAAAGTGTTTTTGAACCTCATCCCATCTGGCCACCAATGGATCTCTTTGGACCTATAAGCATGTCTTGTTAGCTTACCTCCATTATTTCAGTTGATCTTTGACATAATGAAGTTGTTTGTGGAATCTAAGTATTTTTTTCCCATATGTTGTGCGGCCTTCTTCCCACCACTGTGGAATTTTATTTTGAAGTTCCTCTTTTTGTAACCAAAAGTTTTAAAATTTAAATGGTTTGTGATGCTGCACTATCTTAATCCCCCCTTCCAAAAAAAATGAGAAAGTGATCTAAAATTGGACCCTCCAAAATTTTAAATTTTATATTCCATTTTACAAATGCCTCCTCTGAAACAAAAAATGATCTAAATTTACCTTCCTTCTATGTGGCTCCCCCCTCTTATTAGTCCAAGTATAGTTGGTTCTAGGGAATTTAATATCCACCAAGTATAATGCCTAGACTTGGGCAATCATAAGTTGATCCCCTAGGTCCAAAATTGGGGTTTCCCCTTCCTGATATCTAGAGGATAATTTAGCATTAAAATCCCTAGAAATAATCCAATATAAATCTTCTCTTGAGACTCTCATGTTATGCACAACTTTACATTGATGCATCTGACCATCTAGGTTTTGATCCCCATAAACATTTGTGATTAAAACATGTTCAGCTGTGACATTGTTCCTAAAATGTGATGTGAGGACACCCCTACAAGCTATATGTTCTATTGTAGTCCATTCAAGAGAGTTCCAAAAAGTAACTATCCCCCATGAGGCCCCTTGGGCAGCCACTTCCATATGACCAACACCCCTCCAAAGTCTATTTATTGTTTTACACATAAGATCCAACAAAAATTTTGTCTCTTGGATAAGAAAAAATTTGTTTTACATTTTTCTAAGAGTCTTCGAACAACATATTGATGGGTTCTACTATTTAAACTCCTAACATTCCATGATTGTAAAATCGTTGGTTATCTTGAGAGTAGTAAAAATCTATTGGCCTCACCGATCCTCCAGTGATCAGTTTGTCTCCTTGAACTGCTATCAATTCTTTATTTGATTTTTTACCCACTCCTTGAGAGCTACTATTTTTTGATCTCTTTTCCACTTGAGTTATCCTTAGAGTTGACCTTTCTCTGTTCTTTTCTACTATACCCATGATGACATCATTAATTATTGGTTTCTATTGGTTATGCACTATCAATTCCCCTGCAATCTTTGATTGCAGTAACTCACTGCACTCAATTACCTGCTCTATGATGGGAGGAGGTGAAAGAGGGGCTTGAACATGGCTATTATTATTTTCATTATTCCCATCCACTCCTTCCATGAATTTTTCTTCTTATTGGTCCATTAGTGTCTTAAAGATCTCATACCTATTGGAGGGCTTCATTTGGGTTTAATCTTTACCATATTTTATATTTTGCCTTCTCCTTCTTTTGGGTTGTTCAAAACCATCTCTCTGTGCTTCTTTGCCTTGAGAAATATTGGTTGTTTCTTTATTGATTGTTGACTTACCCTACTTAGGAAGATTTGACATTACCAAAAGAGCCTCCATTTTATGTTCATATTATTTGTTTAAGATCATGCCAAATGCCCATATTTATGGCAAACTCTGCATCTGAAGGGCAATGCTTCATAATCCAGTTTTTGAATCTAAGATAGTATTACAAGTTTGAGTTCCACCTCTATTGGCAAAGGCTAGCTAAGATTCATTTCCACATATAATATTATATATACAACCATGTTTCCTTCCATTGTGTCTTTGGAAACACCCAAATGTCTTCCAATGAAATTGATGATAACTTCCAATACCCACTAACTCGAAAAATCCATTGGAAGTGCATACAAATGAATCCAAATAAGAACATTGGGTTCAATTCGAGAATAAAATACCACTCTCCAGGGTTGAAAAAATAATCCTATTGGACCATGATTCCTATTTTTTGATTCGAAAGCCCTATTTATATCAACAAGTGAAGAAAAAATAAAAATAAAATATCCATTTCTAATAAATCACAAAGAATAATCATCAAGAGGTTCCTAGTTTTACCAGACCTAGGAATGAAAAAAAAATAGGGTAGGGTGAATACCCATGAATTTATAGATCAAATCATGATTGGGTCTATATAAAACAGTTTCTTTGACTATCCTTTGATCAATGACAATATTTGGACTTGTTTTGACTATGGAAAGCATCCATTTACTCATTGAGATTTTGATATATTTACAACAGCTGTAAAGAGTATTCTTAATGTAGTTTTTTATGCTTCTTCAGTATCTGATGAATATTTATCCCTTAATAAATCTGCAAAAGAACTGTCTCTTTAAAAGAGGATCTATAGGTATCCCAATTGGGCCCTCCTATGGCAACAATATTATCTTCAAGTCCATACTAACTAGAAATATCTTCAGCTACCCAACTAATGCCCTAGTTTTCTCTTCCAGAGCTCTCTCTTATAAGTTTTAAATCACCAATCCTTTGCTATAAAATGATAAAAATCTCTCTTTTTTAAAATCCATATTGGTGTTTTGTTGCCCTGATGCGAGGACCTTCTAGGAAACTTCTTCAAGATCTATCTGTACTCTTTGTGCAACTCTTTATGTAGTTGCATGAGGATTAAATGATGCAGCTAGATGAGGAGTATATGATGTGGTTGTATTAGGAACAAGAGATGCATGTGAACGAATAACATAGGATGCAACCATAAACGTCTTCAAATATTTAGGTCTTTGAAAATGTAGGGGTTGCTTTGATTTTGATGGATATTTGGAATATATTGTTGCCTATGGAAGCAATACCCTAATTGCAACTTCTCTTTTAGATGAGGTAGAAGAAGCTTTTTCAGTTGAAATTTTCAAAACCAAGGTAGCAAACCAAGTACCCCAACACCCCATTTTTGCATGAATTTTAGTAAATAAAGTATGATGTATTTGATAGAAAATAAGAGTACTGTGATTTGGTATTGGATAACATATTTTGAATTTTTTCCCTACATTAAAATCAAACTGCTAAGATGATTTGGTGCCAGATCAACCATTATGCTGAAAATAGGATAGTATAGTTACAATTCCATACAAATTCTAGCCACCTGACACATTAAAGGAAGGCATGGAAATAATCAACAATAGTGAGTGAAATCAACTGGAGAGTGTTTATGGAGACTAGGCATAACTTTTGATCCACCTAGTAGCACTCCCACGTTGTTTGGTTGATAGTGAAAAAAAATCTTGCCTATTTTGTCTGATATTACGAAGCTCTCAAGAATGATAAGAAGAAAAAAATTGTTCCAACAACAACCACATAGTTCACATCCAATTCATAAGGGAGAATATAGGAGAACATATGGATAGGTGTAAATCTATATTTCAACCGCTTTGATCCATTTCCCACCAGATTGGAAGTATGGAAATGCACACAGATAACTACTACAACATATTCTATCCTAAAATGGACTGAGTCTGTTGTAACATCACAAGAAAATTAGTTAGAGACAACCAAAAAGTTGATTTTATAAATTTAAAATATGAATTTAATAGATATTATAAATAAGACTAATCCCTCATTGGTTGAGTTAGTCCATGAGTCCATAAGTCAGAGTCAAAAAAATTCATTGTAACTGTTGTAGTTTGTATTAGCAATATTTAAATATAGTGCAGTTTTATTTACAATTGTGATTTTGTGAGTACATAAGTGATTATTTTTTAGTTTTGGAGTGAATATTATTTCTTCTAGACCAAGGATCAAGAGTCCACTCTGAGGACTGGAAGGAAGGAGCAATTGTTGCAGTTTTTGATAAATTATGTTTTGTAGTAGTTTTGTTAATTTCTTGCTTATTTTTTGTAACCAAACTAACCCCTATTTTAGCATAATATTTTGTTATTTTTTAAAGTGTAATGTGTTGTGAGTTTTTTTACAACTAGTTGACCCCTATTTTGTATGTATCTATTTTCCCCGCATTTCCCTATTTTTTGTATTTTCTGATTTCAATAATTTTTTTGACAATTTTCTATAGCAACATAATCTGGACGAGAGTTTGCAACATTTTTTTCAATAGTTTAGCATTATTCAAATTCAGCATGGATTGATTTAAATTAGTTTCGATTTAGCATTTTCCATTTCTGTCATTTTAATTTAGCAAGTGTAAAATAGTTTTTGTTTCAAAAATTTCAATTCTACATATTGTTAATTCCTACAACTGTAGCTTAAGTGTTAAATTCTACAATTTCAATTTTATAAGTTAAATTAGCTTCATTTTTACAAATTAAGATTAGTGTTACCTAAAGACGACCAAAAATACACTTGTTTCACCGAATAAAGCTTGTGAACAAATTTATTGAACTATAACTTGCCAAAACATTCTATTGTAGACAACCTTGGACACCATCCTAGATTGAAAAATATTGAAAATTAAATGATGATGATAATAATGATACTCATAAATTTTGACATTGTTGTCACGGAAACACAGGTATTTTTAGAAGATAAAATAGTCAAAACATAGAAACTTGCATGAAACATAGTTGTGAAATTGATAGTTGCAATTCAAAACATTATAAAAACAAGAAGAATGAATGAATAGGTTAAGGAATAAAAAAGGAAGATTTCTTAAAACCCCTTTACCTACCATAGGTAGGCAATACTCATGCCAGGATAGTGAATTTCCTATATTTGAGCTTCCTAATGAACTTGAAATAAAACCACCATCCCCATCATCAGATTGTGTTGAGTCTTATGAGAGAGAAATTGTAGAGGAGAAAATTTCTAGTACCTCCTCATCCACTCTTGATAAATCCTCGTCATCAGGACAATTTAAATGAATTTATAACAATCTTTGGAAGGATACCATGGCTAATGGGTAAGGAAACCCAAATAGGGGCAGCAATGTCCATACTAAAGTAGGCAATCCAACTCTTGCAAGGACTTTTAAATATCCAATTTGATTAATCCTACATAAAATTCTCCCATTTCACCTTCAATGCTACCATACTTTTGAGGGTTGCATTTGAAGATCCTAACTAATTCTTGTTTGAATTTAAGGTTGTGTGTCAAAAATACAATTACATAAATTATAATAAGAAACTAGGATGAAATGGAAAGAGTATTTCTATATAAATACCAATAATACTACAGGGTGAAAAACAGGAAGGATGAACTCTTTAGAATCAAATAGTAACAAGATAAAACTCTAGAGGATTACTTGGATAGGTTTACCTTTGTACAAAAGAGATGTGGACATTTTGTATCAAAAATGTGTAAGGCCATGTTTTTATGAGGATTTCCAGATGATTCTAGAGAAGTTTTGGATTTAAAGGGAGATGTAAGCACCATTGACATTGACGAAATTCTAGAGTTATGCAAAAATTACTCACACACAAGGCAATAAAGATGAAAGTGAAGTAATAATGGTAGTGATTTGAAATATTTTATGGAAGAATTTATCAATTTGAAAATTGACATTTTGGTACATCTTAATACCACATTAGGGGAGATGAATGCAAAATCAAACTCTACAAAACCCCTAGCTATTTACTGTTTAAGATGCAGAAATAAACATGTGTTGACAATTTTGGGTATCTTGAGTACATTGCCTTTGCCTAAGTTTAATTGTTGTCATTGATGTCAAGGAGCTATTGGTAGTTGTTGTTTTTGATGTCAAGGAGTTCTTAGAGCAATTTGTTTTTATGTCTAAGGATGTGTTTTGATGAAGGTTTCAGCTGGTCAGTAAGTCTCCAAGAAAATCAGAGTAGCCCGAGTTGCCAAAAATCCAGAAAAAGATAAGTTAGAAAAAGTTTGCAGGCTGCTGGAAAAACTGTCGTGATTTCACGACATGTTTGAGGAGAGAGAAAGTTTGGCCAAAACTGTCATGATTTCATGACATGCAGGAAGGCAGATGCAAAGCAAGCAAAAGTGTCACGATTTCATGACATGCAGGAAGGCAGAGGCAGAACGGGCAAAACTATCATGATTTCGCGACAAGTTTCGAAGAAGTTGTATGGATGCAAAAACTATCGCGATTTCGTGACAAATTGAGTTGGCAGTGTTGAGTTGCAGGAAGTGTCACGATTTCATGACAAGTTTCGAAGAAGTTGTACAGATGCAAAAAGTGTCACAATTTCACGACAGGTTGAGTTGGCAGTTTGTAGTTGGCAAAAGCATCACGATTTCGTGACATGTTCCAGTTTCGTGAGCAGTTGGCAAGAGAGAGCTTAAGGCAGCAAAAGCGTCACGATTTTGTGACATGTTCCAGTTTCACGAGCAATTGGCAAGAAAGAGCTTAAGACAACTAAAGTGTCATGATTTTGTGACATGCTTCATTTTCGCTAGTGCAAACCAAGAAAAGGATGAAGAAGCAAGAGGTGTCACGATTTCATGATAGAGTTGCTAATGACATCAAAAAAAGGCAAAGGTGTCACGATTTCACGATAGTAGTGGAGAAGAAGGCTTTGAAGTCTAGAGCATCACGATTTCGTGACAATAATCATGATGATGTCAACAAAAGGCAAAGGTGTCGCGATTTCGTGACAACAGCGGAGAAGAAGGCTTTGAAGTTTAGAGCGTCACGATTTCATGACAAGATTTACGATGATGTCAGCAAAGGCTATAGTGTCACAATTTCGTGACAACAAACCAAAGAAGGTGTACGGCAATCAAAAGCGTAGCGATATTGTGACATTTTTGAGTTTCATGTGAGAATAGCAGAGGCAGTTAAAGCCGACGAAGTTAACCTTTGCCGACGAAGTGTAAGGTTTTACAGTCGACGTGTTTGGAGATTGAATAGTCGACTAAAGAACAAGATTTCATCTTGAGATTGTGAGTATTAAAGGAATACTATTTGAGCAATTTTGGGTATCGATTGAAGTGTGCATTTGAAGTGCGGTGTTCACAAAGTTAGTGCGACTAGTAAGGTTCGATCATCAAAAAAGCAGAGAGCGAAGTTCGACTACAGCATAAGAGTAGATTTCGTTGAAACTTCTAAGTGTAGACACCAAAACAACACCAATCTGATTATGTGACAACAAGCACTGATCAACTAACACACACAGCCCCCAGGGTAGCCCTCAGAGGTTAAACAGTGGTTCTAACCACTCGCACAACAATTTTACAAGTCAGGGATTGATTTGGCATCTTTTAGACACTCAGCTACTTATTCGTCCCACCCAGGGACGAGTGTGGATTTGTACTCATCCTACCCAGGGATGAGTGCGGATTAATACTCATCTCACCCAGAGATGATTACCAGCGCTCGCTTTGGGGTGGGATGAACGCCAAGTTTGACCAACAAAAAGTTAGATCTCGACGTATGACAACTCAGAACTGCCACTTAGCTTTTCTTGCATGGCATAGGAGTGCGAGTGAGTTCTTTTGACAAATCATATCTGCCAATTGACTCTCCCTTCACTGCATGGGAATGAGAGTGAGCTTTTTAAGATAACTCAGATTTGCCACTTAGCTATCCCTTCATTGCATGGGAGTGTGAGTGAGCTTTTCTAAAACATACAAAGACATGCACAGAGGCAGTTAAGAAGCCCTTGATCAAGAAGAAGTCTTCTCTTCACACAAAAAGCATTCATGCAAAGAAACACTTTTGCATGTTAATTCAAAGAGACCCCTTGGGTCTATAAAATGGTGAGTTTCCTCACCCAAAATATATACATAGAAGGAGCATTTTGAGTGACGAAGTGCTGCTAATTCACTTGTGATTTGTGCTTTCAACATCCATAATCTCTTAATCGAAAGAGAGGTTATTGGGTGACTTTTGAAGGCACGAATCAAGAACCAACCCCGATTTTTCTGACTACATATATCCTACCAATTTGTCGACAACACATCACATCAGGTTTCGGACCCATCCTAAGCAGATTGGTGTCAAAACAAATTTTCACCCACGGGTGGTTTGCCTTTGGGCATCCCCCGCCTTATTGTCTTTAGTGACTTTCTTTTGTAGTATTTAGCTAGTTTCATGTTTATGCTTTTGTCAAGTTTTCAGTTGATTTAGACTCATTTTAACCATCGTTAGATTTATCTTTTATTTTTCATACACAGGTGCTACTGATTCTTTGTTTGTTTCTTTGAATGCAGAACTTCAGCATTAGAGGAGCAATGAGGAATCTACCTTTACCAACGCAAGTGACGACAACGTTTTGGTTCGCCCATCTTATATGTGGGCACGCGAAAGAAGGAATTCTGAAACAAGTTGTAAAAGACCAACATTTAACGCTCCTATCCCTTAAAAGGAAGGAGATGCATTGTAACACAAATTTGAAAAGCATATCAATAAAAGGGTCATATTTTATATTGCTTTGATATCTTGTGTTCATGTTCTTTCTTTTTACGCATTTTTCAATAACATAGGGTTTAAGCGTTATTTTAGTTTCATTTACATTGCATTTTTAGTCTATCCTTTTTGTTTTTAGAATCTCGTGCTTTCAATGGTGATCACGGTGGGACCTCTGTCCTCTATATTTTTAGGTTAGATTACTGATATGAAATTGCTTGTTTTGATTACAGGTACCTATTTTTCAATCATCAGACTGTTATTCGTTTCACCCAGAGATGAGTGCGGATTGGTAATCGTTTCACCCAGGGACGAATAAGAATTTGTCTCACCCTGGAACGAATACTGTTCTAATATTCGCCTCACCCAGGGACGAGTATAGTTCTGTGCATTTTTTAGAGAAAATCAGAGACATCCTATTGGGTAGAGAAGAGGTAGGGGTTTTTAACAAGCTTCTGTCAAATTTCTATTTTCTATTTTCTGGTTTTCGATTTTGTATGGCTTAGGGAAAGTTTCCTTTTTGTTTGCCTATTTCAAATTTTTGCAAATTAAAATGAACCCCACACATCACGTGGTTTCTTAAACCAAGGAGCTGGTCGTAAAACCCCAGCCCTTGAGCAAGACCAATAGTGGATTTCATTACCACGTTGGCTTGGATATTTGCATTCATTTACCCCGATTGTCACTGTTGCTCGACGTAAATCCTGACGAAAGCTGACCGAGTGTCGTTTGGGTGATTCCCAGCACGCGAGGATAAGTCTTCTATGGTAGGTGTCATAAACAGGACAATCCCCCTTTCGTACCGCATATGTTCCACATATCATTTGCTCTCACGTACCTACAGTCTCCCTCGTGTAAGGGCGGGTATATAGAGAGGTTGGTATATCGGTCCGGCAATGGTATATTGAAGGGCGACCATTTATGGGAGTCATATGAGCCAACATTTTGCATTTAAATGGTTTGCACAAAAATTTTCAAAAACAACACAAAATCATCAAAAACACACTAAAATCAGTCTAGGACACACCATTAATCTTTAAAAGAGATAATCACCGTTTGTGTATGCATGTGTTCATTTCTGCTTAGTGTAACAAAAAGAAATCAAAAAAATCATAAACAAAAGATAAAAATCTACGCATTTTGTCACTCTCTCCAAAAAGCTCCAAGGATTCCCGCAATCACTTGGTCATCCCCAAAAGGCCTCAAAGGTGTCCATGAACCCTTTGGTCAACCCAAGAGCACCCCAAAGGTGCCCATAAGTGATGCAGGAGCATCCAACAAAATATGGGAAATCTTATATTTTTCCCTAAATTTTAGTGCATCTTGTCGAGGCCATAACTTCTCAACCGTAGCTCCGATTGACGCAAAATTTTATAGGGAGTTAGTTGGGATAATTTTAAACAAATATGACTCCCTTGAGTCCTATTTGCCCCGAAAATTCAGTTTTTGAGGCCAAATTCCATCATCTAGTGCCCCAAAATTAGGTTTTAAAATTACTCGGCTAATTTTTTATGCTTTTTGAGCTGTTCGGAGGTCAATATATCCTAATGTATTTAGAGTTAGGACTTGAAACTTCATTTTTGTCTTATCTATTGTAAGAGGGATGCACACCCCAATTTTGTGCCCCATCTGACTCATTTTCAATTTTAAGGTTTTTCGAGAGACCGTCATGGTACTCACTTGCAGCCAAGCCCAATCATGGGTGGATGCTACGGGGAATATCCAAGGAGGCACAAGTCATCTTCGTTACAGTCCTGAGGATTTGGTCATACCACCTTGGTGACCTGGCACACAAGGCAGTCCCCTCCACACCTTAACGAAAAGGGACTATAAGGGCACCTCTTCTAGGGGCACTCCTGTTCAGCATAGCACCCAACACACACCCTTCCATGAGGGGTACATCCGTAGGAGAGCTCCCTTAGATGCTTGCTATGAGTGGTCACCATGCAATGAAGTGCTAGGTCAACATAGGGTTTGACGAGAGGAACCACATGATTACACTCTCCCTGTTAGCGTGCTATATTGTCTGTATTTGATTATTTAGTTCACTGTTACAACCATGTAACAGTTCTGTTACTTCCGTTCAGCCGGTGACTATTCTCGGCATTGTAAACCTGTATTTAAACGCTGCTGAATAATATTTTTCTAGTTTGCTGGTTTAACATGGCATCAGAGACAGTTCTGTAGGTTTGCTGGGCAGACGAAATTTTTTTTGCAGGCGTGATTTTTGTGTCACAGAGCCACACAACAGAGTGAATAAAAAAAAAAAAAAAAAATTTAATTTTTTTTGTGTCGCGCGCAGACGCGCGACAGCCATCGTGCATCCACGCACGACTGAGTGCAGCCTGCGCAGATGTTCCAGCCTGTGTAGACATTGCTAGAGCCTGCGCAAAGCGTCCAGCCTGTGCAGACGCCGCTGGAACATGTCCAGCCTGCAGACGCGTCCGTAGAGCGTCCGCAGTCTACGCACGGAACCTGTAGACGTAGACGCTGCGTGCGGATGCTGGTGGCACCTCCCATGAGCTTGGCGCACTACGTCAGTGGATGCGCAGTGTAGAATGAGGGGGACGTCCACCCCCCCGTTGAGGGGGACGTCCGCTCCATGCGGACTACGCACGTCGGGACCTGCGCGCAGATGCACGGGCCCAGACGTCCGCGCAGGGGGAACTGAACACGCTGGGCACGTTCGTAGCCCGCGCAGGGGAAATCCAACCCCCCCGCGGGAGGAAAGATAAAAAAAAAAGCCCCCCCCCTCCTCGGTGAGAAAACCCGGCACGCGACGAAGCAGAGCTGCGGCCGCGACTTGCAGAGGAGGTGGCAGAGGGAGCCACGGAGGACGGGCAGACTGAGGTTGAAATACGAAGGGCTCCAGTGATCCCTTCGGATCAGTCCGCTAGCTCACTTGGCAGTGAGTTGTGCGGTAAGGCTCAGGGAGCCTGCAGGTCGGGGGTTCAAATCTCGCCGACTCCCCCCTAAGGTATAATTTTTTTTTCAAAGTTGTTTTTTTAATAATTATTTTTTAATTAAAATTTTTAATTTTAATTTTTTTTTTTAGTTTTTAAAACTTTATAAATTAAAATTTAATTTTAATTTTTTCATAAGTTTTAAAACTATATAAATTAAAATTATTTATTTTAATTTTAAATATATAATAATTATTAAAAATGCTTTGTTAAAGAATTTTTTTTTAAGGGGGGATATTTTTTTTTCAAAAAATCAAAGGGGGATTGTGAGTAATTTTTTGAAATAACAATTTGGCGAATTGTAAAAGGTGCATTTTCGGCTGTGACTGACACCTTGTGGGTTATTCTTGTGGGCAATTTTTTATGTTGTATGTTGCATATTTCATTTTTGCACTATAACATTAAAAACTTAAAAGCAAATTCACTCCCTAAGTCCCCGAAATAATTAAAACCCATTCATGCAATTTATTGCACTGCAGCGTTCGGTATTTGTGATACCTCTAGCCAGCACTTACAGGTAAAGCTGTCGTGATTTGGCTACTGTATCCGCCGCCTAATATAGCTGCTACAACGACGTCTGAGCTTGTTCTCTATAAATCATCGGGGAGAGATAAGTTAGCCATTTTTGCATTTTTTACTCCATCCACTACCATTTATTGCACTTGTGTTTAGGCATAAATCCTGATGAAGTATTCTTCAAAGTGTTTAGGGGAAGTTACGCCCCACGCATGAGAAGAATCTTCTATGGTAGGTGCCATCAACAAGGCGATTCCCTTTCAGTACCGCTTATGTTCCACGTATCGTATGATCTCTAAAACTCACCTATAGTCTCCCTCACATAAGGGCGGGTGATTTTTTTTTATCTTTATAAATACCTATAGTTTCCCTCACGTAAGGGCAGGTATTTTGTATGGTATAACGGCCTAGCAAAAGGTATATCGAAAGGGGGACCAATTGGTGATATAAGGAACCTTCACTATGGCCGCTGTTGCAAAGTTGATGACTGATCCGCATCAGTTATTGAAAGGTCCAAATTATACACCATGGAAACATAAGATGAAGGCAATTCTCCAAATGGAAGATTTGTGGGATATTGTTACTTGAGTAGCAACTAGGCCTTCACCAACAACAGGATCCACAGGTCCTTCCGCAGATCAGATAGCTTTTGACAAGAAAGACAGTCGAGCAAAGGTGCTCATTTTGTTTGCTATTTCAGATGAAGTGCAACCTCATATAGCTAACAAAGCAAGTGGTAAAGAGGCATGGGATGCCCTTAGAACCATTTATGAGGGAAAGAATGATTCCACCATTCTTCATCTTCAAAAACAACTTCATAACCTGAGTTTGAGACAGGGTGAAACAGTTGAACTCTTTCTGTGCAGAGTGTCTGAATTGAAAGAGAAATTGAATTCTTTGGGAGATATCGTGGACGAAAAGCTTCTCATTTCACTTGTGATGAGAGCTTTACCTTCTTCATTTGATATGTTGATAACCTCCATCCAGGTGTCTCAACGAAAAATTACCTACATCGAGTTGGTCAATCTGCTTCAACAACAGGAGGCACGTCAACTTCACAAGGATGATTCTTCCAATATAGCCCTATACACCAACAGGCAGGGTTCTAGGAAGAAAGGTAATGGGAAAAAAGGAGGCAAATTTCAAAAAGGAGGAAATTCTCAACAAGATACGAAAGGAAAAGGCAAACAACCTCAACAGAAGAAGAGGTGGTGCAAGATCTATGAGAAAGACAACCATGACACCAATAGGTGTTGGCATAAGAACAAGTAGAAAGGCCAAAACAAACCACAAAATAAAAACAAGAAAACCCCAGGTGAATGTTGCTGTTGAAGAATCTGACTCAAATTCTGAATGGGCACACAAGGTGCTCATGACTACCACATATTCCACACAGAGGGATCCTGTTTGGTATGTCGATTCTAGAGCTAGCAAACATATGACTGGCGACAGATCGTGGTTTGAATCATTTGTGGCCAAATAGGGCAAACCTGTCACCATTGTTGATGATAAAACCTACAGGGTTCAAGGATAGGGTACAGTTTCAGTCACTCTTCATGATGGAAAGTGTCAGATTGACAAAGTCCTCTATGTTTTGGGATTGGCCAACAATTTGTTGTCAGTGACACAAATCCTGGATAGAAATATGGTTGTCAACTTTCATGTTGAGAATGGCAAGAAGTGTTGTACTATTATCAGGAAGGGTAAGCATATTGCAACAGCTTCATATAAGCATGGCTTATTTGCACTAGATGCTATCTCTACTCCACATGTTGCCATGACTGTCTCTACCAAGGAGGCAACTTCCCTATGGCACAAGAGATATGGGCATCTTAGTTCTGGCTACTTACTTGAGCTCAGCAAGTATGAGATGGTAAAGGGTCTTCCTTCCCTTTCAACCACATTGCTAGTGTGCTCTGACTGCTTGGCAGGAAAGCAGCATAGAGTACCATTTGAGAAGAGCTCTACAAGAGCATGAAAACCTCTGGAGTTAATTCACACCGATCTGTGCGGTCCTTTCACACCCAACAGTTGTGGAGGGAAGAGGTACTTTCAGTTATTCGTAGATGACTACTCATAAAATATGTGGGTTTTCTTTCTCCAATTGAAATCTGAAGCTTTCGCATTCTTCCAGCAGTTCAAGAAATTCGTTGAGGAGTCAGGAGCTTCTATTAAAACCCTCCACTCAGATCGAGGGGGAGAGTTTACCTCTAATGAATTTTTTGCATTCTTAGATAAGAATGGAATCAAAAGACAGTTAACAACTGCCTATACTCCTCAAAGAAAATGGAGTTGTTGAGAGAAGGAACCGTTCTATCATGGAAATGGTTCGTTGTATGCTCACGAGAGCTACTCTTGGACAAAAATATTGGGCAGAAGCTGT
This sequence comes from Wollemia nobilis, assembly GCA_028583015.1. Taxonomy (NCBI): domain Eukaryota; kingdom Viridiplantae; phylum Streptophyta; class Pinopsida; order Araucariales; family Araucariaceae; genus Wollemia; species Wollemia nobilis. The sequence continues at coordinate 241,565 of JAQPPZ010016791.1, forward strand.
CACCACTACACTATATCTGTTGAATAGGGCATCCATAAATGCTCTAAAAGGAATGACTCCACAGGAAGCATGGAGTGGTAGAAAACCCTCCATATCTCATCTACGTATTTTCGGATGTCATGCTTTCATACACATATCGAAAGAGAAAAGGAAGAAGCTAGATGAGAAAACACTATGATGTATTTTTCTTGGTTATTCTAAGCACTCTAAAGGATATCGGTTGATAGATCCTTTGACCAAGAAAATTCATATCAGCAGAGATGTTGTCTTTGATGAAGCTTTCACATCACAGAGCACATCTAAAGTACACCAAGATATTGTGGAATCTAAGGAAGAGAAGATTCCTTCATCAACACAGACAAGAGGTCCTTCTACATCTTCTTCAACTCCACCGAAGAAGAATCCTAAATGGTGTACAAATACAATCAGAGATGCAAATTTATCCACTCCTCCCAATTTGAATTTGGATAGACCTCGTACACGCAGTATGGCTCAAAAAGAAAAAGAAGCCAAAGAAACTGGTGAGGTTGATGATCTTTGTCAATCTTTTGAGGAACTTTTGTAACTCCAAGTACAGAAGTAGAGGATATGGATATTGATGATGACAGGGCGTTCATGTCTACCATAGATGATCTTGAACCCGCATCGGTGCAAGATGCTCTCGGTGAGCCTCGGTGGAAGGCCGCTATGGATACGAGTATGGGTCTTTGATGAAAAATAAAACTTGGAAGCTTGTTGATCTGCTGCATGGAAAGAAACCCATTGGCTGCAAATGGGTATATAAAGTCAAGTACAAGGCATATGGAACAATTGATAAGCATAAGGCCCGTCTTGTTGCAAAGGGCTATGCTCAAAAGGAAGGCATTGACTACGAGGAAAATTTTGCACCTACTGCTCGGATGACCACAATTCGGGTTACGTGTGCTATGGCAGCACAATATGGGTGGAAAGTTCACCATATGGATGTCAAAAGTGCCTTTCTAAATGGTGATCTCCAAGAAGAAGTCTATATGACTCAGCCAGAAGGATTTGAAGTAGAAGGCCAAGAGCAAAAAGTTTGCAAATTGGTCAAATCCTTATATGGTCTGAAACAAGCTCCTCGAGCTTGGTATATAAAAATGGACAATCACCTTATGCAGCATGGATTTAAGAGATGTCCGTCAGATGCAAACCTCTATTTCAAGAAACAGGGTTCTGAGATAGTGTTGCTTGTACTCTATGTGGATGATCTGCTCATTACAGGGAGTTCAGAAACTATGATCTCTAATATCAAAAGAAACTTGTGCAAATCTTTTGAGATGACAGATCTCGGACTTCTCCATTACTGTCTTGGTCTGGAATTCAGCCAGAAGGAGCACTCCATCAAAGTGTCTCAGAAAAAATATGCCAAGACATTGCTGGGAAAAATATCGCATGATCGATTGCAAGCCAATGGCAACTCCGATGGAGAATGGACTTCGAGCTTATCACGATATGATGATTCACCTCAGGTAGATGGTACTCTCTATCGACAGTTGATTGGGAGTCTCATATATCTGACCAATACTAGGCCAGATCTTGTATTTGCTGTCAACTATATTTCGAGGTTCATGCAGGAGCCTAAGACCACTCATTGGAAAGCAACAAAACGTGTTCTTCACTATGTCCGTGGTACTATGGAATATGACCTAGAATACAAGCGGAACAACAAATTCTTCTTGCAAGGATACACGGACTCTGAATATGTCGGATCATTTGATGATCGCAAGTCAACTTTTGGATACATTTTTCATCTGGGATCTGATCTTGTCTCTTGGCACAGCAAGAAGCAACAGGTGGTTGCTATTTCATCAACAGAGGCAAAATATCGTGCCGCACATGAAGCTATGTGTGAAGTGATATGGTTACGTCGCATTCTGACAAGTATGGGCCATCCATCAAAATCTCCAATACACTTGTTTTGTGACAATCAGGGTGTTCTGAACCTCGTCAAGAATCCAGTCCATCATGAAAGAACAAAGCACATTGACACACAATGTCATTTCATTCGAGATGAAGTTCCAAAGCACCGAATTTAGCTTTAGCACATTCCCACCGATGCTCAAGTTGCGTACATTTTCACTAAGGCACTTGGACATGTCAAATTTGAATTGTTTCGCAGCTCACTTTGTATTGCAAAATAATGTAAGGGGATGTTAGTAGTCTAGTATAGCTATTAGTTATTATATTACCCAAATAATGTAATAAAGGGGGATGTTAGCATACTATATTGTCTGTATTTGATTATTTAGTTCACTGTTACAACCATGTAACAGTTCTGTTACTTTCGTTCAGTCGATGACTATTCCTGGCATTGTAAACCTGTATTTAAACGCTGCTGAATAATATTTTTCTAGTTCACTGGTTTAACACTCCCTCCTTCACCCCCTCTAGTTGTCAAGACTACAAGGATAAATCTAGAGCACAAGGCTCCTCAGGCGGGGCAAGCCAACTCTGCCTGTTCCTTTTTCACTTATGAAAGAGAGCACGAGGAAAACCCTTACCTTCCTCAAGAACAATATACATCGCAGGAGCAACACACCTCCGTAATTGCTAGCCATCAGGATCACCTACTGAGGACAAAGCCTCGGGGGAATGCCGCTACCCCCAATAGAGGGAGGTGGCCTATAGATATCTTAGATCACCAAGACCAAGATAGAAATCTAGGAGAGGCATCTAGGCCTTCTAGACATGAAATGATAGGACCAACTATCTTAGAATCTGCCTAGCATATTGCACATCATATGGAACTCACGTTACTTGAGCTAGAACGACAACAGTTAGAGCAACATTATCTTCTAAATCAAGAGTGCATTCAGCGCCAGGAGGATGAGTTGTTCCCATACACTATGCAGGCACGGACTCCAACCCCTCACATGCATAAGACAAAACATTATGAGAGACACAACTGGGTGCAAGACAGGTATCCATGACCTTATCAACCGTTGCCTCCAACACCTCCTAGACTGGAGCGAAAGGCCACTCCTCAAACCAATGACAGGCGCATTCTTTAGGCACCCTCCTAGGTTCATGGGCCACCCTCAAAAATTCTTCGAGAAGCCTTTGAGGAACCTAAGCGAGAAGAAGAGCGGGATGAAATTCCCTACCAAGGCATGGGGGTGCTATTCGACCACCCCTCCCAAGGCCTTCCCCACAACCTACAATGGGAACAAATCAAAGAGGAAGAGCTCAAATCCCATGATACAAGTAATGCGCTGCCTGATCACTTAGAGTCGGTAGAGACCAAGATTTTGGGGCCCCAAAAACCCAACCTATGCAAGACTCCTCTCCAAGAGGATCAACCCCTGGTTGTAGAGCTACCTGATGATGAGGTCTTCCATCTCTCAGCATCACCAGATTCTGCTGAGCCTGACTCTCTCGCCAAAGATGAGTCAGCATATACAATAGCATCATGGGACCCGTTTGAGTCAGACAACAATAATTCGTAGGTGGTCCCCATGGATGATCATCACAAAATTCTCCTAACATTATTCCCTTTGGAGGCTCCCATCTAGCCCGTGCCATTATAGGAAAATCAAGTCCCCCCGCAAAGCGTGAAACAACCCCATTGGGACCATGTCAATCTGCTCGAGCCAGACGAGCTTAGAATGTCGCAGATAGCTGTCAGGGCCAACGAGGGCCTTTGGATCACCGACAATGATTACGAAGATGAAACTGAGATGGAATATCTCAATCATGCACGACAACACAATCACCCTGTAACCCATGAACTGATGGCACAATTAGGTATAAGACTAGGGCATGAGTGGCGCATAGACCCGGCCCAATGGCATCACATGTTGATCCCACTCCTTTGGGAAGATCATGAGCAACTTCCACCTAGAGATATCATAGCACCATCAGTGCCGAAGGCAGACCCTATCCTCCTATCCGTGCATAAGGCCGATCCATTTGTGCCAATTCCTACAGAGCCAGATCCGATGCACAAAGATCATCAAGCTGGGGGTACCTCTATTCCCTAAAGAGTAGGTGGATTCCACCAAAAGCTCCAAGGATTATCACAATCACTTGGTCACCCTAAAAGCTCCAAGGATTATCACAATCCCTTGGTCACCCTAAAAGCTCCAAGGATTATCGCAATCACTTTTTCACCCTAAAAGCTCCAAGGATTATCGCAATCCCTTGGTCACCCTAAAAGCTCCAAGGATTATCGCAATCACTTGGTCACCCTAAAAGCTCCAAGGATTATCGCAATCCCTTGGTCACCCCAAAAGCTCCAAGGATTATTGCAATCACTTGGTCACCCTAAAAGCTCCAAGGATTATCGCAATCCCTTGGTCACCCCAAAAGCTCCAAGGATTATCGCAATCACTTGGTCACCCTAAAAGCTCCAAAGGTATCTATAAACCCTTTGGTCAAGCCAAAAGCTCCAAGGATTATCGCAATCACTTGGTCACCCTAAAAGCTCCAAAGGTATCTATAAACCCTTTGGTCAAGCCAAAAGCTCCAAGGATTCTCATAATCGCTTGGTCAACCCTAAATGCCCCAAAGGTATCTATCAACCCTTTGGTCAAGCCAAAAGCTCCAAGGATTTTCATAATCACTTGGTCACCCTAAAAGCTCCAAAGGTATCTATAAACCCTTTGGTCAAGACAAAATCTCCAAGGATTATCATAATCGCTTGGTCAACCCTAAATGCCCCAAAGGTATTTATAAACCCTTTGGTCAACACCAAACGCTCCAAGCGTTACCACAACTGCTTGGTCAAAATAAATATTCAAAAATCAACAAAAACAATATAATCATCAAAAAGCACAAAAACAATTGCATTTCAATTCCATGCATACTCAAAAAAAAAAAATCAAACATCACAAAAACATTTGCATTTCCATTCCATGCATTCTCATAAAAAACAAAATCACAAAAAAATTTGCATTCCAATTCCATGCATTCTCATAAAAATCAAAATCACAAAAACAATTGCATTCCAATTCCATGCATTCTCATAAAAATCAAAATACAAAAATATAGGTTGCATTAGGCATCACATCCATACATTATACATTTGCTAGGTCATACAAGTCAAAAGCACCATAGACATTCATTACTTGGAAATTCCATCCTTTTCCACCTCAGATCCATTTTCATAAATACCTACATCTAGAATAGAACCATCACATTTTTTTGCATCATCAGTTGTCTCCTAATGTATATAGGGTTTTCGTCATTCAGCTGTTTTTAAATTTCTAGCCAAAAACTATACACAGTTAAGCAGATTTTACATGGGAAAGTTTTACTTGGATCACGCCTTGTTATGTAGCATCCCAACACAAATTAACACACATCTAATAATTCCTAAGTTGTGTGAATGAAAGATGAAACCTGCAAAGTAATCTAGGTCACCGTAAGCAAAACGGCTATCTTGCTCATCCCCCTGTGTGAATGACCCCAAGAATGTTGAGAGTTGGAAAAAGGACAAGCATCCTCCCTACCCAATTCCCCAAGAATCCCAAGAGTTGCAAAACATCAAAAATTTGCAAAATGTCAAAACACTAAAATTTGACATCCTACAGTGCACACATCAAAAGGCACAAACAATAGTGATTCTCATCACTCCATAGCCAAATCCCTTGCTCAAAATAAAAAAAAAAAATAAAACAAAAATAAACAGTGATTTTATCACTACAAAGGAGTAAGTATCCCAATACAATTGAAGAAAAGAAGGGAGTCAAACTTGAATCCCTTGAACTCTTAGCATTTCGACAAGTCATGAGGCAAGCTTCAGTATCGGTTTGGTTGATAGCCTATCGGTCACTAGCGGTAAACCTCCCGCATGATGATATATCTGTCACATTAACTTGTGTGCAGATCAATGTTTGCATGTGGATGAGCTAGCTTATGGTATCCTAGATAACATCATAGACAAATCTGACTAAATACAATAAAGGAGTTAGTGGAGCTAATTAGGTGATCCTTAGTACAGGTTTGGTTGAAAGCCCATCTGGCACTGATGGTATACTGATGACTAACACATAAACGAACTCAATTGCACACACAGGGATGTGAAATAACTTGGTTAAATTCAAGTCGATTTAGACCTTGTTCAAAAGTCTTGCGAGATAAATGTACAGTCTTGGCTAGTTAGTTAAAATATCTGCATCTCAGAAAATCTTAACTCCATTTTTAAACAACCGATACATTTTATTTCATACATCATCATCAGAAACTAGACAAAATACAAAAACAAAGTTTTCACATGCACAAGCATTCCACAAATTAATCCCATTCCTCTAGCAAGTCCAATCCAAATCTTGTACAGTCTATGGTGCCTTGACAAATCATCAACAATTCATTGCATTCATTCCATATGCATACATCATACAAATTAGAATCATCGCATTTTAATCGCATATGCATACATCAATGTAAAAACATGTACATAAAAATAAATCATGAAAACTGTATAAACACCAAAAAGAGTCATCTGTATATATATCATAACAAAATTGCCCGTAGGCTACAATACACTGGTCCTCAGACCTCGCTCCCATCATCCAAAATCTCAAAAACCCCCAGCCTAGGGCATCGACCACCATGATCACGTAGGATCGGTGCGACGAGAGCTACCCCTGTAGTATCAGTCCTCTGAGATCTCTCAGGGTGACTTCTCACCCCTGCATCCCGACCACTAGCGCCTCCCTCATCTCGCCGTCGACGACGGGATGATGCTGACTGCTCTGTCCCACTATCTCTCATCCGGTACGACGAGCCACTCGCCGGAGGCTCTGGTATTCGCCCACCAAGGTGGATAATCTCACCCTCCATCTCCCACCGATGCCGACTCCACTCTACCTCCCGCCTACGGTAGTATGCAATGGCATCATCACGCTGTGCTAGCTGCACCCGCAGGAGATCCCTCTCCCGTGCAGCATCCGTATCCCCACCTGCTAGTGAGATGCACCCTTATGCTCTCTCGCTCTTCCAACTATGTCCGTAGGAGATCCCTCTCCTGCATAATCTTTGCAAGATATCCATATTGCCTTTGCAATAACCTCATCAATCAAGCTACCTCAGCGCGCAACCTCGCCTCTGTATCCCCCGACCCGGTCAGCTACGTCGGCCTCTTTGGAGCATCGGCCTACTTTGGAGCATCCTGCATCTCTGGCTGCTCCTCCTCATCAATGTCCTCTCCTACATCTGCCACCTCCACCATATCCACATCCGTAGGAGCTCCCCAACCCTCTCTTGGTGCCTCTGCACCCTCTCCGCCTCTTGCTGCCTCATCCCCTCCTAATGGCCCCTCACCTCGCCACTGCCGAAGCATCCACCACTCCTGGTACTCGGCCGTCACTCCAACGTCATCCACATCTGGAATGTCTAGTACTGTATTCGACTCCTCCCCCAGTAGCTCAAATATTGGCGTAGCTGAGGTCCTCTCATTGCTCCAACGCCGATAGACTACGGGTTCCCCAGGCAACCCCTAGCGTACCCCAAACTATCGTGTCACTTGGAGGTAGTGGAAGTACTCCTACTCTGTCCCATGTCACCCAATCACCCATCTCCCCCTCCAGACCCACCGAAGCCACTCATTAGCCTCTGGCCATGCGAGAAAATCCTGATATGGCCTCCATACCACATCTCCGGGAGTCAGTCATGCTAATACATCTCTGTAATGGTCCACGTCTCCCGTGAACCATCGACTCTGCCCCTGCTCCTCAGACCGATACCATAGAGCACCATACCCAATATCTCTATCCCCCATGTCCGCTCATGTAGTCCAGGGTAGCCCGCATGGTCGCTCTACGGCTATATGCTACCATGCCCAGCACTATAGCAAATAACTACAGCCAATCCCCTTTCGCCTCCGACAGCGGACCTCATACAACTCATCATACAACTAAGCCAAAAGCATTTGACCCCATCTCATAATCACCGGCTCTATCACCGGACAATCCACTAACTGCCACACCACCTCCAATAGGTTCCATGGGAACCTCGCTCCTGAAGAGTCTGCTGAGAGCATGTTGGAAATGAGGCTCATGAGTAGTGCATGCCTCACTCCCAACATTCCCCTTGCATACCAATATCATACCATAATCCCACCAATCTGACAATCCAGCTCCGCCCTCTCCAACGAGGTCATCCCATCCTCATCCTCTCCATGTCCAAAATACCGCATCAGTACCGCCATCCTCTGGCCTCGTGGCATCGTCCGAATGGGAACCTCGTCTATCGGAATCCGGAGAATCCGATACACGTCCTCTAAGGTGACGGTCATCTCCCCTATCGAAAGATGGAAGGTGTTCGTCCGAACATCCCATAGGCCGATCAAAGCTGTAATGTATGCCCGATCCGCCACAACTGCATCCAACCGAGCCACATGCTTGAGCCCTAGGGCATCAAGCCAATCCCAGTCCTCAGCTGTCAATGCCTTGCGGGCATTAGAAAAAATAGTCGGCACCCGATGTCGACTCTTCACCACCTGCACATCATAGAAAACAACACACATCAAAAACATGTATCAAATCACCATCACATGTACAAAAATGCATAACTATACAGTAACATCTTTCATTCACATGTACATCCAAAAAAAAAAAAAAAAATAAAAATTTGACATGGTTTACCTACGGTTTTACCTAAGTTTACCATTTCAAACAAAAAAAAAAAAAATTCATTCAGTTTTCATCTTACATTTCATCAAAAACAACAAAAATTTGACATGGTTTACCTACGGTTTTCCCTAAGTTTACCATTTCAAAACAAAAAACACCATCACACAACAACAAAATTACAGTACCAGTTTACCAAGCCATTCAAACAAAAATTCCCACGTTTCACTTACATCACACAAAAAAAAAATTCGACATGGTTTACCTACGGTTTCGACCTAAGTTTACCATTTCAAACAAAAAAATATATTCATCCATTTTTCATTTTTTTTTTAATTTCATCAAAAACGACAAAAAAATGACATGGTTTACCTACGGTTTCGACCTAAGTTTACCATTTCAACATCAAAAATTCATCTATTTTTCATTTTTTTAATTTCATCAATAAATGACAAAAATTTGACATGGTTTACCTACGGTTTCGACCTAAGTTTACCATTTCAACAAAAAAAATTCATCTATTTTTCATTTTTTAATTTCATCAATAAATGACAAAATTTGACATGGTTTACCTATGGTTTCGACCCAAGTTTACCATTTCAACAAAAAAAATTCATCCATTTTTTATTTTTTAATTTCATCAATAAACGACAAAAAATTGACATGGTTTACCTATGGTTTACCTAAGTTTACCATTTCAAACAAAAAAATTCATCCATTTTTCATTCCATAAGAATAACAAACAAAATTCGACATGGTTTACCTATGGTTTCGACCTAAGTTTACCATTTTAACAAAAAAAAATTCATCCATTTTTCATTTTTTAATTCCATAAAAATAACAAACATAATATGGGCATGGTTTACCTACGGTTTTGACCTAAGTTTTACCATTCACATAGAAAAACATTTTTTTTTTTTTCACCATGGTTACCCTAAGATGTTACTCTAAGTTTCATTTTGGGTTTATCCTATGGTTTTCCATCTAATTTTCCATCGGTTTGCATCCACGTTTCATTTGGTTTCATTCATTCACCTTTTAATTTAATTAATTAGGGTTTCATGTTTTAAACAAATGAAAAACATAATAAAAACACATTTGCCTTTTTCAAATTCAAACTCGAGGAGATAGTGCACTTACTGGTCTCGCCTCGGCTCCGCCGCATGATGACCCGGTCTATGCACTCATGGTGGCTATAAAATCTGGCAGCGCTTCGCGTCAGAAAATCTACCTCCTCTTCCCCAGAGCTCCAAATCGCAATCGCTAAACAGTGCAAATGAGCCCAATCCGTCATTTTCGCATATTTATACTTTTTGTTAGCTGGTAATCGTCCCTGATCGGGACGAGCGCTTTTCCCTCCATGGTGCACTCGTCCCACCCTAGGATGAGTACCATCGTGGAGCGCTTGTCCTACCCCGAGACGAGTACCATCCTGGCATTCGTCCCCCCTAGGACGAATACAAAAAAAAAAAAAAAAATCAAAAAACAACCAAAACATAAAAATGACAAATATCCACAAAACCACTAAAAATTGCTGGACAAAAGTGCTCTTGCACTTAACCTCTTAGCATAATAAAACTGATGTCGGGGTATACCTTATCGTTATCCTACTCCCTAAGAAGGCTACCATAGCCGGACCGCTCCACGGGAAGATGGATTTTCACCAATATTAACCCCAAATGGCATTCCAAAATGGGTTCACACCCACCAAAAATAGGTCAAAACAATCGGGAAACTGCTCGAGCATGCATCGGATAACATCTGAAGGCACCCTCACTTAAGTCATCTTGGGTCAAGCGACTCGTCGCTTTTCTCATGTCAGGTCATTCCCTCATCGATTCGTCGCTTGAGGGGGTAGTCACACTTAGTTGCCAATCAACACCAATATACCCAGTCTTGGAAATGACACGCATTCAAAGGATCATTGCAAAAGACAATCGCGCCCCTGCTTGGGGTAGCAAACAAGCAATTATCACAAACTGATCATATACTTGGCATTCGTGAATCATGAACTCAAGGTTCCCACAGACAAAAGGTTGCGCCCTTTGCCTCTTCATGACTGATCAATGTCTAAGTTCAAGTAATACCTCACCGAACCAGGTTAATGCTTGATTTAAGTTCCTTAGCTTGTCAGAAGCAAGGATTCAAGAATGCGTGCCCTTTCCATACTTGGGGCATCAAGAGTTGGTTAGGTTACTAAAAACCTTAATCATTAGTGCTTTGGTTATCTATTTTTGCTCAGCACTGCACCATGTGTAGCGCTTTCCAAAAAGGGGCATCTGTAGACACCAAAACAGCACCAATCCGATTATGTGACACCAAGCACTGATCGCACTAACACACACAGCCCCTAGGGCAACCCCCAGAGGTTAAACAGTGGTTCTAACCACTCGCACAGCAGTTTTGCAAGTCAGGGATCAATTTGGCATCTTTTAGACACTCAGCTACTTATTCGTCCCACCCAGGGATGAGTGCGGATTTGTACTCATCCTACCCAGGGACGAGTGTGGATTAATACTCGTCTCACCTAGAGACGATTACCAGTGCTCGCTTCGGGGTGGGACGAACACCAGGTTTGACCAAAAAAAAGTCAGATCTTGACGCATGACAACTCAGAACTGCCACTTAGCTTTTCTTGCATGGCATAGGAGTGCGAGTGAGTTCTTTTGACAACTCATATCTGCCAATTGACTCTCCCTTCACTGCATGGGAATTAGAGTGAGCTTTTTAAGACAACTCATATTTGCCACTTAGCTATCCCTTCATTGCATGGGAATGCGAGTGAGATTTTCTAAAACATACAAAGACATGCACAGAGGCAATTAAGAAGCCCTTGATCAAGAAGAAGTCTTCTCTTCACACAAAAAGCATTCATGCAAAGAAACACTTTTGCATGTTAATTCAAAGAGACCCCTTGGGTCTATAAAATGGTGAGTTTCCTCACCCAAAAGATATACAGAGAAGGAGCATTTTGAGCGACGAAGTGCTGCTAATTCACTTACTTGTGATTTGTGCTTTCAACATCCATAATCTCTTAATCGAAAGAGAGGTTATTGGGTGACTTTTGAAGGCATGAATCAAGAACCAACCCCAATTTTTCTGACTACATATATCCTACCAATTTGTCGACAACACATCACATCAGGTTTCGAACCCATCCTAAGCATATTGGTGTCGAAACAAAGTTTCACCCGCGGGTGGTTTGCCTTTGGGCACCCCCCAACTTATTGTCTTTGGTGACTATTTCTTTTGTAGTATTTAGCTAGTTTCATGTTTATGCTTTTGTCAAGTTTTCAGTTGATTTAGACTCATTTTAACCATCATTAGATTTATATTTTATTTTTCATACACAGGTGCTACTGATTCTTTGTTTCTTTCTTTGAACGCAGAACTTCAGCATTAGAGGAGAAGCGAGGAATCTACCTTTACCAACACAAGCGATGACAATGTTTTGGTTCGCCCATCTTATATGTGGGCACGTGGAAGAAGGAATTCTGAAAAGAGTTGTAAAAGACCAACATTTAACGCTCCTATCCCTTAAAAGGAAGGAGACGCATTGTAACACAAATTTGAAAAGCATATCAATAAAAGGGTTGTATTTTATATTGCTTTGATATCTTGTGTTCATGTTCTTTCTTTTTATGCATTTTTCAATAACATAGGGTTTAAGCGTTATTTTAGTTTCGTTTACATTGCATTTTTAGTCTATCCTTTTTGTTTCCGAAATCTTGTGCTTTCAATGGCAATCACGGTGGGACCTCTGTCCTATATTTTTTTAGGTTAGATTACTGATCTGAAATTGCTTGTTTTGATTACAGGTACCTATTTTTCAATCATCAGATTATCTTCCCACCAGACATTGCAAGAGATTTCAAAAGGAAGAGAGTCTTTTGAATAAAGTACTTCAGACCATGAGTCAGTAAGTGATGAATATGCAGAAACAGAAAACGATATTCAAACTGAGAAGAAGAATTTTTTGGGACCCATGAAGTCGAATAAAAGAAAATTTCACGGTAGATGTTTTGCGTGTCACAGATTTGGTCACATGGTTGTACATTACATGACTCAAATGAAGAGAGTAAATGACAGGTTTCGGGATACGTAATTTCTTTCAAGGGTATTGTTACTCTTGTCAACAATTCGGGCACAAGGCAATTTTCTACAAGGCAAATAATAGGAACTGGGTTAGTCAGAACAGGCGGATTCAAAGAATAGTCATGCCAAATATTGTTACTTGCTATAAATGCAACAATGAAGGTCACCTAGCTAGATAGTGTAGAGCTGATCTTCTGAGATACAGGAACAGAAATAGCAGCATGAACAAATCCAAGGATCAAGGCATGGATAAGAATAGGAATGATAACAAAAATAGGAAAAGTGATATGAACAGGTCCAAGGATCAAGGTATGGATAAGAACAGAAAATATAAAAGAAACAAGAATAGTAGTATTAACAGGTTCGAGGATCAAAACAGTGATGGAAACGAGGAATACGAAAAAGAATTCAAGAGAAGGCCCGACAAAGAAATCTTAGACACTAATGATGATGAGTGTCTAATGGGAGTATCACTCCCAACCTTATTTTAAATCACCTCATCGGGGAGGTGGGTGAGGGACTAAGCTAAGAGGCTCATTCTTAGTCCTAAGCCCCAAAGATGACCCTTTGCCATTGATGACAAAGGGGGAGAGATTTAAGTAAGGGGGAGTGTTTTCAAGTGAAGAGGAAAGCTTCAAGTCAGGGAGAGCAAAACTTGAAGAGATTGATTTTAGTTTTGGCTCTTGAAAGATGTGTTTTTAATTAAGGGTTGCCATCAATGAGAAAGGGGGAGATTGTTGGCAATTTTGGGTATCTTGAGTACATTGCCTTTGCCTAAGTTTAATTGTTGTCATTGATGTCAAGGAGCTATTGGTAGTTGTTGTTTTTGATGTCAAGGAGTTCTTGGAGCAATTTGTTTTTATGTCTAAGGATGTGTTTTGATGAAGGTTTCAGCTGGTCAGTAAGTCTCCAAGAAAATCAGAGTAGCCCAGTTGCCAAAAATCCAGAAAAAGATAAGTTAGAAAAAGTTTGCAGGCTACTGGAAAAACTGTCGCGATTTCGCGACATGTTTGAGGAGAGAGAAAGTTTGGCCAAAACTGTCGTGATTTCGTGACATGCAGGAAGGCAGAGGCAAAGTGGGCAAAAGTGTCGCGATTTCGTGACATGCAGGAAGGCAGAGGCAGAACGGGCAAAACTGTCACGATTTCGTGACAAGTTTCGAAGAAGTTGTATGGATGCAAAAACTGTCGCGATTTCGCGACAAGTTGAGTTGGCAGTGTTGAGTTGCAGGAAGTGTCATGATTTCATGACAAGTTTCGAAGAAGTTGTACGGATGCAGAAAGTGTCGCGATTTCGTGACAAGTTGAGTTGGTTGAGTTGTAGGAAGTGTCGCGATTTCGCGACAAGTTTCGAAGTTTACGTGCGAAGTGCGTTGCAAGAGAGTTAGCTTGCAAAGCGTCACGATTTCATGACATGTTCCATTTTATGAGCGTTGGCAAGAGAGAGCTTAAGGCAGCAAAGCATCATGATTTCATGACATGTTTCATTTTTGCTAGTGCAAACCAAGAAAAGGATGAAGAAGCAAGAGGTGTCACGATTTCACAAGAGTTATGATGACGTCAACAAAAGGCAAAGGTGTCACGATTTCATGACAATAGCGGAGAAGAAGGCTTTGAAGTCCAGAGCGTCGTGATTTCATGACAAGAATCATGATGACGTCAACAAGAGGCAAAGGTGTCACGATTTCATGACAACAACGGAGAAGAAGGCTTTGAAGTCTAGAGCATCGTGATTTCGCGACAAGATTTACGATGACGTCAGCAAAGGCTGTAGTGTCGCGATTTCGCGACAACAAACCAAAGAAGGTGTACGGCAGTCAAAGGCGTAGCGATATCGTGACATGTTTGAGTTTCGCGCGAGAACAGCTATAGAACAGCAGAGGCGGTTAAAGCCGACGAAGTTAACCTTTGCCGACGAAGTGTAAGGTTTTACAGCCGACGTGTTTGGAGATTGAACAGCCGACTAAAGAACAAGATTTCATCTTAAGATTGTGAGTATTAAAGGAAGACTGTTTGAGCAATTTTGTGTATCGATCGAAGTGTGCATTTCGTAGTGAGGCGTTCGCAAAGTTAGTGTGACTAGTGAGGTTCGATCATCGAAAAAGCAGAGAGCGAAGTTCGACTACAGCATTAGAGTGGACTTCGTTGAATCTTCTAAGTATCAAAGACTGTGTCGTTGTTCATAAGAAGACTGTGCAAAAAGTATGATGTTGTGGTTGTACATAGGCGCATAAGTTGCTGTGCGTTCGAATGCTGCAGTGTTTGCGAAGATCATGAAAAGGGTGGAATTTGATCTAAGGACAACTGTGATTGCGACTGTGTTCACGCAGTCTATGTAAAAGAAAGCAAAGTGCGCGAAGTAGATACTGTTGTAATTGCGAATAGTTGTGAAGGACAAACGGTGATCAAGTGCTGCTGTAATTTGAGAAGATAGTGCCGCTGTAATTTGAGAAGACTGTGTTGTTGTAGTTGCGCAGGCAGTGAAAAGTTGTTTTCAACCAAGTGCAGAAAGGAACAAAGGAAGAGGACAATTGTGCTAGACCGAAGGACTGTGTTTGGTACAGAAAAGAGGACCAGCTTTGCAGTAACAGAGTTGAGGACAGAGATCTCCAGCCAGAGCAGGGAAGACAGGTGTCTTCTGTGGATAGAATTCCACTTGCTAAGGGCAGAGGAGGTAGAGGTCTTCTAGAGGATCACTAGCAAAGCAGAATTAGGGGAAGGTGTCTCCTTTGAGCTAAGGCTCATAAACTTTGTAATCGGGAAGGATTCCCAGAGGTTTTGATATAACTTTTAGAGGAAAGTTTTATCCGTGGAGTAGCCCACCTTGGGTGAACCACGTAAAGTGTTGTGTCTCTTTGTGGATTGCTTTTTGTGCACTATTTTACTGTTGTTGTTACTGCTATTTTATTCTGCATGTTAATGGTTTGAAAGCTGTATTGATAGATAAAATTGAAAAAGGTCTTATACTGTTCACCCCCCCCTCTCAGTATAAGCTTGTGTTCTTCAATTGGTATCAGAGCCAGTGCCTTCGAAAAGTTTAACAACTTGAAGGAAAAGGTTGCAAAGAACACAATGGACTACTCAAGTGGGAATGCAGCACCTATTCTGGATGGATCAGATTTTGGTCTATGGAGTGCAAGAATGAAGGTCTATCTTATGGCTCTTGGTAATGAGGTATGGGAAGTTATTGAAGATGGGTACACCATTCCTACAAATGGTCCTTACACTAAAGAGGACAGGCTTCTACATCACAACAACTCAAAAGCCATGAATGCAATCTTAAAAGGTTTATAGAAGGCTGATCTTACCAAAGTTATTCACTGCAAGACAGACTAGTGAGATGTGGAAACAATTGCAGGTTGTTCATACAGGTGATGCAAATGTTCGAAAGGCCAAATTGAGACATTTTAAAGGTATGTTTGAACAACTCAAGATGAATGATGATGAAAATATTAGTGACTACATGCTTCGGATGGATGAGATTGTGAACTCCATGAAAGACTTAGGTCTTGAACTTGCTGAAAATGATGTGTGTGATAAGATTTTAAGATCTCTTCCTAATAGATTTAGTGAAAAGATTTCTGCTATTGAGGAAGCCAAAGATTTAGATAAATTGAAAAAGGATGAGCTCCATAGTATTCTTGCAGCATTTGAGCTGAGAACTCAAGTAAAAGTTGATGTAAAGAAAGAGGCAGCTTTCAAAGCTATCAAGAAATCGAAGGGCAAACAGATTCAAGAAAGTGATGAGTCTTCTAGTGAGGAAGAGGCATATTACAACAGGAAAGGCAAGTTTTCCAGAAAGCACAAAAGCAAGAAAAATATAAGATGTTTTAACTGTGGGAAATTTGGTCATTATGCTACCGACTGTACTGTTTCTAAAAATGAAAGTGATGAAGATATACAGGATGTTAAAAGCAAGGACTCTGAAAAGCACAAGTATTACAGAAAGAGCAAAAATGAGTACAACAATCACCAGAAAAGCAAAGATGAGTACAACAATCATGGAAAGAGGCATTCTCACAAGAATAAGAAGAGCTTCTACTTAGACAAAGCAAGTAAGTGTTCTAGCAGTGATAGTGACAGTTCTTCTAGTGATGATGAAAATGAGATGCTGTTCATTTCAGAAAAAGAGGAAGAACCGAAACATAAATTCATTATCATGAAATGTTTTAGATGTGGAAATTTTGGGCACCTTGAGGATGATTGCAGAAATAATGATTTGGCTGCTAGTATGTATGAGGATGCTTCAGAAAACTACAATGAAGATGCATGTATGGTTTTTGAAAAAGGTAGCACCTCTAGTGATAAGAAATCTGAAAAAGGCTGTGATAATTCAAAGTGCCATCAAATAGAGGATCTTGAATGTGAACTCAATAATGCTCTTAGTGTTTTGAAAAAGGAAAGAAAGAAGAATGATAGACTCAAGTTTAAGTTAGATGAATGTTGTATGGAGATAGATGAACTTGTAGAAAATCTTGAAGCATCTATGGCTAAGTCACAAGAACTCAAGAATGAGTTAGATTCTAAAATTCTGGAGTATAGAGAGTTAGAACAGGAAATGGCTTCTTTGAAAGAAGAAAATAAAGAGTACAAGGATAAGCTCTACAGATTTTAGGATAGCTCCAAGAAGGTTAAATTTCTCATCAAAGGACAAAGAAAACCAACAGATAAAACAGGTCTCGGTTTTGTTGAGCCGCACAAGGAACAGGTTGGGGAATCTAGCAAGAGATTTCAAAAGGAAGAGAGTCCTGTTGAAGAAAGTACTTCAGATCATGAGTCAGTAAGTGATGAATACGCAGAAATAGAAAATGATATTCAGACTGAGAAGAAGAAGTTTTCGGGACCCATGAAGTCGAATAAAAGAAAATTTCACGATAGATGTTTTGCGTGTCACAGATTTGGTCACATGGCTGTACATTGCATGACTCAAATGAAGAGAGTAAATGACAGTTTCAGGATACGTAATTTCTTTCAAGGGTATTGTTACTCTTGTCAACAATTCGGGCACAAGGCAATTTTTTGCAAGGCAAATAACAAGAACTGGGTTAGTCAGAACAGGCGGATTCAAAGAACAGTCATGCCAAATATTGTTACTTGCTATAAATGCAACAATGAAGGTCACCTAGCTAGACAGTGTAGAGCTGATCTTCTGAGATACAGGAACAGAAACAACAGCATGAACAAATCCAAGGATCAAGGCATGGATAAGAATAGGAATGATAACAAAAATAGGAAAAGTGATATGAAAAGGTCCAAGGATCAAGGTATGGATAAGAACAGAAAAGATAAAAGAAACAGGAACAGTAGTATTAACAGGTCCGAGGATCAAAACAGTGACAAGAACAAGAATACAAAAAAAGAATTCAAGAGAAGGCCCGACAAAGAAATCTTAGACACTAATGATGATGAGTGTCTAATGGGAGTATCACTCCCAACCCTATTTTAAATCACCTCATCGGGAGGTGGGGGAGGGACTAAGCTAAGAGGCTCATTCTTAGTCCCAAGCCCCAAAGGTGACCCTTTGCCATTGATGACAAAGGGGGAGAGATTTAAGTAAGGGGGAGTGTTTTCAAGTGAAGAGGAAAGCTTCAAGTCGGGGGAGCAAAACTTGAAGAGATTGATTTCAGTTTTGGCTCTTGAAAGATGTGTTTTTAATTAAGGGTTGCCATCAATGACAAAGGGGGAGATTGTTGGCAATTTTGGGTATCTTGAGTACATTGCCTTTGCCTAAGTTTAATTGTTGTCATTGATGTCAAGGAGCTATTGGTAGTTGTTGTTTTTGATGTCAAGGAGTTCTTGGAGCAATTTGTTTTTATGTCTAAGGATGTGTTTTGATGAAGGTTTCAGCTGGTCAGTAAGTCTCCAAGAAAATCAGAGTAGCCCAGTTGCCAAAAATCTAGAAAAAGATAAGTTAGAAAAAGTTTGCAGGCTACTGGAAAAACTGTCGTGATTTCGCGACATGTTTGAGGAGAGAGAAAGTTTGGCCAAAAGTGTCATGATTTCGTGACATGCAGGAAGGCAGAGGCAAAGCGGGCAAAAGTGTCATGATTTCGCGACATGCAGGAAGGCAAGGCAGAACGGGCAAAACTGTCACGATTTCGTGACAAGTTTCGAAGAAGTTGTACGGATGCAAAAACTGTCACGATTTCATGACAAGTTGAGTTGGCAGTGTTGAGTTGCAGGAAGTGTCACGATTTCATGACAAGTTTCAAAGAAGTTGTACGGATAAAGTGTCACGATTTGGGTGAGTTGAAAAGCGTCATGATTTCGTGACATGTTCCATTTTCGTGAGTAGTTGGCAAGAAAGAGCTTAAGGCAGCTAAAGCGTCGCGATTTCGTGACATGTTTCTTTTTCGCTAGTGCAAACCAAGAAAAGGATGAAGAAGCAAGAGGTGTCACGATTTCACGACAGAGTTGCTGATGACGTCAGAAAAAGGCAAAGGTGTCACGATTTCATGACAGTAGCGGAGAAGAAGGCTTTGAAGTCCAGAGCATCATGATTTCATGACAAGAATCATGATGACGTCAGCAAAAGGCAAAGGTGTCACGATTTCGTGACAACAGCGGAGAAGAAGGCTTTGAAGTCTAGAGCGTCATGATTTCGTGACAAGATTTACGATGACGTCAGCAAAGGCTGTAGTGTCACGATTTCGTGACAACAAACCAAAGAAGGTGTACGGCAGTCAAAGGCGTAGCGATATCATGACATGTTTGAGTTTCACGCGAGAACAGCTACAGAACAACAGAGGCGGTTAAAGCCGACGAAGTTAACCTTTGCCGACGAAGTGTAAGGTTTTACAACCGACGTGTTTGGAGATTGAATATGACTAAAGAACAAGATTTCATCTTAAGATTGTGAGTATTAAAGGAAGACTATTTGAGCAATTTTGTGTATCGATTGAAGTGTGCATTTCGTAGTGAGGCATTCGCAAAGTTAGTGTGACTAGTGAGGTTCGATCATCGAAAAAGCAGAGAGCGAAGTTCGACTACAACATTAGAGTGGACTTCATTGAATCTTCTAAGTATCAAAGACTGTGCTGCTATTCATAAGAAGACTGTGCGAAAAGTATGATGTTGTGGTTGTACATAGGTGCATAAGTTGTTGTGCGTTCGAATGCTGCAGTGTTTGCGAAGATCATGTAAAGGGTGGAATTTGATCTAAGGACAGCTGTGATTGCGACTGTGTTCACGCAGTCTATGTAAAAGAAAGCAAAGTGCGTGAAGTAGATACTATTGTAATTGTGAACAGTTGTGAAGGACAAACGGTGATCAAGTGCTGCTGTAATTTGAGAAGATAGTGCCGCTGTAATTTGAGAAGACTATGCTGCTGTAGTTGCGCAGGCAGTGAAAAGTTGTTTTCAACCAAGTGCAGAAAGGAACAAAGGAAGAGGACAATTGTGCTAGACCGAAGGACTGTGTTTGGTACAGAAAAGAGGACCAGCTTTGCAGTAACAGAGTTGAGGACAGAGATCTCCAGCCAGAGCAGGGAAGACAGGTGTCTTCTGTGGACAGAATTCCACTTGCTAAGGGCAGAGGAGGTAGAGGTCTTCTAGAGGATCACTAGCAAAGCAGAATTAGGGGAAGGTGTCTCCTTTGAGCTAAGGCTCATAAACTTTGTAATCGGGAAGGATTCCCAGAGGTTTTGATATAACTTTTAGAGGAAAGTTTTATCCGTGGAGTAGCCCACCTTGGGTGAACCACGTAAAGTGTTGTGTCTCTTTGTGGATTGCTTTTTGTGCACTATTTTACTGTTGTTGTTACTGCTATTTTATTCTGCATGTTAATGGTTTGAAAGCTGTATTGATAGATAAAATTGAAAAAGGTCTTATACTGTTCACCCCCCCCTCTCAGTATAAGCTTGTGTTCTTCAATTGGTATCAGAGCCAGTGCCTTCGAAAAGTTTAACAGCTTGAAGGAAAAGGTTGCAAAGAACACAATGGACTACTCAAGTGGGAATGCAACACCTATTCTGGATGGATCAGATTTTGGTCTATGGAGTGCAAGAATGAAGGTCTATCTTATGGCTCTTGGTAATGAGGTATGGGAAGTTATTGAAGATGGGTACACCATTCCTACAAATGGTCCTTACACTAAAGAGGACAGGCTTCTACATCACAACAACTCAAAAGCCATGAATGCAATCTTAAAAGGTTTACAGAAGGCTGATCTTACCAAAGTTATTCACTGCAAGACAGCTAGTGAGATGTGGAAACAATTGCAGGTTGTTCATACAGGTGATGCAAATGTTCGAAAGGCCAAATTGAGACATTTTAAAGGTATGTTTGAACAACTCAAGATGAATGATGATGAAAATATTAGTGACTACATGCTTCGGATGGATGAGATTGTGAACTCCATGAAAGACTTAGGTCTTGAACTTGCTGAAAATGATGTGTGTGATAAGATTTTAAGATCTCTTCCTAATAGATTTAGTGAAAAGATTTCTGCTATTGAGGAAGCCAAAGATTTAGATAAATTGAAAAAGGATGAGCTCCATAGTATTCTTGCAACATTTGAGCTGAGAACTCAAGTAAAAGTTGATGTAAAGAAAGAGGCAGCTTTCAAAGCTATCAAGAAATCGAAGGGCAAACAGATTCAAGAAAGTGATGAGTCTTCTAGTGAGGAAGAGGCATATTACAAGGAGGAAAGGCAAGTTTTCCAGAAAGCACAAAAGCAAGAAAAATATAAGATGTTTTAACTGTGGGAAATTTGGTCATTATGCTACTGACTGTACTATTTCTAAAAATGAAAGTGATGAAGATATACAGGATGTTAAAAGCAAGGACTCTGAAAAGCACAGGTATTACAGAAAGAGCAAAAATGAGTACAACAATCACCAGAAAAGCAAAGATGAGTACAACAATCATGGAAAGAGGCATTCTCACAAGAATAAGAAGAGCTTCTACTTAGACAAAGCAAGTAAGTGTTCTAGCAGTGATAGTGACAGTTCTTCTAGTGATGATGAAAATGAGATGCTGTTCATTTCAGAAAAAGAGGAAGAACCGAAACATAAATTCATTATCATGAAATGTTTTAGATGTGGAAATTTTGGGCACCTTGAGGATGATTGCAGAAATAATGATTTGGTTGCTAGTATGTATGAGGATGCTTCAGAAAACTACAATGAAGATGCATGTATGGTTTTTGAAAAAGGTAGCACCTCTAGTGATAAGAAATCTGAAAAAGGTCTGTGATAATTCAAAGTGCCATCAAATAGAGGATCTTGAATGTGAACTCAATAATGCTCTTAGTGTTTTGAAAAAGGAAAGAAAGAAGAATGATAGACTCAAGTTTAAGTTAGATGAATGTTGTATGGAGATAGATGAACTTGTAGAAAATCTTGAAGCATCTATGGCTAAGTCACAAGAACTCAAGAATGAGTTAGATTCTAAAATTCTGGAGTATAGAGAGTTAGAACAGGAAATGGCTTCTTTGAAAGAAGAAAATAAAGAGTACAAGGATAAGCTCTACAGATTTCAGGATAGCTCCAAGAAGGTTAAATTTCTCATCAAAGGACAAAGAAAACCAACAGATAAAACAGGTCTCGGTTTCGTTGAGCCGCACAAGGAACAGGTTGGGGAATCTAGCAAGAGATTTCAAAAGGAAGAGAGTCCTGTTGAAGAAAGTACTTCAGATCATGAGTCAGTAAGTGATGAATACGCAGAAATAGAAAATGATATTCAGACTGAGAAGAAGAAGTTTTCGGGACCCATGAAGTCGAATAAAAGAAAATTTCACGGCAGATGTTTTGCGTGTCACAGATTTGGTCACATGGCTGTACATTGCATGACTCAAATGAAGAGAGTAAATGACAGTTTCAGGATACGTAATTTCTTTCAAGGGTATTGTTACTCTTGTCAACAATTCGGGCACAAGGCAATTTTTTGCAAGGCAAATAACAAGAACTGGGTTAGTCAGAACAGGCGGATTCAAAGAACAGTCATGCCAAATATTGTTACTTGCTATAAATGCAACAATGAAGGTCACCTAGCTAGACAGTGTAGAGCTGATCTTCTGAGATACAGGAACAGAAACAATAGCATGAACAAATCCAAGGATCAAGGCATGGATAAGAATAGGAATGATAACAAAAATAGGAAAAGTGATATGAACAGGTCCAAGGATCAAGGTATGGATAAGAACAGAAAAGATAAAAGAAACAGGAACAGTAGTATTAACAGGTCCGAGGATCAAAACAGTGACAGGAACAGGAATACAGAAAAAGAATTCAAGAGAAGGCCCGACAAAGAAATCTTAGACACTAATGATGATGAGTGTCTAATGGGAGTATCACTCCCAACCCTATTTTAAATCACCTCATCAGGAGGTGGGGGAGGGACTAAGCTAAGAGGCTCATTCTTAGTCCCAAGCCCCAAAGGTGACCCTTTGCCATTGATGACAAAGGGGGAGAGATTTAAGTAAGGGGGAGTGTTTTCAAGTGAAGAGGAAAGCTTCAAGTCAGGGGAAGCAAAACTTGAAGAGATTGATTTCAGTTTTGGCTCTTGAAAGATGTGTTTTTAATTAAGGGTTGCCATCAATGACAAAGGGGGAGATTGTTGGCAATTTTGGGTATCTTGAGTACATTGCCTTTGCCTAAGTTTAATTGTTGTCATTGATGTCAAGGAGCTATTGGTAGTTGTTGTTTTTGATGTCAAGGAGTTCTTGGAGCAATTTGTTTTTATGTCTAAGGATGTGTTTTGATGAAGGTTTCAGCTGGTCAGTAAGTCTCCAAGAAAATCAGAGTAGCCCAGATTGCCAAAAATCCAGAAAAAGATAAGTTAGAAAAAGTTTGCAGGCTGCTGGAAAAACTGTCGCGATTTCGCGACATGTTTGAGGAGAGAGAAAGTTTGGCCAAAACTGTCATGATTTCGTGACATGCAGGAAGGCAGAGGCAAAGCGGGCAAAAGTGTCACGATTTCGTGACATGCAGGAAGGCAGAGGCAGAACGGGCAAAACTATCACGATTTCGTGACAAGTTTCGAAGAAGTTGTACGGATGCAAAACTGTCATGATTTCGTGACAAGTTGAGTTGGCAGTGTTGAGTTGTAGGAAGTGTCACGATTTCATGACAAGTTTCGAAGAAGTTGTACGGATGCAGAAAGTGTCACGATTTCATGACAGGTTCAAAGTTGAGTTGGCTGTTTGTAGTTGGCAAAAGCGTCGTGATTTCGTGACATGTTCCAGTTTCACGAGTAGTTGGCAAGAGAGAGCTTAAGGCAGCGAAAGAGTCATGATTTCGTGACATGTTTCATTTTCGCTAGTGCAAACCAAGAAAAGGATGAAGAAGCAAGAGGTGTCACGATTTCGACAGAGTTGATGACGTCAAAAAAGGCAAAGGTGTCACGATTTCATGACAGTAGCGGAGAAGAAGGCTTTGAAGTCCAGAGCGTCATGATTTCATGACAAGAATCATGATGACGTCAGCAAAAGGCAAAGGTGTCACGATTTCATGACAACAGCGAAGAAGAAGGCTTTGAAGTCTAGAGCGTCATGATTTCGTGACAAGATTTACGATGACGTCAGCAAAGGCTGTAGTGTCACGATTTCGTGACAACAAACCAAAGAAGGTGTACGACAGTCAAAGGCATAGCGATATCATGACATGTTTGAGTTTCATGCGAGAACAGCTACAGAACAGCAGAGGCGGTTAAAGCCGACGAAGTTAACCTTTGTCGACGAAGTGTAAGGTTTTACAGCCGACGTGTTTGGAGATTGAACAGCGACTAAAGAACAAGATTTCATCTTAAGATTGTGAGTATTAAAGGAAGACTATTTGAGCAATTTTGTGTATCGATTGAAGTGTGCATTTCGTAGTGAGGCATTCGCAAAGTTAGTGTGACTAGTGAGGTTCGATCATCGAAAAAGAGAGAGCGAAGTTCGACTACAACATTAGAGTGGACTTCGTTGAATCTTCTAAGTATCAAAGACTGTGCTGCTGTTCATGAGAAGACTATGTGAAAAGTATGATGTTGTGGTTGTACATAGGCGCATAAGTTGCTGTGCGTTCGAATGCTGCAGTGTTTGCAAAGATCATGAAAAGGGTGGAATTTGATCTAAGGACAGCTGTGATTGTGACTGTGTTCACGCAGTCTGTGTAAAAGAAAGCAAAGTGCGTGAAGTAGATACTGTTGTAATTGCGAACAGTTGTGAAGGACAAACGGTGATCAAGTGCTGCTGTAATTTGAGAAGATAGTGCCGCTGTAATTTGAGAAGACTGTGCTGTTGTAGTTGCGCAGGTAGTGAAAAGTTGTTTTCAACCAAGTGCAAAAAGGAACAAAGGAAGAGGACAATTGTGCTAGACCGAAGGACTGTGTTTGGTATAGAAAAGAGGACCAGCTTTGCTAGTAATAGAGTTGAGGACAGAGATCTCCAGCCAGAGCAGGGAAGACAGGTGTCTTCTGTGGACAGAATTCCACTTGCTAAGGGCAGAGGAGGTAGAGGTCTTCTAGAGGATCACTAGCAAAGCAGAATTAGGGGAAGGTGTCTCCTTTGAGCTAAGGCTCATAAACTTTGTAATCGGGAAGGATTCCCAGAGGTTTTGATATAACTTTTAGAGGAAAGTTTTATCCGTGGAGTAGCCCACCTTGGGTGAACCACGTAAAGTGTTGTGTCTCTTTGTGGATTGCTTTTTGTGCACTATTTTACTGCTGTTGTTACTGCTATTTTATTCTGCATGTTAATGGTTTGAAAGTTGTATTGATAGATAAAATTGAAAAAGGTCTTATACTGTTCACCCCCCCCTCTCAGTATAAGCTTGTGTTCTTCAATTGGTATCGAGTCGATGCCTTCGAAAAGTTTAACGACTTGAAGGAAAAGGTTGCAAAGAACACAATGGACTACTCAAGTGGGAATGCAGCACCTATTCTGGATGGATCAGATTTTGGTCTATGGAGTGCAAGAATGAAGGTCTATCTTATGGCTCTTGGTAATGAGGTATGGGAAGTTATTGAAGATGGGTACACCATTCCTACAAATGGTCCTTACACTAAAGAGGATAGGCTTCTACATCACAGCAACTCAAAAGCCATGAATGCAATCTTAAAAGGTTTACAGAAGGCTGATCTTACCAAAGTTATTCACTGCAAGACAACTAGTGAGATGTGGAAACAATTGCAAGGTTGTTCATACAGGTGATGCAAATGTTCGAAAGGCCAAATTGAGACATTTTAAAGGTATGTTTGAACAACTCAAGATGAATGATGATGAAAATATTAGTGACTACATGCTTCGGATGGATGAGATTGTGAACTCCATGAAAGACTTAGGTCTTGAACTTGCTGAAAATGATGTGTGTGATAAGATTTTAAGATCTCTTCCTAATAGATTTAGTGAAAAGATTTCTGCTATTGAGGAAGCCAAAGATTTAGATAAATTGAAAAAGGATGAGCTCCATAGTATTCTTGCAACATTTGAGTTGAGAACTCAAGTAAAAGTTGATGTAAAGAAAGAGGCAGACTTTCAAAGCTATCAAGAAATCGAAGGGCAAACAGATTCAAGAAAGTGATGAGTCTTCTAGTGAGGAAGAGGCATATTACAAGTAGGAAAGGCAAGTTTTCCAGAAAGCACAAAAGCAAGAAAAATATAAGATGTTTTAACTGTGGGAAATTTGGTCATTATGCTACTGACTGTACTATTTCTAAAAATGAAAGTGATGAAGATATACAGGATGTTAAAAGCAAGGACTCTGAAAAGCACAGGTATTACAGAAAGAGCAAAAATGAGTACAACAATCACCAGAAAAGCAAATATGAGTACAACAATCATGGAAAGAGGCATTCTCACAAGAATAAGAAGAGCTTCTACTTAGACAAAGCAAGTAAGTGTTCTAGCAGTGATAGTGACAGTTCTTCTAGTGATGATGAAAATGAGATGTTGTTCATTTCATAAAAAGAGGAAGAACCGAAACATAAATTCATTATCATGAAATGTTTTAGATGTGGAAATTTTGGGCACCTTGAGGATGATTGCAGAAATAATGATTTGGTTGCTAGTATGTATGAGGATGCTTCAGAAAACTACAATGAAGATGCATGTATGGTTTTTGAAAAAGGTAGCACCTCTAGTGATAAGAAATCTGAAAAAGGTCGTGATAATTCAAAGTGCCATCAAATAGAGGATCTTGAATGTGAACTCAATAATGCTCTTAGTGTTTTGAAAAAGGAAAGAAAGAAGAATGATAGACTCAAGATTAAATTAGATGAATGTTGTATGGAGATAGATGAACTTGTAGAAAATCTTGAAGCATCTATGGCTAAGTCACAAGAACTCAAGAATGAGTTAGATTCTAAAATTCTGGAGTATAGAGAGTTAGAACAGGAAATGGCTTCTTTGAAAGAAGAAAATAAAGAGTACAAGGATAAGCTCTATAGATTTCAGGATAGCTCCAAGAAGGTTAAATTTCTCATCAAAGGACAAAGAAAACCAACAGATAAAACAGGTCTCGGTTTCGTTGAGCCGCACAAGGAACAGGTTGGGGAATCTAGCAAGAGATTTCAAAAGGAAGAGAGTCCTGTTGAAGAAAGTACTTCAGATCATGAGTCAGTAAGTGATGAATATGCAGAAACAGAAAACGATATTCAGACTGAGAAGAAGAAGTTTTCGGGACCCATGAAGTCGAATAAAAGAAAATTTCACGACAGATGTTTTGCGTGTCACAGATTTGGTCACATGGTTGTACATTGCATGACTCAAATGAAGAGAGTAAATGACAGTTTTAGGAGACGTAATTTCTTTCAAGGGTATTGTTACTCTTGTCAACAATTCGGGCACAAGGCAATTTTTTGCAAGGCAAATAACAGGAACTGGGTTAGTCAGAACAGGCGGATTCAAAGAACAGTCATGCCAAATATTGTTACTTGCTATAAATGCAACAATGAAGGTCACCTAGCTAGACAGTGTAGAGCTGATCTTCTGAGATACAGGAACAAAAACAACAGCATGAACAAATCCAAGGATCAAGGCATGGATAAGAATAGGAATGATAACAAAAATAGGAAAAGTGATATGAACAGGTCCAAGGATCAAGGTATGGATAAGAACATAAAAGATAAAAGAAACAGGAACAGTAGTATTAATAGGTCCGAGGATCAAAACAATGACGAGAACAAGAATACAAAAAAAGAATTCAAGAGAAGGCCCGACAAAGAAATCTTAGACACTAATGATGATGAGTGTCTAATGGGAGTATCACTCCCAACCCTATTTTAAATCACCTCATCAGGAGGTGGGGGAGGGACTAAGCTAAGAGGCTCATTCTTAGTCCCAAGCCCCAAAGGTGACCCTTTGCCATTGATGACAAAGGGGGAGAGATTTAAGTAAGGGGGAGTGTTTTCAAGTGAAGAGGAAAGCTTCAAGTCAGGGGGAGCAAAACTTGAAGAGATTGATTTCAGTTTTGGCTCTTGAAAGATGTGTTTTTAATTAAGGGTTGCCATCAATGACAAAGGGGGAGATTGTTGGCAATTTTGGGTATCTTGAGTACATTGCCTTTGCCTAAGTTTAATTGTTGTCATTGATGTCAAGGAGCTCTTGGTAGTTGTTGTTTTTGATGTCAAGGAGTTCTTGGAGCAATTTGTTTTTATGTCTAAGGATGTGTTTTGATGAAGGTTTCAACTGGTCAGTAAGTCTCCAAGAAAATCAGAGTAGCCCAGTTGCCAAAAATCCAGAAAAAGATAAGTTAGAAAAAGTTTGCAGGCTGCTGGAAAAACTGTCGCGATTTCGTGACATGTTTGAGGAGAGAGAAAGTTTGGCCAAAAGTGTCATGATTTCGTGACATGCGGGAAGGCAGAGGCAAAGCGGGCAAAAGTGTCACGATTTCGTGACATGCGGGAAGGAGAGGAGAATTGGGCAAAACTGTCATGATTTCGCGACAAGTTTCGAAGAAGTTGTACGGATGCAAAAGTGTCGCGATTTCGTGACAAGTTGAGTTGGCATTGTTGAGTTGCAGGAAGTGTCACGATTTCGTGACAAGTTTCGAAGAAGTTGTATGGATGCAGAAAGTGTCATGATTTCATGACATGTTCCAATTAGGTTGGCAAGAGAGAGCTTAAGAAAGCGTCGTGATTTCGTGACATGTTCCAATTTTGTGAGTAGTTGGCAAGAAAGAGCTTAAGGCA
Source organism: Wollemia nobilis (assembly GCA_028583015.1). Taxonomy (NCBI): domain Eukaryota; kingdom Viridiplantae; phylum Streptophyta; class Pinopsida; order Araucariales; family Araucariaceae; genus Wollemia; species Wollemia nobilis. Next base: position 270,362 of record JAQPPZ010016791.1, read on the forward strand.
GCTAAAGCGTCATGATTTCGTGACATGTTTCATTTTCGCTAGTGCAAACCAAGAAAAGGATGAAGAAGCAAGAGGTGTCATGATTTCATGATAGAGTTGCTGATGACGTCAGCAAGAGGCAAAGGTGTCACGATTTCATGACAGTAGCGGAGAAGAAGGCTTTGAAGTCCAGAGCGTCATGATTTCATGACAAGAATCATGATGATGTCAGCAAAAGGCAAAGGTGTCACGATTTCATGACAACAACGGAGAAGAAGGCTTTGAAGTCTAGAGCGTCGCGATTTCATGACAAGATTTATGATGACATCAGCAAAGGCTGTAGTGTCGCGATTTCATGACAACAAACCAAAGAAGGTGTACGACAGTCAAAGGCATAGTGATATCGTGACATGTTTGAGTTTCGTGCGAGAACAGCTACAGAACAACAGAGGCGGTTAAAGCCGATGAAGTTAACCTTTGTCGACGAAGTGTAAGGTTTTACAGCCGACGTGTTTGGAGATTGAACATCCGACTAAAGAACAAGATTTCATCTTGAGATTGTGAGTATTAAAGGAAGACTATTTGAGCAATTTTGGGTATCGATTGAAGTGTGCATTCGTAGTGAGGCATTCACAAAGTTAGTGCGACTAGTGAGGTTCGATCATCGAAAAAGTAGAGAGCGAAGTTCGACTACAACATTAGAGTGGATTTCGTTGAATCTTCTAAGTATCAAAGACTGTGCTGCTATTCATGAGAAGACTATGCAAAAAGTATGATGTTGTGGTTGCACATAGGCGCATAAGTTGTTGTGCGTTCGAATGCTGCAGTGTTTGCAAAGATTATGTAAAGGGTGGAATTTGATCTAAGGACAGCTATGATTGTGACTGTGTTCACGCAGTCTGTGTAAAAGAAAGCAAAGTGCGCGAAGTAGATACTGTTGTAATTGTGAATAGTTGTGAAGGACAAACGGTGATCAAGTGCTGCTATAATTTGAGAAGATAGTGCCACTGTAATTTGAGAAGACTGTGCTGCTGTAGTTGCGCAGGTAGTGAAAAGTTGTTTTCAACCAAGTGTAGAAAGGAACAAAGGAAGAGGACAATTGTGCTAGACCGAAGGACTATGTTTGGTATAGAAAAGAGGACCAGCTTTGCAGTGACAGAGTTGAGGACAGAGATCTCCAGCCAGAGCAGGGAAGACAGGTGTCTTCTGTGGACAGAATTCCACTTGCTAAGGGTAGAGGAGGTAGAGGTCTTCTAGAGGATCACTAGCAAAGCAGAATTAGGGGAAGGTGTCTCCTTTGAGCTAAGGCTCATAAACTTTGTAATCGAGAAGGATTCCCAGAGGTTTTGATATAACTTTTAGAGGAAAGTTTTATCCGTGGAGTAGCCCACCTTGGGTGAACCACGTAAAGTGTTGTGTCTCTTTGTGGATTGCTTTTTGTGCACTATTTTACTGTTGTTGTTACTGCTATTTTATTCGCATGTTAATGGTTTGAAAGTCTGTATTGATAGATAAAATTGAAAAAGGTCTTATACTGTTCACCCCCCCTCTCAGTATAAGCTTGTGTTCTTCAATTGGTATCAGAGTCAGTGCCTTTGGAAAGTTTAACAGCTTGAAGGAAAAGGTTGCAAAGAACACAATGGACTACTTAAGTGGGAATGCAGCACCTATTCTGGATGGATCAAGTTTTGGTCTATGGAGTGCAAGAATGAAGGTCCATCTTATGGCTCTTGGTAATGAGGTATGGGAAGTTATTGAATATGGGTACACCATTCCTACAAATGGTCCTTACACTAAAGAGAATAGGCTTCTACATCACAACAACTCAAAAGCCATGAATGAAATCTTAAAAGGTTTACAGAAGGCTAATCTTACCAAAGTTATTCACTGCAAGACAACTAGTGAGATGTGGAAACAATTGCAGGTTGTTCATACAGGTGATGCAAATGTTCGAAAGGCCAAATTGAGACATTTTAAAGGTATGTTTGAACAACTCAAGATGAATTATGATGAAAATATTAGTGACTACATGCTTCGGATGGATGATATTGTGAACTCCATGAAAGACTTAGGTCTTGAACTTGCTAAAAATGATGTGTGTGATAAGATTTTAAGATCTCTTCCTAATATATTTAGTGAAAAGATTTCTGCTATTGAGGAAGCCAAAGATTTAGATAAATTGAAAAAGGATGAGCTCCATAGTATTCTTGCAACATTTGAGCTGAGAACTCAAGTAAAAGTTAATGTAAAGAAAGAGGCAGCTTTCAAAACTATCAAGAAATCGAAGGGCAAACAGATTCAAGAAAGTGATGAGTCTTCTAGTGAGGAAGAGGCATATTACAGTAGGAAAGGCAAGTTTTCCAAAAAGCACAAAAGCAAGAAAAATATAAGATGTTTTAACTGTGGGAAATTTGGTCATTATGCTACTGACTGTACTATTTCTAAAAATGAAAGTGATGAAGATATATAGGATGTTAAAAGCAAGGACTCTGAAAAGCACAAGTATTACAGAAAGAGCAAAAATGAGTACAACAATCACCAGAAAAGCAAAGATGAGTACAACAATCATGGAAAGATCACAAGAATAAGAAGAGCTTCTACTTAGAAAAATCAAGTAAGTGTTCTAGTAGTGATAGTGATAGTTCTTCTAGTGATGATGAAAATGAGATGTTGTTCATTTCATAAAAAGAGGAAGAACCGAAACATAAATTCATTATCATGAAATGTTTTAGATGTGGAAATTTTGGGCACCTTGAGGATGATTGCAGAAATAATGATTTGGTTGCTAGTATGTATGAGGATGCTTCAGAAAACTACAATGAAGATGCATGTATGGTTTTTGAAAAGGGTAGCACCTCTAGTGATAAGAAATCTGAAAAAGGTCGTGATAATTCAAAGTGCCATCAAATAGAGGATCTTGAATGTGAACTCAATAATGCTCTTAGTGTTTTGAAAAAGGAAAGAAAGAAGAATGATAGACTCAAGATTAAGTTAGATGAATGTTGTATGGAGATAGATGAACTTGTAGAAAATCTTGAAGCATCTATGGCTAAGTCACAAGAACTCAAGAATGAGTTAGATTCTAAAATTCTGGAGTATAGAGAGTTAGAACAGTAAATGGCTTCTTTGAAGGAAGAAAATAAAGAGTACAAAGATAAGTTCTATAGATTTCAGGATAGCTCCAAGAAGGTTAAATTTCTCATCAAAGGACAAAGAAAACCAATAGATAAAACAGGTCTCGGTTTCATTGAGCCGCACAAGGAACAGGTTGGGGAATCTGGCAAGATATTTCAAAAGGAAGAGAGTCCTATTGAAGAAAGTACTTCAGACCATGAGTCAGTAAGTGATGAATACGCAAAAACAAAAAATGATATTCAGACTGAGAAGAAGAAGTTTTCGGGACCCATGAAGTCGAATAAAAGAAAATTTCACGACAGATGTTTTGTGTGTCACAGATTTGGTCACATGGCTGTACATTGCATGACTCAAATGAAGAGAGTAAATGACAGTTTTAGGAGACGTAATTTCTTTCAAGGGTATTGTTACTCTTGTCAACAATTTGGGCACAAGGCAATTTTTTGCAAGGCAAATAACGAGAACCGGGTTAGTCGTAACAGGTGGATTCAAAGAACAAGTCATGCCAAATATTGTTACTTGCTATAAATGCAACAATGAAGGTCACCTAGCTAGACAGTGTAGAGATGATCTTCTGAGATATAGGAACAAAAACAACAGCATGAACAAATCCAAGGATCAAGGCATTGATAAGAATAGGAATGATAACAAAAACATGAAAAGTGATATGAAAAAGTCCAAGGATCAAGGTATGGATAAGAACATAAAAGATAAAAGAAACAGGAATAGTAGTATTAACAGGTTCGAGGATCAAAACAGTGACAGGAACAAGAATACAGAAAAAATAATTCAAGAGAAGGCCCGACTAAGAAATCTTAGACACTAATGATGATGAGTGTCTAATGGGAGTATCACTCCCAACCCTATTTTAAATCACCTCATCAGGAGGTGGGGGAGGGACTAAGCTAAGAGGCTCATTCTTAGTCCCAAGCCCCAAAGGTGACCCTTTGCCATTGATGACAAAGGGGGAGAGATTTAAGTAAGGGGGAGTGTTTTCAAGTGAAGAGGAAAGCTTCAAGTCAGGGGAAGCAAAACTTGAAGAGATTGATTTTATTTTTGGCTCTTGAAAGATGTGTTTTTAATTAAGGGTTGCCATCAATGACAAAGGGGGAGATTGTTGGCAATTTTGGGTATCTTGAGTACATTTCCTTTGCCTAAGTTTAATTGTTGTCATTGATGTCAAGGAGCTATTGGTAGTTTCTATTTTTGATGTCAAGGAGTTCTTGGAGCAATTTATTTTTATGTCTAAGGATGTGTTTTGATGAAGGTTTCAGCTGGTCAGTAAGTCTCCAAGAAAATCAGAGTAGCCCAGTTGCCAAAAATCCAAAAAAAGATAAGTTAGAAAAAGTTTGCAGGCTGCTGAAAAAATTGTTGCGATTTCGTGACATGTTTGAGGAGAGAGAAAGTTTGGCCAAAACTGTCATGATTTCATGACATGTAGGAAGGCAGAGGCAAAGCGGGCAAAAGTGTCGTGATTTCACGACATGCAGGAAGGCAGAGGCAGAATGGGCAAAACTATCATGATTTCGCGACAAGTTTCGAAGAAGTTGTACAGATGCAAAAACTGTCGCGATTTCGTGACAAGTTGAGTTGGCAGTGTTGAGTTGCAGGAAGTGTCACGATTTCGTGACAAGTTTTGAAGAAGTTGTACGGATGCAGAAAGTGTCGTGATTTCACGACAAGTTGAGTTGGCAGCTTGCAGTTGGCAAAAGCGTCGCGATTTCACGACATGTTCCAGTTTCACGAGCAGTTGGCAAGAGAGAGCTTAAGGCAGCAAAAGCATCACGATTTCGTGACATGTTTCAGTTTCGCGAGTAGTTGGCAAGAAAGAGCTTAAGGCAGCTAAAGCGTCACGATTTCGCGACATGCTTCATTTTTTCCAGTGCAAACCAAGAAAAGGATGAAGAAGCAAGAGGTGTCGCGATTTCATGACAGAGTTGCTGATGACATCAGCAAAAGGCAAAGGTGTCACGATTTCATGACAGTAGCGAAGAAGAAGGCTTTGAAGTCCAGAGCATCATGATTTTGTGACAAGAATCATGATGACATTAGCAAAAGGCAAAGGTTTCGCGATTTCACAATAGCAGCGGAGAAGAAGGCTTTGAAGTCTAGAGCGTCACGATTTCGCGACAAGATTTATGATGATGTCAACAAAGGCTGTAGTGTCGCGATTTTGTGACAACAAACCAAAGAAGGTGTACGGTAGTCAAAAGTGTAGCGATATCGCGACATGTTTGAGTTTCACACGAGAACAGCTACAAAACAACAGAGGCGGTTAAAGTCGACGAAGTTAACCTTTGTCGACGAAGTGTAAGGTTTTACAGCCGACATGTTTGGAGATTGAACAGCCGACTAAAGAACAAGATTTCATCTTGAGATTGTGAGTATTAAAGGAAGACTGTTTGAGCAATTTTGGGTATCGATTGAAGTGTGCATTCGAAGTGCGGCATTCGTAAAGTTAGTGCGACTAGTAAGGTTCAATCATCGAAAAAGCAGAGAGCGAAGTTCGACTACAGCATAAGAGTGGATTTCGTTGAAACTTCTAAGTATCAAAGACTGTGCTGTTGTTCATGAGAAGACTATGCGAAAAGTATGATGTTGTGGTTGCACATAGGTGTATAAGTTTTTGTGTGTTCGAATGCTACAATGTTTGCGAAGATTATGTAAAGGGTGGAATTTGATCTAAGGATAGCTGTGATTGCGACTGTGTTCACGCAGTCTGTGTAAAAGAAAGCAAAGTGTGCGAAGTAGATATTATTGTAATTACGAACAGTTGTGAAGGAAAAACAGTGATCAAGTGCTGCTGTAATTTGAGAAGATAGTGCCACTGTAATTTGAGAAGACTGTGCTGCTGTAGTTGCGTAGGCAGTGAAAAGTTGTTTTCAACCAAGTGCAGAAAGGAACAAACGAAGAGGACAATTGTGCTAGACCGAAGGACTGTGTTTGGTACAGAAAAGAGGACCAGCTCTGCAATAATAGAGTTGAGGGCAGATATCTCCAGCCAGAGCAGGGAAGACAGGTGTCTTCTGTGGATAGAATTCCACTTGCTAAGGGTAGAGGAGGTAGAGGTCTTCTAGAGGATCACTAGCAAAGCAAAATTAGGGGAAGGTGTCTCCTTTGAGCTAAGGCTCATAAACTTTGTAATCAATAAGGATTACCAAAGGTTTTGATATAACTTTTAGAGGAAAGTTTTATCCGTGGAGTAGCCCACCTTGGGTGAACCACGTAAAGTGCTGTGTCTCTTAGTGGATTGCTTTTTGTGCACTATTTTACTACTGTTTTTACTGCTATTTTATTCTGCATGTTAATGGTTTGAAAGCTGTATTGATAGATAAAATTGAAAAAGGTCTTATACTGTTCACCCCCCCTCTCAGTATAAGCTTGTGTTCTTCAACATGCTATTCAATACTGTCCTCTTTTTCACAATATTAAAATACCTCACATTTTTGCACAAATTTGGGATAAAATCATTAGACTATACCATGGGTTTATTTAGAACCAATGAAACAACCTTGAAATCAACCTCCATGGACAAATCCTCAAGATTGGTCACAATCTAGGTGGAAAAATCCATAATTGAATCAATCCCATCCACCTTGGATGCAAGCCTAATATTATGGACAGAGTTGGGGATAGCAATATCAATCATACCAATGATAGCAAAGTTACCAAGGTCAAAATTAAAACTTACTACCTAGTCCTACCTAAAATTTCCCTCAACAAATATCCCAACAACAACAACAACAACAGGTAAAGCAACCACCACTTTCGGCCCAACCTATGGCCAATCCTAATAATACAATACAAGTAGCCCCTGTCTATGTATCTGAATCTAATGAAAATATTGTAGTCATTTTAATGTATTGTAGTATCATCCAACTGTGTTCAGGAAAGATACTTCTTGAGCCATTTATTGAAGAACTAAAAATTGATGAAGAGAAATTGTAAGCCTTTAGTCCAAAACCATAGGAATCAACTTTGGATAAAGGGAAAGGAAAAGAAGAAGACTGTCCAAAATATAGTTTACCTACTACAAAAAAGATACCATATCTTAAAAGGTTTGAAAAGTCTAAAATTTATATTGAATCAGAGTTAGTAAAAGAACTAAAATATTTGACAATTTCCCTTCCTTTGTTGCAATCAATCAAGGATGTATCTTTAATTAACAAAACTATTCAATACATTTGCATAAAATTATCAGGCAAGAAGAAGAAGTCAATTCCTAAAAGTATATAGGTAGATGATGGCTGATTTACTTTCTAGTAAGCTTGCCCCACCAAAGTATAGATATCTAGGAAGTCTAGTCATTACCATAACTATTGGATCAATACAAATTTCTAATATCTTGGTTGATTAGGAGTTGCCATTAACGTTATGACCAAAGACAATACAAAAATTATAGTTAATAAATTTGTATCCTAAATATACTATTATGGAAATGGTTGATAGGTTTGTTGCCAAACCAAAGGGATTATTAAATATATTCTTGTAATATTTTTCTCATGGGAATATCCTATTGATTTTTTTGTATTGCAGCCTTGCAACTATACAAATGGTTATTCAATTATCTTGGGTAGGCCTTGGCTTGCTACTGTAGCCACTTTCATAGAATGTAGATCATGGGATATGACTATTTCCAATGGCATTGATTTGAAATAGATTTCTCTGTATCCACATGCAAAATCTTCAATAAATTTTTTAGGCTAGTTATGGTTTCCTGATGAGGAACATGAAGAAAATATCTCCACACTAGCCATCGTGGTAGTCAAAGAACACATAGAAGAGATAGAATCACATGAGAGAGATATTTTTGAAGATGAAACTATCCTATTAAATACATTGCATGAACAAGGACTTAAGGATGAACCAATCACTGTTCATCACTTGTGGAATGATGAAGGTTAGGCATTTGAATACTTGTCACCCATTCCATTGTATGAAAGTCCCTTCACATTGCCATGTGGATGGCATCATCACCTTATTTCATATTTTAGATATCCTATGCAATATTTGATTTCATCAGGGATTACTATTGATAGGGAGACAAGAGTCTTTCATTTTATTCAACCACATCACTCTCCACTAAACTCCTAAGGAGCGTGAAAAATAGCTCACCTAATAGATTAAATTGAAGTGCATCTAATGTATTAATATATCATGCAAAAAAGGCAATAAATTAAATAACTGATTGACAAATAAGTTGAAGAAAAATAAGGGGGTTCTCCTTGTATTTATTAATTTATCAAATTAGAGGTTACAATACATCCCCTTGAGGGCTTTTTAGTTTGATACATTTCAAGTTACAAAGTTTAAGGGATAAAATCCCTCCATGAACTTAATGGTGCACTTCCAATGTTCCTCTCGCACTCATGATATAGATCTATCTTTGGGCTATATTTATTCAGCTCCTTAGCTTCTCCCTCATGCATGGAATATCTATACCTACACACAAGAGATTGATATGATGATAAAAACCATGAAAGTATGCAGTATTGAATATAAAAAGTGTATGTGACTAATATAAACTACTCCAAATGACTTGAAAAATTAGTATGATGTCTACTATATGATTTTGTAAATATTTGAGCAGAAATCAAAATGAGATTATGAGAAAAACTTGTGGCTATTCCTAGGAGGGACAATTAGGACTGTAATCACAAAAAACATTAATTGAAATATCAAAACTACTCAAAGCTCCACCAAAATTGAATATAAGGCTAATCTAATGCTATAGAATTGATACATATAGAAATTAGATCAAAATTGTGTGCCAATTCATGGTTGTCCCTGAGAGTTCCAATTGGACTTGCTAACCATCCCACAGGGGACGACCACAAAATAGGGTAGTTTTTGCCACCAATTCCACTTGGATCTGGTCAATATTCCTCCTACGGGTGTTTTCATAAAATTTGGTAAATTAAATACAATAATTTATGGGTTTTGGAACAAATGAACGTATCTTAGGACACCCTAAAAATACCTTCGATTGAAGAGGTTTCCAAGGTAAATATGTGGGCAAAAGGTGAGGGACAATATTGGCAGCACTTCATGGTCAACAATTGCAAAGTCTCTTTTATTTTGAATTTGGTGAAAACACCTCAATTTATAGACCAAAAATGCAAAGGGGGAAAAGGGGTAATTTTAGGCATGCAAGGCAAGTGCTGCCACTTGGCAATGCCTTTGCCATGCATAGGGCGAAAGAGGTTTCCCATTTGGACCTCCAATTTGTAGTCCCTAATGGCCATGATAGCCTCCCAACATGTCATAATTGATTGGGTGGGATAAATAGTAGAAATTTATTGCTATTTTTCCCACCCTTTGAATTTTGATGGGTCTGGTCCATGGATGTCCCACCCAGGGATGGTTGTTGGTGGTTGTACCTAGGTGGGATGGTCATGAATTGTGGCCATCCTAGGGTGGGATGGTCATGGCTACATGGACCAAAACCTCCTAAAAGTGGGGTAAACCTTGATAAAAGTGGTTGGGAGCCCTAATTTACTCCTAAGGGTTTTCTAATGGGGCCATATGGTGTCGATAAGAGTTGTGCATTAGCATTCTTATCCGATTTACATGATTTTAGTGTCTATAGATGCCTCTTTTTGAGACATGCAATGTGCAACAGATCGCTGAGAAAAAATAGATGACTAAATAATTAAATGATTGAGGTTATTCAGTAACCTAACCAAATTTAGATGCCTCCATTATGTAAATATCATACATTCTTGGAATCATTAATTTTGACATAGTTGAAAAATTGATTTTGGTATACCTTTCAGCCACCTTGCAATGGTATTTTTGGTGCTTAGGATATACTTGGTCTTGGTTCCTTGTTTTCTTGTAAGAATTTGTATGGGTAAATTCCTAAGAATTCAATAAGACCAATACTTTTCTTTGCTACATTTATTGATTTTTTTCCCCAACATAGGCTTGAAAATTTGTCTTTGGCAATGATTCTTTTGAATGTATGCAAGTTGCACTTTTGAGTGTTTTAGTGTTGATTTAATTGTAAATTCGTTATTATGACTATACCCTCAAGTTATGAGTCATTGAGGACATGAAAAATGATAAATCAATGATTCAATTAACCCATATGACTTAATTGGGATAGCCGTCAGTTTTACCCATTAGAAGATGTATCAATTTTGCTAGTATTTTGATAGTTTTGATGATATTTCATGGAAGAAAAAGTCAAAATACCTCATTTATGTGGAGTGGTTCATCCATAATGGCCTTATTGGGGAGTTAAATAGAGAATTTTTAGAGCATCCATGAATAATTTAAGTTCAATATTGATTATTTGTGAAATATATCAATTTTGACTTGTTTTTGGTAGGTTTTAGGCCCTTTTTGTGATCTTTTTTAGTTGTTTTTATAAAGTTTTTTGGTGGTTGTCCTTGGGTGGGATGGCTACATAGTTTATGGCCATCCCAAGTTGGGAAGGTTGGCCAATTAGCTGAATCTCCCACCTAGGTACGATCATGCTTATTGTAGTGCTTTATAAGCCCAAAATTGGGTAAATGAGCTCATTTTTTTATTTCTAACTTGGAAAATTGAGAGGTGAAGAGTAGGAGGTCGATTTTTCAAAGTGGGTCACTATAAAAAACTTCCCACAATAACCATGAGCCAGCCATAGGACTCGATAAGCGGTGGAGCCAGTGCGAGATGGGTAAGGGTTGCATTTTCTCTTATTCTTTATTGAATATGAAATTGTAATTTATTGCACTTTTTCCAATAAAAACACACTAATTATTGGTTAATGAACCATAATAGTGGTAATATGTAGGAATGAAAGCTTTATTTTTAGTTTAGATGCACTATCATTTCATTTTTGTATTGTTTTCTTGCTATTTTATGGCTATTTTTGGGGTCAAAATGACCCATTTTTAATCATTTTTGGGGGCCATCCCTGGGTGGGATGGATGCCAAAATAGGGGTCGTCGTTGGGTGGGACGACCACAAAAATAGGGCAAAAGGAGCCCTTTTTTAGTCTTTTTTTAATATTTTTGGGTATTTTTGATGCCTTTTTGGTGCAATTTAGTTGATTTGCTTACCTCTGCTAGGTGGTTAAGAGTCGATATCGATTTCTAAATATCTTTAAAACCACTAGTTACTTATTGATATAGGAGTACTAGAAATATCTTGATGTCATTGGTCTTAAGAAAGTGACACAGTTAGAGCTCATGGTGGGTGACCGAGATTATTTGACTACCTTGATAGACCTATAGGATCCTCGCACCAACACCTTCTATCTACCTATAAGAGAAATGACGGTGAATCTAGAGGACATGTATTGGATACTGTGAATTGTGATAGAGGGGTGACCTATAGTATCCACTCATCGAGATCTAAGAGATACGGTTATGTCGATATACTTTTATAGGGATTGGTAGGAGGTGGTACACAACCTACTTAGTGGATATATATTAGTAGATATATGGTATGAGGTTGAGGTATTGACCACTAGATATGGTTTATTGATAATACTAATTTTCAACATGTTTCTACTAGACTCATAAATATCTAGGTTTCCCTAGAACTTTTTAGAGTTAGTGTTTACACTAGTGGAGTGCACCGTAGAGCAGTTACTAGTGATGACTTGGGGCCCTACATTACTGGTATAGTTATATAATGTTTTGTATGAGATCCTCTCCCATTTATAGAAGTACATAGGATGCACCTTTATAATAGGTGTGGAGATGGTAGCATATTATGGATCAACCATGGGGACTACCTTGGATGACATGAGCATAAATTATAGATAGGGATATAGGCTATGGGATTCTATGGTAGTGAGCCCAGGAGGTAGGTCAGATCCATAACTTTGTAGGTGACGTTGATCAGTATGCACAGTCCTTTGCATGACTCAGGGCAAAGGAGATTATTTGGAGATCCTACAAGGATTAGCATGGCCTAATGTTGAGGCATTGCTTCATAGGGTGAGATGAGGGAGATGGGTAGTTGGACAACATGGGGCTGAGCAGGAGTACTTTCTATATGCTCAAGTCTTGTAGTAGTTTGGGCTACACCAGGGATTTCCTAGTGAGCCAATGATCTATTGACAACAAAAATATGAGACAACACTTGGTTGGACTATAGTTAAGGTAGTGGGAGAGGAGTTAGATTCTACCATGGAAATTTTTGATCTAGATGATGTCGAGACAACAGAAGAGTATGACTCATGGTTGCTGATGCACCAGTGGCAGGGAGAGGGGCCACTAGGGGGTGATGTAGATACGATGGTAGGGGAGGTTGACAAGGATGATCTAGATGAGGGTTATAATGAGGATCCATATAAGAAGGATCCAAACACACGTGAGTGACATGTGCATCATCGATTAGATAATGAGTGGATAGACCTCGATATAGGTGATCCACAGGATGAATTTGGTGAGGATTACTTTGATGATTAGGGAGTGCAAGAATAGCTAGCAACATGAGATGCTACTATTACTGAGCTATGGGGTGATATTATTAGAGGTAGATGAGAGCACACAAAGGACAGAGCTCTCATATAGGCACAGGTGTAAAGTACATAGGTTGAGATTGATAAGCATGTGGTTGAGATAGCTACTCTTATGGCACATGTTGGATTATATATCCCTAGCCATGGAGAATCAAGAGGTGAGATGGACAAGCTATGAGAGAAGGTGATATAGCTCCAAGCCTTAGTGGGGGACCTCCAAGCTCATTTTCTATAAGAGCGAGCATTCAACCAGGTTTTGGAGGATGAGATAGTGTGCCTTAGGGGGTGCATACCAGCACGCCCTTCTACTAGTGGGTCGCACCAAAGTCATAAGAGTGGTATAGGATAGTTTCCTGTGAGTATGGGGGATACTAGCAATACATAGAGTTTAGATAGGTTAGGGAGTAGCAAATCTAGGATTTCTCATTGAATACCGACTGAAGGTAGGGGTGAGAGTCATAATGCTATTATTGCATGACCATGGCTTTGGAGACTCTATGGTTCTTTTTGGTATTTTAGGATTATGAGATCTAAGGACCCACTTTATTGAATCCTATGGGTAGTTTTTGGATGATGATGTAGCTTTTAATTTCATACATACTATATATATATATATATATATATATATATATATATATATATATATATATAAGTTTTCTATTATCATCATGTGTTTCCTTATTGCTTTATGAGATGTATGCAATGCTTATATTTGCTTTATGATGTTGTGATGGATGCTTTATCATGGATGCATTTGTTGTACTTATGATGTGATCGATGATATGCACATGTGTATAGGCATAATGAAAAGGATGAGTTGTTAATATATATGATGAATGATGAATACTAGTTGACACACTAGATGCTAGCACCATAGATTGTACAAAATTTATCTCATCATTTTAACGTGATCATGACATTATGTAATAGCTTGTGTAAATGTAAACTAACAAACATTTTATGGCATGATATGAAATGTAATGAGTAATATAATGTTATATGATGTGTTTGGGATTTTTTAGGAGACTCAAACACTCTAGTTACCTAATCAAAAATTGTATAGTAACCATGCAAGACTTTTTGGCAAAGTATAAATCTGCTAATATAACCAAGATATTCAATATCCCTATGTGTGCATGTGATTTCATTGCTATGATAACATATAAAGTTACCCCAATTACAAACAAGATTGATTCAGCCCATCTATATTAAATATCACCCTGCGAGTATCATTCTTTGAATTTTTGTACGTAGTTAGATTAGACCACTAGGCAATACAGGCTACCAAAAGCTAGCTCATACGCATGAAAACATTGGTCTGTACAAAAGTAAGTCACTTATGTGATATACATATTGTCAGACGTAAGGATACCATCATTTCCAGGGAAGCTTTATGCCACCCCACCTGTAATGAGGACCACCTTATGGTTTTCCAATACTGAGAATTCTAGGGATTCAAGTTCAGAACTCTCTTATTTTATTTTATCTTTGAATTGTTCAAGGGAGTTACCCATTTTTGTTTGGTGAGCAATGGATTTTGGTAGTGGTGAGAATCACTATTTATTTAGCTTTTTTCTAATGGTGAAAACCAAATTTTCTTTTGTATATTGCTAAGTGATAACAATTACTGCTTATTTTTTATTTTGGATACTTGTCCCAATTTGGTGTGAGGTAAGGGATTTTGATTTTTCGAGTAAGGAGGAACTTACCATTTTTTCAATTGTCAACATCTTTGAACCATTCACACAGGGGGATGAGTGAGGTAATTTTTTTCTTAAGGTAACCTAGACCACTTTGTAGGTTTCATATTTCCTTGTGCAATACTTGGATTTATTAATGTGAAAATGTGTTTGGGATTTTGACATATACAAGGTACAATCTAAGAAGGATTCTACATTCTAAAATTTAGGATAGCTTTCTACAAAATCTAAAAAGAAAACTAGAGACGGTTGAGTGAACAAAAATCCTAGTGACTCCTTATGAACAATGGCTAAGTGAATGCTAAAAGACACACAGTATAGAATGTAGATGGAAATGACAAATATAATGTAAATAGGTGGTAAAAATAAGTTTTTGACAACATTAATTATGATAGATGCCTAGTGTAAAGACTTGGTGCTAGACATGTATGATCAACTTATAATAATGCACAATGCAATAATGAGGATGCCTAATGCAAGTGATGTTATAATGCGATGATATGAAATGTAATGTAATGCAATATTTTTGTGTTTTTGAGATTTTAATGATGTTTTTGGATTTTTGATATATATATATATATATATATATAGGTTTGACCAATGGGCTTAGTGAATCCCATTGGGTATTTTGGGGGACCAAAGGGTTTATAGATACCTTTGGGAATTTTTGGGGTGACCAAAAGGCTTATAGATGCCTTTGGGGCATTTTAGGTTGACCAAATGGGTTATAAACACCTTTGAGACTTTTTGTAGTGACCAAAGGGCTTATAGATGCTTTTGGGGATTTTTGGGGTAACCAAAGGGCTTATAGACACCTTTGAGGATTTTTGTACTGACCAAAGGGCTTATAGATACATTTGGCATATTTTAGGATGACCTAGATGGTTGTAGACTACCTTGGAGCATTTTAGGGTGACCTAGATGGTTGTAGACCACCTAGGAACACTTTTAGGGTGACCTAGATAGTTGTAGACTACTTAGGAGAATTTTAGGGTGACCTAGATGATCGTAGACCACCTAGGAGAGTTTTAGGGTGGCCTAGAAGATCATAGACTACCTAGGAGCATTTTAGGGTGACCTAGATGGTCGTAGACCTCCTATAATAATTTTAGGGTGACCTAGATGGTTGTAGACCATATATGAGTATTTTAGGGTGACCTAGATGGTCGTAGACTACCTAGGAGTATTTTAGGGTGACCTAGATGGTCGTAGACTATTTAGGAGTATTTTAGGGTGACCTAGATGATCATAGACTACCTAGAAGTATTTTAGGATGAGCTAGATGATTGTAGACTACCTAAAAGTATTTTAGTGTGACCTAGATGGTCATGGACCATATAGGAGTATTTTAGGGTGACCTAAACAGTTGTGGACCACCTTGGAGTGTTTTAGGTTGACCTAGATGGTTTTTGACTACCTAGGATCATTTTAGGGTGACCTAGATGTTTGTAGACCACCTAGGAGTGTTTTGGGTTGACCAAAGGGTTCATAGACACCTTTGGATGGACCTCCTATCTATAGACCCCATATCTATATATTATCACTAGACTCACTATGGTGGCTATGGTGGAGGTAGAATGATCGATGATGGTCAATGTGGAAGGTGATAAGCTTGCTCTTTAAGTAGCAAAAGTTATCACTAGATAGGTTGTTGTACTAGGAACATGCAAATATAGAACTATTCTTCATTTTACAAAGGTAAAAATTGATCGTGCTCCTCATCTGAACTTGGATAATTGATGGGAGCTATGTCATAGTCTGATTCATCATCTATTGTCCTTTCATGAGGAGGACCTTGATCCTCTTCCTCACTATAATATTAAAGGGTGTGCAAACTCTCTCCCACTTTATAAAATTGAACAACATCACTGTATAACCCTTGATATATCATATTTATGGGAAACTAATATCCCAATTATTGGACATGATTTGGATTGGCATAGGGATCGGGTGCAAGCTCATCCTTGTAATTTAGACCTAGTGATGGGGAGCCAAATTTTAACACAAAGAAAAAGACTCAATTTTTATTCAGAAGCATGGAAAGATTACAATTTCGAACCATGGAAGATTTACACAGTACAAAAAAATGCCAAAAGAAGCCGCAGTCTTCGTCTCTCCAGCCTCCTCAATCCTTCGAACAATCTCTTTTTATAATGACAGGTTCTTGCTGCAACCGCCGTTCGTAACTGTCCCTGTAACCGCTGCAACGGTCCCCTGGAACTGCCTTAACGACTTCTGGAACTGTCAAATGTCGTTCTGTAACGGTCCACAAAAAAGCAGCATGTCGCGATATCGCGACATCTCTTCAACCCGCCCTTCTCTCTCCTAGCCGGGTCGCGAAAACGCGACACTTTTTCCCTTTAGTCCATCTGTCGCGATATCGCGACATTTTTTCGGCTTTGGTCGTTCTTTGCCAACATGTCGCGATATCGCGACACTTTTTTGGCTTTTGTCCTTGTTTGCCAATGTGTCGCGATATCGCGACACTTTCCTTTGCCCGCGGCTTTTGTTTAAACTTGTCGCGATATCGCGACACTTTCTATGTCGCGATATCGCGACACTTGCATTTGCTCTTGCTTTTGCTCAAAGTTCGTCGCGATATCGTGACAACTTTTATGTCGCGATATCGTGACACTTGCGTTTGCTCTTGCCTCTGTTCAAAGTTCGTCGCGATATCGCGACAACTTTTATGTCGCGATATCGTGACACTTGTTTTGCCCTTGCCGTTGTTCCGAGTTCGTCGCGATATCGCGACAACTTTTATGTCGCGATATCGCGACACTTGCGCTTGCTTTGCTCGTTGTTCGAGTGCGTCGCGATATCGCGACAACTTTTATGTCGCGATATCGCGACACTTTATGCACTTGGGCACTGTTTAAAATACGTCGCGATATCGCGAAAACTTTTATGTCGCGATATCGCGACACATTTCAACACTTAGAGTATTTTGTGTTTTTTTCTCTTTTTGTCACTATTTTATTTCTTTTGCTGCAAGATTTGTTTTGCTACCACTGGATGCTCCTGCATCAGACACCCAGGGTAGATTGAGAAGTGATCCTCACTTCTGGATGGTCAGAGGAAAACCCAGGCGATCAACCTCTGATTTGGACAACCACGTTGCATCTTCGACAGGTCGGCCCTTCCACTTGACCAAATACTTCGAATATTGCCTGTTTTGGGTACTTCTACCTTCGCGAGTGTCGAGTATGTCTTCGATTTCCTCTTTGTCTGGAGTGAATTTTGGAATTTTCCACATATCCGAACTGGGTGGCTCGCTGCAACTTCCTTCATGATATTCGACCAAGTCTGAAATATTGAAAATAGGTGAAATATTCAGCTCACTTGGTAGATCTACTTCATAGGCATTTCTTGAATCTCGTTTACCTATGATCCGGCATGGTCCAAACCTCTTCATCTTCAGCTTATTGTAGGTTTTGCTAGGAAAACGTTCCTTGCGCAAGTGAACCATGACTTCATCTCCTATCTGGAATTCCTTGAAACGTCGCTTCTGATCTGCTCTGGCTTTGTACGTAGCATTCATTTTACTGATATGCTGCTGGACCTCTTCATGTAAATTCTTCATGTGTGCTGCAAAGTCTTCAGCTTCAGCACTGCGCTTTTCTCCTTTATCTATCGGCCTCAACTCAGAAGCGTTTCTCGGGTTGTTCCCATGCACTATCTGGAATGGGGATTTACCAGTACTACGATTGACAGAATTATTGTAAGCAAACTCTGCCTGCGGTAAAATCAGATCCCATCCCTTGGGTTTATCTCCTACCAGACATCGTAGAAGATTACCCAAACTTATGTTGACTACTTCGGTCTGTCCATCAGTCTGCGGGTGGTACGTAGAAGCTGAACTTCAATTCTATTTTTAGCTTCTTCCACAGAGTTCGCCAGAAATAACCCACAAATTTGGTATCTCTGTCCGAGACAATGCTTTGGGGTAGACCATGAAGTCGTACTACCTCCTTGAAAAACAAGCCTGCAATATGAACAACATCACTTGTCTTCTGACATGGAATAAAATGGGCCATCTTTGAAAACCTGTCAACAACAACAAAAATGGCATCATTTTCGCGTTGTGTCCTTGGCAGACCAAGAACAAAATCCATACTGATGTCCTCCCATGGTCTCTCTGGTACAGGCAATGGCTGATACATTCCTGTATTACGGCTTACTCCTTTCGCCATCTGGCACACTCTACAACCCTGCACAAATTTGGTCACATCCGGTTGCAACTGTGGCCAATGGTAATTCTCACTAACGAGAGCAATGGTCTTATCTCGACCAAAATGTCCTGCTAGTCCTCCGCTATGTTTCTCTTTGATCAGATTTTCCCTCATGGAACTTCTAGGAATGCACAACTGGTTCTTTCGAAACAGCATCCCATCTTGGATCATAAAATCCAACCACTTAGTGCGATCCACAGTAGTAGGAGACAAACATGCCGTCCATGCCTCTGCGAAATCTGGATCCACTGGGTGTAAACTCTTGAGTTCATCAAACCCAACAACTTGCACTCTCATTTCTATCAACAAATTATGCCTTCTACTCAAGGCATCTGCAACTCTATTAGATTTGCCACTTCTATGCTTCAGGACAAAGGTATAACTCTGCAGGAATTCAACCCACTTCAAATGTCGTTGGTTAAGTTTACCTTGACTATTTATATACTGCAAAGCTTGATGGTCAGTATATAAAACAAACTCTTTGGCTAGCAAATAATGTCTCCATTTCTTAAGAGCCTGAATGATAGCATAGAATTCTTGATCATAAACAGAGTATTTCTTTCTAGCATCATTTAATTTTTCACTAAAGTATGCAACAGGTTTACCTTCTTGGCTCAATACGGCTCCAATGGCACTGCCACTGGCATCACAGTCAACCTGAAACACTTTATTAAAATCTGGAAGTGCCAGAATGGGTTGTTCTGTCACTTTCTTCTTCAATATGTCCATACTGGTACCTGCCTTGGCAGTCCACTTAAATTCTTTCTTATCCCCTCTCATAGTTTCTGTTAGGGGTGCACAAATACTGCTAAAGTCTCTAATAAACTTTCTATAGAAACTTGCAAGACCATGAAATGATCTTACCTCTGTTACATTCCTTGGGGCAGGCCATTCAATGATAGCCTTCACCTTCTCAGGATCCATTTTCAGACCCTCCTCTGAGATGACAAATCCCAGGTATATCAACTCTTTCTATACAAAACTGCACTTCTTCAAATTTATCAACAACTGCTCCTCTCGTAGCTTTTCAAAAACTGTCCGAACATGCATCAAATGCTCGTCCAATGTTTTACTAAAAATTAAAATATCATCCAGATAAACTATCACGAACTTTTCCAGGAAGTCTCGCAATACCTCATTCATCGACCTCATGAATGTACTGGGTGCATTAGTTAATCCAAATGGCATAACTAACCACTCATACAAACCCTCTTTGGTTTTGAAAGTTGTCTTCCACTCGTCACCCTCTCGAACGCGTATCTGATGATATCCACTCTTTAAATCAATCTTAGTGAAGTATTTAGCTCCACTCAAATAGTCCATTATATCGTCCATTCTAGGTAATGGAAATCGATACTTAATGGTAATCTTGTTAATGGCCCTCGAATCAGTGCACATTCTCCATTCTCCACCCTTCTTCGGTGCTAGTACTGCAGGTACTGCACAGGGACTCAAACTTGCTCTAATCAATCCCTTCTGCAACAACTCATGAACTTGTCGGTTCAACTCTTCATTCTCTACAGGAGACATTCTATGGGTGGCCTTATTGGGTAAGCTAGATCCTGGCATTAAGTCAATTTGATGACTAATCTTCCTCATTGGCGGTAAACCCTCAGGCACATTGTCTGATATAATATCAAGAAATTCTGCTAACAGATGTTCAACTTCTGCTGGAATGTCTGTAGTTTCTTCTCTCTTTACGGTAGGAATTAATGCATAACACATTGAATCCCTCTTTAGACCATCCAAATTTTTTTGCCATCTACTAAACAAATTCTAGCATTATTGCATACCTTTTCCTCAACCTCCTTCAATGGCTTCAGTTTGTGGCGCACTCCATATTTTGTCAGGGAATAGGTATTTGCATGCCCATCATGCACCGCACGTCTGTCAAATTGCCATGGTCTTCCCAACAACAAATGGCAAGCATCCATCGACAAAATATCACACAGGACCTCATCCTGGTATCTTCCAATTTGAAACTTGACCAAGCATTGTTCATTGACCAATGCTCTATGGTCCTTCTGCAACCACGCAATCCGGTATGGATGCGGGTGCTGCCTTCTTTCTAGCTTTAACTTAGTTACCATTTCCTCAGAGACCAAATTATCTGTACTACCATTATCAATAATAATATTACAGATTTTACCTGAACATTTGCACCTCGTGCGGAACAGGCTTTTTCGTTGGTCTGGTTCCCTCTCTTCGTTCAACAAGGTTCTCCTTGTGATCATCACTTCTCCTCGCTCTGCTTCTTTAGAGTGCTCAGATTCAACACCATCCTCAACGACCGCAGCTCGAGCATTTGCTTCAGGCCTTCTATTCGGTGCCTCTTGGTGTTGGGGACACTCATATGATCGATGCCCCTCTTCCCCGCAATTGAAGCAGGTTCCACGAAATCTTCCTCTTCCATATCCACGTCCACCTCTACCTCTTCCCCTTTGATAATCATTGTTCTGATTACGGGGACGGTATGCATTCTCCTCCTTCTATTCCTGGTGATTGCTTGTTTCACCAGTCTTCTTCGGGTCGTCATATTTACCTCCACTGGTTCTGCCACCAGTTCTTCCACCATGACCTCTTCCTCTCTATTTACTGTCAAATCTTTGGTTCAGTTTCTCTTCCACCTTCAGAGCAAACTGGTAAGCATCTTCAATGGTGCTCATTCGAACCAAACTCAATTCTTCTTGTACGTTGGTTCTCAACCCATTAATGTAACGGGCTACTCTCTCTTTATTTGCTTCCGTATGGCCGGTTCTGATGGAAATTTTAAAAAATTCCTCTGTATATTCTTTAACAGACTTGCTGGACTGTCACAAACTCTGCATTTTTTGCAACAGATCTAATTCGTAATCTGCCGAAATAAACTGCCGTTTCAGCTTTTCAACCATTCGATCCCACCTGGTGATCTTTTCTTTTCCTCTACGATTTCGTTCCAGCTGCACTCCTTTCCACCATATGCCAGCATGGCCTTTCAACTTTGTTCTTGCAAATTTTATCCGATTTGGATCTTCAACCTCCTCATATTCGAAATACTCCTCCATATCGTTGATCCAGTCAATCAACTCTTCTGGATTTAAATTTCTAGAATATGTGGATACGTCTATCTTCGGCCTTTTCCCAATTTGAGAAATGGCTTTAATCATTCGAGCTTCCGCAGAACTCATCGCTTCTTCTTCTTCTGACGGGTCATCAACTCCGCAAGCTTCATCATCGCTCTGGTCTTCTCCTCTTGGCTCTACTCCTCTTCGCAATTCTTCCTGCAGGGCCTGCACTTGCCTCTGCAATGCTCGGAAGTCTCCTTCAGGAACCACGTTCCTTCCAGCACCATGATTTCTTCGTGGCGGCATTCTTCTTCACTTTTTCTCAGAACCCTTAACCCCAGATCCTGGTGCAAGCTGCCTCACGTTCGGCGCTCTGCTTACACACTCAGAATCTTCTCGCTCTGATACCACTTGATGGGGAGCCAAATTTTAACACAAAGAAAAAGACTCAATTTTTATTTAGAAGCATGGAAAGATTACAATTTCGAACCATGGAAGATTTACAAAGTACAAAAAAATGCCAAAAGAAGTCGTAGTCTTCATCTCTCCAGCCTCCTCAATCCTTTGAAACAATCTCTTTTTATAATCATAGGTTCTTGCTGCAACCGCCGTTCGTAACTATCCCTGTAACCGCTGCAACGGTCCCCTGGAACTGCCTTAACGACTTTTGGAACTGTCAAATGTCGTTCTGTAACGGTCCATGAAAAAGTAGCATGTCGCGATATCGCGACATCTCTTCAACCTGCCCTTCTCTCTCCTAGCCGGGTCGCGAAAACGCGACACTTTTTCCCTTTAGTCCATCTGTCGCGATATCGTGACATTTTTTTGGCTTTGGTCGTTCTTTGCCAACAGGTCGCGATATCGCGACACTTTTTCGGCTTTTGTCCTTGTTTGCCAATGTGTCGCGATATCGCGACACTTTCCTTTGCCCGTGGCTTTTGTTTAAACTTGTCGCGATATCGCGACACTTTGTATGTCGCGATATCGCGACACTTGCATTTGCTTTCTCCTCCCCTGCTCAAAGGTCGTCGCGATATCGCGACAACTTTTATGTCGTGATATCGTGACACTTTCGTTTGTCCTCCCCTGCATTCAAAGTTTGTCGCGATATCGCGACAACTTTTATGTCGCGATATCGCGACACTAGCATTTTGCCCTTGCCTCTGTTCAAGTTCGTCGCGATATCGCGACAACTTTTATGTCGCGATATCGCGACCACTTGCAGTTTGCTTTGCCATTGTTCAAGTGAGTCGCGATATCGCGACAACTTTTATGTCGCGATATCGTGACACTGGCATTTTGCCCTTGCCTTTGTTCAAGTTTGTCGTGATATCGCGACAACTTTTATGTCGCGATATCGTGACCATTTGTAGTTTGCTTTGCCGTTGTTCAAGTGAGTCGCGATATCGCGACAACTTTTATGTCGCGATATCGCGACACTTTACAGCACTTGGGGCAATGTTTAAAATACGTCGCGATATCGCGACATCTTTTATGTCGCGATATCGCGACACATTTCACACTTAGAATTTTTTTTTTTTTCTCTTTTTGTCACTGTTTTATTTCTTTTGCTGCACGATTTGTTCTGCTACCACTGGATGCTCCTGCATCACCTAGGTGTTCCAAAATATCTATGAGTACATCTAAAGGTACTATCTTGTTGTGTCCCAATATATATTTATCATATGGTAACTAATATTTTGGCTTGCAAGGAACATGAGTACCGTGTTCATATAACCCTAGACCATAGCCATGCCAATGGTAGCAATGGAGATATCACATGGCGTAGTTAGGATTTGACATGTAATTTATATCCTCAGATAAATGTTGATCATATTCTTCTTCTTGCTGAGGAACTGGCAACGTTCCATACTCGATATACCATATATAAAATTTATTTTATTAGGTGATACACCTAGAGGTACGATGCTACCTATGGGGAGATGATATAGTGCCATATCTTGAACTATCTTGATGGCTAGAACTATGGTGATGTTCCTCACTAAGTACTCTCCTAACCTTGTACTAGCCATATGGATTGTAACCTGGGATGATGAAGGTGGTGGAGATGGAAGTGAGGCTTGAGATGACTCAATATGTACCTCATGAGATGGTTCCTCATCTAGGAATATATTTTTTAAAGATGGTGGAAATTATGGGAGGGATCTCATCGATCGGACTCTTCGACATGTTACTTTATGGAGGATCTGATGATGAAAAATGTGTTTTTGAAGTTTACAATGATGATGATGGCATGGATGAAGATGGTAATGGTGTAATGGAAGGTGATGGTGATGGAAGTGGACTCTAAATGGATGTGTTCATTTGGAATTCCATGTGAGTCGATGGTAAGGTCAACTCAAGGATTTGTTGCACAAAATTGTAGTACTTAAATAGCTCAAGGTCTACAGAGACTACGTGTACCTACCCTTCATAAGTATACTTTAGGCATTAGTGAGTGATGGAGGTAACACACTTTATGTTTCAAATCCAAGGTTTGCCTAGCAATATGTTGTAGGCCATTACACCCTCTAAAACATGACACAATATCAATATAGTTTTGCGTCCCACTTGAATGGGTAGGACTATAGTTCTGACTATGGAGCATATCATATCATTGAATGCTCAGAGGATGTAGGTGGATGCAACAACATGAGATGCTAGAAATCCTAGGTGTTTAAGAGCACTAGTGGTTATTATGTTTCTTGATGAACCAGTTTCTATTAAAACTCTCTTATACAGTATTTCATTCACACATGCAATGATGTGTAAATGAGGTTCAACCACATCACTTTCTATGGGTTTGAGTTCATGCTCATGGAATGTGATCACTGGTTCCTTACACTGCTACACATGCCCCACAAAATCAATAAAGGAGTTAGACTCCTGGGGTTGCAGTTTTATCAACTTAAGAATATCCATCAAAGCTTCTCTATGAGGTGGAGATTGTTGAATGATCTCATAAACATATAATCTAGCTGATGTTGTTCTTAAGATCTGGGTAAGCTTACTTGTTACTATCACCAATGGCCTAGGTGGAAGGCTTTGTACTGGATGTGGTGGAGGCTGTGATATTGATGGAATATTACTTGAAGCTATAGGTGGTGCAAGTTGACTTGGGTAGTGTCTATTCCTAGTCACAATACTAACCATAATGACGTACCATTATTGAGGGAGTGCCATTTGACCTCATTCATTTGTTTGGTAGGAGCTACATGTATCTCATGAGTGGGTAATGGATCTTTGAAAACACCCATTTTTTGATTATTTGGTGTGAGAGGATTATCCACTTGAATTTCATTCCTCTCGATCATATCTTACACTAGGTTTCTGAAACTATAGAATGTAGGTAAATCATGACCATTCTATCGATGATATCTACAAAATAGCTCTTCTCGATGTCCCATATGCTTTTTTCCTATGCTAAGGTCTATAGGCTTGATTTATTATAAAGTAATCACTTTGGAAGCCCACAGATGATCGAATAGGGAGTCCATTGACTCAACGAAGGGTATATACTATCGCCTAGGATGACATTGTTGATTTTACCCTTGATTCACTTGGGTATTATTATTATAACTCGTAGGAGGAGGTTGGGCCTGATAATTTACATTTTGAGGAGGTGTCGTTTGTGTAGGCCTTAGGACATTAATGGCCATTTGATTAACCACTGTTGGCTTTGATGGCACTGGATTGCTCTTTGGATTTTTTAGTCCACTCCTTGCAAGGTTTTGATATCTTCCCCTCTTGGATTTTGATATCTTCTATGGTTCTAGCCTATGCTAGAGCATCTTCAAGAGGGAGATATTGCTGGAGATGTAACAATAAAGATATTGGTTTTAGACAACTCTTTGTAAACATTCGAGTCAACTCAGACACTGGAAATAGGTAAGGTATCTTTGCTAGAAGTGTTCACCACCTATTTTCATAGTAGTGATAGACTCATCATCATATTGTTTTAACCCTATAAGATCAATTAGGGTCACCTTTCTCTTGGTATTGAAGGTGAAATGTTCCAAGAAAACATCTATAAAATATTCAAAGGTATAGATGCTATGCCTTGGAAGTTGATTAAACCACTCAATGGTTGGGCTAGAGAGGATAATCAAAAAAGTTCTCATGAGTAATGCATCATTCTCCTGTATGATGAAGCACTAGTTCATGAACCTAGTGATGTACTCTTGTGCATATTATTCCCATTTAAATTTATCCAATTTGGGTATTTTAAAATGCTCAGGGTATGTAGGGGAAGGTATATATGGATGTAGTGGTTGACTGTGCAACTAGCACAAGGTGGGATTTTGAAGCCTAGTCCCAGCTATCTTACTCTCTATAGTTTCCATGCATTCAATTAATGCTTGATACACATCAAAGGATTTAATCTCCTTTTCTTTATTTTGGACCTATGGAGGGGGGCAAGGAGTGTTAAGCATATGTTGAGGTGGTTGATTATCATCAACCACACCTCCAGATGGTGCTTCTAAGTATTCCTCATCTAGTTCCAAATAATCATAAGCCTCGTAAGGTGTCTTTGTAATGAGCCTACAAGGAGGAACTTATGCCTGATGAAGACGATCTACATTAGGCCTAGTATGTAAGTTTTGATTAGGCCTAGGAGGTCAAGGTGGCATCATTTTATTAGGCACAGGAGACCTATATTTATGGAAAGTGGGCTGCCTATATTGAGCCTCCTGTCTATGTGTGCTTGGAATAGGAACTCCATTGCACAATATTTCTTGAATCTTCTATTCAAGTCTTTGTCTTTCTAATTGTTATCACTAACCTAGTAGATCCAAATGTTGTTTATCTAACTAGAGTTTATTAAACTTAGCTTGAAGATCAACATACCTTTTGACTAGTTGATTTATTTGATCAACTATGTTAGGCCTATGGGCCTTAGCATTATTGTCCTAATACCTATCCTATTAGGCAATATTTGTGATGTCTATTACGACTTTCCCTTTATTGAGGGAATTCATATTAACTTGAGGCTCACTCCTAAACATATGTTCTTAGTATTCTATTGGCATAGAGGTACATCTTGCTTGCATAGAATGATGCAACCAATGATAATCAAGATTTTCCTTGGGTCTTCCTTCATAAATGAGGAAGGGTAGTGCAGAATAGGCTTACCCAATATGATGAGTATAATACTCATCTTGATATGTGCATTTTGGAGAAGGGTGATTTGAGAGCATAATATGATTATTTGGCCCTAACCTTGGTGTATAGTCTTGATCTTGCACACAAGTGTGCAGAGTAGATTGAGTAGGCATATGAATGTGTGGTATTGATCTATGTGTAGGCACCTCATTATGTGGTTGGATTTCTTGAAAGAAAGCATTTTAAGTATTTGTACTTGGGAAGTAATTTCCCAGAGTGGGACTATGACCTATAGGGGTACCCCACGTAGGGTTTTCTTGTAAGACAGATCCCCTCTCTAAAAATTTAGGACTTGGGAGAGTAGGTGGTTTCTAAGGAGGTATAACCATGTTCTTGGGATCAAATTAGAGATTATCCATGTCTCCTTGTCTACTCTCGGTAGCGTCAGCCCTTAAGTGGGCTTGGTTATGGGTATATACCATAAATAATTTTTCTAATCTCTATGTGATTATCTCCTTTACAAGTTTTATGGACTCATAAACATAAAAATAGAAACACACAAGAATACAAATGATTATCTCTTTTAAATATTATGTGTTCCTAAACTGTTTAGTGTGTTTTGATTTGTTACTTTGTAAAGAATCTCTTTCACGTATTTTGAATTTTTGTTTATGTAACTCTTAATTATTAAAGGGATTTCACCTATACACTCGTAGATCGATAACCAAAAATGAAATTTTGGTCACATGAACCAACCAAAGTATGGATATGAAGCCCATACCTGATTAGGGAGCATAGGTCCTACCAGTCCTCACCCATATTGATTGTGGGTAGTGATACACCCTTTGAAGAGGAGTGCATACAATTCCATAGCTAAGATGGTTCTTGGAGTCGTCCTTGGACAAAAATAGGGTACATAGGATTTGAGATAATGGATGGAGATGAAACCCACCATCGTTGAACTCTATTAGTGGTTGGGGATGAATTCCAACTCACTAGCATTTAAAAGATACATGGTGTGTGCGGTTCCTTTTATGATTAAATGAAGGTAAACAAAGTAGCACTCAATGACCTTTCACTAAATCCATATGGAGCATTTTGCTTTCAGAATTAGATGCATAAATAAGTAACATACAAATGTTTAACCTATATGAGAACCTAACCCTTAGGCAGGTCACACGCAGGAAAACCACTCAAATGCATATCTAAGATTGTTAATGTAGACACCAAAATCCAGCCACTTGTAAGTCATCTATACCTTCCTGTTAGCCACGTGTCATTCATCCACCTTCCCGCCATTATTTGGCCCAAATCCACACCTTCCCACCATTATTTGGCCCAATTTCACCTTTCTCGCCATTTTTCATTCCCAAATTTATTTAAATTAATATATATATATATATTTTAATATTTTAATATATTTTAATATATATATAAAGATACTTTAAGTGATTTAATATGAGCCGTCCATCCTTCATTTAATCTCATCCGTCCATCCATCTTAATCTGTTTCACAACCTAGATTTATTCTCTACCCTTGGATCCACTTTAATATTAGCCACACGTTCAAAGTGTCATTAAAACCCTAAAGTGTGCCCTAAGAGTAGATTATAAATTGAGTCACCTTGATGGCTCAATACCTATCTCTTTTTATCTCTCTTTTGTTATCTATCGCTATCTATCTCTCTTCTTTAGCTAAACCTACCCATCCATCGCCGTCCCTTTTTTGTCGCATCCATCGTCGCATCCATCACCAACTTCGCCGCCATCCCTTCTGCAGCATTCTGTAGATTCCCCCATTCTTGTCGCAAATGCCTGTGGGCGTTTACCCGCAACAACAGACGTATACCGGCTTCTGCAACCCCAATCCAGAAGCACGCGGGCGTTCAGTGATCACACCAGGGTGCCTTCCGCAGCCGATTTGACAGTTACATCACTTCTAGGTGCCGCCTGGTCTCGCCACGTTAACAGAAAAAGAGGTATAGATTCTAAAGCAAGTAATATTTTTATGTATTAATCCGTCGTTAGATTCTGCATTTTATTTATTTCATTTCTAGGGTTTTAGACTATTTTTGAGGGCTCACACAGTGGAGCCCTCTTACTAGTTTCTAACCTTTTTGTAGTTTTAATGTGTGCAGGATTTTAATGGCAGATTTGATTGGATGACAGCAACAGCTTAAGCTGGAGTGGTCCGAGCCAAAGGATACAACGAAGCCCACTCATTCCGTTGAGGTTAAGGATACATTCTTCGGAGATGCCACCATATTGTGCCGGCTAGGGTTTCGGAGAACCCTAGCACAAATTGTAATCTTGTATCACGGAAAGGGTTACGAGGCCCTGTTGTACTCAAAAGGAGTTTCTAAACTCCATTGATTAATAAAAATCATTTGTTTTGTACAACTGTGTTCTGCATTACTTTTTATCGTGATTTCTTTATCTTTTGTTTGGCGTTGTATCTTTAATCTACATTTAATTTTATTGTTTTTATTTTTTTCACTATTTAGGAATTTAATAAAGGGAAATATAACTTTCAATAACCTAAGAAAATACATGAAAAACATCAATTTATCCTTTTCTAGAACAACCTACTTGCAAATTGACTATTTAGGCACTTACCTTACCTGTTATGAAAGTTGCTATTTTTGGAAATTTTTGTAGAAAACTGGTTTTGTGGCCATCCCTAGGTGGGACGGTTGCAAATTTGGAGGTCATCCCTGGGTGGGATGGTTGTTGTGGCTGTCTCTAGAAGTTTTAATTAAGAATTTAGGGGTCGTTTCAGCTCAGAATGACTAGAACCTGCAACATAAAAAACACAAAAACAAGGTTAAAAATGGCAAAAATTAAAAAAATGACAAGGGACAAGGGTCCCACCATGATCGCTATTGAAAAGCATAAAAACCAGCTCACCTAACAGATTGAATTGAAGTGCATCTAATGTATTAATAAAGCATGCAAAAGAGGCAATAAAGTAAACAACTAATTGAAAAATAAGTTGACGAAAAAGAAGGGGGTTCTTCTTGTATTTATTAATTTATAAATCGGAGGTTACAATACATCCTATTGAGGGATTTTCAGTTTGATACATTTCAAGTTACAAATTTTGAGGGATAAAATCCCTCCATGAACTTAATGGTGTGCTTACAATGTTCCTCTTGCACTTGCGATATAGAGCTATCTTTGGGCTACATTATTTTAGCTCCTTAGCTCCTCCCTCATGCATGGAATATTTGTACCTACAAATAAGATATTGAAAGATGTTAATAGCATATGCATATGATGATAAAAACCATAAAAAGTATGCAATATTGAATATAAAAAGTATATGCAACTAATCTAAACTACTCCAAATAACTTGAAAACTTAGTATGATGTATACTATATGATTTTATAAATATCTGAGTAGAAATCAAAGTGATATTATGAGAAGAACCTATGGCCATTCCTAGGAGGGACAACTAGGATTGTAATCACAAAAACATTAATTGACATATCAAAACTACTCAAAAATTCACCAAAATTGAATATGAGGCTAATATAATGCTATAGAATTGATCTATATAGAAATAAGATCAAAATTGTTTGCCAATTCATGGTCATCCCTACGAGTTCCAACTGGACCTGTTAACCATCCCAGGGGGATGACCATAAAATAGGGTGGTTTTTGCCACCAATTCTACTTGGATCTGGTCAATATTCCTCCTAGAGGTATTCTCATAAAATTTGGTAATTTAAATCCAATAATTTATGGGTTTTGGAACGAATGAATGTATCTTAGGACACCCTAAAAATGCCTTCGATTGAAGAGGTTTCCAAGGTAAATATGTGGGCAAAATATGAAGGTAAATATTGGCAGTACTTCATGTTCAATAATTGTAAAGTCTATTTTTTTAAATTGGGTGAAAACACCTCAATTTATAGCCCAAGAAGGCAAAGGGGGCAAAGGGGTAAGTTTAGGCATGCAATGCAAGTGTCGCCACTTGGCAATACCTTTGCCATGCATAGGGTGGAAGAGGCTTTCCATTTGGGCCTCCAATTTGTAGTCCGTAATGGCCATGACAACCTCCCAAATTTTCATGATTTATTGGGTTGGATAAATTGTAGAAATTGATTTCCATTTATCCCAACCTTTGAATTTTGAGGGGTCTAGTCAATGGCCATTCCACCCAAGGACAGTTGCTGGTGGTTGTCCCTGGATGGGATGATCATGAACTGTGGTCATCCTGGGGTGGGACGATCATGGCTACATGGCCCAAAACATCCAAAAAGTTGGATAAACCTTACCAAAAGTGTTTGGGATCCCTAATTAACGCTTGAGGGTTTCCAAATGGGGCCATATAGTGTTGATTAGAGTGGCGCATTAGTAGTCTTATATGATTTACATGATTTTAGTGTTTACAACTCAATCAAAAAATACAAGGGAGTTAATTTTATCCACCCAAGGAAAAAATAAATTGAATTATAGCCAAGAAAATTCATGAAAACTAACAATTGGATGACTAATGAACAAGAAGGAAAACTATTTGCTATTATGAAAAGATATGTCAAAGCTTTCACTTGGGAAAACAAGGATATTTCAAGAATTCATTTGTATGTATGCACTCATAAGGTATACACTAAAAATATTTAACCTGTGAGACATCCCCAAAGATGATTAAATCCTACTCTAAGTATTATTTTCAAATAAGGAATAGAAAAACTCTTAGAGGTTGGATTCATATATCCAATTTTTTATAGTCGGTGGGTCTATCCATTGGTTATCATACCAAAGAAGAATGGAAAACTGAGAGTGTGTGTATATTATCGAGAACTAAACAACGTCACATATAAGGACCATTTTCCATTACCATTCATTGATAAATTGTTAGACACACTCACAAGAAAGAATTATTTATGCTTTCTTGATGTTTTCAATGGGTATAACCAAATACAAGTTGCACCTGAAGACCAAAATAAAACAATTTTTACTTGCCCATGGGAAAATTTTGATTATAGGGTTTTACCCTTTTGGTCTATGTAATGCCCCAAAAACTTTTCAACGAGCTATTTTGTCTATTTTTTATTTGACCATTGAAAATGTAGAAATTTATATGGATGATTTTATAGTTTGTAGAGAAACCTTTGAATTTATTTTAGAACATCTTGATAAGGTCTTAAATCATTGTGAAAGTTACCATCTGTCCTTGAATCCTGATAAATGCCTCATGATGATGGAGGAAGGGATTGTTATTGGTCATCACATTTCTTCTAAGGGGATCAAAGTTGATCTTAAGAAGGTTGAAATCATCAAGAACCTTCCTCGTCCACAAAACCAAATTGATGTTAGGAGTTTCTTAGGACACATTGAATTTTATCAAATATTTATTCCAAATTTTAGTACAATTGCAAATCCCATATTTGCATTATTGACCATATATTTTGAATTTAATTGGACTAAAAAAATACCAAGATTCTTTTGATGCTTTAAAGGCAAAACTAACCATTCCACCCATGGTATGAGGTCCTAATTGGGAATTGCCATTCCATATCCAAATTTATCCCTCCAATACTACAATTGGGGCAATATTAGGGTGGATAGAGAATGGAGAATATTATGCTATCTACTACATAAGAAAAAATATCACTAGAGCAGAAAATAATTATACTACTGAAAAGATATTTTTAGCAGTAGTGTATGCCATTAATAAATTTCATCACTATATCATTGGTTATCAAGTATTCATCCATATTGATCATTTAGCCATTAAATACTTGATGAAAAAACCCATGGTTAGTGTGAGTATCATTCGTTGTTGTTACTATTGCAATAGTTTGATATCACAATAGTAAATAAACCAAGCAAAGCTAATGTAGTAGCAGATTTCCTATAAAGGCTAAATAACATAGGGGAAGAAGAGTTAGTGAAGTATACTTTTCTAGATGAAAAACTATTTGCTATATAAGTACAATCACCTTGGTTTGTAGATATAGCTAACTATTTGTCAACAAGAAAAATTCCTCTCCATTTCACTTCCAAATAAAATAAACAACTGGTAAGATTAAGCTTATCTTTCAAATGGATAAAAGGTCTACTTTTCAATTGTGGTATTGACCATGTGTTACATAGATGCATTCAAAAATATGAAGTGTATAATATCCTTCATGCTTATCATGATGAACCATCAGGAGGACATTATCCAGTAAAAAGCACAATTTGGAAAATTTTAGGTATTGGTTATTATTGGCCATCTCTTCATAGATGTAAAAATGTATATTCGATATTGTGATGTATGTCATAGAATGGAAAAACCCACACACACACATGAAATACCTCTACATATTCAAGTGGTTTTAGAACCATTTGATAAATGGGGGTTATATTTTGTGGGACCTATTGACCCACTATCTCAAGGGAAGGTGCATATCTTGGTATGCACTGACTATGTGACTAAATAGGCTGAGGTGCATACTTTTAAGCATGCTCATGAAGAGAAGGTTATTGATTTTATTTACACTCAATTTTTTCAAATATTTGGAGCTCCACGATCTATCACCATAGATCATGGACCCCAATTCACATCAGGAGTCATTAAAGAATTTACTGAACTCTATGAAATAAAACATAAAAAATCATCACCCTATCACCCTCAAGCAATTGATCAGTTTGAGGTAACCAATAGGGAGTTAGAAATAATTTTGACCAAAATAGTAGCCTCACATAGGAGGAATTGGTTAAATAAATTACCAGGAGTATTTTGGGTATATAACACAACATGGAAATCCACCATGGGTTTCACACCTTACGAACCATTTTATGGTAAGAAATATCTTTTACCTATTGAATTTGAGTTACTGACACTTCATACATATTTATAAATTGATATTGACTTGTCACAAACACAAATAGACATGATTATGCAACTTAATGCATTGGATGAACTTTGGTTGGATGTATTTCATCAAACAAAAGTGATCCAACTCAACAAATGAAACTTGAGCAGGGGATTGGGCTTTATTGTTCGATTCTAATTATGAGGATTTTCTTGGGAAGTTATAGACAAGGTGGCTTGTGCCATACCTGATTGAAGAAGTGTTTGATAATGGAGCAGTTCATATTTCTTCCATTGATATTTGAAGGAGAAAGTTAGTGGTAAATGGACATTGCCTTTGGGTATTCCATGAACCATTGACTAAAGAATATTTTTTGAAGAAAATTGCACAGTTGGTGTTACACATGATAGGGGATACTTGCTCTCCCATAACAGATTCAGATTTATGTGAAAAAAATGTTGAAAAGAAAAACACAAACAAGAAAATAAGAAAACAAAAAAAAAGAATAATCTTGATTGTGAAATTTCTTCATGGGCACAATTTTGGGAAAATTGTGAAATTCTTGCCTCCTTGGGTCTTAAATAAAAAGTGGAACCCTAAAAGGGGTGTTATCCACAAACAAAAAAAATTGTTTATAGCCCTATGAACAAGGGCATATATTCTAAACTACCCTAGGATGATCCCAACGGTAGCAAGATTTTTGGTAATGAAGTCTAGAAAACTATTCAAGGGGGCTACTATGGTAGCTAGGGGTGATCCAAAGGATGGCGATCAATTCCAACATCATTGATCTTGATTGGTGGCTGGTGATGACATCCAACATCACCAATGTGTAATGATACGTGTAAGTGTGTGGTGTTAATTTGATTTTAAAAAAAGTAAAGTATGAAAAGAAACTATACTTATGAAAGTGATGAAAGACATTTTTGCTTTTTTTAGAAAGTAAAATGTTCTTTTGATAAGCAAAGTCTATGATAAGAAAATAATGAAAGGTGCATTTTATAAACAAAATCTATGCTAAGAAAATAATGAAAGATGCATTTTGTAAACAAAAATCTATGCTAATAATATGAAAATGAAAGATTTGCTTAACTTGAGTAATCCCTATGCTAAGGTTTGCTTAATTGCAAATCTATACATACTAGTCAAGATTTCCCTATTACGATTATAACCAATTGTATTTTAGAGTCTTATGTACCAAATAAATCAAAATTTGTCTCAACTCATAAATATGAAGATATATGAGGTTTCCTTTAGACCTGATGCAGATGCTTTTATCCTATGCTATAATAAATATAAATGAAAAATTCTAGAAACTAATGCTTAAAAAAATATATATAAAATCTATTTTTTAGCTCACCAAAGTGATTTGCTGCATTTTAAAAGGTAAAAGTAAATTGAAATCATTTTTTAAAGTGCCCAAAGCAATTTGGGGCTTTTTAAAAAGTAAACAAGCAAATTTGGGAAATGACCAAATGATTTGGTGCTTTTAAATTGAAACTTGTAACAAACTTTTGAATTGGAAGAAGAAAGGGGAATAAACTAAAAAATAGGGTTTTTGAAGTTCTTACCTATGTTCCTAAGCTTCTAGAATATTGTCTAGAATGTGTGACAGGTTCTAGACTATGTCTAAATTTGACCAAATGGATCTATGTAGTCACATTTGATCATACATATCTGTAAAATCAAGATTAGAGTTTTTTTAGAAGCTTTTACTATTGTTGATGGTCTATCTACTACAAAAACTAATGTCTATGAAGTTTCCTACAATACCTAAAGATAGAAGTTAGTAAAACTATGTATTGAGAGAAAAATGAACTTAAGCTATTGAATGGAATTCACAATATGGAAAGGAATCAAGTTTATGAAAGATAGATAGGATGAAAGGTGAACAATTACACCTTGGGATGACATTTTTGGAGGAAATTTTTGGCCTAAGGAGAAAATATGACAAGTGAGATAGCAATATCAATGGGTAAAATCTATCTCCAACTTACCTGTAATAGTTGGATTGTAGTGGTGGCTATGTATAAATGGATACTTTCCTAGTAGGCTTAATTTTTGGAGTTCTTTGTTCAACCATGCCTTACTGTACAACTAATTTGGTCATACCCCTCTGTATGGTCCTAGCTCATAAAATAGAAAGGATTTTTCCTTGGACCTGAGTTGGTGTATCATGATTTTGAGGGGTATGTTCTGGTTTTGTGGTACTTGTAACACAAAAAAAAAATGTCAGTTGGATACTAAAAAGTTAGGAAAAAACATTAAAAAATGGTTTTAGGATTCCACTATGATCGCCAAAATGTGACTATCAAAAAAATGCCTTTTCATTTATTCCAAAAGAAGTGTTACAAGTTGAATACTTCTATAAATATTACCCCTTAGGCTACAGTTAGGGCCTTCTAGTGAAGAAACCCTTTACAAGTAATGGTTCAAAACATTAAATATCTTTTATGGTCATCTCAAGGGGAGTGTGAAAGGATATTTCTATCCTTATTTTACAATGCAATGACAACTATTAACAAATATAGATAAATAATAATTATACAATAGTTCAAGAGTAAATGCACAAATATAGGAGTGAGGATAAATTAATAATCTTGTTGCTTAAGGAGGGCTGGTCCTCACCACTTGGAGGGCTCAGTCCTCTGTGATAATGCAAATGAAGATTAATATAAATTTTGATGATGAAAATAAAATCAAGGTGAAACTATTTTAATAGTACTTTAAATAAATTATCTTCGAAGCCTCAACATAGCCGACTAGCTATGTGAGGTATGTAACATGGTTCCCCTCCTCGGAAAGCTTTGTCCTCAAAGTTGGAAATATCTAGAAAATACTTTCAAGTTCCCATGTAGCATCTTATTCAAGTAGGTCCTACCATTTTATGAGTAATTATTTGATGTGTCGAGATCTCATCATACATGTTCTGCTTTGTAAAATTACTTTAGGCTGGAGATATATACGTCCTTCTTCATTGAGTACTAGTAATTTTTACTGAGATTGTACTTTTTGGCTAATCATATTTTTGAGATAGGAAACATGAAATACTAGATGTATAAGGATATTTCTATCCTTTTTTTACAATGCAATGACAACTATTAATGAATATAAATAAACAATAATTATACAATAGTTCAAGAGTAAAAGCATGAATATAAGAGTGAGGATAAACTAATAAGCCTGCCACTTAAGGAGGGTTGGTCATCACCACTTTGAGGGCTCAGTCCTCTATGATAACGTAAATGAAGTTCAATATAAATTTTGATGATGAAAATAAAATCAATGTGAATCTATTTTAATAGTAATTTAAATAAATTATCTTGGAAGCCTCAACATAGTCGACTAGCTATGTGAGGTATGTAACAGAGTGGGATTACCGCACATGGGACACTACTGGTTGTGTAAGTCCTTTAAACCTACACAACCTAATAAAATAAATTAGTTGTATTTGGGGGCCTATCTCATTCAGACCCCTTGTGATGAAACATAAAAGAAAATGAAAGCTAGACCATTACCTTACAAAATTGTTGAAAGTGATTACAAAAGGGTTTAAAAGAGTGATATTAGCTAATTTGATGTCTTGCTACTATATTGTAGTTTGAAATAGGATCTTGAAGGGGATTTTACCCTTGGGTAATATCCAATTTGATCATACCTATCCATATGGTTACGTATGTATTATCTAGACAGAGAACTGCTTTGATGAGAGGGTCCTTCTAGTGTTTTTGGAGCTCCTATCTAAGTTGGGTTGGCTTTTGAACCTACAATTAAGAGTATTTTACAATATAAAAGGATATATCAAGGGGCACATATAGGCATACATGGTGAATTATGGCAAGTGAGAGTGTGAGTGTGATGGTGTCTATAATTATTTCTATAGAGTCTGGGTATGCAAGTGTGTTATTCTTCTAAATGGTGAAAATGGTCTTCTATTTATAGACTTAGCCAAGGTTATGGGGGCTAAGGTGTCCTATGAGGTTTCTAATGAGGTGTCTTATTAGGTGTATCTTGAGGTGGCACGGTGTACCATACCTCATAAATGGGTTTGGATGGAGGAAATTCCTTACTCATCCACATGCAATAAATAGGCATATGGGTGCACCATACCTCATAAATGCATGGGAGATGAAAGTCTTCACCCATTATGGCATGGTGGATTATGACTCACCAATACCTTTAATGTCTTGAATGGCTTGAATAATAAAGTCTCAAAATGCTATTTATGGTATTGAATGTGCATAGGGATGTGGGGAGAGCAAGAGTTAATATTGACCATGGGTTTAGGGTTGACCAAGGTGAGGTGGAAGCTAGGCTAGGGTGAGGTTGACCATGGATTTAGGGTTGATCAAGAGTTAAGTTTACCATGGTTAATATAGAGTAGGCTAGGCTTAGGTGGAAGTTAGGCTAGTCAAAGGGTAGACTAGGGTGAGGTGGCCCTAGACTAGGCTAAAAGGGGTGGTTGCATGGTGACCAAGGGATAAGTGTAAGAAAGGGCTTAAGTGGAAAAAGGGGCTTAAGAAAGAATGAATGGTGTTTTTACACAAATTATGCAATTTTGAGGGCTTAGCAAATTGATTAATGTTTAACATTGCATAAGGGTAAATATGAAATTTTTAGGTGTCTACAAGTTTGATGCTCATAAAAGAAGCCATGAATTCTAGAGTGTTTGGGTTTATGAAGTAAAAGGGTCAACATAGAGGTCCAAGTGGATAGAAAATAATATGCATCACTTTTACCCACCATCACTTTAGTGTCTCATACAAAATTTAAAGAAGTGTTGACTCATGTGGAGGCATGTGATGCAAGAAGAAATATTAGACAAGAGACATATGCACACTCCCAAGGATGATTGGATGACATTCCAAGCATGTGGTCATAGACTTTAAGTAACAGGTAAATATGAAAAATTCAATGGGATTCACATGTTCATAAAATACTAGTCTACCATATCTAGAATATAGCAAGAGTACCCATATGGAAAGTTTCATTACCTATGTAGATCGTAGCACAATATCTATGGAGGATCCACCTATATGATACCTGAGATCCAATGACCAAATATAAAGATAGGAGGGCAACACATATTATTTACTACCACCCTAATAGACCACTACATAGTGTACCGCCATAGTTATTGTCACCACCATTCGATATCCACCCTCTATAAAGTCATGGGAATGATATACAGAGTTGATTCCAATAATGAAAAAAAACTATTGCATAATCATAAAGTAACAAATATATTTTTAATAATAGGTTGGCTATAATTCTTTAAGTGTTTTGATGGATAATGCTTACTTGACAATAGATTCTATTGTAAACCTGCATAATAGGGTTGACAGAGTGAGGGGAATAGATTTTTATATGACCCTTAAAACTATTAGCCAAGATTTAGGGATCATGCAGATCAAAACTTTTTCAAAAATATTTATGTAGTGCTTGAGTTATTTGCATAGTTTTGAGAAGGACCTGATCATGAGCTAAAATACATATAAATATATAAGTGCAAGGGCTTAAAAGGTATGAGCCTCATATGACCATGAGACACAATAGCATTATGGGTAATGGAATTTATGATATGTGATGGCTAATTCATGACACTCTAGACTATTATTAGAAATCCTCCATCTTCAACAAGGTGAGTGCCAACCTAAACATAATATTACTTTGCATTTCTATTTTGAATTTTCTATTGCATGATATGGCCACTAGATACCAACTTGAAAAAATAATTCTAAAGCATCTTGACTTAATCAAGTTAATATTCCATTGTCATTTGAAGGAAAGCATAAATGGGGAAATGAAATGGAAAAAATTATTGGTAGTTTTAAGAAAAACCCCTAGTTCCACCATACCAACCTAATAGTAGAGTAGAGAATGGTTTCAAGAGTGTATGGATGGATTTATTCAATGTTTTTGATATTTACCACATGGTGATAGGTTTTGCTGACACCCAAAGTATATCAATTTGAGATCACCTGATCCCATCTTGTCCAATATTGTAAAATTTTTCAAAAATTCCTAATTTTTCTTCTAAAAGTCCCAATTCCTCTTTTTATTCCTCAAAAATTCTTAAATTCTCTCTCCAATCCCTCTAATTTCTCAAATTCTCTCAATTTATCTCTCTAACTCATATAATCCTTTCTCTAATCCTTCAAAATCCATTCAATTCTTCTATGATATTCTTAAATCTACCAAATCCTCTAAAATTACTCCTAATATCTACCTATTATTTATCTTCCCCTCTAAATTCCCCCTTTATTTCCTCTTAATATCTCCTAATTTTCTATAATTTCTTCTAATACTTCCTGATTTCCTCTAATTATCTCCTAATCTTCTCTAATTTACCCTAATTCCTATTAATTTCCTCTAAATTCTCTCCTTCCTCTTTTCTTAATTTCCTAATTCTCCTAAACCTTTATAATTCTTTCATAATCCCTTAATTTTCATTCATTCCCTCTATTATCCTCTAATTCCCATTTACTTTCCCTACTCTTTCTAATTTATTCATAAATCTCCTAGATCCTTCTTAATTATTTAAAATAATTCTAAAAGGCTTCTAATCCTCCACTTCTTCTGAGAACTATCTTTTATCCCCTATTTTTCTTAAAAACTCCCTTATCTCCATTTTGTCTAATCATATCCTTCATTAAGCCCTAAACCATCTCTTTAATCCCTAAATATATTCCAAGGAATGCATAATGAATTTTTAATTCTAAACCAAATCTCCCTCAAAATATGCATAATCTCGTTTAGCCTCCCATTTTTCTAACTAAGCCTTAACCCCTCTCTTAAGCCCCATGCAAAATCCCAAGAAAGAGCACATTTAATTGGTTAAATCTAATCAAATCCTAAAGTCCCCCTCTCAATCCCTAGGAAATCCTCTAGAAATCTCCACTATTTAATTCATAAACCCTCCTACCACTTTTCCCTCCACTTTTGAGTTAATTAAAAATTCACTAAAAATGCAAAGTCAACCTCCCATGAATAATCTCATTAAAGCCATCTATCCCTTCATCTTGCACATGGTAATTTTTGGGAATTTAATAATTCCTTTTTCATTCCCCTAGAATTCCTCTCTCAAGGCCCATTTGTGACACTTGGGTGGGTGATTTATCTCTCCACCCAAGGCCATTTATGATGGAAGGTGCACAATATTCCACTTAGAATTTCCCATATTTTCTTATTCATTTACCCTTTCCACCTAGATGCCACCTAATGACAAGTCATTGCCTTGTCACCCTCTCCCTCTCCCTTACAAATCTTTATAAATACTCCTACTCCTTTTATTTGTAATATTCCATGATTTCTATGCCTACATGTTGCCAAAATTTTATTTGCCCTTAGTATTCCCCTTTTGAGTGCTTGATCCTTTTAGTGTGAGCATCCCCCTTGAGAGCTTAGACCCTTCCTAACAATGGATATCTTTGGAGGTGTTCACTAACATTTTGTCTTGTAACTTCTCATCGACCAAGCAAACAACCACCACCAAGTTTACAACAGAGTCTACAAATCATCTCAAAAGAGTCCACCTAAAATTTTAGAGCCCCATCAACACCAAGAACCAGTAAACAACCCCCTATCGACTACATAGAGCTAATTGATAGTCCCCTGCTGACTACACCAAGTCAATTACCACCCCTTTATGATTGGACCTTGATGAGTGAATTTAATCTCAGTGTAATCATAGAAAAATCAAATTCATGAGGGCATGCATCAGTCTAGGCATGGGTGAGTGATGATGTGCTAAATTATCTTATTTTGGTGCAGATTTTGAACTTTTTTTGTGCTACTAACATTATGATGACATAATATTTTACATTAATATTGTAGAAAGCATGGTAAATAAGGAAAATATAGTATTGAATAAGATAGGGTGATTATACATGCTTGTAAGAGTAATTTAGAAGGTTTTTTGCCATCTAATTATGGAATTATTGGTGTAGAGAATGTATTGATATTTTGAAGGATACTAGTAGGGAGAATTCTGGTTAAAACCACTTGGACTATGAGAGCACCAATGATTAAATCATGAAAGTTTTGTATGACGCAATCATGCAAAGCACTAGATGTATTGTACCACATTGATGACAAGTGTTAATGCACAAACCCATGGTAGCCACAATACATTGAGTTGGCACTAGAATATGAGTATCAATGATAGTTGATCGAGGAAAGGCTATGATGTGTGAATCCATTTTTGAGATAAGGACAAAATAACTTGATACACTAGATGTAACTAAATTGATAAAGAAGTTCATACATGGTAGAAGTTTGAATTTGCATTGCAAAAATTTGAGTGTTTGTTCTCTAGTATAGTTGTGAGATTGTTTGATCTCAAATAGCATTAATAGAGATCAATTAGACTATGCAAAAAGTCATACATTTCTAGATGTGCATATAAAGCAGAATCAATACTCTCTAGCCTTTATTTGCACTATGGTTGAAACCATATTTTGTTTGTTTCCTGTAGCTAATAACATTGGCTATAATTTATGTTATCTATAAGTAGGGATGTGTGTGATAATTAGATGACTAATAATAATATTATTTTGAGTGTTGGATTACTATTTGGAAGTAATCTATTATTTTTATTCTCATGTATGTTGAAAATTTTTGTATGGACTATTGCTAAAAATAATAACATTATTATGATTTTTATTTCTATATTGAGTTAATTTCCCTTTTCTTACCACTACAGAGCTGGGGCCCACTCCAACATGGAGAGGAAATTATTCTCCTATTTTGGTTTAGGTAGGTATGCCATAGCGTAATTTGTTAATTACATTTTCTATTATCAATTGTGTTAGAGGTTGTGTATTTCAATTCACAAATATCACTTAATGTTTTGATGTTTTGTTCTTTGTAATTGGCTCCCAAGAGGAAAAATAAGAACATAATTAGAAACTAGTAATTCAAATCCTTAGTTTAAATTTCAATTTGTGTTTTTACATGGTGTGAGAATAGTTAATGATCTCAATTTTAGATTTCTCATAAAACATGTGGTAAAATTAATTAATTTTGATTTTGGTATTTCCTTTATGAAATTATTTTTATTTTAATTAGTGCAATATTAAGTGTAAGACTTTGTCAATATTTAGTTCTAGCATGCATAGACTATAGAAATATCTACCAAAAACCTTATTATTGAAATATTTCCTAGCGTATATATCTTATGGATACCACCCTACATTTGACAAATTAGAGTGTGGTTTACGACACCCATCAATGCATTTTACAATAGCCTACTTATTATTTGCCTACTTTTTAATATTTTTATATCTTTTATTTTTTTCACTTTATCTAAATCATATCTTAATCTACCACATCAAACCAAATAAAAAATAATCACATTATGACATATCATCACTATAGACACCCAATTTTAACATGCTACTTAGGAAAAACACATCAAACATCACACCCAACATCAAAAGATAATCAATCAGCTTAGCTCGAGCAATTTGGGCATCATTTTTGGCCTTTGTAAAATTTTCCACATAATGAAAATATGCTAGTGGTGAATTTTTCATCATGTGGAATTTTTGAAAAAAGTTATTTTGTATCCATTTTACTAGTCAAATTGACTGTTTGTCAATTAGGACAAAAATATTAGTGGTAATTTTGACATGGTGGCATTTTTACCAAAATGACCATAATCCTTTAGCATGAGCAAAAGACATATGGATTCCTTCATCCCATTACCTCCTATAATCTTGCACG
The DNA here is from genome assembly GCA_028583015.1 of Wollemia nobilis. Classification (NCBI taxonomy): domain Eukaryota; kingdom Viridiplantae; phylum Streptophyta; class Pinopsida; order Araucariales; family Araucariaceae; genus Wollemia; species Wollemia nobilis. The sequence continues at coordinate 313,551 of JAQPPZ010016791.1, forward strand.
GTCTAACCATGAACCAGGCCTACAAATTCAAATTTGGTATTGCACCCTAATGGCATCTTGCACCTAACTTTCCCTCTCAATCCATCTAAAAATCTATAAATATAGCCCTTGGGGAGGAATTCAACAAGAAATTCTAGCTAGCAACATTCTACCAAAATTTTCTTGCTCTCTCTCATTTGCATTCTCTTATTTTCTTATTTGGAGCACTCCCAAAAAGAATTTGGTGCAATTCAAGCAATTCAAGAGGATATTGGAGTAAGATAATCATCTGGGAGTGAGGAGGGGTATTTTCTAGGGCTATATATATTCCTAGAACCTTTCTTTTTATTCTTCTTCTCTTTATTTTTTGTCTTTTCCCTCTCATTTTGGCATTGCTAACTTGGATTTTACATTTTCATTTATTAATACTGGCCTCTTTATTCATTTATCATCTATAACATTTATTTTCAATACTTTAGTGTTTGTTTGTGCTTACATCCTTCCATTTGCAACAATTTTTCTTTCATTTATAAGCATTTCTCTCTTCATTTTGGCATACTAATCTCATTTCTTCTTTTAATCCATGCATTTTAATCACTAACATCTCTCATTTTGTAAGCATTTATCTTTATTCCATCTAACTTATCTCTATTTTTAGGCTTAATCTCTATTTAGCTTATTTTCATGCTCATTTCCATCTTATTTATAAGTTTATATGCTTATTTATCTCATTTAATCTCATATTTACATGCTCTTACCTCCATGCACTCTAAATAAACTTTTATTTACATGTTATTTCATGCTATCTTCATCTTGCATTAGAATTATAAACTAGAGAGAATTTCCTTTCGCATTTCCTTCCCATTTGTATGTTTTGCTTTGCTCCTTATCTTATATAAGATAGCATAGCATATTTCTTAATCCATATTAGTAGTTCAAAACTTGTTTTTATCACCTTAGTTTTTCTCCTGCATCATTCTATTTGCTCATCCATAGTTTTGAATATCTTCTAACCTCACCTTAGAAGCATTCTAGAATCCATTTTAGTATCTAGGCATTTTAACCTCCCCATTTGGGGGCACATTTGAGCCTCCAACAATCATTGCATGACTTATTTCATCATATCTATCCCCCTTTGCAAATTTTGGGATATTTTGAAACCATTTCCTAATATTTTATAAAATTTCAATTTGTAGGTCTTGGATATTGACCTTTTGATCCTCCTCTAATTAAAACCTAAATTGATCCAAATAACCCAAGAATTTTATCAAAAAATTAGTTGGACTTTGTTACAGGACATAATTACCACCACCTATAGCTATTGCTAAATTTGACTCTCTAGAATTACACAAAGCAAAAATGCCACCTTGTAAAAAATACCAATGGAAAATTTGCCCAAGTATGGTGAATTTTATAGAAGCTACTTCCATCCCAAAAGTCTTAGGTTCACACTCAAACTTGTTTTATCAAGGGATATGATCAGTTGAGAAGATATCCTATCACCTCTCTGCAAATCATATAGACTCCGAAAAAGAGAAAACCTATTTATTTGAATATTGTAGGTTTCAAATACACCACTTAGTTGCAAAAATACTAGTAGAAATTTTGATAGCCTGTGGTCAATTTGCTCATACAATAGTTTAGATAATCCTACCACTTGGCACCTCCATATTTACATTAATTTGAATATTTTTAGATTGTTGATCTCTATTTCTTTCTAAATTATCTATTTTAAGATAGATTTATCTTAGAAAATTATAGAATCCTTAGCATAGGTTTTTCTTTTCAAAAACATCTAGGAATACATTAAAAGGGCACATATCTTACATATTAATATATCTTATTTATGAAGAACACAAGCTTATACTGAGAGGGGGGGTGAACAGTATGAGACCTCTTTTTACTTTTTCCTTTATACTTCAAAATAGTAAAGAAACATACCCAAAGCAATATCAAAGAAATGCACAATATCATCCACAAAGTGACACCAATTTTAACATGGTTCACCCAGAATGGCTAGGCTACGTCCACAAAACTTTTATCTAAAAGTTATCTCAAAGTTCTTTGGGAATCCTTCCCAATTACAATGTTTATGAGCCTCGGCCCAAAGGAGATACCTTCCCCCAATAATAATTTATGAGCCTCTTCCCCCAATCTGAATTTATGAGCCTCTGGTCAAAGGAGATACCTTCCCCTCTATCTAAATTTATGAGCCTCTACTCAAAGGAGATACCTTCCCCTCAATCTAAATTTATGAGCCTCTACTCAAAGGATATACCTTCCCCTCTGCTCTGGAAATGATCCCTCGGAAGATCAACTACCTCTACCTCTTGCCAGCACGTGGAACTCCTTTCCACCGAAGACCTCCTGTCCTCAATGCTTAGCCTAAGAGACCTCTGCCTTCTATGATCATGTCCACGGTAGCTCAACAACCTATACCAAACACGGTCGATCGGTCTATTACAAGTCTTCCTCTGTCTGTCAGATCTGTCCAAAACTTGAACAAATCAATCCTCTGCAGACAAGCCTTCTCAAGACTTGCCGAATCTGTCCTCAGGTTCTTCTCAAAGAACCAATGCTCCTCTGTCCTCAAGTTCTTTGATAGAACTATCAAAACTCATCTCACAAGTCCTCTGCTAGGACCTGTCCAAATCTGCTCACAAGTCCCCACCGAAACCTGTCCAAAACTACTCACAAGTCCTCACCGGAACCTAACCAAAATTGCTCACAAGTCCCCACCGGAACCTGTCCAAAACCTGCTCACAAATCCCCATCGAAACCTATCCAAAAACTGCTCACAAGTCCCCACCAGAACCTATCCAAAAATTGCTCACAAGTCCCCACCGAAACCTGTCCAAAACTGCTCACAAGTCCCCACCGAAACCTGTCCAAAACCTCAGCAAGCTCACCAAGAAAAACTTCCTTAGTAGGAAATCACAAGGTGAATTGTTAGAGACCCAATGTGATTTTTCAAACTCATAGAAGCATAAAGAAAATTTTTAGAGACTCAATATGTTAGAGACTCAATATGTTCTATACTCAACTCCCAATCTCAAAACTCAACTCAAATCAACTTAGCTCAAACTCAATCTCAAATCTGAAAACTCAACTCAAACTCAATCTCAAATCTAAAAACTCAACTCAATATCTAAAATGGATAGGATAGAATGCTTTCTTTCAAGAACATGAAACTCCAATAATTACCAACTATGCAAAGAATCACATAACAATGATACTCATGTTCTTTTCACCATCAATTAGGGCTTCAACAACAATGCTCATCAAACAAGGTTCAATCAACACCATTCAACTCAAAACACAACCTTGAAGCATTTCACAATCAAAATCATAAAAGGAAACAAGTAGAACTCATTTTCGCTCCAATATTGTTTGAACAAAAGCATCCACCAACTCAACTCACAATAGCACACACAACTTTTCAAATCATCAACAAAAGAGTAAGCTCAACAGTTTAACCAAGTAAAGAATAGCTTGATTATTACCAATTTAATGAAAGCAAATATCAATCTCAAAGCTGCCCACTTAAGGTTTCAAAACTTCACACAAGAAGCAATTAACCTTAAAACATCATGCTTTCATTTCCATAAACACCCAAAAGCACTCTCAACATTACAAGAAATATTTAACCCTTATACACCTTATTTCTCCCTTATAGTCTTATCACAAATAAAATTTATCTCTCATAAGAATGCAATAAGATATTTCAACAACATCTTCAAAAAGAATCTTTTATCAAAATACAAACAAGATTTAAACTCCTTATAACTCCTAAGCTGTTTTCCCTCTAACAAACTTCCTCCATCCGCAAAAACACTTAGCAAAAATTAATTTTGAAAATACCTTAGCCAACATCAAAAATCGCTATGGAGAAATTGTACACGAATTCTAACACCACCTAATGCGTCCAATTCACGAGGAAAAACCCTTTTGCGATATTCGAACGCGGAACCTCCCGTTTAGGTAGCGTGCCAACAGCCTAGCCGCTACCGATGCGCCAAAGGCACCCGATGAGGTTTAAACCTCATGTTGTTAACCTTGATACTTTTGCATAGGGATAAAATGAAACCACAGTACCTTACTTTCCCCTACCGTGACATGATGATAATAAAATTTATGACGGATTCGACAAATAGTGAGTGCATACAAACGAACAGTAGATCCACAAAAAATGGCGAATACACAGACAAATTTACAACAAGCAACTCCTTTCAAAATTTGGATGGGATAAATATTTGTTTTTGTTGAGGGAGATTTATATGCAATTTACCATAAGCTCTTTGATGTCGGCAAGGAGTTTAACACGTCGGCGGAGGTCTTGGCTAGCGCCCATAATGTTAAAACATTTGTGCCATGGATTAGGAGAACCCATTGCAAATAATAATTTATTTATTTAAAAATAATTAAATGGAACCTTAACAAGGTTTTTAATTATTTAAATAAATACTTCCTCCTGGACCCAAAAGCATTAAACCAATGCATCCACCTGTAATCTCTAAACCTGCCAACTTGGGGTTTACAAAAGACCTTTGAAACTGTCATGCCGTAACCTTCATCAAAACAAATTATTTGACATCAAATCAAATTCCTTCAAGAGATTCTTGACATCAATGACAACTTATACACTTGAGAAAAGGCAATGTACCCAAAGTACCCAAAATTGCCAACAATCTACCCCTTTGTCATTGATGGCAAACCTTTACTGAAAACACTTTTAAAGAGCCAAAACTAAAACCAACTATGCTAACAACTGAGAAACTGTGCCCACAACTAAGAATCTTCCTTTGAAGTTTTTCTCCCCCTGACTTGAAGCTTTCCTCTTCACTTTGAAGCTCTCCCCCTTACTCATATCTCTCCCCCTTTGTCATCAATGGCAAAGGGCCACCTTTGGGGCTCGGGACTAAGAATGAGCCTCTTAGCTTAGTCCCTCCCCCACCTCCTGATGAGGTGATTAATTTTGGGGTGGGAGTAAAACTCCCATTAGGCACTGATCATCATCAGTGTCTATAACTTCCTTGTCGAGCCTTCTCTTGAACTCTTTGTCCATATTCTTGTTCTTGTTCTCATCCTTGTTCTTGTCCATGCCTTGATCCTTGGACCTGATCATGCCACTGTTCTTGTTCCTGTATTCTAGAATTTTAGCTCTACACTGTCTGATTATGTGACCTTCATTGGTGCACTTGAAACACTTGACGATGTTGTTTCTCTGAGGTAAACCTGATCTTTGAATCCACCTGTTCTGACCAAACCTGTTCTGGCCAAACCTATTCTGACCAAACCTGTTCTGACCAAACCCATTTTGATCAAACTTGTTCCTGTTATTTACCTTGCAATAGACTGCCTTGTGCCCAAAATATTGAAAATATTAGAAATACCCTTGAAAGAAACTAACACTTCTAAAACTGTCATTTACCTTCTTCACTTGAGCCATGCAATGTGAAGCCATGTGACCAAACCTGTGAGAAGAAAAACATCTGCCTTGAAACTTTCCTTTATTTGACCTCTTGGGTCCTGAAAACTTCTTCTTCTCATTATGAATTCCGTTTTCATTTCATGCATCTATCATTCAAGGACTCCTTTTCTGAAGTACTTTCCTTATCAGAACTCTCTTCCTTTTGGAGTCTCTTACTAGACTCTCCAACTTGTTCCTTGTGTGGCTTAACAAAACCAAGGCCTGTTTTATCCGTTGTCTTTCTTTGACCTTTGATGAGTGACTTAACCTTTTTGGATCTATCTTGAAACTTGTAAAGCTTATCCTTGTACTCTTTAGTTTCCTCTTTCAAAGAAGCCATTTTATGTTCTAACTCACTATACTCAAGAACCTTAGACTCTAACTCATCCTTGAGTTCTTGTGTCATAGCTATAGAGAAGTCAAGACTTTCTATAAGATCATCTCTCTCCATACAACATTCATCTAACTTATCCTTGAGTCTAGCATTCTTCTCTCTTTCCTTTTTCAAAGCACTAAGAGCACTAATAAGTTCACTTTCAAGATCCTTTATTTGATTGCCTTTTGAATCATCAAAGCCTTTTTCAGATTTCTTATCACTAGAGGTGCTACTCTTTTCAAAAACCATACATGCATCTTCCTTATAGTTTTTTGAAGCATCCTCATACATACTAGAAACCAAATCATTATTTGTGCAATCATCCTCAAGGTGACCAAAATTTCCACATCTAAGACATTTCATGATAATGAATCTATGTTTTGGTTCTTCCTCTTTTTTTGATATGAACATCTCATTTTCATTATCACTTGAAGAACTTTCACTATCACTACTAGAACACTTACTTGCTTTGTCTAGGTAGAAAATCTTCTTGTGCTTGTGAGAATACCTATTTCCTTGATTGTTGTGCTCATATTTGATCTTCCTGTGATGCTTGTGCTTTTCTTAATCCTTGCTCTTAGAATCATGTTTATCTTCATCACTTTCATTCTTGGGAACAATACAGTTAGTAGCATAATGACCAAACTTTCCACAATTGAAACATCTTATATTTTTCATACTTTTGTGTTTTCTAGAGAACTTGCCTTTCTTGCTGTAATAAGCCTCTTCATCACTAGAAGACTCATCACTATCTTGAAGCTATTTACCCTTGGATTCCTTGGTAGCCTTGAAAGTTGCCTCTTTCTTGAAATCAACCTTCACTTAAGTTCTCAACTCAAATGCTGCAAGTATACTATGGAGCTCATCCTTTTTCAACTTATCCAAATCTTTAGCTTCCTCAATAGCAAAAATATTTTCACTAAATCTATTAGGAAGAGATCTTAAAATCTTATCACAAACATCATTTTCAGCAAGCTCAAGACCTAAGTCTTTCATGGAGTTAACAACCTCATCCATACGAAGCATGTAGTCACTAATATTTTCATCATCATTCATATTGAGTTGTTCAAACATACCTTTGAAATGTCTTAACTTGGATTTTTTGACATTTGTATCACCTGTATGAACCACCTTCAACTGTTTCCACATTTCACTAGCTATCTTGTAGTGAATCACTTTGGTGAGATCTGCTTTCTAAAAGCCTTTCAGGATTGCATTCATTTCTTTTGAATTGATGTGATATAGGAGCCTTTCTTCTTTAGTATTAGGACCATGTACAGGAATAGTGTACTCATCTTCAATCACTTCCCATACCTCATTACCAAGTGCCATTAGATGAACCTTCATCCTTGCACTCCAAAGACCAAAATTTGACCCATCAATAATAGGTGTTGCATTACTACTTGAATGATCCATTGTGTTCTTTACTAGCTTTTCCTTCAAGCTGTTAAACTTTTCGAAGGCACCTGCTCTGATACCAATTGAAGAACACAAGCTTATACTAAGATGGGGGGGTGAACAGTATAAGACATCTTTTTGCTTTTTCCTTTATACTTCAAAATAGTAAAGCAATATACCCAAAGCAATATCAAAGCAATGCACAATATCATCCACAAAGTGACACCAATTTTAATGTGGTTCACCCAAAATGGCTAGGCTACGTCCACAAAAATTTTCTCTAAAAGTTATCTCAAAGTTCTTTGGGAATCTTTCCCAATTACAATGTTTATGAGCCTCGGCCCAAAGGAGATACCTTCCCCCAATCAAAATTTATGAGCCTCTGCTCAAAGGAGATACCCTCCCCCAATCTTACTTTATGAGCCTCTGCTCAAAGGAGATACCTTCCCCTCTATCTGAATTTATGAGCCTCTGCTCAAAGGAGATACCTTCCCCTCAATCTAAATTTATGAGCCTATGCTCAAAGGAGATACCTTCCCATCTGCTCTGGAAATGCTTCCTCAGAAGATCAACTACCTCTACCTCTTACCAGCACATGGAACTCCTTTCCATCGAAGACCTCCTATCCTCAATGCTTAGCCTAAGATACCTATTCCTTCTATGATCACGTCCACAGTAGCTCAGCAACCTATAACAAACATAGTCAGTCGGTCTAGTACAAGTCTTCCTCTATCTATCAGATCTATCCAACACTTGAACAAATCAATCCTCTACACACAAGCCTTCTCAAGAATTGTCAAATATATCCTTAGGTTCTTCTCAAAGAACCAGTGCTCCTCTATCCTTAAGTTCTCTGATAGAACTATCAAAACTTAGCTCACAAGTCCTCTGCTAGGACCTGTCCAAATCTACTCACAAGTCCCCACTGGAACCTGTCCAAAACTGCTCACAAGTCCTCATCGAAACCTATCTAAAACTGCTCACAAGTCCCCACCGGAACCTTTCCAAAACCTGCTCACAAGTCCCCACCGAAACCTGTCCAAAAACTTCTCACAAGTCCCCACCAAAACCTGTCCAAAAACTGCTCACAAGTCCCCACCGGAACCTATCCAAAACTGCTCACAAGTCCCCATCGAAACCTGTCCAAAACCTCAGCAAGCTCACCAAGAAAAAATTTCTTAGTAGGAAATCACAAGGTGAATTGTTAGAGACCCAATGTGATTTTTCAAACTCATAGAAGCATAAAGAGAATTGTTAGAGACTCAATATGTTCTATACTCAACTCCCAATATCAAAACTCAACTCAAATCAACTCAGCTCAAACTCAATCTCAAATTTGAAAACTCAACTCAAACTCAATCTCAAATCTGAAAACTCAACTCAATATCTGAAATGGATAGGATAGAATGCTTTCTTTCAAGAACATGAAACTCCAATAAATGCCAACTATGCAAAGAATCACATAACAATGATACTCATGTTCTTTTCACCATCAATTAGGGCTTCAACAACAATGCTCATCAAACAAGGTTCAATCAACACCATTAAGATCAAAACACAACCTTGAAGCATTTCACAATCAACATCATAAAAGGAAACAAGTAGAACTCATTTTCGCTCCAATATTGTTTGAACAAAAGCATCCACCAACTCAACTCACAATAGCACACACAACTTTTCAAATCATCAACAAAAGAGTAAGCTCAACAGTTTAACCAAGTAAAGAATAGCTTGATTATTACCAATTTAATGAAAGCAAATGTCAATCTCAAAGCTGCCCACTTAAGGTTTCACAACTTCACACAAGAAGCAATTAACCTTAAAACATCATGCTTTCATTTCCATAAACAACCAAAAACACTCTCAACATTACAAGAAATATTTAACCCTTATACACCTTATTTCTCCCTTATAGTCTTATCACAAATAAAATTTATCTCTCATAAGAATGCAATAAGATATTTCAACATCTTCAAAAAGAATATTTTATCAAAATACAAACAAGCTTTAAACTCCTTATAACTCCTAAGCTGTTTTTCCCTCTAACAAACTTCCTCCATTCGCAAAAAAACTTAGTAAAAATTAATTTCAAAAATACCTTAGCCAACATCAAAAATCGCTATGGAGAAATTGTGCACGAATTCTAACACCTCCTGCTGCGTCCACTTCATGACGAAAAAACCTTTTGCGATATTCGAACGCGGAACCTCTCGTTCGGGTAGCGCACCAACAGCCTAGCCGCTACCAGTGCGCCAAAGGCACCCAATGAGGTTTAAACCTCACGCTGTTAACCTTGATCCTTATGCACAGGGATAAAATGAAACCACATTCCCTTCCTTTCCCTTGTCGTGACATGACGACAATAAACTTTATGATGGATTCGACAAATGGCGAGTGCAGACAAAAGAACAACAGATCCATGAAAAACGGTGAATACACAGACGAATTTACAATGAGCAACTCCTTTCAAAATTTGGATGGGATAAATCTTTGTTTTCATCAAGGGATATTTATATGCAATTTCCCATAAGCTCTTTGACTTCGGCGAGGAGTTTAACATGTCGACGGAGGTCTTGGCTAGCGCCCACAATGTTAAAACATTTGCGCCATGGATTAGGAGAACCCATTGCAAATAATAATTTATTTATTTAAAAATAATTAAATGGAACCTTAACAAGGTTTTTAATTATTTAAATAAATACTTCATCTTGGACCCAAAAGCATTAAACTAATGCATCCACCTGTAATCTCTAAACCTGCCAACATGGGGTTTGCAAAAGACCTTTGAAACTGTCATGTCGTAACCTTCATCAAAACAAATTATTTGACATCAAATCAAATTCCTTCAAGAGCTTCTTGACATCAATGACAAATTATACACTTGAGCAAAGGCAATGTACCCAAAGTACCCAAAATTGCCAACAATTTGTTGCACATTCCTTTGTTTCCATGGAAAGTAAAATTTCCTTAGCATAGTCATCATTCAAATCCAAAGAGCATACTAGGTTAGCACTTTTTTTCTTGCATTTTGTGTGATTGCATTTAGCATACACTTTAGATTATCTCCTCTTTAAGTTAGTATAAATTTTATCTTGTAAAGGCTTGATAAAGAGTCAAATTAGAGATCTGTTGAATTAACTCATTAAACACCCTACAAGCATTGAACATCAACATAACACATAGCCATATTTTTAATACATGAGGTAGAGCCTACTCACATTGAAGATTCCCATATCTTTGATGTCTCATTTGGAAAGAGGCCCTTAAGAAGGGAATTATGGGTTCTAGTGGATCCCCCTATGCATGTATGAGGTTATGTTAGTCAAAAAGTGACTAACTACAGAAAAATAGCTGATGCACCTTTTTGCATATTTTCCAAGAAGATCGAAGTGGCCCACATGCTAAAGATCAAAGAAAAAGCAAAATACCGCAAGGAGGCAAAAGTGTCGCGATATCGCGACATGTTGCATTTTCACGGCTAAGAGCAACAAAAGGGAGCAAGGTGGCAAAAGTGTCACGATATCGCGACATGTTGCTTTGTCACGGCCAAAAGAGAAAAAGTGTCGCGATATCACAACATGTTGCATTGTCGCGGCCAAAAGGGCAAAAGTGTCGCGATATCGTGACATGTTGCATTTTCGTGGCCAAAAGAGAAAAAGTGTCATGATATCGCGACATGTTGCTTAGTCACGGCCAAGAAGGAAAAAGTGTCATGATATCGTGACATGTTGTATTTTCGTGGCTAAAGAGAAGAGAAAGAGCAAGAAGGAAAAAGTGTCGCGATATCACGACATGTTGCTTAGTCGCGGCCAAAGAGAAAAAAGTGTCGCAATATCGCGACATGTTGCATTTTTGCGGCTAAGAAAAGTAGAAAGAGCCAAGAGGAAAAAGTGTCGCGATATCACGACATGTTGCATTTTCGCGGCTGAAGAGCAAGAGAAAGAGCCAAGAGGAAAAAGTGTCGCGATATCGCGACATGTTGCTTTTTCGTGGTCCAAAGCAAAGAGAAAGAGCCAAGAGGAAAAAGTGTCGCGATATCACGACATGTCTCATTTTCATGGCTGGAAGCGACAGAGGAGTAAAGGAAGAGACGAATGTCACGATTTTGCGACATGTCTCATTTTCGTGGCTGGAAGCGGCAGAAAAGCAAAGCAAGGAAAGAATGTCATGATTTCGTGACATGTCTCATTTTCGTGGCGAGAAGCAGCAAAAGAGCAAAGGAAGAGACGAATGTCACAATTTCGTGACATGTCTCATTTTCACGGCTGGAAGCGGCAAAAAAGAAAAGCAAGGAAAGAATGTCACGATTTTGTGACATGTCTCATTTTCGTGGCGGGAGGCAACAAAGGAGCAAAGGAAGAGACGAATGTCACGATTTCGTGACATGTCTCATTTTCGCGGCTGGAGGCGACAAAGGAGCAAAGCAAGGAAAGAATGTCGTGATTTCGCGACATGTCTCATTTTCACGGTGGGAGGTAGCAAAAGAGCAAAGGAAGAGATGAATGTCGCGATTTCGTGACATGTCTCATTTTCATGGCTGGAAGCGGCAGAGGAGCAAAGCAGGAGATGAATGTCATGATTTCATGACATGCCAGTTGTAAAGGAATAGAGTATATTTTTGGCAACTGGGGACATGCACTGACATCAGGTGCTAATTTCTAAAGAATGGTATGTTGATTATAACTTGGCAGGTCCGCTGGATGATTGCAGAGTAACAGGCTCACCTAAAATTGGCCAGAAGGAAATTTATCCAATCTACGAGAAATTCTTTGTGTATTATTAGAAACTGCAGAAAATTATTTGTAATTGATTGAAGAAATTAAAAGTACGTAGTAGAAGATACTCTTTTTAGGGTATAAATAGGAGTGAGTCGACCAGAAAAAAGGGTCGGCTCTTGGACGTTTACAAGCTTGATGTGCATGTACTGGATTACAAGCAATAAAAGATTTCTTCCTCTGGCTTCCGAAACTTCTATGTGCTTGTATGTATCTGGTGTTTTAACTTTTATTCACTCTGAGTTTTATAATGTATCTATTCTAAAATCTGGACTGTGCACGTATGAATCTTATTTCTAGAGTTGAACATTAATAGATATTTACATGCTTTTAGACGAACATCTAAAAGTCACACTCAGGAATTCGTGTTTTCTATAAAGAAGAGTTCTAGCTTTGCTATTGTCTAAACTGCATCATCAATGTTTGTTGTTGTCTAATCTATACCATGAGAAAAGTTCTAGCTTAGGCTATATTTCCCTTATCTCTTGTTCCCCTTTTCTCTAAAAAACTCAAAGGAACCAGCCTTCTCTGGAGACTAGATAGATGATCTCAAGCAAGATCTGTCTATTCAATGTTGGCAAAGTCTAAGGCGCAACACTATTAACCGAAGGCAGATTTTGTTCCAACAGTTTTTGGCACGCCCGGTGGGACCAGCAATCCCATAGTATTGTATAAGTTTTGGTGTTTTACCTTCGAGCCTTTTGTTTGCAAAATCTCAAGAAAAATCACCTGGCGACTCCGTTGCATTTAGACCATAAAAGAAAGACCTTGTCTAGAAACCTTCTGGTTATATAGCCATATGATAACTAGATCCCGAGCTAGAAACTCTAAAGAACCTATCAAGTTTTTTGAACTACATCTCGAAAGCCTAAAAGCACACCCTGTGCTAGCCGCAAGATCAAATCCACCCGACACCATTAGCACCTCTTTAACACCCACTATAGGAGCATCTGCAAGCAATCCTATAGTGGTTGTAACTCCTTTAGAAATCATGGTAGCCGCCCCTACCCCAGCGCATCTTGTATGGAATCAAACTGGCCCTTTGAACTTGGGAACACACCACCAAATTCCACAAGTTGCACTAAAAGCATTGTCGACCTTCGACGGAACAAGCAAAATAATAGATGAACATTGTTTAGATGTATCAGAGCTAGCATCTATTTACAACATCACTCAGGAAGATGTAATGGTCAGATTTTTGATTATATCCTTGAAAGGAAAGATGCTCTATTGGTACAGAGCGCTTCCCGTTGGATCCATTACTTCTTGGGCAGTACTGGCCGATCGTATGGTCGATGAATTTAATATACATGCAGATCCTTTCACATTGCTAAATCAATTCACTGTCATTGAAAGGCATCCACAAGAAGAAATCCAAGATTTCAACATCAAATTTACCAGAACTCATGATAGAGTACCACAAGGCCTAAAGCCCATGGAAGAACAAGCTATATGCTATTATTTAAGGGATTTTGATTCAGATCTCAGTATGATAATAAGGCAATCCCGTGTAACCACTTTTCCTGGGATCTATGTAGAGGCAGCAAGAGGCGAAGCTGATCTCATCGCTACAAAAAGATATCCATCAAAAAGTCTATTGCCTATTTTACCAGAGCTTTCCCAAGCATCAATTTCTAAACTTCCTGTACTCCCATCAAAGCATGCTCTCCCATCTATAGCTACACTTCCTACATTCCCTGCATTACCAACCACACCCCTTGCATCAACTCCCCCCAATGATCAATACACGACCATAATTGATACAATGAAGACATTGTCAAATGAAATGGCATCCATGAAAAAGAGAGAGGCTGAACGGAATATCCAAGCAAGAAGATTTCCATAGATACAAAAGGAAGGTGCTTCGACAAGCAATAGGGGACAAGAGAGACCGAGCATGGTATATACAAATGAGACAGTGGAGGCCGAAGAGCCTCCCACTGATTCTAACTTTTGGTGTACTACATGTAACGATCCACATGGGGAAAGTTCATGTATGATACACCAACATTATGTACAAAGTATAGCAGTTGAAAAGAGTAGAGAAAGAATGAAAGGCCATATAAATATAATTAGAGAGAAGGACCACAACTTCATGATGCCTACAGTAGAATAGGTTTCAGTTTTGACAAGATCAGGTAAGAAACCACTCCAAGTAGACCCTAAAGAGCTTCAACCATTAAATGTTTCCCCTACTCCCAAGGAAGTTCCCAAAGAAACTCCTAAGGGAAGTCTCCCCGAAGAAAGAAAATATCAGTTTCAAGCCAAAATTCAAGGGCAAGAAACACACAAAGAATTTATTCCTCGGGGGGAAAATGAAACCCAAGAACAGGCTAGGGAAAGGTTGAGATTCCCTTCACTAACAAAAAGGCAAAGAAATGAAGCTACCCGGGGATACAAAAATAAATATGAAACTTTTTCCAAAGAAAGAGAAAGAATAGTTGATTCACCTACATTCAAGTATAGTAGAGGAAATGAAAAAGACTCCTTCTAAGGCAAGTATGTATGATGCTCTTCAAATCCCAGGTCAAATCGATCTCCTACAGGAATCCCTAAGAACAGTGGAAAATGGAGATGGGACTACATCATCTTCAAAAATGGTTCTAACGAACTTGACGTCTGCCACTGGTAAGAATAGGCCACCACCCTTCTATTTGTCCCTTCAAATGGAAGGATGGGTTGTCCACAACTGCATGATAGATTCAGGCACTTCTACCACTGTGATACCCAAAGCAGTATGTGATATTATGGGAATGGAGTACACTAGGAGCAAGCACGGGCATCCTACAGTTAGATGGTACTCCAATAAAAATTGTAGGAGTGATAAAGGATATTCCCATACGGCTGCATAAAATGCCTCAGATGACAATCATACAAGAGGTAGTAGTCGTAGACTTGGAGCCCTATTTTGGTATGTGTCTATCTAGAGAGTTCACAACAAATATGGGAGGATACTTATCCTTAGATTATTCTCATTTGGAGATACCTTTCAAAGATAGAAGGGTCAAGATTTTTAATGAGAAAACATCTATGTTTCATGTAGAAAATATTGGTGAAACTGACCGTATAAATATGATGACTGAAGAAACAATAGAAGAAGATTTGATGGAAGAAACATTAGAAGAGCTCCAAGCTGAGGACGAGTTTTCTCTACAAAATTTTAATGCCATGATGGAAACAGAAATAGGAAACTATTCTATTGAGAAACCAAAAAGAAAATTGATACCCTCCCTAGAAGAGGATATTATTCAGTTAAAAAACAATCATATTCCTAAGGGTCTCATCACCCTTGAAAGCCTATTTGATAACAATGATAGAGCAGTTGGCCGGAAAATCAAGGTCGATAAACGAAGATACAAAGATGTAGAGTTGGAGCCAGGCAAAATGATTAAGGTTGGAATCAGTTGTATAGAAGAGGAAGTGAACCAGATCAAAGAATTGTGTAAAAAATTCCCTGACATCATAGCTTGGGTGTATAGTGATCCAAAAGTGTACAATAAAGATGTTATTCAACATACCATAGAATCAGAAGAAAGAGCTAAGCCTTTTAGGCAAAAGCAAAGACCGGTGAATCCGAAGATAGAATCTTTGATGAAACAAGAATTGCTAAAACTCCTTCAAGCTAAAATAGTATACCTTTTTAAACACTCCACCTGGGTGGCAATCTTGGTTCCAATCAAGAAGAAAAATGGAGATATCAGATTGTGTGTAGATTTTAGAAATCTAAACAGAGCATCACTCAAAGATCATTACTCACTACCTCATATTGACCATATTCTACACACAGTTGCAGGAGCAATGCAACTCTTACAGTTAGAAGAACAAAGAGAGCAATCATACAATCACAATCAGAAGCATATGGCAGATACTGAAGGATGGTTCAACAAAGAGACAACTGCCAAAAAATTTAGAGTGGGAGACTTGGTTTTGAAATGGAATGTAAAGAAAGCTAAGCCAGGTAACCATGATAAATTTGATGCTTTCGGGAGGGACCATTTGAAATTGTTTCAGAGAAACAGTTCAATGCTTTTGAGTTGAAAGATCAAGATGGATTGGTTTTTCCTATCACGGTGAATGCATTTCACCTAAAGTTATATTTCTGTTGAGAAAATAGAAAAGGAATTATATGTACAGTATAGTATAAGTATATTTAGACAAGTTTGTAAATATTACCATTTTTTCGGCCTTAACAAAAAAAAAAAATTCAGTCACAGCCAATCAGAAGTCAAACATTTTTTTTGAATAGAGATACTTTTTACAACTGCGTTGTTGACTCCGTTACCCAATGGATAAAGGCCTGGTTCAAAATTTTTGCAAGCAAAAAATCCCCCGAAGGCGCCAAGAATGTTAGTCAAAAAGTGACTAACTACAGAAAAATAGTTGATGCACCTTTTTGCATATTTTCCAAGAAGACCGAAGTGGCCCACATGCTAAAGATCAAAGAAAAAGCAAAATACCGCAAGGAGGCAAAAGTGTCACGATATCGCGACATGTTGCATTTTTGTGGCTAAGAGCAACAAAAGGGAGCAAGATGGCAAAAGTGTCGCGATATCGCGACATGTTGCATTTTCGCGGCCAAAAGAGAAAAGTGCGCAATCCGACCAAAAGGCAAAAGTGCGATATCGGACATGTTGCATTTTCAAAAGAGAAAAAGCACGATATCGGACATGTTGGCAAGAAGGAAAAAGTGTCGCGATATCGCGACATGTTGTATTTGCGGCTAAGAGAAGAAAAGAGCAAGAAGGAAAAAGTGTCGTGAATCGCGACAGTAAAAAGAGAAGGAAAGAGCCAAGAGGAAAAAGTGTCGCGATATCGCAACATGTTGCATTTTTGCGGCTGAAGAGCAAGAGAAAGAGCCAAGAGGAAAAAGTGTCACGATATCGCGACATGTTGCTTTTTCACGGTCCAAAGCAAATGGAAAGAGCCAAGAGGAAAAAGTGTCACGATATCGTGACATGTCTCATTTTCATGGAAGCGGCAAAGGAGTAAAGGAAGAGACGAATGTCGCGATTTCGTGACATGTCTCATTTTTGCGGCTGGAAGCGACAGAAAAGCAAAGCAAGGAAAGAATGTCATGATTTTGCAACATGTCTCATTTTTGTAGCGGGAAGCGACAAAAGAGCAAAGGAAGAGACGAATGTCGTGATTTCATGACATGTCTCATTTTCGCGGCTGGAAGCGATAGAAAAGCAAAGCAAGGAAAGAATGTCGCGATTTCGTGACATGTCTCATTTTCGCGGTGGGAGGCAGCAAAGGAGCAAAGGAAGAGACGAATGTCACGATTTCGTGACATGTCTCATTTTCGCGGCTGGAGGCAGCAAAGGAGCAAAGCAAGGAAAGAATGTCATGATTTCGTGACATGTCTCATTTTTGCAGCGAGAGGCAACAAAAGAGCAAAGGAAGAGACGAATGTCGTGATTTCACGACATGTCTCATTTTCACGGTTGGAAGCGGCAGAGGAGCAAAGCAGGAGATGAATGTCATGATTTCGCGACATGCCAGCTGTAAAGGAATAGAGTATATTTTTGGCAACTGGGGACATGCACTGACATTAGGTGCTGATTTTTGAAGAATGGTCTGTTGATTATAACCTGGTAGGTCCACTGGATGATTGCAGAGTAACAGACTCACCTAAAATTGGCCAGAAGGAAATTTATCCAATCTACGGGAAATTCTTTGTGTATTATTAGAAACTGCAAAAAATTACTTGTAATTGATTGAAGAAATTAAAAGTACATAGTAGAAGATACTCTTTTTAGGGTATAAATAGGAGTGAGTCGACCAAAAAAAAGGGTCGGCTCTTGGACGTTTACAAGCTTGATGCGCATGTACTGGATTACAAGCAATAAAATATTTCTTCCTCTGGATTTTGAAACTTCTGTGTGCTTGTATGTATCTGGTGTTTTAACTTTTATTCACTTTGAGTTTTATAATGTATCTATTCTGAAATCTGGACTATGCACGTATGAATCTTGTTTCTAGAGTTGAACATTAATAGATATTTACATGCTTTTAGACGAACATCTAAAAGTCACACTCAGGAATTCGTGTTTTCTATAAAGAAGAGTTCTAGCTTTGTTGTTGTCTAAACTGCATCATCAATGTTTGTTGTTGTCTAATATGTATCATGAGAAAAGTTCTAGCTTAGGCTATATTTCCCTTATCTCTTGTTCCCCTTTTCTCTAAAAAAACTCAAAGGAACCAGCCTTCTCTAGAGACTAGACAGATGATCTCAAGCAAGATCTGTCTATTCAATGTTGGCAAAGTCTAAGGCGCAACACTATTAACCGAAGGCAGATTTTGTTCCAACAGGTTCTAAATCTACATTTTTGTGGACTTGACATAAAAACTCCCTTTTTACTTAATAAGATAAAAGCATTCAAACTTAAACAAGATCATATAATTTTATTTGCATAGTTTAAATTACAATAATCCAAGATAACAAGATCATAACCAAATTGTTAGTCCTATTGGGGGAATGATAATGTCCCCTTGAGTAAAAAAATGTATGAACCTTGAAGGAGCAATCTCTCTTGGCTATAATATTATGGTGGGCTAGCGAGAGTCATAAGGAGGGTTGTTTTCCAAGGTGACAAGGATTTCAAAATATTTTCTCTTCTTTGCTATAAGTACTCTGGAAACAAAAATTTAATAAATTAAATCCTCATTCCAAAACCTTTAAAATATGGCTTAACATCCTTAAAATACCCAAATAAAGGGTTTAGAAAATTTATCCTATGAATTCTTTACACATGAACATGAAGTCCAAGTGGAAAACCCTTGGTCAAATTGTGAACCTAGGGAAGAACACCTTATTGAGAGAGTCAAATTTAATTCTCTAGATCACGTTAGATATTATATTAAAATGAATGAAAAATATTCCTATATATTCTTAAGGAATAATTTGAAGAACAAAATAGGAAATAACCTTCCATGCCTAATGATAATATTGAACACTTTAATGGATAATCCACTATCAAACAAATGAATGAAAATTAAAACAACTTTGATAGTATTAATCTGGCTATGGAACACCCCTTTAGTTCTACAATTCCTCCAACCATATCCATAGGTATACCTATTATTATCATACCAATTTCAACATCATCTTCTAGTATCACAATACCTATTCCAAAAACCAATTCTACAAATAAGTTTTTATCCCATGATTTAAGGGTTAGTTATACCCCTAGACTTACAAGATCTAATAAAACTACTTCATATTTTAGGACTTTAGTTTTTCTATATAAAGCTCTCTCACAACCTCCTTTGACCTTACCTACTCCACAAAACTCACCAAATAACAATTTTTAGAATATTAATGTCAAACAGTAAACTTGAACACCATGAAAATATATATTCTAAGTTTAAAGAGCTTGAATTCTAAATTGCTTCCCTTCAAGGGTCATCAAAACAAATAAATTATTTTTATGAATTCAATAATGAACCATTATATCCCATGATAGTCAACCATCCTTTTACAAAGAACTTTGAAACTCCTAAGTTTTAAATTTATAATGGAAAATATGATTCCCTTTAATCACTTGAGACTATTCCAAATAGCATGTATGACATAAACCATGATGAAAAGTTGCTTCTTAGGTTATTCCCTAAAAGGATTAGTAGATTATCTTTAGAAAGGTATTTTTAAATATCTTGTCATTCCATTAAAAATTTCAAATAACTTATGGAACTTAGTTTATATAGAAGAAAAGGTTACCATAGATGATCCATACCAAATAAAAAAAACCAAGAATGAACATTTTGTAGATTTCTTATCCAAATGGAGGGCCTTGTTAGGAAGAATTCAACAACCCCCTCCTAATGAGATTTTACACATATTCATAATAATCCTTCATGAACAATTATATTATCCTTTAGAGATGAAAAACATGACCTCTTTTGAAGGAACTGTAGAAATGGTAAGAGGATAGAAGTCATTCTCACAAGGTAAGGATAACTTAGCTACAAGAAAGAGGAAGAAAAATGTTCTTAAAAATTTCAATAGAAAAACAAACATGTTGTAGGAGATGGTGTAATTTATTATTGTCAAAACAAAAATGTAAATGCAACCCAAGACACTTCTCAAAAGTTAGTAGTATCAAGACAAGAATAGTCCAAATGATAATTTACAAATATTGAGAAAAGTCAAAACACTATGTTAAATATGCTTCTTCACTCAAAAATGATAAATCTCCCACCTATCCAACCTTGGTATACTAACAAAGACTTACCCAAATAGTATAAGCATGATGAACACTGTGTTACCATCGTATAGAAGGAAAAATGACAAACAAGTGCATCACTTTGAGAAATTTCATCCAAGATCTTATAGAAGAAGGAAATATAGTCTTCAATAAAAAATATACCCCTAATAAAAAATTAAGAATTTTTCAAAATCTCTTACTTACACACAATCAAAAGTCTTCCAATTTTTTAAGTACCATTCATTTGTCAAAACCATCTTACATAGTGACTAGAAAATAATCCAAAAATCAATCTTGAACAACCACCTTTAGTCATTCCTTGTAATACTAAGGCATATATTCCTAGCAGATCACCTTTAGTCCTAACAACCCATGAAAACACCTTACACTCTTTTTATCTTCGATAATAATTAGAAAACATACATACAAAAATATCTCTTCTAAAATTGTTAAAAAGATGACCCACTCATATGGAAATATTTCTAAAACTCCCAAGTGAGCAAGAAGACCCTCAAGACATATCTCCTAATAACATTACCAATATCATCAAATTCATCGAGATAAACAATGTTATCCTATTCACAAGACAAAAAAACCCCTTGAAACCATATTAGAAGCTTAACCTCTTTATATAATAGCACAAATAGGAAATAAACTTATCAATAGAGTGCTAGTGGACAATGGGTCAGCCATAAATGTTTGCAATGTCAATTTGTTTCAAGATTTTGACCTAAGCATAAATGATTTGAAAAAATCATACCTCGTCATTAGGGCATTTGATAATCAAGATGTTGGAATATATTATATTATTTGGTACATGCTAGTGTACCACCTTGGAGGAAAGTGTCCTAGATTAGAGTGAGAGTATTTACTTTATGTGATGTAATAAATGCACAAGAATGCAAAGTATTTTGGTAATGTAAATGTGCATAATAGTCCATGTGCACATGTGTCCATAGAATAGGAATATGAATATTCATAGGAAGAGTGAAGGCCAAGAGTCCTCCATATGAAGAGTCACATTCCATTATATATGTATCTATGTGGGCGTAAGAAATATATAGAGTGTAATACATAGAAAGTTATAGATAGAGTGATACATACATTTGTAATGGAGAGTGAAGAAGTATGATGTATTTGAGGTCTTTATTCAATTGAGTTCCAATTTTCTTGAGCATTTGTTAGTGGAATTTATATGACTTGTTTTCAAAGTTATTTATGAGTTTTATATGCTTAGTAGTTTACCATTATCATATATTTCATATTGCAACTTTATTATATCTTGTGGTTACTTTATCTTAAGTATTTAGCTTTGAAATCTAACAATGGTATTAGAGCTACAACAAGATTTTGTCTTGCATAGGTTTTTAAGTTGTAAAGGAGATTTCCACTGGTCAATAAAAACCAGTGAAGTTGAAGAAATTACTTCTAGAAAAGAAAACTAGAGAAGATATTATTTCTCATTGTGTTGAAGGAAAACTAGTAAAGCTTGAAGAGTTACCTATCCCAAGAACAAATTCATAATAGAAATAAATTTATAGGTCTTGAAGATAGACCTTGATATTGATGAGATTAAGAGACCTTATAAGAAGATCCTTGAAGAACACAAGCTTCTACTAAGATGGGGGTGAACAATATAAGATAAAACTTTTCACTTTTCAATCCAAATTATAACAATAATAATATCAATGCAGTAAATGAAATAATGCACAAATCATCACACAAATGAGAGATAAATTTAACGTGGTTCATCCAATGTGGGATACATCCACGAAGAAATATTGCTTATAAATTTCTCAATAAATTTTGTGGGAATCAATTCCCTATTACAATGTTAGTGGAACTCTATCTACAAGAGACACCAATCCCCTCTTCTGTGGTTTGTGGACCTCAATCCACAAGAGACTCCAATCCCCTCTAATATGGTTTGTGGACCTCTATCCATAGGATACACCAATATCCTCTACTCTAATATGCTCCAAAAACTTCTCATAATTATACTCAAATCTGCTCACAAAACCTGCTCAACTCTACTCACAAATTTTTACTTAAATTTGCTCACAAAACCTGCTCAAAACTGCTCATAAATTTTCTCAATCCTGCTCACAGCTCTACTCAAGTATACTCACAAAAACCCACTCAAATCTAAAATAAAATATTGCATATAAACAATTCTCATATACACCTAAAACTAAATATAACAATCTATAATTCTTCCATGCTCATCTACTTCCAATCATACACAATGCACAACTTTTTCTTTCAATTCTATTATATAACCCTTGCACATTTAATCCCAATATCAATCAAAACCAATGCACAAGTTTACTCATAAATCTAACCTATAACCTTTGCACATTTACTCCCAATTTCAATCAACACTAATGCACATCAAATCAATCCTTATACCTCCAACCATATGACATCAAAAATATTTTCCTCAAACAAACCACCCTTGAGAAATGAATTAAATCACCACACCTCTAAATATTCCTAAAAAATGATGACTTCAAAAATAGGTTCAGACATTTCCTTTTATTTCTTAATATAATATCAAATCATCCACTCAAAAACCCTTAAAATTTATTTTTCTATCATGCAAAAAATACAAATAAATTTGACCACAATACACCTTATTTCTCCTATTTCTAATATGCAAGAATACAAATAAATTTGACCACAATACACCTTATTTCTCCTTTTTCTAATATTCAAAAATACAAATAAATTTGTCCAAAGTGTTGGACATTTTGAGTCCCTAAGTCAAAGTTGTCATTGATGTCACCAAATGAAGTCATCATTAATACCAAATATTTCAGTAGGAAACAAAGGGGATACAATGGTTATTTGATATCCAGGAAGAAGGCCAAAGATCAAGTGAAACAGTACGAAAGACAGAGGTTAAAAAGGAGTTATAATATTTATTTTATAAATTATTTAAATTCAGTGAGAATTTAAATTTTATAAATAAATATTGAAGGTACTTTATCAAAGGTATAATATTATAATAATGGTTATTATAATATTAAATTTGCCATAGTGAAAACCCAAATATAATATTTATAATTTCTGCATTATAATATTTTATAATGCAAAGAGTGGGTTTATAAAGTCTAAAGATATCTTAATAAACCCAAAGGTTGGGTTTAAGACCAAAGGCATTCGAAGCCTTTATGATCTTTGTCAACGTCATAGAAAACAACAAGGAAAGCGCTGATGTTTTCAAAGTAATGGAGGAAGCATATAAATACTATGCCTAAAGTTTAAATTTATTATCCTTGCTCTAAAGTAAAAATATTGGCTTGCAAAAGTAAGAGCTCATGAGTGTATGCAAAAAATGTGACATCAAAGTGTTGAAGGGAGGAAGCTTCGATTTTCAAAGTTGCATAAGACAACGTGGTCTAGTGGCATTTTGGAAAGTGCATAAGTGCTGACTTGCAAGGGAGTTCATGTTTGAATCATGGTAGGTGCATTGTGAGGTGTGTTGAGTGAAGCACCTATGGTGCACATTATTTTGCCAAGGAGGAAGGAGAGATTGGATATTAAGAAGCACGTGGTGCTTCGTTAATCTTAACAAGTGCTTGGCTCGTGTGGTGACTTTGGCCATTGTTAAGGCGCTCATAGGGAGCAACATCGAGGGTTAGATTCCCTCCAAAGGCAAAGGTTATTTTGATTTTAATTTTAATTAAATGCCTAAGTTGGAGGTATAAGGTTGTTTAGCAGCTGAGTTTGGAAAGGTTGCTTTGTAATAAAGTTGTGGTAGTTGAGAATTACTTTTAGGAGTTATAAGGAGAATTCTATTTTTATTTTTAAAAGTCTTAAATTGCTATTGTGAAATATTAGAAGATTAAGACTTTGTGGGTAGTATGCTATTTTGAATTAAAGTTTTTTTTTATTATTGTGAAGATATTTATTACTAATCAAGTTGGAGTGATAAGGTGTAATTTTGATATAATTTTTGTGATATATTTTGTTGAAGAAAATTATCCTCTAACCCTTATTGAGATTGGCAAAGAAGTAATTGTGAGTGTGGCAGATTTGTGAGATCAACTCCTTGACAAGAAAAAAGGTATGGGCACATTTATTCTTTGGTTAAGTTGATTGAATGAATTACTAAAAAATAAATTTTGGAATGAAAAGTATTTGATTAGGGTTTCCTTTTTAAAAGTGTTTGAGTTAAATTCTTCAAAGTTTTCTGGAATTAAGTGTTGTGATTAAAACCTTATTTTATAAGCATTGTTTTTGGAGCCATTGAGTGTGCAAAGAACATGAGTTAGGGTTTGAAAAGAACATGAGTATCATTGTTATGTGAAGATTTATTTATGAGCATTTTTGTTGAAGTGAGTTATTATACAAAGAACTTGAACTAGAGTTTGAAAAGATCATGAGTATCATTGTTATGTGAGATTTTTTGTTGATCTTTGTTGGAAATATTTTGAGTTGGATGATACATGCTTGGACTAGGGTTTGTAAGTGAGAGTTGGTTCTTGAGTGATTGGTTGAGTAGAGTTGGTTGAGCCTAGTCAAGTGGTTGTATGAAGTGATTGTTCAAGTTCCATAAAATAAACTATTCTATATTCTGATTTGAGTTGTGAAAGAAATTAAGTTGTGAGAATAGAACATATTGAGTCTTTAACAATTCTCTTTATGCTTCTATGAGATTGTGATAAAGTGATTGAGTTGTGAGAATAGAACATATTGAGTCTCTAAAAATTCTCTTTGTGTCTATGAGATTGAGTTGATAAAGTGATTGATATTTGAGTGTAGAACATATTGAGTCTTTAAAAATTCTCTTTATGCTTCTATGAGATTGATTTGAGTTGAGAAAGTGATTGAGCATTGAGTAAAGAACATATTGAGTCTCTAACAATTCTCTTTATGTTTCTATGAGATTGGACAAGTTCTGGGTGAACTTGTTGAGTAGATTTGAGGTAAGTCTTCAAGAAGACTTGTGAATTGATTTTGTATGAGCTTTTGTGAAAGCTTACAATACAGAATTTGAGCAAGTCCTAGAGAGGACTTATTGAGAAAATTTGGACAAGTTTTGTATGAGCTTATTGAGCATATTTGGACAAGTTCTATGTAATATTTTTGAGCAGATTTTGACAAGTTATGTGTGATCTTTTTGAGCAGATTTGTACAGGTTTTGAGTGGACCTATTGAGCATATTTGAGCAGGTTCTGAGTGACCCTGTTGAGCATATTTGAGCAGGTTTTGAGTGGACCTATTGAGAATATTTTATCAGGTTTTGAGTGGACCTATTTTGAGCACATTCTAAGTGGACCTATTGAGCATATTTGGATAGGTTCTGAGTGAACCTATTGAGAATATTTGAGCAGGTTCTCAGTGGACCTATTGAGAAGATTTGAGCAGGTTATGAGAGGACCTATTGAGCATATTTGAGTAGGTTATGAGTGGACTTGTTGAGTAGATTTGAGCAGGTTTTGAGTGGACCTATTAAGTAGATTTGTGCTATATTGAATGAATTGTGTTTAGTGTATATTTGAGTGAGCTTGTTGATCAGACTTGTGCTAGACCGATTGGACTATGTTTAGTGTAATAAGTGAGAAGAGTTGTGCTATACTGATTGGACTATGTTTAGTATAGAATTGAGACAGAGCTTTTGATATGATAGAGTAGAGAGGACAATAGTCTCTAGTGGATAGAGATCCATCAGCCAGGGTAGTGAGGATATGTCTTTTGAGTGGGGACAAGAGTCTTCAGTGGAGAGAGATCCACAAGCCAGTGCAATGGAGAAAATAGTCTTCTAGAGGATCACTAGCCATAGCAGAGGAGAAGGAGTTCTCCTATAAATAGAGATCCATGAACCAGATGTAGGGGAGCAACATATCCTTTGGATAGAGATCCATAAACATTGTAATAGGAAAATAATTCCCAAGATATTGATTGAGAAAATTCTAGTGAAAGATTTTCTCTGTGGAGTAGCCCACATTGGGTGAACCACATAAATTGTGGTGTCTCTATTATGTGTGATGATTGGTGTATTATTTTGGTTATTGCTAATGATATTTCCATTGATTATATTGATTAATACTATTTGGGAAAGAAAAGAAAAAAGTGATCTTATACTGTTCACCCCCATCTCAGTATAATATTATGTTCTTCACAAAGTACACCCTATTTCTTCTTTTTCAATATGCAAAAATACAAATGAATTTTTCCACCATGTACCTTATAACTCCCACTAAAATTAAATTAATAATAAAAAAATTGCCCTTACCTCACACAACAAGCCCCCATGAATGCAAAGAGAATCAAACTCACAACCTCTACCAATGCAGTACCCTAGAAAAAGCTAGGTAGCCAGATGGTCTACCCCAGTAGGTAGAAATAAGGGCTCAGCTTGAATTACTTCAACACTATATTTATCTTTTATCTACCACAAAATAAAAACAACACTTCTTAGATTCAACCTCAAGACTTCCTACTGTATAATGCCTTAGTGTTAGCTCGACGATCGGTTGGGATGCCCCAATGGGTGGAAACAAGATTTCAACACAATATTTATTATCTTCCCTATCCCATATTTGTTAGCAAAACAAAACAATGCCACTCGGATTCATCCCTGTGATCTCTTGCTCCACAGTGCCTTAGCGTTGGCTCAATGACCATCTGGGCTAGTCACCCAGACAAAACCAAACATTTTAGTAATAAATATTTATTCCTTTTTTCATAGTACTATAAAATACATGGTATCTTCCTCTTATTATTTTCACTTTGAATTTTGCATAAAAGTCATCAGATAGCTCATCGAAAACCTTCTAAAAATGAAATATTTTTACCCCATATATATGGTTTACCTTCAATATTCAAGGACATCGGTGCATATATAATTTTTCAAATTTATATTACCTCCATGAACTTTGGTGCCTTTCCTTTTCAAAAATTCAAATTATAATATTTTAAATATTATAATATTAACTCTTAAATTTTTTCCCATTCAGCTTTAAACATTTTTCCTTCTCTTAGAATATTTAATTCTTTTTGTCCCAATAAACTTAAAACCTTTTAAATCTTTGTGTTAAAATATTTTGTCCTTATTTATAATATTTAAATTTGATATTTAAATATTATAATCCTTCTTAAAAATATTTTTCTTGCTTGGAGATATACCTCACCTTGAATAATTATCCATTTTTTTCTTTGTCCAACCTTGTAAACTTCTCATCCTTGAAGAATATTTTTTCCTTGAATACCATGCACCCTTTGACATAAATGACAACTCAATATTTTCAACAATCTCCCCCTTTTTCATTTATGGCAACCCTACAAAAAATTTCTTGTACTACAACTGGATTCCAAATCTGCTCCCCCTAACAAGTTGCTCTCCCTCACTGAATTCTCTCCTTTTGACATCAATGGCAAAGGGTTCCTTGGGGCTAAAAAATGAGACACTTAGCACAACCCCCTCACCACCTCCTTTTCTAGAGGTGATCAATTTTGAGATGGGAGTAAAGCTACTCCAAAATTACAATTATCTTCTTCTTTTTCAATTTTCTTTTTCCACACCTTTGTAGTCATACCCTTTTGATAACTTTGAGCATCCCTTTTATTGCTTGTCTTTGGAAGTTTTGGAAAATCCGTTCTACACTATTTTTATTTATGCCCAAAATTATTGCAATTGAAACATATGATATTGTAGTCCTTGAAAGGTGCAAATGACTTAAAATTTCTCTTGGTGAAGCCATAATCATTCTTACCATGAACCCTACAATGTATATCTTAATGACCAAAATTATTGCAATTGAAACACATGATGTTGTAGTCCTTGAAAGGTGTAAATGACTTGAAATTTCTCTTGGTAGAGCCTTAATAATTCTTATCATGAACCCTGCAATGTATAGCTTAATGACCAAAATTATTACATGAGAAACACTAACCTTGGAAGAAATATTCATCTTGCCTCGATCTCATGGTTCTTTCTTTGTTTTTTTTGTGATGGTCCATGTTTCTTGATGATTTTTTGTTTGCTTTCTCTTTGACACTATCACATATTAACACATCATCATAGGTATTAGGCTCTTATTCAATTTATTTCTTTTATTCCTTTATTCCTTTTGAGATTGAATCCTCTTTTTTTTTCTCTTGACCTTCTTTAAAACCGCCATGTTTTTATAAATAGATATCTCTATGATTTGATAATATCATTCATGATTTTTGTTCTTTTCTCAAACTTGGTAATTTACTTTAGTTTTTCAACTTCCTTATCTAGAGAAACAACCTCATGTTCTAGTCTTTCACATTCCAACTCTTTTACGTTTAACATCTCAGCCATACATTCTTCAAATTTCCTTACCTTTTCAAATTTAACTTTTAAGTCAATGAGATTTTGTAGAATCTTTGCCTTTATTTCCTCATCCTCTTGTGCTTGGGGCTTCAATCTTAAGTTCTCCCTTTTTCAACTCATCAAATTACTTTTTCATATCAACTGTGGCTTCCTCTTCATTTTTTGAATCTTTATTTTCTTTTTGGTCTCCAATGACAAGAGCATCATAATTCTCTTCTTCTTGGTCTTTGACAATAGGAGCATATTCATTTTCACTATTGGAGAGACTTTTAGCACTGCTGCAACTTCCATCTTGTGGATAATTTGTTGCGTAGTGACCAATATTACCACAACTAAAATATTTGTGTTTTCTTGGATCCTTATTATTCCTTCTTACAAATTTAGCTTCTTCTCCACTGCTACTACTTCCAGATTGTGGACAATAAGCTGCATAGTGATCAAGATTACCACAACTAAAATATTTGTGTTTTCTTGGATCCTTCTTATTTCTTCTCTCAAAGTTAGTCTCTTCTCCACTGCTTGATTCTTTACTTGATTCTGGTTATTTATTCTTTACCATTTGTGTTCCTGTAAGATATTCCTTCAAGATGTTAGGCTTTCATGAAGGAACCCTCTCTAATACCAATTAAAGAACATAAACTTATACTGAGAGGGGAGGAGTGAACAATATAAGATAAAAATTTTCACTTTTCAATTCAAATGATAACAAAAGTAATATCAATGCAATAAAATAAATAATGCATACATCATCACACAAATGAGAGACATAGATTTAACGTGGTTCACCCAATATGGGCTACATCCACAAAGAAATATTACTTATAAATTTCTCAACAAATTTCATGGGAACCAATTCCCTATTACAATGTTTGTGGATCTCTATCCATAGGAGATACCAATCCCCTCTACTCTAGTTTGTGGACCTCAATCCATGGGATACTTCAATCCCCTCTACCCTGGTTTGTGGACCTCTATCCATAGGAGATACCAATATACTCTACTCTAATATACTCCAAAACCTACTCAAAATTCTGCTCAAATCTGTTCACAAAATTTTTTCAACTCTACTCACAACTCAACTCAAATCTACTCACAAAACCTGCTCAAACATGCTCACAATTTTGCTCAATTCTACTCATAACTCTACTCAAATATACTCACAAAAACCTGCTCAAATATAATCCAAAATATTGCATACAAAAAATTCTCATCTACACCCAAAACCAAATATAACAATCCAAAAATCTACCATGTTTATCTACTCCCAATCATACACAATGCACAACTTTTTCTTTCAATTCTATTCTATAACCCTTTCACATTTACTCCCAATATCAATCAAATCCAATGCATAAATCTACTCACAAATCTGACCTATAACCTTTGTACATTTACTCCCAATTTCAAACAACACTAATGCACATCAAATCAATTCTTATACCTCCAACCACATGACATAAAAATTATTTTCCTCTATAGACACCTAAATCATGTCATGCTTAGGGGAGCTACTTACATAAACACACTCATAAGATCATAAGACATAATCTTGGAGTTTACAAGCATCAATAGTGGTTATCACCACTCATTTGGGGCCTTTTCAAGCCATCCAAGCTTGGTCACTCAAGCCAAGAGCAACCAGATTCTAGCCGCTCAAGCCTAGAGTGGCTAGACCTTAGCCACTATAGATGACAGTGGCCAGATCATAGCTACTACAGATGACAGTTGCTAAGCCATAAGAAGCAGTTTTCCAAAAAACAGACCCAATATTGGGTGGAAGTGGCAATTTGCATGAAATAAAGGTGAGAAGGAGTGACTTTGCATTCCTTTTCATGACTAGTTCACATAGGATACTTGAGTTTATATTTAGAATTAAGTTAACTGACCTCCAAGCATAAAAAAAGGACAAAAGCTTCTCATGCTAATGACTAGTTCACATAGAAGACTCAAGTGGGTAGTTATATTTCAGTTAATTGGCCTTCAAATATAGACAATAGACAAGGGCTTCTCATGCTAACTTGCACTATGCATGAGAAATTCATTTCTAGGGCTTGGACATAGACCTAGGGTTTCACACTATAAAAGGTGCAAGCCTAAGAGCACCAAAGGATCCATATATGACATATAGAGACCCGAATCACATATAGGAGATCATTTTAGAGAGAGAGTTCTCTTTGATGTCACATGTGTGGTGGAGCTTTGAAAAATAAAATGGCATAACACCTACTTTATTTAACATTAGATCATAGTCTTTGAACCATAGCTTTGGGGCAAGGAGAGCAAGGTTTACTTTAGCGGCCGCTGTCCTAGACAGTGGCCCATAGGCTTAGCTTAGATAGACATCATATTTTATCTTGTTTTCTCATATCATTAGCTTAGATTTACTTGATTCCATGGCATCGTTTTATCATATTTTTGTAACATTATTTGATTACTAACAACCTTATCTGGGGAGGCAATCTTGGATAGCTAAAAGTGTATTATTTTTTGAATTGCATACAGGGCCATAGGTTCACGAGACATAATCCATGACATACGATAGCAAGAGGATCCATCTAGGAGACATACCTAGATAAGGAGGTATTTGTAAGCCCTCAAAAATTTCTATGTGGGGAACTGGGAAGCATTTTAGAATGCACCACCCTTTTGCAAAAGGGGACATCTCTTCAACCACTTGTAAATCATTGTATCAAGATGGGTATCCCTAAGAGGGACCGACATGTAACCGGGGTTCAATATTAATGAAAGATCCATTATTTGTCATTTCCATGTTATATTTTTTCTCGTAATATTTTAGCTTCATTTTTGGTATAGTAATAACATCGCAAGTAGAGTTAATAGCGGTGCGTGCACCCCAGGGTCGCTACAGATGGCGATCACGGTGGGAAAACCACTAATTTTTTATTTTCTATAAGAAAACTAACTTAATTTTATGTGTAGGTCTAGCAACTCTGAGCTACAACATCCAAAAAGTAGTTGCTCTGAGCTACAATGGCCAGAAACTAGTTGCTCTAAGCTATAGTGGCCAAGAACCAGCTACTCTGGTCAACAACGGTTAGGACTGGAGTGTAGCAGAGATCAAAACATCGGCTCTCTAAGCTAGATCAAAGGTTTGTATAGATTTTTTTATATTTTATATATTTTTGTCTGCTTTTGTGTGTTCAGAATAGAGAACTTAAAGCACATTTATGTTTGGAAATTGAAAGAATAAATAAGAAATAATTAAGCATTTCACATATCTTAGATCTTCTTTTAAATTTTTCGCTAGGCGTTTCTAGGAACAGTGGCTTATGCTTGAAAAGTTTGCCCTAGAATCCAACGTGCTATACATTGTATGTTGTTTGCTTGCTTTGAGGCCCTGCTAGAGGCCATAGTTGCATGAGATAAAGTGCACTCATACAAATCATAGTAGTTCATGCATCTTTTTTAATATTAAAACATATTTTTTTTGCACCTAGGCATATAGGAAAGACTCATTGCTGCTATATGATGCACTTTATGTTATGCAAGCTTAAAATGAATACCACACATGCACATCTCATTTAAACATTGGAGAGTTGGATTTCATCACCAACCTTCAATTCAATCCAGTGATGTTGGAATTCATCTCCTTCCATTGGTTTACCCCCTAGAGTTTCCTAGAAACAGATTGAGAAACTTACTTATAGTGACACTAAGTTACTTGTGTTCAAACTGTCTCCCACTATTGTAACAATCATTGGTTTAGAGTGGAAGAGCTAGGCAGAACCCTCCATTGGGTCTTTAGTGGTGTATCCTAGATTCTTTTGAGAAAATAATGTTTGGCACGAGTGTACTTGATTGTCACTATGGATGAGTCTTCTCATTCTTAATACAAGAACAAGAGTAAAGAAATCAAGAGAACAACACATCAAAACACATAAAATAGTTTAGGGCACACTCAAATTGGTAATCAAGATAAATATTTGTTTGTAATTGTGTGGTCATTCTTAAATTACAAACTCAAAAGATCAAGTCATAAAACAACATGGTCAAAACAAGAAGTAAACACCCTCGGTCTTATGTCGAGGGAGAGACAGAAGTAATTCATACCCATAGGTGAAGTCATAGTAATGTTGAACGATCTACCCGTAAGACCATGAGATGTAGCTCCACAAGCCTAAGGGGTGATAACTCAACTCTTCGGGTATCTCCTTAAGAAATCCCAAGTAAGGAACCACATCAAGGAACAAATTCACATAAAAAAAGAGAGGCTTCACAACCATCCTCATCAAGGAGACATGAGGAGACCTCAGGGGTCTCCTGTAAACACACAAAAACATCTTAAATACATGAGGAAACTTCAAGGGTTTCCTCCTCACATAGACATAAAGAAGGTTCTAAGACTCATTCTTCACATAGGGATGATGAGACTGCCACATCTCCATCCACGTGGAGAAAACATGTCACCACAAATCCCTCTTCATCAAGAAGGAAAACAAGAATTGCAACACCTCAAGACTCACAAGAAACATATGAAATAGGTCTTCCCATTGAAGGGCAGGAAACTAGAGCTACATCTAGTCATGGGAATCATATAGAAGAAACCCTTCACACAAAAGGAAATATTCTTATAGACTATGACCTCATAGGAGTAAATGGCACCCCATGGGACCAGCCATGGAGAATGAGATAGCTAGATAGGTTGGATCGATTTCCTACTCAACCAACTCAAAGAACTATAGCTACTGAGAACTCTGCATCTGGAAGCTCATGAACTATAATTTCTAAACATACCTCCTAGTCTGTGGGTACCTCAGAGTGATCCCATAGAAGACGCATGGAGTTTGATCATAGGTATATTCAACAATACACTGAACAAGTAATATTAACTAGCAACAGTACAGATATAGCAAAAAACCCCTCAAGAAATATGTGAGTCAAGACTACAAGAACAAAGTTAGATAAACATGAATCTTCTACAACAACACAAATTGACCGAATGATGCGGTTAGAAAATGCATTAAAAAAAGAGCGAGAGTTAGTGGAAGCTCTCAAACAAGAGAAACAAAGAGAAAGACTCTTGCGCCAACATGAGAAGCGGTTAAGAGAGCAATTTGAGTAGCTAGCTCTTAAAAATTTATAGATAAATGGTGGTGACCACCAAAGAACAAGACACACTGACTCACCTAAGAAAAGGCACACTAGACAAGATATCCCACAACAAAACCCCCCACCAAATCATGAACAAAATCCAACTAATGGGGGAGAGAAAATATAACAAACCAAGATCACAATCCTGAGTCCCCTCATAGTAGGGAGGAAAATGGAACAAATCAAATGGATAGAGAGTTACATCCATTGCCAATGCAAATAGGCTTGCATGAGGAGGAAATATATGCATCAAAGGCATTTCAAGAGCTTTTTAAAAATATGAAAACCTTTGAGAAACAAGAGGCAACTAGGAACTCACCAACATTGAGCAATATACACAATCAACCATTGTACCCATCAATCCCTAGCCCTCCATATCCTAAGCACTTTGATATGCCTATGTTAGAGAAGTTTAAAGGTGAAGAGGATGCACAAGAGCCTATCACTAATTTTATAAACACTTTTTTTTTTATCTTGAAGACAATGACGCTCTCATGCTAATAACATTCATAATGACATTTTCAGGTGCTACCACTCAATGGTTCAACCAACTACCTAAGCATAGCATAACCAACTTTGAACAACTAGTAAATGTATTCTTGAAGCATTTATACTTTGGTGCTAAGAAGAAGGTGAACCTTTCAGACTTGGAAAACCTGAAATAGTATGATGATGAGCCAATAATGGACTATGGGAATAGATGGAGAAAAATCATGGAAAAATTATCATTCTTCGTTCCCATAGAAGAGATCATTCGTATGTTTACCAAAAAAATTCTAAACATATCTCCCTCTTGCTACAACTCCAACAATATCCTTCATTTGAGGAATATTTGGCACAGGCCAAGCTCATCGAAGAGATAAAAGTAGATGAGGGAACCATTAAGCTTTGAAACAAAAAGGAGTGGAACAAGAATGGTAAGAATGACAAGTACAACCAGAAGCAATGCAACCCTACTCCAATAAATCAAGTCGTATTGGCTACACCCAAGGATGGGGGTGCACAACAACCATAGAACTATCAAGCACATCCTCCACAAGCCAACTACGACAAAAAGAACAATCAAGGAAGAAACCAAGAATGCAAGCCATCTTGTTATTTCATGCCTCTGACAGAATCAATGTAATCAATATTTAATTAGTTGAGTGAGGCTAGGAGGATTATATTTCTTGATATACCTCTTGTATATCTCAACCATCCTAAGACAAAAGGATATAGGGAAGATCAATTTTTTCCTTATCACAGGATACCGAGGCATGACATTGAGGCTTACATCGGGTTTAAGCATCAAGTGCAAAATATGATTGAGATAGGAGAACTCAAAGTTGACAACCCACTAGCTCCCGATAATAGAGACATGGGCATATATAGAAACCAATTGCCCAATCATGAAGCCCCTCGAGAGCAAGGGGCCCAAGTCAATTAGGTTTGAGTCGACATACCTATCCATGGATGCATTGGGATGGTTGATATCATTAACATAGCAACAAGGACTAGGCGGTATGGTCAACCGCAACCGCTTGGAGCTCCCATGAACATCCCAACCGCTCCTAGGCAAAGGCAAGACAACCTTCCAGGTCCACCAACAAGACCTATGGTAACTATTCAAAGTAGATTGGAGCAAAACCTATAGATGACTCCAGCTAAGTTATCCATATATGAGCTCATAAAATAGTCCCCAAAGCGTAAGGAGACTCTAATGGAGATTTTTAAAACAATTGAGCTTCAACCGCAAGATGCAAATGCATTCACTCACTTTGTGGGACAAGTGCAAGAATGTTAGGAACCTATAATCTGATTCTATGATCATGATATTAAGACAGTTTCTGCTGCCTTACCAGGCCCTCTACTAAACATTGTAGTGGCCATCAATAACTTACTTTTTAAGAGGGTTTTGGTCCATACAGGTTCATTGATATACATCATCACAACAACTGTAATAGAGCACCTCAAGATACCCAAGATTAATATTGTTCCAGGAACTTACACATTGAGATATTTTAATGATGCTTTATGCAATACTGTGGGAACAATAGTCCTAACCATCAATGTGGGGCACAAGACCATCCCCGTGATGTGTCATATATTAGAAGGCACTATGTAATACAACATCCTCTTAGGGCACCCTTGGATAAGGGCCATGAAGTATGAGCCTTCGATCTTGCACCAGTGTGTCAAGTATGTGCACGAAAGTAAATTCTATGTGGTTCTGGCCGATGAAGAGCCTTTTAAATATGTTAATCAGGTGGATATTCCAGGAGAATTCATGATCCCTTCTGCTCACCTATACATGGCATCTTCATCCCCAACCACACAAGTTGATAAAAAATACAAAGGGATAAGAAAAGACCTAGGCACATCAACACCTCCTTGTGCACTCAAGATAATCAATGCTTCTAAAGTACCATCAATGTCAAAACCAAAAGACAATCAGAAGCTGAAGACCCCCTTAGTTAAGGAAGAGAGGCCCAAGGAAGTGCAAATTGTAGCCATTGTTGAAGTTCCAAGTCCTATGGAAGAGGAAGATCCTCAAGATCAAGATGAAGATAGTGATTATAACCCTGCTTCACCAATATCATATGTGGGGTCATCCACATCGTATGCATCAATACAATTGGCAAGTACAGGCATAAGGGATTACCTTGTGCAAAACATCACCTTTACATATATAATTGAGTTTGCATAGGACATAGGGAGTCCTAAAGACTTGAGGCTGCCAATAGGAATAGTGGTTCCACTTGGGATCCCTCCCAACCAAACCAATTTTGTCTATGTCAGCCTGTACTATGCTCATAAGTCTTTAGATATAGAAGAAGATGGTGATGAATTATTCACAATCAATGTTTATTACCTTTCGAATCTTGATTTTTCTCTAAGCTAATTTGAGCATTGCCATTGGCATGGCTATGACCTTGGCATATATGAGCAGGGGCATAGGAGGCCTTACAAGCCACTATATCAACTTCCTTTCGATAGATTTGGCTTAGGATATTATAGCGGAGGTCGATATGACTCTCTTGCAACGACATTGGAAAGCTTAAGCATAGGGTTGGGAAAATACATTGATTTCATTCCTTACCACCCCTTGAGAATGGAAAATTTAAGCAACAGACAAGTGGCAATGGTAAGCATACCACCTCCAAAAAATTATCATTCAAACACCTCAATTGATTCCACCCTAATAGGTTACAACTCATGGGATGATGAGAATGGATATGAAGTAAGTGATGATGAGGCACAACTTGACTTAGACTATCAAGGGCCTCACTATTTACAAAGGTTCACATGGTCCATCCATGATGAGATTGAATATATACATTAGATGAAAGTGACTATGAATCAAAAGACTCAACAGAAAGAGCTTACTTGGGCTTAAGCCATCAACCCTTGACTTTGGGGTGAGAAACAAATACAAATGGATTATTCATGTGACGAAGAATATGAAGATGAAACAGAAATGGTCTACATGATACCAAGACATGAGCCCCTTATCTTAGGTCTACATACAAATACTAATGGTTTTTTGATAAGTGATGATGAATTTGAGGATGAAATTGAGATGGATTATCTTGGACCTCACCACTTACGACAAGTCAACGAGCTAGTAGAGAGAGATGTGACACTTCATGCCATAGACCCTCAACTTTGATTTTTGGGGAGACCTATTGAATTAGTTGCCATTCATCAGATGGTTAATCCCCCTCCATCTACATTCAGAGAGTAGTTAGAGCCCAAAAATCCTATTGTCTACCCTAATCATGGGCCATATCCAAAAATTCCCATTCCTCCAGAAACTCATCATGAGTATGGAAGAGAAACCCTTGAGACAAGATTGCACCCATGTGGTCCTGGAGATTTCATCCCATCCATCAACATGATCTCCATAAATTTGACCACTCCACTTCATAATCTAGTAGATCCTACCAAATCATTGCATCTTGACATAGACACTATTGATTGGAATCGCCCTAGTTCACCCATAGATCCAGAAGACCTCTTCCCAAATGAAGAGATGTTACAACCATTCCATTTTCCATCAGGTTGTGTGTATGACATATTCCATGTTGGTTTGGAACCTGAGTCAATAGGTCCTATGAATCCTGTTGATAACATTAATTTGATACCCATACCTCATCAGCTAGAGTATGGGTCACATATGGCTATAGAAGTAACTTTCGAGGTGGACAATAGTGATGATCCTACCCAACCAAGGAAAGTCAAGTTCGAAGAAAGTCTATCTCCACAAGAACAAGCCATCTTGATTGCTCTCCTCAAGGAGAGGCAAAATATTTTTGCTTGGACTTACAAAGACATGCTAGGGATAGATTCAATGTTAGTCATTAACAACCTTTCATTGGATCCCATGAAGAAGCTAGTCAAACAAAAAATAAGAAAAATGCATCCAACTTTCGCTTTTATGGTAAATAACGAATTGCAAAAACTACTGGATGCAGTATTCATAGTCCTATTGATTACCCTGAGTGGGTGTCAAACATGGTACCTATAGGGAAACCTGATGGAAGAGTCTGTATTTGCATGGATTCCAGAGATTTAAATAGGGCAACACAAAAGGATTCATTCTCATTTCCAAACATAGATGATCTTGTAGATGCAACCACAAGTCATGAAATGCCCTAATGGATGGTTTTTTTGGATATAACCAAATCCGGATTAAGCTTGAAGATCAACATAAAACTACTTTCATTACTCCATGGAGAACATTATGTTACAAAGTGATGCCATTCAGTCTCAAAAATTTTGGTGCCACATATCAGCGGGCCATGACATACATATTCCATGACTATATGCATAATATCTTGGAAGATTACATGGATGAATTACTAGCCAAGTCCCTATTGTGGCAAGAGCATGCCGAAGTCCTTAAACAAGTATTTGATCACCTCATAGAACACAATGTCCGATTGAATCCTAAGAAGTGCATATTCGGTGTAACTTATAGAAAGCTTTTGGGAATCATCGTATCCAAGAGGGGCATTGAAGTAGATCCTACAAAGTTAAAGCCTACACTAGAAATGGATGCCCTACCAACATTAGGGAGTTGAGGAGCCTACAAGGCAAGATAGCATCCATCAAAAGATTCAATGTGCAATTATCAGACAAATGCAGACCTATTAATAGGTTGCTATGCAAGGAATTCCCATTTTATTGGGATGAATAATGCCATCAAGCCTTTATAGAGATCAAAACTTATCTGGAAACACAACTAGTATTGGCTCCACCAAGGCCATACATACCATTTTTACTATATATATCGACTACTAATTTTGCATCGGGCACCATGTTAGCCCAAAATAATGTACAAGACAAAGAGCAAGCCATATATTATATTAGTTGTACCTTGGTGAGCTATGAGCTAGGATATGCGTATGTCAAAAAATTATTTTTAGCAGTGGTCTTTGCAACTCGAAAGTTGTGACACTACATGTTGAGCCATACGACCTACATCATATCAAAACAAAATTCTTTGCAGTACATGATGAGAAAGACGTATCACAATATACGTACCACAAAGTGGATCATGCTATTGACATAATTTGATCTAGAGTTCATAAGCTAAAAGTAAATCAAGGGATAAGTCATAGCAGATCAATTAGCAGAGGTGCCTCTTTAGGATAACAAGTCTCTCACCATAGAGTTGCCTGATAATACAGTCTTTGCATTATTTGATCCACAAAAACTCGAATAACCTAAGAGAGAAAAATACATGTCATTTTTCTTCGATGGTTCGAAGTGTGAAAAAGAAGGTAGAGCAGGGATTGTCTTTATCACATCGTAGGGTGCTCCATTACCCTTATCATTCAAACTAGACTTTACATGCACAAACAACAATACAGAATATGAAGCATTGATCCTAGGACTCCAAACAGCCATAGCAATGGGCATTAAAAGATTGAATATATTTGGTGACTCATTTCTCATAGTAAACTAGGTCAAAGGACTCTTCCAATGCAGGTGCCCACTCTTGAAGACTTACAAGGAATTTGTTGACAATTACTTAGACTGACTGGAATGGTACGACATCGAGACAATCCCTTGTACATAAAATAGATTTTTAGAAACTATGGCCTCTTTGGGATCCTTAATCCCTCAAAATCCATCTGCTAATTTTACAACCATTCATATAAAAGTGCTTTTGCACTTAGTAATATGCTGTGAAGATTTTGAAAATCAAGAATCAGTCAACATGATCAACATCGAACCAAATCAAGATTGGTCCTTCACAGCTAAATATTTCTTGCAAACAACACCTTGGGGTCTGTTGAGAAGCAACACACCACCACTAAAAAAATGAAATTCCATCCTTTGAAAATATTTAGCTTTCATTTTTCCGTAGGGACCCTCTTGATGTTTTCCTGGTTTTAATTCCATATTCTGCTTGCCTCCTTTTCAAAGTTTTGCTTACATCAAAATATCCAAGTAGGCTTGCATCTGGCTTTGATTTCATTTTAGAATTCATTTTTCAAATGTTAGAATCATTTCTGAGTAAAGAAAATCTTTCACTAAATATGTAAAAATGCAGAATGCAGATAGATAAATTCATTAGAGTCAACCTACAATTTCTGGAAAATTTGCTAAGTGGAAGTAACTTGGGAAAACATCGCGATTTCGCGACATTTTCCATTTTTGGAAACGTCGCGATATCGCGAAATTTTTGGATTAGAAGTGCCAAGTGGAGAAAACGTCATAATTTCATGACACGTCGCGATTTCGCGACATGTAAGCTGAAAAGAGACTAAGTAAAGAAAACGTTACGATTTTGCTACATATTCTGAGTGGAAGCAAAGCTTAAGGAAGACTTTGCGATTTCGCGACACGTCGCGATTTCGTGACACATTTTAAGAGGAAGAAAAGCTTAAGGAACACGTCGCGATTTCATGACAAAGAAATTTGAAAGAGCAAAGTGCAGAGGATGTCGCGATTTCGAGACATGTCACGAAATCGTGACATGTCGCGGTTTCACGACAAAAGGGCCAAAACGAAAGCAAAGTGCGGAGGACGTCACGATTTCGCGACATGTCACGAAATTGTGACATGTCATGAAAATGGAAGCAAAGTGCGGAGGACGTGATTTCACGACATGTCGCGAAATCATGACATGTCACAGAGAAAGGGACATCAAAGAAAGCAAGAGAGGACGTCACGATTTCATGACATGTCACGAAATCGTGACATGTCACGATTTGGAAAGCCAAAATGAAAGCAAAGTGTGGAGGACGTCGCGATTTCATGACATGTCATGAAATCGTGACATGTCACGATTTCAGGAAAGTAAAGAAGCAAAGTGCGAAGGACGTCACGATTTCGTGACATGTCACGATCGAAAGGCAAGAAAGCAAAGTGGGAGGACGTCGCGATTTCATGACATGTCAAAATCGTGACATGTCGTGGTTTCATGAAAAAGGCCAAAATGGAAGCAAAGTGCAGAGGACGTCACGATTTCGTGACATGTCACGAGACATTTCGCTTTAAAAGAAGCCAAAATGAAAAGCAGCTTGAGGAAAACATCGCGTTATCGTGACACGTGTCAAAAGAAATAAAGCCGACGTATAATGAACATTAAGGTTTTAATTTAATAATATTAAAATACTAATCCTTGTTTGTCTTTTGCAGAAAGCGAGCTGGCAGTTGCATACTGGCAGAAGTAATGGTGAAAAAGACAAAATAAGCGTGGATCAAGCGAAGGCCGTCAAATAGAAATGGGGGATGCTGAGAATTTTTGGTCCATCCAGATTTTATAGATCTAGCCGCAAAGAGACTTTACGGTGACTAAGCAGTTGCCTCATTTAATGGAATATGTCAGAAATTGATCGAAAAATGAAAATATCTACACACAGTTACCGAAATTTGCCGATGGATGCATTTAACAGGAGAATTTATGGTGAAAGTAATGGCGTGCAGAGAATTTCAACTCAGAGGCGGCTCTGCGAAGATAAAATGTCAGAGAAACCAGTGACTCATCCGAATTTCTCCGAGGAATTAATGAGATGCTCCCGACAGATGCACCGACGACCGATGAAAATGAAGATATTTACTTGCAATTATAGATGGATGAGAATAATATCAGATCATGCCTTCTCCATTTATGGCAAGTAATTGCACTAAGATTTGCAGAATGGTTAGGGTTTTATCAAAACTCTATTTTTAAAGGGCCTTATATTGTAAAACCTGGGTAGTAGGGTTTTGAGGATAAGATTTAGGGTTTGAGAAGAAGATATTTTTGAAAAGATCAGGGTTTGTCCTGAGTCTATATATACTTCTTTCGGATGTAAATTCCAGAGGTGGAAACTTAGAAATAAAAGCTATTGGAGCAATTTCCTACAAATCTTGTTTGAATGCTTTGTTCTGGACCTGGAGTTGGTGTAGTTTCATTTTCTATGATAGCATGGCCAGGAGCCTAATCTCTTTCAGACTGCGATAAGTTCATCTTCTTTTGTTTTCATTTCATTAAGGTTTATTTAATTTATGTTGTAGATCTATGTTATCAAAGATTGGGTATGCTACTAGGCTTCATTCTTTTTTATTGTATGCTAGGGAAAATTACAGATTTAAGGTTCAAGCCTATTCTAATTGCTCTGTCCTCACCTGTGCGAGCTAAGCTGCTGGTGAGAGATACCAATTTCAATCGACTTTCCTTATGTTTGTGATTTTCTTTCAGATCTAATTTTGTCTCTGTCTTATGCTCTTAGTGGAAGGTGATCTTAGAAAGTTGGACACTTTCCTCTTTGATTTGTTCTATTGTGAAGCTAACTGGTATAACTAAAATTGGTAGTTTTGGTTTTGTAGCTAAGTTAGGTAAACTTCTCTTTCTGCCCTACTCTACTCTCTCTGTTCCACCGATTGAATGATCCATTTTTATTTTCTTTAGAATTTGTCTTTTATTTAAAACTGCTAAAACATAAAGAGCTAGATCAAAGAACTGATTGTAAATCTGAGTGTCCACAAAGATAACCAATTCCAAAAACATTACTGAACCAAAGTCCAGAACCCGTTGTAAGGTAACAGACAGTCCACTTGAAAACTATTCCAGAAGCGGAAAAGAGTGAATAGACATTCGACCCAACTCTGTAACTCACACCTTGGATATCCAGCAAGATCCTAAAGTGAGTGGGATTTATCCCTTATAAGTGTTATCAGAGTTTCATGCTCATTCTTCACAGGGTGTGTATAAAAGTCGAACCAACATTTAAAATTGGCGCTAGAAGGAGGGCCTGAAGTTCAGTAGTTTGTTAAGGATTGTAAGGTTATAAGTTGCTGGTGAAAAGTTGGATTCTACTTATAGAGTAACAAGGTCCCACTCCAGAGCTGGAGAGCTCCTTGTGCATGAGTTAGAAACCCCAAGAAGAAGCAGCCTCAGAAGGGCCAAGTCCTTGTCTGAAATAGTTTTGTCACCACTTGTAGTTACTCCAACTACAACTGAAAGTATCATCGTCAATCAAGTAGTAATGGCAAACTGGTTGGGTTCCACTGCCTTAAATATCCTGGGTGCAGCCCATGACCTGCCCAAAAATCCTGAGAGATATCTTCCCAGATACAAGCATGATGGAACTAGGACAGCAGAAGAACACCTAGTAGCATTCAAGAATGCTCTAAAATTGTTAAATGTACAGCATGAAGATGTGGCTTGCAGATTTTTCTCGTTCACTCTCCAGGAGGGAGCATACGACTGGTTTTTGAATCTCACTAACGATTCTATTACCAGTTGGAATGACTTGGAAAAGGTTTTTGTATCGCAGTTTGGTGAAGTGATAGATCCCAGTGTATTATATCAGCAATTTTTTGGTATTAAAAGAGAAATAAATGAATCTGTCAGATCTTACAATGTCAGATTTCAGAAGGCTTATGGTAGACTGACTGGTTATTATGTGCCAAATGCAGACCTGGCATTAGAAATTTTTAGGAATTCTCTAGATCCAATGACTTCTATTTTCTTGAAAAGAGATGCCTCTATTACCAATCTAACGGAGGCTTACAAAGAAGCTTTAGTTCTGGAAAGACAATTGGGACCTCAACCTTTAAATGCTC
This sequence comes from Wollemia nobilis, assembly GCA_028583015.1. NCBI lineage: Eukaryota > Viridiplantae > Streptophyta > Pinopsida > Araucariales > Araucariaceae > Wollemia > Wollemia nobilis. Next base: position 357,220 of record JAQPPZ010016791.1, read on the forward strand.
ATCAAATTCCTTTGGTCACACAAGGTACCCCTGTTTTCAATCCCATACCACATCAGATGATGTTGCCAGTACATCAAACTCCACCATCAAGAAATCCATTGGCTGTAACACCTGCTGAAAATGTACAGAATCCAGGTAAAGAAGCTGATAACACAAGAGTTGAGGAAGTGTCAAAAATAGTCCAAAAGTTGGCAAATGACTTTTTAAGTTTTAAAAGGCAGGTTTCTACTGGGGAGAACTCAAACAGGTTTTCTTATCAGCAGAATAGATTCACTCGGCCCCCATACGAACCCAATAAGGATTATAAAGGTAAAGGGCATGATGTAAATATTTGTGACTTGGCTTTGCCTAACTGGTGCAGGATACATGCTACTTCTCAGCATGGGGAATTGGATTGTTTGGAATTCTGTAACGCCTTTGAAGCTTTATCTGGTGAGTTGATTTCTCCTGAACATCAAAGAAATGCGGATGGCCCAAGTTCATCCAGCCATAGTGCAGCTATGGTCTTAGATTCTTTCACTTTTCCAGGTGAGTCTGAGAATGTAGTGGAGATGCCTATGGATGAGGTGCAGGCTTTTCAACAATACAGGAGGGACAACTACAACCTCAGAAACAGAAATCCGGAGCCCAACACTACATCTACCCCTCCGGACAACTCCCACAATGTTCCTCCAGATCCATCTTCAAGCAATAACCCATCTCCACCCAAGGGAGGAAATCCGAGAGGACCAGATGCATTTGTCCCTCCACTCAATAAGGGATATAATATAGTGGAGGACATGAAGAAGATCAAAGCCAACATCACTCTTCATGAGTTGGCCCAAATTTTGGAACAGAGGGATAACTTGATTAAAACATACTCTGGGCCTACTACCAAATCTTTGGACAAGGGAAAGAAGATGGCAAATGCAAATGTGGCCATGTATAAAGAGAAGACTGAAGTTTCGCCTTTTCTACTGACTGTTCGTATATTTGGGAAAAACTTACACAACTGTCTGGTAGATTCGGGTGCTTCAACTAATGTTATGCCTTTGGCCATTTGTCAACAATTGGGTTTAACCCCAATGAAGTCTGAAAGAAGAGTTGTCCAATTGGATAAATCAGAGGTTAAAGTAGTAGGTGAACTTCAGAATATTCATATCCAGTTAGCATCTGAGCCAAGGGCACAACACAGAATTGAAATTCAGGTGGTAGATATTCCTGTGGGGTACGGGATGCTTCTGAGCAGGGATTGGTCAAAATATTTGAATGGATACTTGGCAACTGATTTTTCACATATGTGGTTGCCGTGGAAAGGAGTTGCAAACCAATTAAGGGTTGAAAGAGAACCTAGATACAAACATACGATCACTGAATATAATGCAGAAAATGAGACTGTAAATATTGTTGATGTAGATATTGGGGTTTATAATTTAACAACGGGACAAAATGAGAAGCTTAGTAAAGCTCATCTTGTTCATAATAATGAAGTTTGGACGCTTCATGTGGATGGGGCTAAATCTAAACAGGGTTCTGGTACAGGGGCAGTTCTTAAAGGACCTGAGAGTCAGACATATTTTATGTCTTATCGCCTACAGTTCCCTTGCACAAATAATTTAGCAGAGTATGAAGCACTGGTGCTAGGATTGAAATTTGCTTTGGACGAGAGGTGTAAGAAATATCCAAGTTTTTACAGATTCAGAGTTGGTGGCTAATCAAGTTAAAGGTAAATTTTAGTGCAAAGCATCCTACTTAAAAGGATACAAACACCGAGCGTGGGATCTCATGGAAGATTTTGATGCTTTTAATTTAACGCACATACCTAGAGAGCAGAATTCACGTGCAGATGTCTTAGCTTCATCAGCCGCAAGTCTGAAGCCACTGGAAGAGTTCAAATGGAACAAATTTTTGATCGAGTTAGTCCCTTGTCCTTCGGTCCCAAATAATGTAGATAATTTTCAGGTTTTCTCTGATGACCAGCAGATTATAAATTTTTTACAGAGTACCAATGCGTTTGAAAATGCTATAATCGATGATGGACAAAGGGATACTCTGTTGGAACAGTTAGACGATGAAAGGGGAATAATAAGGTTGAAAGATAACAGAATTCCAAAAGGGATGGTGGAACTGGAGCGGCTGTTTGATGTTGACCAAATTAAGCAAAAGGTGAGTTCTGGGGATTCTATTGGTGTAACAAACAGTGAGACTGAGAACCTGAATGTGGGGACTGAAGAAGATCCCAGGCACCTTAAGTTGGCAAAAACTTGTGACCCTGAAATAAAAAGAAATATGATTGAATTTCTTCACAGGTCCAAGGATGTTATGGCCTGGTCTTACAAAGACTTAAAGGTTTTTGATCCGAAAGTTTACACCCATGTTATACCTTTAAAAGAGTTTTGCAAACCTTTCCGAAAAAAATAGAGGCATGTCAACGCTTTGCTAGAGCCCCTCATCAAGAAGGAGGTAGAAAAATTATTGAGTGCCGCCATTATTTTTCCCGTTAGGCATTCTACTTGGGTGGCCAATTTGGTGCCGGTCAGAAAGAAAAATGGAGAGATCCGCTTGTGCGTGGATTTTAGAAACTTGAACAAGGCATCTGAGAAAGATAATTATCCTCTGCCTTCCATGGATGAGGTGCTACAAATTGTGAATGGTTCAGAAATGATGTCTTTCTTAGACGGATTCTCAGGGTATAATCAGATACTAGTTGAGAAGGAAGACAGGATGAAAACTGCCTTCACAACCAAGTGGGGAACTTTCGCCTACAAAAGAATGTCGTTTGGATTGACTAATGCCGGAGCTACTTTTCAACGTGCAATGGATCATGCTTTCAAAGGCCTTATGGGTAAGTGCATTGTTGTCTACATGGATGACTTGACAGTTTTCTCTAAATCTCGGTTTGACCACGTAAAGCACTTGGAGTCTGTTTTCAACAAATGCAGGGAGTTCGACATTTCTTTGAACCCGAAGAAGTGTGTTTTTGGTGTAACTGAAGGAAAGCTCCTTGGACACTTGATCACCAAAGATGGCATTTCCATGGATCCTGACAGAGTTGAAGCCATATCCGGGATACCCTTTCCCAACTCTAAGAAAGAGTTAAGATCCTTTTTTGGGAAAATTAATTTTGTCAGGAAATTCATCTTCGGCTTCGTAGAAATAGTCAAGCCACTGAATGACATGTTGAAGGAAACTGCTAAGATCGTTTGGACAACAGAAGCCAAAACAGCATTCCAGGAGATCAAATCTGCCATCCAACAAGCTCCAGTCTTTGGTGAGCCCAGACTTCGAGTACAGATTTTTATTTGTACTCTTTTTCTTCCGAACACACACTTGCTGCGGTTTTGACCCAACGAAGAGAAACAGGGGAGCATCCGATTGCCTTCAAGAGTACCAACTTAAAGGGGGCTGAGCTCAAATACTCTCGCTTGGATAAGCAAGCCTATGCCTTAGTAAGAGCAGTTAAGCAATTCAGGCACTACATACTAAGAAGCAAAGTCCATGCTATAGTTCCTGATCCAGCTGTCAAATACTTGTTAAGCCAGGACGAATTGGGTGAGCTGAGAGGTAATTGGGTTACAAGACTGCAGGAATACGACTTAGAAATTTGGCCTACAAAATTAATCAGAGGACTTGGGTTGTCTCGACATATTGCTGAAGTACCTATACAAGGAGAAATTAATCAGCTGGATTCTGGATTCGATGATTGGTATGGAGATATCATTCATTTGCTGCAATTTGGAATTTGCCCATCTCACCTGAATAGAACCCAGAGAAGAGCACTAAAGTTGAAATCTGCTCATTTTCTGCTCAAAGGAGGTAACTTGTATAGAGAAAATTATGCTGGCATATTCTTAAGATGCATTTCTCAGAATGAAGTCAATGAGGTGATGTCCAGTTTTCATGAGAAGTTAGGGGTAGGGCATTCTTCAGGTTCCGCTCCTGCACACAAGATATTGAGAGCAGGCTATTACTGGCCTACATTGTTTAAAGATGCACATCAACATGTGAGAACTTGCCATCAGTGTCAGAATTTTGCATCCAAAGAGGCTAATCGAGCTCTACCATTGCAGCCTATTGTAATAAACAAACCTTTTATGCAATGGGGACTTGACTTTGTGGGTGTGATAAACCCAAATTCATCAACAGGGCATAAGTATGTTCTAACGACCACTGATTATTGCACAAGATGGGTTGAAGCAGCAGCCACCATGAGGAGTACAACCCATGAGGTGATCGAATTTCTAGAGTCAAATATCATAACCAGGTTTGGAGTTCCTTTGAATTTGGTGTGCGACAACGGGCCAACCTTTCAATCATTAGAGTTTGCAGAGTGGGCATACCAGATGGGGATAGTCATCAGATTTGCATCCAACTATTACCCCTAGGGTAATGGACTAGCTGAGTCCACAAATAAGAATTTGATGAATGCCATTAAGAAGTCTGCTGCAGACAAACCCAGACAATGGCACACATTATTGAAATATGCACTTTGGGCTGACAGGATAAGACATAAAGTAGCTCTTAAGACTTCCCCATTTGCTTTGTTGTATGGTATTCAGCCCATTGTTCCTATTTCTTTGAAATTGCCCACTTATCAATTTGTTTTAGACTATTTTGAGGATCAAGCAGATGCAGAGGCTCGTATTTTGGATTTAACTAATTTGCAGGACTGAACAACTTCAAGCCCTGGAACATTTCGGTCAGCACCAAGAAACAATCAAGCGCTGGTTTGACAAAAGAGCCAGAGTGAAGGCCTTCAGACTCGCAGACCTGGTGCTTCTATGGGACAAAGCCCATGAAAAGAAAGGTAAACATACAAAGTTGCAACCGCTATGGATAGGGCCATACCAGATTGCCGAGATCCTAGGTAATAATGCATTTCGTCTACAGGACCTTGAGGGTAATTTTTTGAACCTTCTCGTTAATGGTCAATACCTAAAGCATTATTTCTCAGTTGTTCCATCCAATACATCATTTGAATAAATCACAAAGACGTTGTAACATGTGTATATATTGTAAATAAGCTTTGAAGTAGTTTGTTTTTATTTTATTTTGTTTGATTTTAAAGTTCTGTGTTTTATCCTTTGGGGTCTGTACAAATTTCTTTTAGCTTTTAAAATTCTATTTTTTTTTAAGTTTTGCCTGGGCAGCAAAGAAAGAATCAACCTTTAAAAATTGTTTTTATTCTGAGTTCAAAATCCAGTGTTCATTTTGTTTTATTCTAATTAAGAGATAGTCTGCTTAAACTGAACAGTGGAACTATTTTGTTATTCAGAACAACAGTAGAAAGATAATTGGATTTTGTGTCTTGCTTGCCACAATTATTTTAATTATAAAGAAACTACTATACTGTTTGGCTGGAGAACTCCCAGGGAATCCAAGAAAAGTTGGTCGTAAGAGGGGACTCTGATTCGTGAAATTATTTAAGTGTCCATAGAGGCTATCGGTACCCAGGATTTCCAGATCGATGAAATATAAAAAAAAATTGTTTTTAGCAAGGCTTTCCAGATTTCGGTATATTTCAAAAGAGAGAGAGAGAAGGTGAAAGTTGAGCAAGGCAACATAAAACTGGCACTCTTTTATTTCCCACAAAAAAAAAAGAAGTTATTGTAATGAAAGAGATAGCCAAGGCTCCAGAAGATGTTTTCTTTTACCAAGTTGTAGATACCACCTCATAGTTGTGGATCAGGGTCGTGAAAATCTAAAGAGTAACTCTGTCGGGGCTGTAAAAGGCTAAACTAGTAAACAGAGCCCTACTCGGTTTCCCCTTTCACAATCTAGAAAAGCTGATCAATCCGAAGTAAAACATTCGAAGGCCCAGTCATCCTTGAAGAAAGTTTTATACGCTTATAATTGCACATCAGAAATCTTCCTTAAGTGATTCAACCTAGTATGTCCTTGGGAAATTTTAACAACTATCAGGTAGTAGTTAAATTATTTTGAAGAATATTTGTGGCAAAGCATGGTACATGGTCTATATTGTTTTGAAACTAGAGTCCTGGATTCTAAAATAGTGCTACTATTTTCCTCGCAGATATCGCCATTTGTTGAGAAGCAACACACCCCCACTAAAAAAATGAAATTCCATCCTTTGAAAATATTTAGCTTTCATTTTGCCGTAGGGACCCTCTTGATGTTTTCCTGGTTTTAATTCCAAATTTTGCTTGCCTCCTTCTTCAAAGTTTTGCATATACCAAAGTATCCAAGTAGGCTTGCATATGGCTTTGATTTCAATTTAGAATTCATTTTTCAAATGTTAGAATCATTTATGAGTAAAGAAGATCTTTCACTAAATATGTAAAAATGCAGAATACAGATGAATAAATTCATTAGAGTCAACCTACAATTTCTGGAAAATTTGCAAAGTGGAAGTAACTTGGGAAACGTCGCGATTTCGCGACATTTTCCATTTTTGGAAACGTCACGATATCGCGACATTTTCCATTTTTGGAAACGTCGCGATATCGCGACATATTTGGATAGAAGACAGGTGGAGAAAACGTCACGATTTCATGACATCATTTGCAAAGTAAGGAACATGAAGAATGAAAGACGAACTTAAAGAAACGTCACGACATGAAAGGCAAGTGGAGCGTCACGATTTCATAATGAAAAAGAAGCAAGGGAGGACATCATGATTTGACATGTAGAAATCACGACAGGTTGAAAGAAAAAAGAAAGACGTCGTGATTGGTCACATTGAAGAAGAAGCAAGGGGAAGACGTCACGATTCTGACATGTCGAAGATGCACAAAAAAGCAAAGAAGGAGGACGTCGTGATTTCGTGACATGTCACGAAATCTAACATTCACGATTTAAAAAGAAAGAAGGAGAGCAGATCTTTAAAAGAAAGCAAAGTGGAGGACGTCACGATTTCGACATTCACAAAAGAATGGAAGCAATGTGAAGGACGTCACGATTTCCATGACATTCTTAAAAAAGGAAGCAAAGTGCGGAGGACATCGCGATTTCGTGACATGCGGTCGCGATTTCGTGACAAAGAAGCCAAAATGAAAAGCAACTTGAGGAAAATGTCGTGTTATCGTGACACGTGTCAAAAGAAATCAAGTCGACGTATAATAAACATTAAGGTTTTAATTTAATAATATTAAAATGCTAATCCTTGTTTGTCTTTTGCGAAAGCGATCTGGCAGTTGCATGATAGCGGAAGTAATGGTGAAAAAGACAAAATAAGCGCGGATCAAGCGAAGGCCGTCAGATGGAAATGGGAGATGCCGAGAATTTTTGGTCCATCCAAATTTTATAGATCTGGCCGCAAAGAGACTTTACGGTGACTAAGCAGCTGCCTCATTTAATGGAATATGTCGACAATTGACCGAAAAATGAAAATATCTACACATAGTTACCGAAATTTGCCGATGGATGCATTTAACAGGAGAATTTATGGTGAAAGTAATGGCATGCAGAGAATTTCAACTCAGAGGCGGCTCTGCGAAGATAAAATGTCAGAGAAACTAGTGACTCATCCGAATTTCTCTAAGGAATTAATGAGACGTTCCCGGTAGATGCACCAACCGGCCAGAAAATGAAGATATTTACTTGCGTTTATAGATGGATGAGAATAATATCAGATCATGCCTTCTCCATTTATGGCAAGTAACTGCACTAAGATTTGTAGAATGGTTAGGGTTTATCAAAACTCTATTTTTAAAGGGCCTTATATTGTAAAACCTAGGCAGTAGGGTTTTGAGGATAAGATTTAGGGTTTGAGAAGAAGATATTTCTAAAAAGATCAGGGTTTGTCCTGAGTCTATATATACTTCTTCCGGATGTAAATTCTGGAGGCGAAAACTTAGAAATAAAAGCTATTGGAGCAATTTCCTGCAAATCTTGTTTGAATGCTTTGTTCTGGACCTGGAGTTGGTGTAGTTTTGTTTTCTGTGATAGCATGGCCAGGAGCCTAATCTCTTTCAGACTGCGATAAGTTCATCTTCTTTTGTTTTCATTTCATTAAGGTTTATTTAATTTATGTTGTAGATCTGTGTTATCAAAGATTGGGTATGCTACTAGGCTTCATTCTTTTTTTATTGTATGCTAGGGAAAATTACAGATTTAAGGTTCAGGCCTGTTCTAATTGCTCTGTCCTCATTGTGTGAGCTAAGTTGCTGGTGAGAGATACCAATTTCAACTGACTTTCCTTCTATTTGTGATTTTCTTTCAGATCTATTTTTGTCTCTGTCTTATGCTCTTAGTGGAAGGTGATCTTAGAAAGCTGGACACTTTCCTCTTTGATTTGTTCTATTGTGAAGCTAACCGGTATAACTAAAATTGGTAGTTTTGGTTTTGCAGCTAAGTTAGGTAAACTTCTCTTTCTGCCCTACTCTACTCTCTCTGTTCCACCGATTGAATGATCCATTTTTATTTTCTTTAGAATTTGTCTTTTATTTAAAACTGCTAAAACATAAAGAGCTAGATCAAAGAACTGATTGTAAATCTGAGTGTCCACAAAGATAACCAATTCCAAAAACATTACTGAACCAAAGTCTCGAACCCGTTGTAAGGTAACAGACAGTCCACTTGAAACTATTCCAGAAGCGAAAAAGAGTGAATAGACATTTGACCCAACTCTGTAACTCACACCTTGGATATCCAGCAAGATCCTAAAGTGAGTGGGATTTATCCCTTATAAGTGTTATCGGAGTTTCATGCTCATTCTTCACAGGGTGTGTATAAAAGTCGAACCAACAGGGTTGTTGATCTCCCAAGGATCCATAGAGTGTGGTGCGACAATATACCATAGAGTTGTTCCTCAATTCGTGTTCACTACCTTGAAAGTGCAAGAAGAGCAAGTTGTCTATTCTATAGATGTTGTGGCCTACCAAGATTGGATTTACCAACTACGGGACTTCCTGAAGCTAAAAATAATACCTCAAAGTTTGTCGCATACTGAAAGGTGAGTATTTAAATAGAGAGCAACAAGATACATTTTTCTAGGAGAAATCCTCTACAGACGAGGATATGATGGAATAATGCTCCGTTGTCTTGAGCCCTAGGAAACAACTTGGGTAGTTTCACAAGCTCATGATGGAACATGTGGAGGCCATTTTAGTTGCATGGCCATCGTTAAGCGCATCTTGAGAATGTGTTACTATTGGCCCATAATGTAAAAGGACTGCTACAAGTATGTTAGGAAATGTAGTAAGTGCCAACATCATGTAAATCTAATGCACTTACCATCGCAAGATTTGCAGCCCATCCAGGCAGCATGGCTATTTTTGCAATGGGGACTAGACTTGATTGGGAAAATCTCACCTACATCCTCAGAATGACACACATTCATCATAACAGCCATAGAATACTTCACTAAATGGGTAGAAGTGATCCCCTTAACATCAACAACTAACCCAAGTATTACAGAGTTTATACTCCATAATATCTGTTGAGTGGTATTTTCACCCGATTGTGAAAACACACTCTCCGATAGGATTTGGGTTCTAAATCCTCTGCTTGCAAAGAAATTAAACAAGTAATTTCTCCAAGGTTCCTGTTATGCTAGCATTTTGCATCTGTGCATTAATGATCTCAAATAAAAATGCTTGGAACACCTTAGTGGTTGCAAGTAATCGAAAACAAGGGGCACTGTGGTTTATTTTATTGTGAAACTTAATGATTGTTCATGAACCCTTATAAAACAAATGTGATCTGATCCTTATATGACCATGCTGCAACTTCAAAATGAAATTTAATGAAATGCCATAAATGAAGGAATTATTTATGGATTTTGAAGTTTTTTAATTTTTTTATTTTATTTTAATGCTTAAAAGAAATAAAATTGGGACTTCTGAAAAATAAAATACAGCAAAAAGAAAATAAAATGCAAAGAAAAAGAAATTAAAATTGCATTCAGTTTGATGCTATCCCGTCCTGGCAAAACCGAAGATGTGAGGTTTCCATGCATGCAACCTAACCTATTGAACCTGCAAAACACGCACAATCCAAATAAGTTAAGTGTTGGTCTCTGGGGTTTTATTGTGATCTTTCAGATTTAGACATTCGCATGAAGCAACCAAGAGAACTTGCATTCAACTTCACCTATAAGCCTAGAAATCTGAAAAAGGGAAAGATAAACATTAAAACATGCATGCAGAAAATAACTCCTTCTTTCTTGCCAACAAGATGCAAATTTTTGAACACTCTTGCATTAAAGATAAATCCTGTTACAATAGCAGAACATCTGGTTTTCTCAAAACCAGAAAAAAGGAAGAAAAACACTCCCGAGCAGGCCCAGAATGGCTTCTCGCCTTAGGCACTGCAACTCGCGTCGCAGCGGTTTTTGACCCTTGTGCCAATCTGTGCCTCTGCTTTTATACTTTCTGGCAATGCTCTCTATTTCGTCCTATGACGCTTCGCTTCATCTTCCAGATCGCTTCGTTTCACCTTCTCGCCTTTTCGTTGCTTTGAATTCATGCTCGATGCCGAAACGCTTGATCTTCTCTGTGACTTGTAACGCTTCTACAGCCTTTACACATGTATGCCATGTGTTCCGCACTTTTCTGCACGTTCTGTAACGGCTCCATGAAAATCATGACAAAAAATAGCATGCAGCTTTGCTCCTCTACTTTCATCGCGAAAACGCGACATGTCGCGAAAACGTGACATGTCGCGATATCGCGACGTTTTCCTGCCAACAGCCTTGCCAACGCAACCTGTCGCGAAATCGCGACGTTTTTCAGTTTCGAGCTGTGAGGCTGCTTCCTGTCATGAAATCATGACGTTTTTCATTTTCGTACGCCTTGCTATTTTTTCTATCACGAAATCGCTACGCTTTTTGTTCGGAGCTGTCTTCGGCTGCAACCTGTCGCGATATCGCGACGTTTTTCACTTGGTACGCTTTTGGCCGCAACCTGTCACGAAATCGCTACGCTTCTCCGTTCGGGCTGTCTCCCTGCATTTGGCCACGAAAACGTGACATGTCATGAAATCGTGACATATTTTCCATTCCGTACACTTTCGCTGTTGGAGCCGCGAAAACGTGACCTGTCGCGATATCGCGACATTTTTTGGCTTCGTACCCCTTTGCCAGCTTTTCATCATGAAATCGTGACGCTTTTCTATTTCGGGCCCCTTTGCTATTTCCTGTCGTGAAATCGTGATGATTTTTCGTTCCGTACACCTTGGCTGCAACCTGTCACGAAATCACGATGATTTTTCGTTCCGTACACCTTTCGCAACCTGTCACGAAATCGCGACGCTTTTTCGCTTCATGCCCCTTTGCTGCTTTCTGTCGCGAAATCGCGACGCTTTTCTGCTTTGCCCTGTTTGACTGGTTTGACCCACGATTTTGTGACATGTCACGATTTCGCTACCATTTTCCATTCTGCCTTTCTCTCTCCTATCTGGACCGCGACGGAGCAACATGTCGCGATATCGCGACACTTTTCACTTTCTGGCAGCGATCGCGCAACACGTCGTGAAATCGTGACACTTTTTCATTTTCTGGCAGCGATGGCGCGAAATCGCGACAATTTTCATTTTTCGACAGTGATGGCGCGACATGTCGCGATATCGCGACAATTTTCATTTTTCGGCAGCGATGGCGCGACATGTCGCGATATCGCGACACTTTTTATCCTTGTGCAATTTTGCCCCTTTTTCCTAATTTTTAGCATCTGGGTCACTGAGATCTTCTTTGAAAACATGCAAAAAAGGTGGGTCCCCAATTTTGGGGTGTGTTGTGGATCAACCACAACAAATGGTGACTCTGCTGTCAAATGCTCTTGAGCATTTTCTTGAGAACCCTACCTGGAAGTATATAAACTTGAAAACATGTGTTAGCACATAATAAATATAAACAAATGCCCATAGATCAGAAATACATGAATCATCAAAATTATTAAGTATCATCTCGATGTGTGCAATGTGTTTCATTCCCTATCGTTTGAAATTGATCAACATTCCATTGTCAGTTTTATATGAATGCATATGTGAGATTGTGAATGATTTGTGTAACCTAATAAATATGCTAAGAGATTTTGCTTTTATAAAAGGCATAGTCCTTCTAGTATCATACACAAACATTCAAGATTATCAAACCCTCTTAGGATCAACTATATGTATAATGAATTGCTTTATTATATCCCAAAGTTGGTTATGAGTCCCTACTATCTTGAACCCATGTGCAAGTGAAAGTGAAATCGAGCTTTGGGAAATCAGACTCCCAACCTAATCGAGATGGGAGTTTAACCCTATCCTTACTATTCTGATTTAGAATTCATTACCTCACTTTGAGAAAAATAATTTAACCAATTATGAAAGAAATGGTCATGCTAGTCTAACCCTTTGGACAATCGGTGGTCTTTTTTTTAGACAAGACATGTTGCCATGCATGGGCATACTTAACCCCATAATCCAAGACTTAGCTTCATTTCTTTGGACCTTGGGGATGACTACCCATCCTTTGCAGAGGACAAGTAGTACGATCCTTCCAATCCAATATAAAGATGAGATGGGAAAAATTAATTTTTTACTTCTTGGACCTTGGGGATGACTACCCATCCTTGCTAGGGACATGTAGTACGATCCTTCCAATCCAAGCTTTGGATAAAAATGGAAAATATTAATTTTATTGCTTAGACCTTGGGGATGACTACCCATCCTTTGCGAGAGGACAAGTAGTACGATCCTTCCAATCCAAGATTTATCATGAAATGAGACATAGGAGCTTTGGGGAATCAGATTCTCAACCTAAGCGAGATGAGAATTTATGCCCTATCCTTACTACTCCATGTAGGTCAAATCAAAGCTTTGGGGAGTTGGATCCTCAACCTAAGTTCGATGAGGATTTAGCCCTATCCTTACTACTCGATTTTAGGCTTTAAGCTTTATGGAAGTGGTCAAAACCACTGTTTTAAGGATCATGTTGCATAATAGGATAGACATGAAATACTTCTTTCGCCCAACCTTTTCTTCCAAGCAAGGTTTTGATCATTTTGCTCAAGATCCTTTTTAATGTGTATAAAATGTGCTTGGTTCTAGATATCTCAAGACTCGGTTCCCAACCTTAGGATTTTCTTCTTATTTATGTGATAGCATAACCTTAAGAGGATTTGACACACTTTAATGATTTGTATTTGAAATGCATTTGCAACTAAGATGGCATGTATGTGCAAAGTGAGATGTAATATGAATGCATTGTCTTTTGAATTGCAGATGAAATTTTGCCATATAAAATTGACTACTTCATGCATCACAAGTTTCAAACGATACTATTTAATTGTTTGTGTTACTTGTGGAGCTTCTACAACACAATTCCAATGTTTCATATTCTCCCGATCTAGAACATAAGTTAGCATCTCAAGGCAACTTTTTCATCATCATTTTTTTTTTTTTTATAGACAAACAAAACATGTCAAATAAACACACAACTTTAAATCCAAATCCAAATAGCAATCCCAAAATGAAACTTGAAAACACAAACCCAAAACCAGAAACCAAAATCTATATACAAATGTACACTATAATACAAGATGATGCAAAGCTTGGATTATCACTTTCCTGGATCCCAAACATGATTAGAACATTTCAACAAAAATATAACATGATATGCATGCCAAATGTTGTGGGAATCCAACACAAACAAGACTAGGCCAAACAATGCAACAAATTTCCACTTGCCATGCTCACCATACCAATTTGATTTAGTTCCAATAATACTCCCATAGGTGAGCATCAAATTACTAAAATGATTAGACAATAAATGATTTTCAATTTTATCTTGTCTATTCTTTAAAATGTAAACTTCATAATTCCCTCCTTGATTTAGAATTAGGCTATCTTTTTCAAATATGCAATTTTGTAAGTAGGAGCCTATTTCTACAAATTTCAAAGCCAAATCATTTTCCAAATTTGTAGGCCAATCAAATTTGTGTAACAATTTACAAGCATCTAGGATATTTACTAAATTAGGATCATTAAAAGTTTTTATCCTAGATTCAATTAGTAATTGTTGATGAATTTGATTTAACAATTCAAGTGCATCAACTTCTTTTCCATTCATTAAAACAATGTTATTAAAGGTGTGATTAAAAATTATACCTTGTTTTTCATTTACCTTTAATGACATTTCACCATAAACATTATTTAAATTCAAAATATGGTCATCCTTTTCAATCCTCAAACATTCTTGGTCAAAGTGTATGTCCCATGACTCATCTTGATGATCCTTCATTTGAGTTGCTTCCAATTGATCCATCTCTTTGTCATTTGGTTCTAATTCTTTGTTCACTATCCATGGTATCTCTTCATTTGAATCCTCAAAATCATCATGCAAACTTGCATCCACACCTTCAATGAATTTATATTCGACATGATCAAATTTTGTCCCCTTTTCAAATCTTGTGAATATGATATCTTCATATGATGTAGAAGGTTCAACATCCTGCATATCAAGTGAAATATGAGTTTTATCTATAGGGATGTGAGAAAAGAATGCATCATCATATCTCCCCCAACCATTGTAAAAATCGTCATCCAAATCCATAGAATGAAAATCCATGATGTTTGTGACATGATCTCTTGATTCATTCATAAATTCTTTTTCTTCTTTGTCCTTGGTAATAGAATCATTATAATCTTCCAAAATTTGATGAGATTTGAAACCCTCTTCCAAAACATCCTCAAATCGTACAGGAGTTGTAATATCTTCCTTTGAGTAGGCAATTATGTTGTCCTGTATATCAATAGGCACACGAGTTTCATTAGTAGTTTTGGAATGAGTAAAATCTTCCCACTTCTTCCAAGCATCATAATAATCATCTTTCAAAATCAAGTGGTGACGTTCAACTATTTCTTCAACATCTTCCAATTCATCAATGTGCTTCTCATCAAATTCATCTTCACCTTCCTTAGATGGTTCAATTATTTCCAAAAGTGGGTTATTTCTTGAATTCAAATTTATAAGGCTATCATTGTCCAAATTAGTAACCCATGATTCATTATCATAATTTGGAGGGTGAAGAATTTCTTGATCTTTAATTTTACACGTCTCATCAATAGTATCTTCCAAGAACAAGTGGTGAAATTCTATCATATCTTCAAATTTATTTATTGATTTTCTTTCCATTTCACTTTCAACCACTTCATTCAATTCTATGGTGGGTTCCATCCATTCACATATATCAAACATTGTTGAATTTAGAACCCCTTCATCCGGATAATCGTGTATCTCTACATGATCCTCACTAGTGGATGTTGTCTTAGCAATTTGCACCTCCTCTTGGACTACATCTAAGGTGGTCATAAAATTTGGGTATTCAAATTCATCCCCTTGATCATTCACCTTAGGTATCATTGGAGTGGAGGGTGCTATGTTTGATGGTTGGTGTAGGTTGGCATCAAAAGAACAATCTCTCATGTGAACATGTTGTGCCTTTTCTTCTTCAAGACCTTGTCGTTCTATCTCTTCTAAGACCTCATGGATTTTCTCTAGAGACAAGCCACTCAGCTTTTCCTCAATGAGTGAAGCAAGTGTGGGGTGTATGGCTCCTAGGTATACTTCCATGGCTTCCTCTTCTAATGTGTTAAAATTTTCCCACATTTGGGAGTGCAACTCACGAAATCTTTCATTGAATTGACTCAAGGATTCATTAGGCTCCTTACACATGGAGGTAAACTGATTTTTCAAGATTTCTAAGTCAACCTGATTACCAAAATGATAAAGATAGGCTGCTTCTAATTGTATCCAAGAAGTCCTAACCTCCATGGGTAGTTGGCTGTACCAAAAGAATGGTTTATCTTCCAAAATGTATGCAAATAACTTACAAGCCACCTCCTCATAGAAAATCTGGAATTTACATAATGTATCCTTGTAGACATGCAGTTTTTGCAAGTATCCTAGTGGCACCTCTTGATTAAAACACCGTAAAAAATCCAATAACATTGTAGGAATTTGATAGGGTACCACAGGTATAGATAAACCCTCATAATGATCCTCTATCATTGATACCATTCTCTCTCTTAGAGACACTATTTCAGCTCTCAGGGATACCATTTGCTCCTCAAGTGTTGCCATTAGTGAACTCAGAATGTAATTTTAGAACCAAATCTATTGAATATTCAACCTGCAATATATAAAAAAAAATCAAGTTAGCATCAACCAAGAGATGTAATTATTAAAATCAAATGTCAAGTAATTGCATGAGACCAAAATTTTCTAAATTAAATCAAATCACATATTTTTGTATGAACAATCAGAAAAGTGTTAGAATAATATACAACATACCTGAATTGCTTAAAATAGAACAAGTAAATAAATTCAGGCCATCCTTTTTACAATCGGCTGAGTGTTAGAGGACAAGCATAAAAAATTTAAATTTAAATAACACTAAAATAAACCCGTTCGGCCCTCCTAGCACCAATCCGTTGAGTGGTGTTAGAGGCCGAAGATGCTAATCAAATGGACTTGAAATATTTAGCAATGTAAAGCTCTCAAACAATTAAAAACCCGTAGCATCTAAAATCACGATAAAATAAACTTTTCGGGCCCTCCTTCTAGCGCCAATCTGTTGAGTGGTATTTTCACCCGATTGTGAAAACACACTCTCCGATAGGATTTGGGTTCTAAATCCTCTCGCTTGCAAAGAAATTAAACAAGTAATTTCTCCAAGGTTCCTGTTATGCTAGCATTTTGCATCTGTGCATTAATGATCTCAAATAAAAATGCTTGGAACACCTTAGTGGTTGCAAGTAACTGAAAACAAGGGGCACTGTGGTTTATTTTATTGTGAAACTTAATGATTGTTCATGAACCCTTATAAAACAAATGTGATCTGATCCTTATATGACCATGCTGCAACTTCAAAATGAAATTTAATGAAATGCCATAAATGAAGGAATTATTTATGGATTTTGAAGTTTTTTAATTTTTTAATTTTATTTTAATGCTTAAAAGAAATAAAATTGGGACTTCTGAAAAATAAAATACAGCAAAAAGAAAATAAAATGCAAAGAAACAGAAATTAAAATTGCATTCAGTTTGATGCTATCCCGTCCTGGCAAAACCGAAGATGTGAGGTTTCCATGCATGCAACCTAACCTATTGAACCTGCAAAACACGCACAATCCAAATAAGTTAAGTGCTGGTCTCTGGGGTTTTATTGTGATCTTTCAGATTTAGACATTCGCATGAAGCAACCAAGAGAACTTGCATTCAACTTCACCTATAAGCCTAGAAATCTGAAAAAGGGAAAGATAAACATTAAAACATGCATGCAAAAAATAACTCCTTCTTTCTTGCCAACAAGATGCAAATTTTTGAACACTCCTGCATTAAAGATAAATCCTGTTACAATAGCAGAACATCTGGTTTTCTCAAAACCAAAAAAAGGAAGAAAAACACTCTCGAGCAGGCCCAGAATGGCTTCTCGCCTTAGGCACTGCAACTCTGCCCGCAGCGGTTTTCGACCCTTGTGCCAATCTACGCCTCTGCTTTTATACTTTCTGGCAATGCTCTCTGTTTCGTCCTGTGACGCTTCGCTTCATCTTCCAGATCGCTTCGTTTCACCTTCCCGCCTTTTCGTTGCTTTGAATTCATGCTCGATGCCGAAACGCTTGATCTTCTCTGTGACTTGTAACGCTTCTGCAGCCTTTACACATGTATGCCACGTGTTCCGCACTTTTTTGCACGTTCTGTAATGGCTCCATGAAAATCGTGACAAAAAATAGCATGCAGCTTTGCTCCTCTACTTTCACCGCAAAAACGCGACATGTCGTGAAAATGCGACATGTCGCGATATCGCGACGTTTTCCTGCCAACAGCCTTGCCAACGCAACCTGTCGCGAAATCGTGACGTTTTTCAGTTTTGAGCTGTGAGGCTGCTTCCTATCGCGAAATCGTGACGTTTTTCATTTCCGTACGCCTTGCTATTTTTTCTATCATGAAATCGCTACGCTTTTTGTTCGGAGCTGTCTTCGGCTGCAACCTGTCGCGATATCGCGACGTTTTTCACTTGGTACGCTTTTGGCCGCAACTTGTCACGAAATCGCTACGCTTCTCCGTTTCGGGCTGTCTCCCTGCATTTGGCCACGAAAACGCGACATGTCACGAAATCGTGACATATTTTCCATTTCGTACACTTTCGCTGTTGGAGCCGCGAAAACGCGACCTGTCGCGATATCGCGACGTTTTTCGGCTTCGTACCCCTTTGCCAGCTTTTCATCGTGAAATCATGACGCTTTTCTATTTCAGGCCCCTTTGCTATTTCCTGTCGCGAAATCGTGACGATTTTTCATTCCGTACACCTTGGCCCATCTTTTTCCACCCTGCAACCTGTCGCGAAATCGCGACGCTTTTTCGCTTCATGCCCCTTTGCTGCTTTCTGTCGTGAAATCGCGACGCTTTTTTGCTTTGCCCTGTTTGACTGGTTTGACCCACGATTTTGTGACATGTCACGATTTCGCTACCATTTTCCATTCTGCCTTTCTCTCTCCTATCTGGACCGCGACGGAGCAACATGTCGCGATATCGTGACACTTTTCACTTTTCGGTCGCGATCGTGCAACACGTCGCGAAATCGTGACACTTTTTCATTTTTCAGCAGTGATCGCGCAACATGTCGCGATATCGTGACAATTTTCATTTTTTGGCAGCGATGGCGCGACATGTCGCGATATCGCGACAATTTTCATTTTTCGATAGCGATGGCGCGACATGTCGCGATATCGCGACACTTTTTATCCTTGTGCAATTTTGCCCCTTTTTCCTGATTTTTAGCATCTGGGTCACTGAGATCTTCTTTGAAAACATGCAAAAAAGGTGGGTCCCCAATTTTGGGGTGTGTTGTGGATCAGCCACAACAATATCATAGGTCATTTTGGGGTCCCTTCTAAGGTAATATCGGATAATGGTCCATCTTTTAAGAACAAAAATGTGCGTGCTTTAATGAAAAAATATCATATTCAATACAGGTTTTCAATGCCTTATTATCCACAACCAAATGGGTAAGCAGAAGCCTCAAACAAAATAATAGTCTCCATTTTGAGGAAGACAGTGTAAGAAAATCACAAGGATTCGCACATACAATTACCTCTTGCACTATGGGCATACAGGACTAGTATACGAATTCCCACTGGGGCAACACAATTTTCACTAGTATATGGCACTGAAGCCATCATGCCTCTAGAGTTGGAAATCCTAACTCTATGCATAGCACTAAAAGAATTCATAGATGATGAAGCTATGCAGAAATGCCACCTTGATCAATTGATGCTTCTTGATGAACGTCGAGTCAATGCTTTAGAGCATCTCCATGTTTATCAAGGTCACCTTGCATGAGCTTACAATAGTAAACTCCACCTAAGGGAATTCAAGGTTGGAGATCTAGTGCTCAAATAAAACCAACAAAATTCAAATTTGCCATCGCATCTACGAGATAAGTTTGTAGCAAACTGGATAGGTCCATACATGATTTCATAGAGATTTGGGCTTGGAGCATATCACCTTATATCATTAGATGGTTTTGAAGACCTTGAACCTCTCAATATCATTCACTTAAAGGTATTTTACACATAAAAACACAAAAACATTCAAATATTTCATAAAAATAAAAAACATTCAAATATTTCATAAAACATCAAAAAAATTCAAATATGTCAAAAATCAAAAACATTCAAATATGTCAAAAATAAAAAACATTCAAAAATGTCAAAAATAAAAACAAATCATAAAAACATAAAATTCAAAAATACAATCAAAAGGCTCCAAGGGTAATTCATACCGCTTGGTCAAACATCAATCAAAAGTCTCCAAGGGTAATTCATACCGCTTGGTCAAAAATCAATCAAAAGGCTCCAAGGGTAATTCATACCGCTTGGTCAAACATCAATAAAAAAGCTCCAAGGGTAATTCATACCGCTTGGTAAAAAATCAATTCAAAAGGCTCCAAGGGTAATTCATACCGCTTGGTCAAAAATCAAATAAAAAAGGCTCCAAGGGTAATTCATACCGCTTGGTCAAAATCAATAACAAAAGCCCCAAAGGTATAATAAACCCTTTGGTCAAATTAATCAAAAATACAAAAGCAACATAAAATCAAAAATACAAAAACAATTGCACTTCACATTTTGCATCCACATCATTGCATTGCATGTTCACATACATTACAAGATATGTCATGAGAGTCTTAAAAGTGATACCACATTTTGTCGCACAAGTCATTCATATCCATACCTCCATCCACATGTGTGTAATTGTGTTTTTCAACACAACCATTATTTATTGCTATACATAATTACTAAGGCTTTTTTGGTTACTCAACCAAATCTAGTAATCTTATCAACTTTTGAGGAAAACAACTTTGATTAGTAGAAGGAAAGGCCTAGCTGTGATAAATCCTTGGATATTCAAGATCCTGTCACTAATTGAAACACTAAAATCCTAGCTAGTACAAGGAAAATATGAAAGCTACAAAGCGGTCTAGGTTACCTTAAGAAAAAAGGATTATCCTTGCTTATCCCCCTATGCAACCGGTTTAAAGGTGCTAAGAATTGGCAAAAGGACAAGCTTTACCCTATCAAAATCCTTTGCTTAAATCAAAACAAGCAAAATTCCAAAGCAAAGTACATATTCAAAAGGCCAAGAATACAGTCCTAATTTCAAAGCAAAAATCTGATACACAAATCATATATTCAAAATACAAAAAAAAAAGAGCAAGCTCAAGGAAAAATCAAACAAAAATAAATAGTGATTTTCATCACTCAGAATGAGCAAAATAAACAGTGATTTTCATCACTTAGAATGAGAAAAATAAACAGTGATTATCATCACTACACAAATATCCCCGCTCAAGATGATAATCAAAATCAAAATAAATAGTGTTTTTCATCACTACATATGAGCAAAAATCCAAAGCCAAAAATAAGCCAAAAAGAAGGGAATAAAGCTTGAATCCCTGGAATTCTCAGCATTGTAGAAAACTAGAAGGAGAAATCCTTACACATGATGATATGTCTATTACAATTGCTTCATGCATTCGTGTAGAACAATGTTTGAATGTGGATGAGCTAGCTTAGGTAACCAATAGCCTAGTAGTATATTCCAACTAAGTCCAACATAAGGATGAGAAGAACACCTGAGGATCCCTGATCTTAACAATGGATTGAAATAATCCTGGCTGATATCGTAGGAAATGCTTGAGTTCTACCTCAAAATATACAATCACATGCACACATAGAGATCATGAAAAACTAGTTCCATGGTAAAAGCCTTACTTTTCAAAATTCTAAGTGGTAAGTAGACAATTGTTGATAGGGGAACTAGAGTGTTTGAATCTCCGAAAAGCCCCATTTTTTTTTACATAGCAATAAATCATTAAATCATTCACACCATCACTTTATTTATAAGATTATATAAACTAGGGGGTATCAACATAGTAGGACAAATACTGCAATATATTAGAAATAGTATATAGACGGCCACTGACTACTTTATATCTTTTAATTTATAGAAACTTATTAAGAAAATATATTACACACCATTACATCTCATATATGAATACTTAATAAATTCTTATGATAGAAGTGATCATTTAAATTCATGATTATTTTTTTAGTTTCAGTGGTATCACCCATTAATATTGTCAATGTCATATGCATTCCATATGTTTTAAGTGATTAGAGCATACATGTTCATTTATACCATTCCACCACATAAGTTAGATGCATATAATTAAAGAAAAAATTAAACATGCATTTAACAATAACATTTGCATCCACAAAAACAAGTCATTAATCATCCATAAACCACATCATAAAACATATAGGCAATATCCATTTGCATACCATAAATTCATCATTCATCATCAAAATACATTGCATCATATCATCAAATTATATAAGCATCTACACATCCATATAAGCATCTTCAAATATCATATATCATCTAACATATCAATCAAATCATCATAATATCATCATCGCATCATATCATAAAACAAAATAACAACAAAAACATAAGCAATAAACAATACATATAATGAGTCATAAAAGGCAAATCTATCATAAAAATATGTGTCAAGTCCAATGGATATACAAAAATACCCATGGGCTATAGTCATGTAGGCAAGTCGACCTCAAAAATGGATCAAGAACCAAGTAGAACATCAATCAAGTGTTGGGCCTGAGCTTCCTACATCACCTCCTCTAGTGCCACCTCCCCCTGTGGTGATGTCACGAGTCGAGTGACGTGAGTTTGTAGGTCTCTCTATTTGATATTGGGTCTGTTGGCTAGGACGGTGAAAGACTACCCTGAGGTAGAGTGCCCGTTGACCTGTGAACCATGTGCATTTGCTAGATCCTTAGAGACAAGCCCAAGCCTCTTGAGCTGCATCTGAAGGAGGGTAACATGATCCATAAGACACTATATCCGAGCCTCATACTCATCCAACAAGGATTGTAGCCATCCCACCTCTGCCCTTGATCCTATCAATAGAACCTCCTGTGGTGTAGAAGTAGGAACAACAAATTGCATCCTGATATCACCACCCCCAAGAGTAGCCTATAGATCTTGTATCTATGATGCGAGCTGCTCAATCATAGCATCTCACCACTGTACCTATATCTTAGTAGCCTAAATATTAGCCTCAACCTCATGCAACTGTGCTCTTAGAGGAGAGTCTCTCTCCTTAGGCTCTAACTCCTCCTCCTCGGGAACATCAGGATCCTCTTCTACTACTTGCTCTATCGGATTGTCACATACCTCGGTCCTGGCTCGAACCCTACATCTTTCCAGATCTATGCAATCACCCCCGCTATCATCCTCAAACCCTAGACTATCGATGCCATACCACATCCTATCACCCCACCACTAAGAGTAGGTCTCTGTAACTCCCCTAGCCACTGTAGGGTCTACGACTGGGGCATCCTCCTCATATGCAAGCTTTGTGACCTATCATGGAGGTAGGTCCCTCTCTACTATGAGGCACCTATACAAGAATGGTACCAAGGGCACATCTTGCTGCAATCCATATTGAAAAAGAACCTGATAGTAGAAGAAATACTCTAGGATGGCAATATTATGGCCAATGAGCCATTTCTTGCATCGTTTCCTAGCAATAAAACTAGCTAGATCATCCCAAATCAGACATTCATAATATGGCTGCCATCTGCGACCAACATTCTGGTAAAAGCATCAGTATAGTGGGATAGATCCCCTATAAAAGTGTGGCTCTTATGGTCCTCATGCTCCCGAGCCCATCTGGAAGCATAACACTATGTGCAAGCCTCAATAGATATAATATTATTTGGGATCCCCTTAGGGTGATATACCTTAATGTGATCCCATCCCCAAACCTGTAAGAGCAAACTGTAAGCAATGTTGATGTGTCCTCATCGACATATGTAGTACAACTCATCATAGCACTGAGACAATAGCGATCTACCCCATGCATATATGATATGCTCCTCGCTATTGAGTAGGTCCTACACCATCGCTAGGAGGTTCCAAGGGAACCTCAAACCCGAGCAATCCTAGATAAGAACATTGTTGATCACCATCAGCAACATGACATGTCTCACCATGAAAACCTGAGCATCATACCAAGTCTTGATAGATACTACCTTGGACCCAATATCCTAGAGGGCCTATGTAGAGCGTTCTACAAACACCCGAGCATAGATAGCCATCTGATCAGTAGTAGCTAAAGAAACAATGGGTACCCTATCGAACATGATCCAAAAATTTTTTTAAACATCCCCTGGTGTGAGAGTCATCTCGTCGAGCGAAAGATGGAAGGTGTTAGTCTATGGGTCCAAATGATGGGCCAATGCTGTAAGATATGCCTGATCAGCCATAATGTGGGGTAAATTGATAACATACTATATCCCACAGGCCTTAAACCACTCCCAGTCAATGTCATCAAATCCAGAAAGCAAGTCAAGCAGGAGCTTCAGATCCCAAGTCCGAGCAGTGAGGATCTAAACAAAGCAGAAGAAAAATAAAACATAACTAGAAGTGCATGTAAGGAATAATTCACAATAAGCATAAAAATGGTCCAAAAAGAGTATGATTTACTTAAAACCTAAGAAGGAGAAGAATAAATTACACCTAATCAAAGCAAAAAGTAAAAAAAAATCATAAAATCAATACACAAAATGCAAAAACAAGGCTCAAGCTTTAGCCGCTGTCATCTACAATGGCCGAAACCTGGCCGTTGGAGGCAGTAGTGACCAAGGCCCAACGATTAAATTTTTTACCTTTGGGATTCAAGTTTGGCCGCTCTGAGTGATAGTGGCTTAGATCCAACTGCTCTGAGTGACAGCGACCAAGGGGCAGCATGGCAAACCTGTGAACCCTTGGCCAAAAAATAAAATTACAATTGAAAAAATAACTTAAGCAAAACAACAAAAGGGAGGGAAAGCAAATAAATTGGAAAACAAATCCCCTACCCAAGCATCGAAACTAAGCTAAGTTTGAGAATGCCCAAAATGGTGACAGTAGGGTAATAATGGAAAATTTTCAAAAACCCTAGGTTGAAGCCACTGACAAATAGCAAAATTGGGGACTAACCCACCATAGCAAAAGGGAACCTAAGCCTAATTACGGATTTTTTTCATTGCCAATAGGTTTAGTGATATTCATTTTGCTCATTTCATAGTGAAATTCAATTTTACTTAAGCAAAGAAAATATATCTAGGGTTTTGAAGATAAATACCCGAGAATCTCTAGCTCCTCTAGTATCTGATGTCTCACCCTACATAGCCATATCCTCAGCACCAGCAAGTTTTGAAGTCGCAACCATTGCCGTTGCACCAGAGCTCTAAAAATCGAATCTTCAACAATGAAAATGATAGGTCAAAACCCTAGAATTACAATTTTTATATTTCCTTGATTATGCCTTGGTCATTGCTGACGTCAGTGACCTGAGCTTCTTGGTTTCTCAAGGCAACAACGACCACAGGAAGGAAATCAGAGGTCACTGGACCTAATAGCGACCAAGCCCATAGGTCAAAATTAAGCAGTTCCTTCAATGAGGGAATAACAAAAACAACAAATAATCACACTTTGATGGTTTAGGATCATCAGAATGTTCAAAAAAAAAAAAAATTCACATAAAATCACAATCTCAAGCAGGCCTCGTCTCCAATTACCTACTCTATCAACTCGACGATTGCAGTGATTTGCACTCCATGTATTTCGGTGAGATGAGTAGGCAACCATAAGGCCACTTGGAGCAAAAGAAACTCATTTTAGAATTACGATGTCACCCTTCAAACTCAAAGAAGATCAATATGGTCGGATTGCTCCACGAGAATGAAGGGGTCATTCTAATTCCCCTATGACATCCAAAATATTAAGTCAAAGTGATATAATCTAAACATAAATATAATCACTCATCCTAACTCTCTAATAAGGCTATTGATAGTTGGACCACTCCTCAAGATAGGGATGGATGATTATCATAAGCAATTGGAATGACACTTGGATGTGGGATTTCCCATTAAAAACAACAAATTCTAGAAAGGAACCATATTAGTCATGTTGGTCAAGTGACTTGTCGCTTCAATCATTGTCATTTCTTCACCAATTCATTATGTGAAGAGGTAGTTCAAAACTTCAACATAATCATAATCAAAATCAACAAAAGATCACTTGATCATAGAAAAATTGTGTTCGTCTTTTGAATCATTGCATACAAAAATCACAAATTTCCCTTGTTTGCTGAGAAAGTAAGCAAACATGACATCTTCAATTGTAGCTCTCCTATCAGTCAAAATTTTTGTAGCAGCTGAAGCTACCCTATTGAGTTTGAGGAATGAGTGCAATTTAACATGCAAAATCCACTGGGCTAAGTCCTCCGAACATTGAGGCAATGATTCAAGGGATGCACGCCATCTTGCATGATTGGGTCATCCAGTGTTGATTAGATCATTGATCACCATACACCCTACAAATGTATCAGTCTACAATTTTGCTCAGCGTTGTGTTTTCCACACAGTGCGTCGCAAAAAGGGGTATCTATAGACACCTAAATTATGTCATGATTAGGGTATCTACTTACATAGACACGCTCATAAGATTATAAGACATAATATTGGACTTTCCAAGCATCAACAATGGTTATCACCACTCATTTGGGGCATTTTCAAGCTATCCAATCTTGGCCGCTCAAGCCAAGAGAAACCATATTCTAGCCACTCAAGCCTAGAGCGACCCGACCTTAGTCACTGTAGATGATAGCAGCCAGATCATAGCCACTGTAGATGACAGTGGCTAAGCCATAAGAAGTGGTTTGCTGACAAACAGGTCCAATCTCAAGCAAAAGTGGCAGTCTACATGCAATAAAGGTGAGCGAGAGTGACTTTGCATTCCTTTTCATGAGAAGTTCACATAGGAGACTTGAGTTTGCATTTAGACTTAAGTTAACTGACCTCTAAGCTTAAAAAAGGACAAAAGCTTCTCATGCTAACGACTAGTTTGAATAGAAGACTCAAGTGGGCAGTTAAATTTTAGTTAACTGGCCTTAAAATATAGACAATAGAAAAGGGCTTCTCATGCTAACTTGAACTACGCATGAGAAGTTCATTTCTAGGGCTTGGACATAGACCTAGTGTTTCACACTATAAAAGGTGCAAGTCTAAGAGCACCAAAGGATCCATATATGACATATAGATATCTGAATCACATACAGGAGATCATTTCAGAGAGAGAGTTCTCTTTGAGGTGACGTGTGCTACGGAGCTTTGAAAAATCAAAGGGCATAACACCTACTTTCTTCAACATTAGATCATAGTATTTGACCAATAGCTTTGGGGCAAGAGAGCAAGGTTTAATTTAGCGGTCGCTATCCTAAACAGTGGCCCGTAGGCTTAGCTTAGATAGACATAGCATCTTTTATCTTGTTTTCTTATATCATTAGCTTAGATTTACTTGATTCCATGGTATCATTGTATCATATTTCTGTTACATTCTATGATTACTAACAACCTTATCCAGGGAGGCAATCTCAAATAGCTAAATGTGTATTATTGTTTGAATTGCATACAGGGCCACAGGTTCACGAGATATAATTCATGACATATGAGAGCAAGAGGATTCGTCCGAGAGACATACCTAGAGAAGGAGGCATTTGTAAGCCCTCAAAAATTTTTGTGTGCAAAATCGGGAAGCATTTTAGAGCATGCCACCCTTTTGCAAAATGGGACATATCTTCATCCACTTGTAAATCATTGTATCAAGATGGGTATCCCTAAGATAGTCTGACATGTAACTGGGGTTCAATATTAATGAAAGATCCATTATTTGTTATTTCTGTGTAATATGTTTTCTCGTAATTTTTTAGCTTCATTTTTGGTATAGTAATAACATCGCAAGTAGAGTTAAGAGCGGTTTGTGCACCCCGAGATCGCTACATCCTCAAATAAAACCACCCTTGAGAAAGGAATTAAATCACCATACCTCTAAATCTGCCTAAAAAATGATGATCTTTTATAAGTTTCCCAAACCTATCTTGACAAATAATTTTTCTTTCTTTTGTCACTTCAAAAATAGGTTAGCACATCTCTTTTTCTTTCTTAATATAATATCAAATCATCCACTCAAATATAATATCAAATCATCCACTCAAAAACCCTTAAAATTTCTTTTTCTATAATGCAAAAAATACAAATAAATTTGACCACAATACACCTTATTTATCCTTTTTCTAATATTCAAAAATACAAATAAATTTTTCCATAGTACACCTTATTTCTCATTTTTCAATATGCAAAAATACAAATGACTTTGTCCACCATACACCTTATAACTCCCACTAAAATTAAATTAATAATAAAAAATTTGCCCTTACCTCACACAACAAGCCCCCATGAACGCAAAGAGAATCGAACTCACAACCTCTACCAACACAACACCCTAGAAAAATCTAGGTAGCCAGCTTGGTGATCCAAGTGGGCAAAAACAAGGGCTCAACACGAATTACTTCAACACTATATTCGTCTTTTCTCTGCCTCAAAACAAAAACAACAATGATCAGATTTGACCTCAAGACTCCATGTTGCACAGCACCTTAGTGTTGGGTCAATGATCGGTTGGGTTGCCCCAGTGGGTGGAAATAATATTTCAACATCAATATTTAATATCTTCCCTATCCTATATCTATCTGCAAAACAAAATAGTGCTGCTCGAATTCATCCTTGTGACCTCTTGCTCCACAGTGCCTTAGCACTGGCTCAACAATCATCTGGGCTAGCCACCCAAACAAGACCAAATATTTTAGCAATAAATATTTATTTCATTTTTCTCAATACTCTGAAAGACGTGGTATTATTTTCACTTTGAATTTTGCATAAAAGTCATTAGATAGCTTATTTAAAACCTTCCAAAAATGAATATTTTACCCCATATATATGGTTTACCTTCAATATTCAAGGACGTCAATGCATATATAATTTTTCAAATTTATATTACCTCCATGAACTTTGGTGCCTCCTATTTTTCAAAACTTTATATTATAATATTTTAAATATTATAATATTAACTCTTAAATTTTGTCCCATGCAACTTTAAACCTTTTTCCTTCTCTTGGAATATTTAATTCTTTTTGTCCCATGCAACTTAAAACCTTTTTAAACCTTTGTGTCCCAAGCTTTTTTCCTTCTTTATAATATTTAAATTTGACATTTAAATATTATAATCCTTCTCTTAAAAATATTTTCCTTTCTTGGAGATATACCTTACCTTGAATAATTATCCGTTGTTTGCCTTGTCCAACCTTGTAAACTTATCATCCTTGAAGAATATTTTTGCCTTGAATAATATGCACCCTTTGACATCAATGACAAATAAATATTTTCAAAATTCCTATTAAAAAATTTTATAGAGAGAATAAAATTCCAAATTAATATTTGGCTAGAGTATTTCTAGAGGGTTGAAGGAAAACTCGTGAATACTAGGAATCATCATAGATTCATTTCCACTAGTTTTGGGAATAACTAGTAAAGATTATTGATTTTAGAATTCTAGAACTTTGAATGTATCTTCTTACTATTTTCTAATTTTATTTTTGTAGAAAATTAGTTCTCAAAATTTGAGAAGCTTCCTATAATGGATAGAGAAGAATTTCACCTTTGGTTGCTTGAAATTTTATGTGCTTTCCTCATGCAAGGATTAATTATTTGTTGTAGAAAAGTAGACATTGAATATTAAGGAGGTCCAAGAAAGAAGGCCCCATTAAATATTGAGGAGAACCAATAAGGAGGTCCTCATTGAATATTGAATATTGTAGATTGAAGACTACAAATTAAAGTTTGAAGATATCCAAGAAAGAGGTCACATTGAATAATTTACATATTTGGAAGATTGAAGATTGAAGATAGAGAAGGACTACAAAAAAGTCCTATTACATAGTTGAGAAGTAGCAGATTTTTGAGATCCAATAAAGATATCTCATTGCATAATTTCCATAGTTGGAATATTGAAGGAACCAAGGTGTTGAGTGGTGTTTTCACCCGATTGTGAAAGCACACTCTCCGGTAGGATCTGAGTCCAAAAATCCTCTGCTTGCAAAGAAAAGAACTTTCTCCAAGGTTCCTGTTATGCTTAAATAATGTTGTTCAAATGAAATGCCAGGAATATCTTAGGGTTTGCAAGTGGATGTTAACAAGGGGCACTGAGGTTTATCTAATTTGAATTTACAATGGACTCAAAGTGAATAAATCTATTCTAATCTTCAATTCTAATGGATTTTCAATTGCTTATTCAAATACTGTAATTAAACTGTAAGAAATAAAATAAGGATTTGAAAGATAAAGCAAAATAAATAGAAATAAGATTAAACTACAGTCAGAATACTTTCATCAATTCGATGAAACCGAAGATACTGAGGTTTTATGCATGCAACCTAATCTAATGAACCTGCAAACTCGCACAATCCAAATAAATTAGGTGCTGGTTTCTAGGGTTTCTACTGTAATTCCAGACTTAGGCATTCGCATGAAGCAACCAAGCACACTTGCATTAAACTTCACCTAAAAGCCTCGGAAATCTGGAATGAAAGATAAAACATTAAATCATGCATGCACAAAATGACTCCTTCTTTCTCATCAATGAGATGCCAATACTCTGTATTTTATATTAAATGATATGTCAATTACATTCAAAGAATGTTCCAGGCAAAAATATTCCAGAACAAAAAAGAAGGAAATTGCCCAAGTGCAAGCCCAGAATAGCACGAAGCTCTTGTCTCTGCAACTCTGCAATCGGCAATTTCCAACCCTTCCTTCAATCTGCGCTTCTGGATTTATCCTGTCTAGCGTGGCTCTTCGATTCTCCCTGGTCGCTTCGCTTCACCTTCCTGCATGTGACCTTTCGAATTCCCACCTTTTCCTTGTCTTTATTCCATGTTTAACGCCGAAACGCCTAAAATCCTCCGTTGCATGTAACGCCTCTGCAAACCTGACACCTGCATGCCACGTGTCACACGCCCTCTGCGCCTTCTGTAACGCCATTCTATGAAAGTCCCGACAAAAATTGCATGCCGCCTGTTCACCTTCTTGGCCGCGAAAACGCGACATGTCACGAAATCGTGACATGTCGCGATATCGCGACGCTCTTCCCGGCCGTACGTCTTCGGCAGCATCTTGTCGCGATATCGCGACCATTTTTGCTTTTGAACCTTCTTTCCACAAACTGTAGCGAGATCGCTACCATTTCTCCGTCGGGCTTCCTTCTCACCAAGCTGTAGCGAAATCGCTACCATCTCTCCGTCGGGCTTCCTTGGCAACTTTACGTCGCGACATCGTGACCATTATCACTCTCTTGCCTTCTTTCGACAAACCGTCGCGATATCGCTACCGCCTTTATCCCCGAACCTACTTGCCACAAACTGTCATGATATCGCTACCGCTTTCTCTTTCCGTACGCTTTCCCGAAACACGTCACGAAATCGCTACCGCTTTTATGTTCCGTACGCCTTGGCAAAACCTGTCGCGATATCGCGACATTTTTCACCCTCGGACCTTCATGCCGCTTTCTGTCACGATATCGCTACCGCTTTCTTTTTCGTACGCTTTCCCGAAACACGTCACGAAATCGCGACCATTTTCTCCTTCGTATAGTTTGCCAAAACACGTCGCGAAATCGTGACACTTTTCATCGTCCGTACAGTTTGCCAAAACACGTCGCGAAATCGTGACACTTTTCATCATCCGTACGCTTCGGCAAAACACGTCGTGAAATCGTGACACTTTTCATCATCCGTACGCTTCGACAAAACACGTCGTGAAATCGCGACCATTTTCATTCTTTTCCAACGGCATGTCGCGATTTCGCGACACCATTTCTTTTCTTCTCAACGGCATGTCGCGATTTCGCGACACCTTTTCTTTTCTTCTCAGCGACATGTCGCGATTTCGCGACAACTTTCAATTTTTCTTTTCTCTCCTCTTCGGCAGCGATGGAGCTACATGTCGCGATTTCGCGACAACTTTCCTGTTTCCAGCAGCGATGGCGCGACAAGTCGCGATTTCGCGACACTTTCAACACTTAGGCATTTTTCCTCTTTTCTTCAATTTTAGCATCTGGGTCACCGAGATTCTTCTCTGCAAGCCTGCAAAAAGGTGGGTCCCCAATTTTGGGGTGTGTTGTGGATCACCCACAACAAATGGCGACTCTGCTGTCAAATGCTCTTGAGCATTTTAGTAAGAACCCAACCTGAAACATATCAGAAACTCGCAAATATACGTTAGCACATAAGCAAAATAACAAATGCCCAAAGATCAGAAGTACATGAATCATCAGAATCATCAAGTATCAGCTCAGTGTGTGCAATGTGCTTTCATTCCCTATCGTTTGAAATTGATCAACATTCCATTATCAGTTTTGCATGAATGCATATATGGGATGGTGACTGATTTGTGTACCCTAATGAATGTGCAAGGAGATTTTGCTTCCATAAAAGGCATGGTCCTTCTTCTATTACTATGTACAAGCATTCAAGATTGCCAAACCCTCTTAGGATCCACTAATTCATTACCTTATTGTATCCCAAAGTTGGTTATGAGTCCCTACTATCTAGAACCCATGTGCAAGTGAATGTGAAATCAGAACTTTGGGGAATCAGACTCCCAACCAACCGAGATGAGAGTTTAACCCTATCCTTACTATTCTGATTTAGAGTTCATTACCTCACTTTAAGCAAAATAATTAAACCAGTTATGGAAGAAATGGTCATGCTAGTCTAACCCTCTAGACAATCAGTGGTCTTGTTTTTTAGGCAAGACATGATGCCATGCATGGGCATATCTAACCCCACAATCCAAAACTTATCTCCATTTCTTTGGACCTTGGGGATGACTACCCATCCCTTGCAGAGGACAAGTAGTACGATCCTTACAATCCAAAATAAAGATGAGATGGGAAAAATTTATTTATTATTTTATTTTTATTTTATTTTACTTCTTGGACCTTGGGGATGACTACCCATCCTGGCTAGGGACATGTAGTACGATCCTTACAATCCAAACTTTAGATGAGAAATATTAATTTTGTTGCTTAGACCTTGGGGATGACTACCCATCCTTTGTAGAGGACAAATAGTACGATCCTTACAATCCAAGACTTATTATGAAATGAGACATAAGAGCTTTGGGGAATCGGATTCTCAACCAACCGAGATGAGAATTTATACCCTATCCTTACTACTCCATGTGGGTCAAATCAAAGCTTTGGGGAATTGGATCCTCAACCTAAGTTTGATGAGGATTTAACCCTATCCTTACTACTCTGATTTTAGGCTTTAAGCTCTATGGAAGTGGTCAAAACCATTGTTTTAAGGATCATGTTGCATAAATAGGATAGACATGAAATACTTCTTTCGCCCAACCTTTTCCTCCAAGTTAGGTTTTGATCATTTTGCTCAAGATCCTTTTTAATGTATGAGACGTGCTTGGTTCTAGATATCTCAAGACTCAGTTTCCAACCTTAGGAGCTACTTACATATATGTTATAACACAACCCTAAGAGGATTTGACATACTTTAATGGCTTGTACCTAAGATGCATATGTAACTAAGATGAGATGTATGTAAGGTGAGATGGAACATGAATGCATTATTTCTTGAATTACAAATGGAATGAATTGTCATGCAAAACTGATTCTTTCATGCATCACAAAATCAAACAATATTATTAAACTGTTTGTGTTACTTGTGGAGCTTTTACAAGACAATTCCAATATTTCATATTCTCCTAACCTTAAGCATAAGTTGACATCTCAATTTTATTTTATTTTATTTTATTTTTTATTTTTTTATAAAAACAAACAAAGCATGCCAATTGAAATCAAACACACAACTTAAATCATGATTAAACTAAGGATCCAAAAAATAAAATTTGAAAAACACAAACGAAAACCAAAACCCAAACACAATCCCAAAAACAAAAACTTGAAAGCCCACACCAAAAAAAACAAAAATTATATACACTATTGTACAAGATGATGCCAAGCTTGGACTATTACTTTCCTGGATCCCAAACATGATTAGAATATATCAAAAAACATATGACACAATACACATGCCAAATTTTGTAGGAATCCAACAACAATAAGATCAAACCGAGCAATGCAACAAATTTCAACTTGCCATGCTCACCATTCCACTTTGATTTAGTTCTATTACCAACATCATAGGTGAGATTCAAATCAAATTGGTTAGACAATAGTTGATATTCAATTTTATCTTGTCTATTCTTTAAAGTGCAAGTTTCATCGTTCCCTTCATGATTTAGAAGTAGGCTTTCTTTTTCAAATGTGAGATGTTGCAAACAAGAGCCTATTTCTAAAAATCTTGACTTCAAATCATTTTCCAGGATTTTAAAGCAATCAAAATCATTCAAAACTTGACAAGCATCAACAAAGTTTGGCATTTCCTCATTAATGATGTTAGCATCCAAAGGGACATCATGTGACCTATCACTTGAAATTTTTGTAGCTACTACCAAAGGTACAGATTTCCCCTTGTCATCCATACTCAACCCATCATGATTAAAATTTATCGTAACTTGATGAGTATTAGTAGCCTTTTCTTTTTTCTCTTTGTCTTCTTCATCATCCAATACCTGTTCAAAAACACCAAAGTTAGGCACCCAATCAAACATGCGTCCATATTTTTCAAAACAAGAGCCTAATTTTTCAAGATATATGTCACGTGACACCTTTCCCTGATCCATGGCTTGAGTTGCCCCAAACTCCATATTTTCATTAGGATCATCAGTAGCATCTAACCCACACCACTTAGGTTTTGTAATTTCATCATTTTGAGATGGCATAGACATTGTAGAAACAATAGGTGGATCAAGATTTTTGATTTCTTGCCCCCCAAGGGGAACAAAAACAATTGATTCTCCTTCTTCATCCATGGTAGTAGAATCATTATCCTTCTCCAACCCTTGATGAGACTCCAAGGCTTCTTCCAAAACATTCTCAGATTGTGCAGGACTTGTAATATCCTCATATGAAAGGGCAATTGTATTATCCTGCATATCAATAGACACATAAACTCCATTAGAAGGTTTGGAGTGAGCATACTCTTCCCAAGAATCATAACAATCATCCTTCAAGATCAAATTGTGATGCTCAACTATTTCTTTATCATCTTTTAATTCATCAACATGTTTCTCATCAAATTTATCTTCTCCTTCCTTAGATGGTTCAATTACTTCCAAAATTGGGTTATTGCTTGCATTCAAATTGATAAGGCTATCATAATCCACATGTGTAACCCATGATTCACGTTTAACATGATTTGGAAGGTGTGAATTTCCTATGCCATTACTTTCAACAATGTCATCCAATGTGTCATCCGAATCAGATTCATCCTCATAGAATTCATCTTTTGGTGAGTCAAGGGTTTCCAATTTATCACATGTTTCCATACGAGTTGGATCTAGTATTCCTCCCTTGCCTAAAATCATATTCCTATGAAAATCATTGAAATTGATTTTAGCAACATCTTTTGAATCAAGATGAGTATTTTGAAGTTGATTCATACTTAAGAAAGATGGTTGATCTTGCAAAGTAGGTTGAGGACTTTGAATTTGATTGAAGCATGGGAATGATTGTTGATTCTGAAATTGATTCACATTTGAACTTGGTTGTGATGGATAAATCATTGGGTGGGTAAAGGAGTTATTAAATGATTGAAGATTACATGATCCAAAACCCACACCATAATTTTGACAACTCCATTGTTGCTCAATTGCCATTGCTTGAGTATAGGCTTGTGACAAAGATGTGATTTGAGGCATCCCTCGCAAATATGTGGACATGGGTGAGTCAAGAGCATTGATGTATATTTGGAGAGCCATTTCTTCTTGAAGAGCATAAAATGTCACTAATTGAGCATATAATCCAAAGAATCTCTCGAGAAAATGACTTCACATTTTCACTTGGTCCTTTTCTAATATAGGCTAACTGATTGTACATGAGGATTGGGTCAACTTGCTTTTTGTTGAATTGATTGAGAAATGTTGCCTCTAGCTGAGCCCAAGAAGTGATAGACCCTAAAGGCAGACTTGTAAACCAATCATATGCCACTTTGTCCAAGGTATAAAGGAACATTTTACACGCAACATCATCATACCAACTCGTCAAGTGATTCACAACAAATTTGAATGCTTGAATATGTTCTTCTGTAGTATTTGTCCCATTAGACAAAAATTGAGGAAGACATCTCTCAAAACCAACGGGCAAATAATGTTGAATTCCCGGTATATTCAATGGGCTACCTGTCATCCACGGTGTAAACATAGCCATTCGTGAATGTTAAAGAATATAACTTTAATAGCAAAAAAAATTCCTTTTATTTTATTTTATTTTTATTATTATTATTATTATTATTTTATATATATATATATATATATATATATATATTTAAAAAAAAAAATCAAATTAAATCATATTATTCCTGTATGAACCTGCAAAGCGTTAAGAACAGTGCATAGCAATCATAATAAAATAAACCGCTTCAGCCCTCCTTGACGAAACTCTCGATTATCATCAAGAAAACGACTTGCTTAGTTTTATTCTTGGGAGTGCCAGTAAGGTCGTGAAAAATGGTTTCCCCGGTTGTTTGGGACCTGGTTGCAATACGCCGTGGTGGGTCCAGCCTGCCCAATGAAACCCTCGGCTATTTCGAAGAAAACCTGCAATAAAAATAGAATTGCAGTTTAGCCGTAAATGATTTCACGATTAAATCAAAAACAAAATATTCAGATATGAAAATCAAAATAGATAAACCAATTCAGGCCCTCCTTCTAGCGCCAATCTGTTGAGTGGTGTTTTCACCCGATTGTGAAAGCACACTCT
The DNA here is from genome assembly GCA_028583015.1 of Wollemia nobilis. Taxonomy (NCBI): domain Eukaryota; kingdom Viridiplantae; phylum Streptophyta; class Pinopsida; order Araucariales; family Araucariaceae; genus Wollemia; species Wollemia nobilis. Next base: position 393,515 of record JAQPPZ010016791.1, read on the forward strand.
CCGATAGGATCTGAGTCCAAAAATCCTCTGCTTGCAAAGAAAAGAACTTTCTCCAAGGTTCCTGTTATGCTTAAATAATGTTGTTCAAATGAAATGCCAGGAATATCTTAGGGTTTGCAAGTGGATGTTAACAAGGGGCACTGGGGTTTATCTAATTTGAATTTACAATGGACTCAAAGTGAATAAATCTATTCTAATCTTCAATTCTAATGGATTTTCAATTGCTTATTCAAAATACTGTAACTAAACTGTAAGAAATAAAATAAGGATTTGAAAGATAAAGCAAAATAAATAGAAATAAGATTAAACTACAGTCAGAATACTTTCATCAATTCGATGAAACCGAAGATATTGAGGTTTTATGCATGCAACCTAATCTAATGAACTTGCAAACTCGCACAATCCAAATAAATTAGGTGCTGGTTTCTAGGGTTTCTACTGTAATTCCAGACTTAGGCATTCGCATGAAGCAACCAAGCACACTTGCATTAAACTTCACCTAAAAGCCTCAGAAATCTGGAATGAAAGATAAAACATTAAATCATGCATGCACAAAATGACTCCTTCTTTCTCATCAATGAGATGCCAATACTCTGTATTTTATATTAAATGATATGTCAATTACATTCAAAGAATGTTCCAGGCAAAAATATTCCAGAACAAAAAAGAAGGAAATTGCCCAAGTGCAAGCCCAGAATAGCACGAAGCTCTTGTCTCTCGCAACTCGCAATCGGCAATTTCCAACCCTTCCTTCAATCTGCGCTTCTGGATTTATCCTGTCTAGCGTGGCTCTTCGATTCTCCCTGGTCGCTTCGCTTCACCTTCCTGCATGTGACCTTTCGAATTCCCACCTTTTCCTTGTCTTTATTCCATGTTTAACGCCGAAACGCCTAAAATCCTCCGTTGCATGTAACGCCTCTGCAAACCTGACACCTGCATGCCACGTGTCACACGCCCTCTGCGCCTTCTGTAACGCCATTCTATGAAAGTCCCGACAAAAATTGCATGCCGCCTGTTCACCTTCTTGGCCGCGAAAACGCGACATGTCGCGAAATCGTGACATGTCGCGATATCGCGACGCTCTTCCCGGCCGTACGTCTTCGGCAGCATCTTGTCGCGATATCGCGACCGTTTTTGCTTTTGAACCTTCTTTCCACAAACTGTAGCGAGATCGCTACCATTTCTCCGTCGGGCTTCCTTCTCACCAAGCTGTAGCGAAATCGCTACCATCTCTCCGTCGGGCTTCCTTGGCAACTTTACGTCGCGACATCGCGACCATTATCACTCTCTTGCCTTCTTTCGACAAACCGTCGTGATATCGCTACCGCCTTTATCCCCGAACCTGCTTGCCACAAACTGTCACGATATCGCTACCGCTTTCTCTTTTCGTACGCTTTCCTGAAACACGTCGCGAAATCGCTACCGCTTTTATGTTCCGTACGCCTTGGCAAAACCTGTCGCGATATCGCGACGTTTTTCACCCTCGGACCTTCATGCCGCTTTCTGTCATGATATCGCTACCACTTTATTTTTCGTACGCTTTCCCAAAACACGTCACGAAATCGCGACCATTTTCTCCGTACAGTTTTCCAAAACACGTCACGAAATCGCGACACTTTTCATCATCCGTACAGTTTGCCAAAACACGTCACGAAATCGTGACACTTTTCATCATCCGTACGCTTCGGCAAAACACGTCGCAAAATCGTGACACTTTTCATCAACTCTTTCAACCTCGCGAAATCGTGACCATTTTCATTCTTTTCCAATGGCATGTCGCGATTTCGCGACACCATTTCCTTTCTTCTCAACAGCATGTCGCGATTTCACGACACCTTTTCTTTTCTTCTCAGCGACATGTCGCGATTTCATGACAACTTTCAATTTTTCTTTTCTCTCCTCTTCGGCAGCGATGGAGCTACATGTCGCGATTTCGTGACAACTTTCCTGTTTCCAGCAGCGATGGCGCGACAAGTCGCGATTTCGCGACATGTTTCAACACTTAGGCATTTTTCCTCTTTTCTTCAATTTTAGCATCTGGGTCACCGAGATTCTTCTCTGCAAGCCTGCAAAAAGGTGGGTCCCCAATTTTGGGGTGTGTTGTGGATCACCCACAACACAAGGTAAGGTTTCATTAACAATCTTGATTAAAAGAGTTGAGAAGCTTCTAAATTAGAAGATCCAAGAGAATAGGTCTCAAGAAGATTTTGGAGAAGAAAAAGAAGGCTAGAGAAAGTCTCATTGAAAAGTTGAAGCAATGGCCATTGGAGGAGATTTGAATAAAAGTTCATGATAGAAGATTGCAAGCAGGAGAGGCTCTTGATAAGCAGAATTTGGAATAAGATAATACATTCTTATTTTGTAGGTGGAGCATGCATTTCCTTCATGATGTCCTCATGGGGTGATGAAGTTTTTGGAACCACAATGTAAGCTTGGTATATTAATAGGTGTCCATCCCATGAATACCTGGTGTGTGAATTAGGATCCCTTTGGAGATGTTCTTGAAAAATCTATAAGGATAGGTCCTTTATTACTTCTTGAAGTTGGAGAGACCTGAAGAAGTGAAATTCATGATATCGCCTTAAGGGCATTTACTAGCAATGTATATCAGTTATAAAGCATTCAAAGGAAATATGGCATAAGCATGTAATATACTAAAATGAAGTGAAATAGGCAATACAAATGATCAAAATATCTCTCTATTCATTCATAAGTAGCTTCAAAACCAGATTACAAAATATCCCCTTGAGGGCTTTACAAATTGATACATTTCATTACAATAACCAAGGGAATCTAGTCCCTTGGAAGGAGGCCTCTAAGGCGATAAATAATGGTGTGAAATCCTGCTTCCCACACTCAAGAGCTATTATTGGGATGATAAACTTGTTCATCCTTAGATCCTCCTCTTGCCTAGTATTATTGTTCCTAAAGACAAGGGATTGAAGAGGGATTAGTAGCACCTGCATTATAGAATAAACCCATAAAACCATGAAATAAGAGCATATTCTACAACAATAAAAGGTGATATACATGCATGAAAATAGATCTAAATTAAGCATGAACATGTTATTGATTAATATAAATATAAATAAGAAAATTTGGAAGCAAGATCTAAGGTGAAACTATGTAGAAATAGTGACCATTCCTGGGTCATCCAGATAAACTTGTAACATTGGGGATCACAAATCCTACATCAAAACTCTTTCAAATTGCTTAAAATTTGGACCAGAGATCCTTATAGCCATTCCTAAGGGGACTATGGAGGAATTTATTTGAAATTTCAACCTATTTTATGGTTGTCCCTAGGTATGCCATGGATAGACTGCTGATCATCCCCAGGTGGGGCGATCACAAAACTGCCTTAGATTTGTCACCTATGGTTGTGGGAATTGGTCCAGAACTTGGTAAGGGCATTTTTGATAGATGGGGAAAAATAGTTATTAAATTTGGCTGATTTTTTTTTTATGGTTTGAGCCTATTTCCCCTAAAATCACCTTCAAAAGGAAGAGGGTTTCAAGGCCAAGTCAAAGGCATGTTTTGGTTTGCAAATGTGGGTTTCAATTTGGGTAGAATTTCATGGCTTAATTATCCAAATTATCCTCTCTAAAATTGGGATTTTGGAGCTCCTTTTATAGCCCAAGAGGGCACTTAGTTTAAAATAACATCTTTGCCATGCGATGTAGGTGGCGCCATGTCTCCTAATCGTGTCATAGGGTGATTGGGAGAAGGTTACCCCTTTGGGTGCTCCCAATAAACTATCCCACTATCCATTAGTATGTCCCCAATAAATTTATGGTTATTGGATGCACTAATGGTAGTATTAGATTGCTATTTAGTGCATCCTTTGAATTTTTCAAAGGTCTAGTTAGGGGCCATCCCACACAGGGACGGTTGTTGATGGACGTCCCTAGGTGGGACGATCACCAGTAGGAGCCCCAAAACTATCCCAGACTACTAATAACCCTCAAAACTAAGTTTTGGAGGCTTTTTTAAGCCTTTTTCTATCCTAGAGGGGTGCCCAATAGGGCCATATGTTGTCGATAAGAGGGCATATGCAATGTGCTGATTTATGCAATTTAGGTGTCTATAAATACCCCATTTTTGAGATGTGCAATGTGAAACAAATCGTTGAGAAAAAATAGATCACTAAATCATAGAATGATCAAGGTTTTTCATTAACCTAATCAAATCTGGATGCATCCATTATGTAAAAGCGTACATTCTTAGAATTCTTTCTATTGACATAGTCAAAGGATTGATTGCAGGTATACCTTTCAACCATGTTGTAATGAGAGTCTTATGGGGCTTTAGGGCATATTAGTTCTTGGTGCCTAATATTATTGTAAAACTTTACATGGGTCAATTACAAAGGTTTCAAGGAGGTCAAGCCTATTTTAATTTTTCTTCTTATGCTATTTCTTTGCCCCAGCATGGGCTTGAAAATTTACCTTTAGCCAAGATTCTTTTGAATGCATGGAATTTACACTTCTGAGTGTTTAAATGTTGATTCGATTTATGAATTCATTCTTATGACTACCCCCTCAAGTGATGAGTTTATGAGGACATGAAAAATTCTAAAGTGATGAGTCGCTTGAAACATATGACTAAAGTGGGGTAACTCTTTATTTGCCCATGGTACTAAATACCTATTTGGAGGTGATTTTTGAATGTTTTTATGAATAGTTTTGGAGGCAAAAGTCCCAATATCTCATTCCCATTGAGTGGTCCATCCATGGAGGATTTCTTGGAGAGTAAAATAGAGTCTTTTTATGCATCCAAAATTATTATAAGTTTAGTCTAGATCCCTCTCATTTTCTAGCCCATTTTGCCTTGTTTTTGGTGGGTTTTTGGCCCATTTTTTGATATTTTTGATGTTTTTAAGTGTGATTTTCTTGTGGCCATCCCTTGGGGGTACAATAACAACATTAATGACTATACTAGGGTGGTACAGATAGACAATAATGTGCTCATACCATCCAAGGGCGGTCGACTTCCTTGAGAGCTATAAAAGGCCAAAAAGGGCCATTTTAGCTCATTTGTGCATGCTACTTGGAGAATTTGGAGAGGAGAGGAGTAGGAGAGGGAGTTATAAATCAGGGTGCTATAAAAATATCAACCTAAAACATGAGCCAACCAACAAAAACATCATGGGGTGGAGCCGGTGTGAAACGGGCATGGATTACATGCTTCCTCTACCCTATTTTATTGTGTCTTACCATTTTCTACTCTAATTTCATGACTACAACCACACCTATGATTTAAGAAACCCTAGGAGGACTGAAAAACATAAAATTAAACTTTTAGGCATGTTTTATTTGCCAAAAATTAGGGTTAAAAACCATTTTTTTTGTGTTTTGTTTAGGTTTTTAGGGCATTTTCCTTGATTTGGGGGTTGTCCCTGGGTGGGATGGCTACCAAATTAGGGGCTGTCCCTAGGTGGAATGGCTACAAAATTAGGGTCTGTTCCTAGGTGGGACGGCCAAAAACTATGCCAAAAGGATAATTTTTTGTGTTTTTTAAGTGTTTTTATTGCAAAATTTTGCAATTTTAGGGCCTTTTTGACACCCTGATTTGCATGAGCAGATAGTTAGGAGTTGGTATAGGGTACCAAGTCTCTTTTAGGTTACTAGAGACCATTTGAGTGTTGTATACTAGCATTGGCTTGATGCCATCGGTCTAAAGCAAGTTACTCAATTAGATCCCATGGTGGGAGACTATGCCTATCTGGCTGCTTTGATATACCTATGGGACCCTCGCACTAACACTTTCCATTTAGCTACGGGGGAGATTATAGTGACACTAGAGGATGTATATCGAATACTATGTATTCCTATAGAGGGGTGCTAGATAGTATCTTCTTTGATAGAGTTACGAGAGGCCATAGTATGGAGGTACTTCGGAGCCCACTAGGAGGATGTATTGATTAATCTTCCCAATGGAGGGATTCTAGTGACTAGATGGTACCAGGAGGGTGTGTGTAGCATTAGGTACACATTATTAATGACCTTGATTAGCAACATGTTCCTACCCAACTCTTCAAGAGCTAGGTCCCCATAGAACCTAATAGAGCTGGTCTTTACTCTGGTGGATTGCAGAGAGGATGAGCTTATAATTATGGCTTGGGATCCTAATTTATTGGCACAACTATATGATGAGTTGTATGAGATTCACTCACATGGGTAGAAGGGTTTGGGCTACAAATTCCTACTACAGTCTTGGGCTTGATAGCACATTGTAGTAGAGAGACCACAAGGACTACCATGGACCACTACCAGACAAGGATATTGGCTATGAGGAGATATGGAAGAGGTCACAGGAGATAGGACGTAGCTGAATATACGTTGGTGAGCTAGAGGATTATGAATAGGCTTTTGCATGGCTCAGAGTAGCAGACATCGAGTGGAAAACCTACAAGACTTGTCCTGACTAGGAGGAGGCTGAGACACATCTATGCTAATTTTGGAAAGGCATATGGTTGATAGAGCAACATGTAACAGAGTGAGATTAATTCCATTATGATCGTGTGCTACGTTAGTTTGGACTACACCAAGGACTAACCAGGGATCCAATGGTATATCTTCACTGTAGGGATGAGAGGACTCTAGTATGGCCTATGATAGAGGACTTGGGAGATGAGTTAGATCTTGAGGTGGCAGTTTTTGATTTAGCTAATATGAGCACTATAGAGGAGTATGACATGTGGTGGTTCATACAATAGTGGTTGGGGGAGGGACCACTAGGAGGAGATGCAGCTTCCAGGGAAACGAATGCAGCTAGGGGTGCTCCAGGTGAGGATGGTCAGGATGAGTCTCTAGATGATGAGGAGGTAGAAATAGGTGAGAGAGCTATGCATCAGCATGTGTCACTGGACAAGGTGGAGCTGATAGATGTATATAATCTAGTGGGCTTTGATGAAGGATATTTGGGAGATCAGGGTATACAGGCACAACTAGCAACACAAAATGCTACGATTGCAAAGCTACAGAGTGATCGGGAATTACTACAAGTATAGGTATAGAGTGCATAGGTTGAGATGGAGAGGTAGGTAGAAGTGATAGCTACACTTTAGACATAGGTCGATGGACAGGGCCCTTGCTATGGGGATTCCAGTTATGGAGATCTAGCTAGGATTTATGAGGAGATAGCACATATCCAGGGTTTGGTGGTGACCTATTAGACTAGGTGTTGAGAGGAGTGCACCTACATGGATATGATGGAGGATGAGATAGTGCATTGTAAGGGGCACATACCAGATCGGGCATTAGCCATTGGATCACAACGTAGCCAGGGGAGAGGGATGGGACACTCATCTGCTCGGATGAGGGCTCCGAGTACTTCTTAGAGGATGGAGGTATCTAGAGGTAGTAGATCATGGGGTAGTAGGTCTGGGAGCTCACGATGAAATCATATTGAGAGTAGAGGATAGAGTCAAGGTACTGGTCCTGCGTGAACCTGATCAGAGGACTCTGATGGTTCTTTTTGGACTTTTTGGGTTGTGAAGTTTGATGACTCACTTTTATTGTAGCCTACGAGTAGTTTATGGACTATGATTTAGCTTTTTATATTTTACAATATATATATATATATATATATATATATATATATATATATATATATATATATATATATATATATATATGTATGACTTTGATTTTATCATTATGTCATATTTTACTGCTTTATGATGTTATGATGGATATCTAACATAGATGTATGTAGTTATCCGATGATGTGATTCGATGATATGTAGATGTGGATGCTTTATTTATATGATTTTGTAAATTAAAATATGTGCATAAAATAGTCAGTGGCCATCTAAATATTATTGCTAATATTTAACTGGTATCTATCCTAGCTTATGAACATCACTTAATGAACAAAAGTGTAAATGTGTATGATTGGAAGTAATGATTGATTAGATTTAATTTTTTATGATGGATATATGATGACTATTTTATGCATACTATGCTACCACCATATATTGTACAAAATGTATCTTTGTTATTTTCATGTTATTATAACACTTTATTTGATGGAAATTGTAATTTTGACAAACATGTGACAACATGATGTAAAATGGAATGGATAATGTAATGTGATATGATATTATTTGATAGTTTTGAAGAGACTCAAACATTCTAGTTACCTAATCAAAAGTCATATACTAACTATACAAGATCATTTTATAAAGTATGCACCTATTAAGATAACCAAGATAATCAATATCCCTGTGTGTGCACGTGAATTCGTTACCATGGTAACACATAATATTACCCTAGTGCAAATGGGATTTACTCAGCCCATCGGCATTAGATATCATTCTACGAGTCTCATTATCCCGAGTTTTGTACTTAGATAGATTAAAATACTAAGTAGTTTTGATTAAAATAAGCTATCTTATCCACATTCTAACATTGGTCTATATGTAAGCAAGTTGCTTAAGTGACAGACATATCATCATGCGGGAGGCTACCACCATTGACAAGTAGGCTATCCACCAAACCTATAATGAGGATCACCTTATAATTATCTAATGATGAGAATTCTAGGGATTCAAGTTCAAGAATCTCTTCTTTTATTTTAACTTTGACTTTCTCAAGGGAATTTATCATTTTGATTTGGTGAGTAAGGGATTTTAGTAGTGGTGAGAACCACTGTTTCTTTTTGCTTTTTCCTAGTGATAATAATCACTGTTTCTTTTTGCATATTTTTGAAGTGATGATAATCACTGTTTGACTTTTCTCTTTGGGATACTTGCCCCAGTGTAGGGCAAGGGATTTATGGGTAAGGAGGAACTTGTCATTTTATCAATTCTTAGCATCTTTGAACCATTCGCATAGGGGGATGAGCAATATAATATTTTTTCTTAAAGGAACCTAGACCACTTCATAGTTTTCATATTTCCTTGCACTAGACTTGGATTTATTAATGTGAAAACATGTTGGGATTTTGATGTGTACCAAGCATTATCCAAGAAGGTACCTTCTAAAGATCATGATAGCTTTCTCAAAAATTTGAGAAGACAACTAGATATGGCTGAGACCAAAAACTTTAACTATGCTTTACTAACAATGGCTAAGTGACGGGAAACAAACATATAATGTAAAGTGTAAATGTAAATGTAATGTATTATACACAGGTGGTAATATTAACTCATAACAACAATGATTTTAATAGATTTATAGTGCACAGACTTGGTGCTATACATGTATGATCAATTTGGAATGATGCATAATGCAATGATGAGTATGCCTAATGCAATTTATATGAAGTGCAATGAAGCAATATTTTTGTATTTTGATGATTTTATTTTTGAAATTTTTTATATATATGTATATACATGTTGAACAATGGGTTTAATAAACTTCATTGGATATTTTGGGTGACCAAAGGGCTTATATACGTCTTTGGAGCATTTCGAGATGATCTAGGCAATCGTAAATGGCCTAGGAATATTTTATTTTGACCTAGAAAGTTATAGACCACCTAGGGATGTTTGATGGGGACCAAAGGGCTTATATATGCCTTTGGGGATTTTTTTATTGACCTAGATGATCATAGATAGTCAAGGGGTATTTTTATTTGACCTAGATGGTCAAAGACTACTAGGAGCCTTTTGGATGACCTAAATGGTTATTGGCACTATGGAAATGCCATAGACTACCTAGGGACATTTAGTTGTGACCAAAGGGCTTATATATGCCTTTGGAGATTTTAGGGTTGACCTAAATGATCGTAGATAGTCTAGGAGCATTTGTATTTGACCTAGATGGTAATTGATTACTAGGAGCATTTTGGGTGACCTAGATGATCATTGGCACTAAGGAAATGTCTACGACTACCTAGGGACGTTTGGTTGTGACCAAAGGGCTTATAGATGTCTTTGGAGCTTTTAAGGTTGACCTAGACAATTGTAGATAGTCTAGGGTCTTTTTTATTTGACCTAGATGGTCAAAGATTGCTAGGAGCCTTTTAGGTGACCTAGACAATCAGTGACACTTAGAAAGTGTCTACGACTGCCTAGGGGTATTTGGTTGGTGATCTAAGCATGAAATGGTCACAAATGACTTATATTCATGGTTTCAGGATCTTCACTTTCTTCAATGGATGCTAAGCGATAAGTTCTAGGTCTAATTTGGCTTGTGATGATGAATGGACCTAACCAGTTTGCTACAAATTTATCTCACAAATTAGAGGGAAAATTTGAGTTTTGTTGGTTTTATTTTAGAACTAAATTACCTATTTGAAAGTCTCTTTTATGTACTTTCAAGTTGTAAGCTCTCTTAAGATGTTATTGATAAACACATAGATGCTCGAGGGCATTTACACGTCATTCATCAAGCAACGTTAACTAATCTAAATGAGCTTGTCTAGTTGTATCATTGTCAATGAATTCTTGCATGGAAATGCATAGTGACAATATCTCTAACTCTAGAGGCATGATGGATTCAACACCATACACTAGTGAAAATGGAGTTTCCCCAACGAGTGTTCAAATGCTAGTGCAATAAGCCCAAAGGGAAAGAGGTAATTGATTATGCCAATATTTATAATTTTCCTTGATAGTTTTCTTCAAGATGGCTACTACTATCTTATTTTATGCCTCTGCTTGCCCATTGGCTTGCAGATAATAGGGCATGGAAAAGCTATGCTTTATGTTATACTTTGTTGTTAACGCATGCACATCCTTATTTTTAAAGGGTGTTCCATTATCCGATATTATTTTGGATGGAATACCAAAATGACATATGATATTATGTAGCATGAACTCCGCAATGTGAGGTCCAGTCATTGTGGTAAGGGAAATTTCTTCCACCCATTTTGTGAAGTACTCGATTGCCATTATGATAAATGTGTGATGGCCCGATGAGGCAGGTGATATTTTCCCAATTAAATCAAACCCCCATTATGCAAATGGCCAAACCAATTGAATCGGTTGTAAGGCCTATGAAGGTACGTGTGTCAAATTTGCATGATGTTGACACTTCACACACTTCTTAACATAAGCATAGCAATATTGCTCTAAATTTGGACAATAATAGCCCATGCGAAGAATGCGCTTAGTGATGGCCATGCCGCTAAAGTGGCCACCACATATACTATCGTGTGCTTGGGTGATGGCCCAATATGACTCTTGTGATTCTAAGAAACAAAGGAGGATACCTTCATAACTTCGACAATACATTATGTCTCCTAATAAGACATATTTTTTTGCCTTTTTTTGAATGCTCGCTTTGCAACATGCGACAATCCAGGTGGAATATTACCTAGCTTAAGATAATATTTAATCTAGATGGCCCAATATTGCTTTGAAGAAGCCTAAATATTATGAAACATGCTATCCTTTTTATGTTTGTCTCATGCAAAATTGAGAGAAAACTTGGACATATAGCATTGTGCTAGTATCAAAAGGAGTATGATGGAACATATCCCCCTAGTTAGCATTATTCAAATATTGGTGTAGTTGAGAGAACCTTTCATGGGAAGGCTCAATCTAAATCACGTGAACAACTGGTATAGCATTATGCTTTTCATGCTTAGTTGCAGATTGTGCTAGTATTTTTACTTGGATAGTTGTGATATCATCTGAAGGGTCATGTGGGATTAACGACCCTAAGGAAGCCATTGTATCCGTAAAATTATTAGATGAGCGAGGAAGTGCCCCTATATCATACCATTCAAATTTGACTAGGAGTTTGTCCACTAGGGCTTTGTAGGATTGCAAGATAGGACACCTATATTGGAATATCCCTTTAACCTAATTTACTATGAGCAAGGAATCATAAAAAATGGTCAGCTTTGTTATGTTCATGACGATTGTCATTTGAAGTCCTATGATGAGAGCTTCATACTCGAAATTGTTATTAGTACAAGGAAATTTGATTTTAAACAAAAGAGTTATGGGAGCCCCTTGCAATGTGAAAAACATGATACATGCACCACCATCTTACTCACATTTAGAACCATCGAAGAATAGAGTTATGTCTGCATGTGATCCAAGATCAACAGAATTTGGTGATTCTAAGATATGAAATACTCCATCGTCAAGAAGTTCTATATTTAAAAGCTAATCATCCTTTAGAGGAGCCTCAGCTAGTTGATTGAGTATGACATGTCCTTTGATAGATTTTTGTCCAATGAAATCTAGGTCAAATTCCATAAACAACATTATCCATTTTGTTGTGCAACTATTATGTTATGTTTGACTCATCATGTAGCGCAATGAATTTTCTTTAGATACAACATACGTGGTATGATTAAGCATATAATGGCATAGCTTTTTGGTGGTAAATACCACTGCTAAGCATAGCTTCTAAACATATGCATATCTAGTTTCATAGCTGACCAGTGTATGGCTAATGTAATAAGTAGCTTGCTCTTTATGAAATTAATTCTTTTGGGACAACATGGTGCCCAAAGCCAACTCAGTAGTTGAGATGTATAAATAGAATGACACTCCTGGTCATGGTGGAGCCAATACAAGAAATAAATATAGATATTGTTTAATTTAGTAAAAGGCATTTTGATATTCTTTGTCCCAATGAAATGAGACCCCTTGTGTAGCAACCTATTCATGGGTCGACACTTATCCGATAATTGTGCTATAAAGTGTTTTATGGATGCGACCTTTCCTTGCAAACTGCATAGTTGCTTAATGGTTGTGGGGGGAGAAATTTCTAATATTACCTTGACCTTGTTTGGATCTACCTCTATGCCTCTCTTGGATACTATGAATCCCAAAATTTTACCATATGTGACACCAAAGACACACTTTTTCGTATTAAGTCTAACATTGTGCTCTATGAGACGATCTAGGATCTTACACAATACATAGAAATTTTCATGGCGTAATAAATATTTTATCAATAAATCATCCATGTAATATTTCAAAATATTTTACATGTAGTCATGGAAGATATATGGAATGTCTCATTGGTAGGTAGCACCAGTGTTCTTAAGGCCAAAATACATGACATTGTAACAGAATGTCCCAACATGATCTTGTAACAGAATGTCCCCCAAGGCATTGTGAATGTCGTTTTGATTTGGTCTTCTAGATTAATACAAATCTTATTATATCCAGAAAATCCATCCATTAGGGATAGCATTTCATGTCCTATTTTTGCATCTACCAATGCATCGATGTTATGTAAGGGAAATTCATCCTTAGGACTCAATTTGTTAAGATATCGAAATATGGTGCAAATGTGAATCCTCCCATCAGTCTTTTTGATGGGAACCATATTTGAAACCCATGGCAGATAATATACTAAGATGATGATATCAACATTAAACAACTTTTGTAATTCATCTTTCACCATTAAGGCTACTTTTGGGTGCATTTTTTATAACTTTTTCTTAACAGGTTTGATCTTGGGGTCTAATGTAAGATTATGCGTGACTATATTTGGGTCAGTCCTGGAATATCTTTATATGACCAAGAAAAAGCTTTAATCCTTGATTTCAATGCAGTTGTGAAATCATCTTGTTCACTTAGGGAGAGACCTTCCCCTAATTTAATGGTATGGGGATTATCGAGATCTATACTGATATCACTATCAATTTTTGGCTCAATTGATATGTGAGACCCATCCTCCAATTGATGTGGGGTGGGAATTAAGTGAATGTCATCAGTGAGGTTTGCTTCTTCCATAGGAAATTTAGGGTCAACCTCAGCTTGAAAAAACATCCTGAGTAGTTCTTGAAGAAAATTTAAATGGTTGTATCATATTTTCATAAGGCCAAAACTATGAGGGTGATGGAGAAGAATCTCCCTGATCAAAATCAATTATCTCTAAATCAATATGAATTTCTTGGATGGGTTTTTCATATTCACCAATGGTGTTGTTAAATCTATGGAAATCATGTTGATGGATACATGATCTCCTACTCTAGGGTGAGTGGGTATAGAGACCTGATGTTATCCCATAACTCATGGGTGTGGCTCGGGTGGAAGTGGAATAACTAGCGATGGCCTATGCAGAAGAGGGCAAGCCTGCTCTTCATGAGGCAACAACTAGCATCAAATGGGTCCTTGGATGGGGAATTGTACTGCCCAATTTTTTTGTACCCTTACCTTCAAGCTAAAGGATCCATGCCTAGAAGGGGAATGCGAGAAGGATGGGAAAATACCTTAGAAAGAGAGGCCCTTTGAAGGTCGCACCTCTCGGGGGAGGGGTATAAGGGTTTGACGAATGGAGGGGTTCACTAGGAAACTTTGAGTGGCAGTTTCCATGCCTAGGTTGAGAATGGGTTTGATGTGTTCATTTTATGTTCAATCATTCTGATTCCTAGGTTGGCCAAAATGAATCTAAGTTATTCTATATGAAGTTTCTGGTTTATATGAACACAACAAACATAAATGAATCCTAAATATAGAAAATATCTAAAATGGATAAGAGTGCACCTAATTTCTAATGTCTGATGAATATTATGAAGCTTGTAGGAGTCCAGATCATCTCGGTTATGATAGGATCATATGTAATTGTACAAAATCATCCAAATCATAGGAGATCATATGAGATCAGCCAAGATCATCAGCAACCTAACGAATTTTTCAGAAACCTGCAATCATAAAAACAGACACCAAAAACCAAAAATACAATTGCAAGAATAATACAAAATGATAGAAATAAGAATATAAATGCTGAAAAGATAAATCCAGATATCAAATCAAATGGGATGCAATGTTTTAATAATTTATTTTGAATTTTATCATGCAAATATGTTAAATGAGGTGAAATCAAAGATGCAAAACAAAAGTGAATTAATCTAATGCATAATTAAATAAGAAAAATAGATATAGAATGCAAACTCAAGGCTTTGATTGCCCCTAATCTGAACTGTAGTCAAAATCATCTGCAATCATACGAGATCATCGTTGATCTCGACGAGATCGTTCAAAATTGTGGTTGAATCACCTGCGATGATTTGATCTTCCTCTGACTGAAACACAGTGAGATCCTGTAATAAAACTTGAAAACACAAGTGCAAATGATGGGGTATAGGATGTTCTAACACAACAAAACTGAAGTTGTATGGAAATGATCAGCCGGGGGGATAAACTGGGAAAATCCTAAGTTTATTTAGGATTAGGGGGAGGTTAGGAGGTTTGGGATCATCACAATCTAGGAGATATCCAACGTAGGAATCTCCAACTGCGTAGACACGCTTCTGCCCGAGTTGGAGAGGTTGTTGAAACAGAAGCTAATTATGAAAATTTGGTTTTGGGATAAAATCATCTAGACGTTCTATTCCAAAAAAATTCATTCGATTTGAGACGATATCATCATATCGGTGATGATATCGTCCAACGGTCAAAACAACTTCTAAAAATGGCACAAAAAACAAGGTGAGCGGTTAACGGGCAATTTTGGGGTTAAAATTCAATTTTTTTTATCTTTTACTGATGGTTTAACTACGCCAATTTTAGGGTGCTACATTTTTACCCCTATTTAGTGTATTTTCTAAATAAAATGCATTAAATACGAGTTCTTCATGCTTTATGAGAAAGCAAAAATTTATTCCATTTTTTAGATGATGATGCTAGGTTGAATCGTACAACTATTTTCTATGGTGCCTCCTCTGAGCTTTTACCCAAATCGAACGTTTGAGGTAAAAGCGTGGAAAAGAAAAAATTATAAAACTGTTGTTTTTAAATAAAAATAAGAAAAATAGGGTAAAACCCTAATTCATTTTTATTGTTCACTTTCACTGTTTCAGAGCTCTACAGGTGAAATGGTGGAAATGGCACACAGATCGACAGAGGTTCAGTGCGGGTTGTAGATAAGGATCTAAACCTAGTGTACTATGTTTTTAGCTTGATTTTTTTAATTTTTTACTTGAATTTTAATTGTTTTTGGGCATCGTGGCTGTTTTTAGGCCGTCGACGACGTCAGGATGAAATTGTCTCAATTTCGCCGAAATCGTCCCTATATCACCGATTTCATCTGAGGACGAAATCGGAGAAATAGGGGCGATCCCATCCAATAAGGGGTGATCCCCAACATAAAGAATTAGAGATGATTTCATCCTATTAAGGATGATTTAAACAAATTTGATATGATATCGATGAAATCAACGATATAGGGGCAATCCCCAAATTGAAGAATCGGAGATGATTTCGTCCTATTAAGGACGATTTAAATAAATTTGATATGATATCATCCAATAATGGGTGATATCATTTTTTTATGAGATGAAATTGATTTTAATTGATTTTAATGATTCTGTATTAATGATTTTTGTTGTTTTATTGTTTATTTTATAGAGGGGATTTCTAAAGAGTCAAGAGTAGAAATACGAGGATATCAGGGATGAATTAGCCACACTTGATCAGGCCAAGCGAGACAGACTAGTAGAGGTCAGACTGCAGCATGTGGTAGAGATGCCATAAATTCCTATAGACATGGGGCTATTGACAGCCCTAGTAGAGAGATGGTATCCAGAGTCATCCTGCTTCTAGCTACTGATAGGGGAGATGAATCCCACTCTAGAGGATGTGTGGAGGATCTTGAGGATCCCCATACATGGGCAGTTCATGACTCCTTTGACCAATCAGGGCCACGCCATGATGATATTGTGCAGTGACCCAAGATTCACCCTGGAGAAGGGCAAAGTGAACATCAAGGCTTTGAGGCAGATGCCTAGGGCATCTCGATTGACCCAGGTTTTGGTAGGGGTGGTGGATGGCCTTCTTCTATGCCACCAAAGTGGATGCAGGTTACCGTGGCTCCTTTTAGATGTGGTCTACGACATGAGAGACCACAAATACAGGTTTGCTTGGGGTAGCTTTGTATTATCCCACTTGTATAGGATCCTTTATGGAGTTGTATACAAGGGAGGTCAATGTCTGGTGCTGACATCACTACTATAGGTTTGGTTCTGGGAACACATTATGGTGTGGATGTCGATAGGGCTTCCAATGATAGGAGTTGCCTGGGAAAGACCTCAAGTTTTCTATTGGTGGCTCCAGAGAGGGTCACAGTAGCGGATAGATCTATCGATGTCCCAGAGGTTGCTAAATGACCTCATCCTAGATCAAATCACCTGGAGACCATGGAGAGAGCATCCAGGGTTGGTAGAGGATGGATAGGAGTTGGATCACATCAGGCGAGTCATCTGGTTGAGGACAAAGTAGGGATAGGTAGAGCTCCACTGCTATAACCGAGTTTTGAGGTAGTTTGATCTACAACAGGGGATCCCTTCTCTTAGGGATTATGAGTACTCCTAGACTGTACAAGATAATACCACATTGAGCGGGGCTCTAGACATGTAGTGGTTCTAGAGTCATGACACTGATTATGGCCCAATTCAGCCAGTGGATGGAGATAACATAGGGGTAGCAGACGGGTATGATGCTTGGTATTTAGGCATCCACCCTCCTCAAATTACAAGGGTATATGTTTCGATGCACGTTGTAGTGCAACGGATGGAGAGGTGATGCCAAGATTCCATCGATGCAATGAGGGGTCACGGGGGGAGGGATCAACAATGGCCTCCTCAGGAGAGATGTTGGATAGTACCACAGGCTTTGGAGAGACAGCAACATCCAGATAGGAGGGAGAAACTCCCTTCTCAGTAGAGGGATAGGCCACCATCGCTCGATAAGGGCAAGGGTGTTAAGGTGGGGGAGAGCAACTAGATGGTAGCTCTCTAGGTGGAGAATGCCCACCTACGAGCTCAGGTACAGAATCTTTAGGATGAGGTGACATGGCTCAGGGCTCAGAGCGGAGGGGTGAGCATTCTGGAGCTGGCATGGGCTGTTGCATAGATCGCGTTCTACCAAGGGTTGTACTATCATGTGGTTCCAGAGGAGTATATGATACCAAAACTAGCCAACATTGTGGAGCCGATCAGGATGGGGTCATCGAGGACATCATCATGATCAACATCAAGGACTCATGATACAACACAAAATTCGATGGGACCACCTCCTCCACCTCAGGGCAAGAGATGATATGAGGTTCATAGCTCAAGGGCTTCTTGAGACTAGCTGCTCATTGTACATAGACCATATATTTTTGAGAGGATTAAGCATGCCAAGGTATATATTATGGCATACCAATCTGTTTTGATATGATGTATAGACTTCTTGATATATATATATATATATATATATATATATAAAAAAAATATATTATATATATATATATATATATATATATATATGTTCTATTTGTGATATGACTTGCGTATATGTTTTATGATGCTTTAATATTTGTTGTTTGACTATTCATGTAATTATGTCGTTGAAAATATTATAATTTTATGTCATGCTATAAAATTAAATGAAATAATCTGATGTAAACAAATTGGTTGTTGTGGTATGATTTGATGAAAAATAAAGTGACTTCTAACAATAATTTCAAAGGATATTGTCACTATTACATGACCATTTCATGGAGTCACCGCTCGCTAGGTCATCAAGCTAATCCCGGTATGAGAGAAATATTGCTAAAAGTAAAAGGGTACTTAAGAGACTTTCTTAAGACTTTGTGTTGTGATGATGAAAAATGATGATGATGAAAAATGATGATGGTAATGATTTGTTTTCAGATTTCCATAAAAATATTATGCATGAAATATTAAAATATGATTTTTGCTAGGCATAAAATTCCTAAGTGTGATAGAAATTTGAACAATTGCCTAGGAATTATACCATCGTCGTAAAACTGAATGTTGACATAATGAAATGAAATAGAAAAGTTTTCATTCTTTTTAAAGCACAATTGTGTAACATAATGATTTAAGCCATATGCTTTTATGGATTAAATAAATGGGAGATAAAATTAGAATGATGGCTTGCGCTAGGCATAGAATTTTAGGTATTGACTTATACCATCATCGTGAAATCCAAAGAAGAAATTGATGTAATAGTTTTATTGTATAGTTGATTTTTGATTTTGAGATAAAAAATATAAAAATGAGGACTTGCACTAGGCATAAATTCCAATTTAGGTTTAGGAACTATACCATCGTTGTGAAAGTCAAAAATATATAAATGTGACTTTATTGCTAGATTTTTTAACATGCTTTGAAAGAAATTTTGGATTTTTGAAAAAATGTATTTAATTGTTTTTACGCTAAGCCAATATTCTCAAGTAAGAAAATCAAATTATTCCAAAATATTTGCATAAATATTTTAAATTATCTCAAAGATAAAATTTAGATTTATAAGGAACCCCATGTGCATATGTGAGTTCATTGCCGATCTTGATCTATCATAATGATACAAAATATCTCAAACACAAATGTGTGTGCAATTGTATTGTTCATTTACCAATTTTGAGTAAGATAATTTGATACAAGTAATTTGAATTAACCAAATGAGTGTTCTTTGACCATGATTTATATGCATCTAATCGTACCAGACTACTATGTAAGTCGGGTCATCAAGAGCTAGCTGATCCATGAGCGGACATAGGTCTGTAAAAAAGAAGGTTGCTAATGTGACAGACATATCACCATGCTAGGAGTTACCCAAGGCCAAGCAGGTTGGGTACAAATCACCTGTTATGGGGCTTACCTCACAATTTTCAAATAATTGAGAATTCTAGGGATTCAAGCTCATTCACCCTTATTTTATTTCAAAGGGTAGGGGAAGGGATTTATTGCTTTTTGCTTTTTATTTTCTTTTTCTCTTTTTTTTTTTGTATTTTTGCTTGAAACTGAGATAATGCTGAAATATTGCTGAGATGGTACAAAATGATACTGAAACAATGCTTCTTTTTCTCATGATTTTTCTTGACTTTCCTTTTTTTTTTCTTTCTATACTAGGGATACTTGCTCGGATTGGCTATAGAGCAAGGGATTTTTATTCTGGGCAGGGGTGAGCTTGTCCTTTTGTCAATTCTCAAAGATTCTAGACCATGTGCATGATAGGATAGAAGGGGAGACTTTTCACTCAAGAGACAACTTCTACTGTGTAGCATCGCTTTGAATTTGCAATGAAGTCATTTTAATGTGAAAAGGTGTACTTGGTTCAAGTAAATAACAAGATCAGTTCGCTATGCTCAAAACTTTATTTAATTCAACTGTGGACTTTGATATAAGAGAGATTAATAATCATGCCAAATAAGATCAAGATATTTATTCTTGTTAGTGTGAAAGTGAGGGATTCCAAATAAATGCTAATTTATCCAAAATAACTAAAAATATAATTGCAATAATTCAAGAATTGATAGGTGCAAAATAGAAAATGTTTTTGAGGATTTTGATGATTTTTATTTTTTTATATTTTGATTTTAATTTATGAATTGAGAGAATACATAATGTTACTATTTTTTTGAAATTTTTATATGAATTACTAATATGAGACAATATGTATAATATATACAGTGACGAGATTACTAGATTTATGCATAATAGCGCTTAAGATGCATAATGTTCATAGGTTCTTTAAGATATTTACCATATAAGGTAGCTAATCTATATGTCCACGATCCAAATTTAGCAGTGATAATATATGGCCCAAGCTAGTTAGGCTCAAATTTACCTTTAAGTTGTTTAGTTGCATTAGTATTTTTTTTATTTTCTTTTAAGACGAGGTCATCGATCTCAAAGGATCAATTATGAAATTTCTTGAGATATGCTCGTTTGAGCTTGTTCTGGTAGGCACGAAGATGCTCCAAAGCATTAATGCACTTCTCATATAGGAGTTCCAACTGACTAAATTTTCCAGCATGATATTCATCTCCTACTTCAGTATCTTGAAGTAGCAGACCCAAAGAAGGAACTTATAATTCAAAGGTAAAAATAGCTTCAGCGCCATAAACCAAAAAAAAAGGTGAAGTGCCCATGGGAGTACGAATGCTAGTTCGATAAGCCTACAAAGCAAGATATAATTGAATGTGCCAATCACGACCAGATTTATTGACCAGTTCTTTGAGGATTTTAATTAATGTTTTATTAGATGATTCTGCTTGGCAATTACCCTAAGGATAATAGGGAGTGGACCAACGATGTTGAATTTTATATTTTTGACATAGTTTCTTTACATATTTATTTTTGAAACAAGTTCCATTATCTGAGATGAGATTTGCAAGAATTTCGAACCTACAAATAATTTGATTAAAAATAAATTTGGAAACTTGAGTTCCAGTGCAAGAATCTAAGGGCATAGCTTCAACCCACTTCATAAAATACTTGGTGGCGGTTATGATGAATTTGTGTCCATCAGATGACATAGGATTGATTTTTTTGATGATGTCTAAGCCCCATTTTGAAAAGGGCCAAGGAGATGAAATAGCCTGCAGTTCTTATGCAGGTGCATGGACAAGGTTAGTGTGTTTCTAGCACTTGTCGCAATGGCACACGTAATCATGTGCATCATTATCCATGGTAGGCCAAAAATATCCTATCCTAAGGATATTATTAGCAATGGCACTACCACTAAAGTGTCCCCCACAAGATCCATCATGGGCTTCACTCAAAGCTGATCTAGATTCTTCTAGATTCAAACATCTTAGTAGGATACCTTCAAAAGATCTCCTATATAAGGTATTTCCAATTATGACGAAGCGACTTGCTCATATATGTAATAACCGACACTGGTTTCTATTAAAAGCTTCAGGGAAGGTCCCATTTTGAATAAAATTGAGAATATCAGTGTACCAAAGTTTAGGAGTAGTTTCATTGATTAGAAATATGTCCAAAGGTTCCAAGCATGATTTAATTAAAGCAGGTTCCTAGAGTCGATGAATAATAATGGTAGCATATTCGTCATCTAACTCCAAGGGTAAAAGAGATGCAGCTACGGCCATGGCATCAGCCGCACGATTGCTAGTTCTAGGAATAGCTTCCAAGGTAATTTTATCAAATAAAGATATTAATTGTAATACATATACTTTATATGGGCACAATTTATCATCTCTAGTCTAATAAACATTGTTAATTTGATTTATAACAAGTTGAGAATCATCGAAAACTAATAGATGTTTAATTTTTAGTGCCAGGGCTGCTCGTAATCCAAGGATGAGAGCCTCATATTCAATAGTGTTATTAGTACATGCAAACATTAATTTAAAGGATAGAGGTATGAGATATTTCTGTGGAGATATCAAAATAATACCTGCACCAGTGTTAGGACCCTCCTAACATATTATAATTATATATTTATTAGGGGTGCATCTTTCCAATCACACCCCATCCTTCATATTTATGCACATCACCATATTCATTTTAGAACATCAATCAAATATATATTCATTTGCATTTCATTGGGTGGTCTTCCTCCAATTTAACAGTGATTCTTTATAACAGTGATTCATTTCTTATTTCTGCATTTTACCTTATCCCTCCGATCGGTATCCTAACATTTGGATCAGAGCCATCATCCGCCTGCCACTGTTTACCCTCCGCTGCCATACTCCAACGAATGCCACAAAATTTTTTTTCCATTCACCCTTCAACTGCATCCGTCCTGCTCATAGAACGAACAATTGAAATTTTTATATCTATTAATTGGTTTTCCAATTTAATATCAACTACGATTCCTTAAAAAAAAAAAAAAAAGATGTTCCTGTCGTCCCGCTCTTGCCGTCATCACAGTCCGCCCCGCTCCTACCGTCATCACAGTCCGCCCCGCTCCTGCCGCCATCACCCGAGCTTTACCAAAGCTTCGCCCACCTCCGTCCAGCTATCAGAGCAGTTGCGATCCAACAAGATCCAAGCTTCCGCCCTGACAGTGAACCAACACCCTTTACAGATCTCAAATCGTTCTCAAAATATTCATTGCTATCGATCCGTGTCGATCCTTATTATTATCCGTGTGCGGTAGTTGTGAACCAAATTTACAAATTCTATCTCTTCAACAGTAGAGATACCATTCAAAAAGTTTGCCAAAGAATAGCCCAGCCTCGCTGCCAAGGAACGAGGGAAGTGACAAAAGCACCCCGGCCTCGTTGTCGAGGAACGAAGGAATTGACAAGTTTTCTGATAGCTTGAACTCGATCCGCCACAACACAGAAAACTCAGGCGTGTTCATTCAACCTACAGGCGGCTCCTTGTACAAATCGTTGTTTTTGACGACTGTAGAGACATTCTAGCGGCAGAAAAGAATAGTCGATCTAGTAAAATTACCACTTGAATCTTGCAAAAAACCGGCCAAGAAATTCTTCCATAAGCAATAATTTTTTTTTAATTACTATGCAAACTGATTTGGGAGAAGGCGATAGTGAGAAATAGGTTTAAAAAATTCACCTGTAGTGTTTCCAAAGGCCTGTCAAAATTCCGGCGTAGTAAATTAATTAAAGGCTAAGGTTTTTTTAATATTTTTGACGTCGAAAAAATATTTCGATCGGGACTCTATCGTCGACGCGCGAAATGAGCTAAGTTTAAAAAAAAAAAAATATATATATATATATATATATATATATATATATATATATATTATGGATTAAAATCCCACATTCACGGCACAAGTATTTCAGTGGGGTTTAAAAACAAAGGGGCACAATTATTTGGTTGTGACTATCACCGGTAGTCACGTGCCCGTGGAGTTTGCCTATCGCCGCTCCACCCCCGCTCGGTCCTCACTCTCTCGTCGCCATTGCTTCACTTGACACTGCGCTCCATGCGTCGCCCTCACGCATTGCCTAGCCTGCCTACCGCCTCGGTTTCCCTCCGCCACCCTGCCTCGTCTGTCATTACTCGTCTTCATCAGTTCCCCTCTACCGTAGTTCTAACCTGTCAAAACAACAAAATACAGAGTAACTCAGGAATTTAATAGAATTTAAAACTATTAAGGGCAGTCGCCCAAAATTTTTATCAAAAAGTGCTCCTCAATTTGACAAAAAAAAAAATTTGAAAATAATTTTTGAAACACTTTTACAAATTGACAAAAACAAAAAGTTGAAAATAATTTTTTTTGGATATTGTAAAAACAACTTTTACAAAATTTGACAAAATAAGCAACTTTTTGCAAAAGTTGCTGACAACTTTTAAATCTTGCACTTTTCACCAATTCTTGTCAATATTGAGATTATAAAATCTCCAAAACCTAACCAAAATGGCCGATGGAAGAATATATCATGATACCAACCTAATTTTGCTACTTAATCTCGCCCACCTACATCAAATCACATCAGTGCATTTATATAAAATTCAATTCCAGGATATCGCCAATCGCATCACAGGGTTGGATGAATCAGTCCTCATAAGTGGGTTCATCAATGGATTGAAAGAAGAAATTAGAGTGAATATCATGATGTACACTCCTCGCACCCTATAGGAAGCCATTGGATTAGCCTTGTTAGCCGACGATACATTCAATGTTCAACATCAACATGGAGAGCAACCTATTGATAAATCGATATTCATGCACACTATTCCAAAACACAAACCCTTGCCAGTTAAGTATCTTAGCCTACAATAAATGGAGGAGCGACGAGAGAAAGACCTTTGCTATACTTGTGATGAGCAATTTGGGCCCCTTCATTATTGTGCTACACAAACATTGTATTTATTGCATAAAGTTGATCCTTGTCTCTCCATAGAGCAAGCAGATGAGGTAGTTGTGTCCGAAGTGACCAGTACACCTACTCACATCAATGAAGAAGGCAAGGAATATGTGCATGACATGACCAAAGCACCTGACCATAACAATGAAGGAAATGAGGTCAATTTGTCGAAAGTGCTCGATGCACCACGAAACAATGAGGTAGACATCCATGTAGTAAATAATGAAGGTGAGACATACACTCTCAATGAACTACACACAAGTTCATCACCAATAGTGAGTTCTCATCGTATAGGCAGCCTGATTGAGAAAGGAGGCCAAATAGTGAGTGCACCTTTATTTTCCCTTCATTCTACACAGGAAGAATCGGCTAAAGCGAAAGCCTACCGTCATCACAATTCTCCTAAGGAAAATTTTACTATTTTTCCTGGAAATCCCCCACTAACACTCCAACCTTCATGATATCCTTGCCTTCAAAAAAGTGACATCAAGATAGTACAAGAAATTGTGCAAATTCAACTTGGAAAATAGGCAACGAATCTCCTTTGAGCTTTGAGGACAAAGCTCTTTTAAGGAGGGTGGCATGTTAGGACCCTCCTAACATATTATAATTATATATTTATTAGGGTTGCATCTTTCCAATCACCCCATACTTCATATTTATGCACATCACCATATTCATTTTAGAACATCAATCAAATATATATTCATTTACATTTCATTGGGTGGTCTTCCTCCAATTTAACAGCGATTCTTTATAACAGTGATTCATTTCTTATTTTTGCATTTTACCTTATCCCTCCGATCGGTATCCTAACAACCAGCCCCACTCATGAATTGGGCTCCATCAAAGTATAAGGACCATTACTATGAATAATCTGCCTCTAGTTTAAGGCATTCGTCAGGAAACTCAATGACGAGGGGATGGGTGGATTCTAAGGGTGTAGCAGCTAATTGATCTACTATGATTTGACCCTTAATAGACTTATGTCCTATAAACATGAGTTCAAAATCGCTTAGCACAAGAACCCACTTTGTTGTGCAACTATATAAATAATGCCGACTCATGAGATACCACAAGGGATCAGATTTAGCAATAACGTATGTTTTCTGACTGAACATATAATGGCATAGTTTCTATGTAGAAAATATGACTGCTAGACATAACTTCTCTAATGTTGTGTAGTGGGTTTCATAACTAATTAATGTTATGCTAATGTAATAATTAGCATGCTCTCTTTTCTCATCATCAAGTTGAGCTAACATAGCTCCTAAAGCAAAATTTGAAGCAAAAATATACAAGATAAATGGGCGATCAGGTTTAGGTGGTGAAAGTATAGGTGGGTTAAGAAGATATTGTTTGAGGAGTTCAAATGCTTCCTAAAATTCATCGTCCCAATGGAAAGAGACATCCTTCTTAAGAATCTTAAGAAAGGGTCTAGTTTTATCCACCAGCTTATCGATGAAGCGACGGATAGCTTGAATCTTACCTTGTAGACTTCATAATTTAGATATATTTGTAGGTGTGAGCACATCAGTGATAGCCGTAATCTTGAGAGGGTCAATTTTGATGCCATGTAAAGAAAATATAACCCCTAATAATTTACCTGACTTAACTCTGAATATACATTTGGCTAGATTCAATTGGATAAGATATTCCCTTAACCGATCAAATATTTTTCTCAAGTCATCTAAATGGTCATCTTATTCAATAGAATGAGCTATAATGTCATCTACATAATCGTGTAGTATATCATGCATCATATCATGAAATATATAAGTCATGGCTCATTGATAGGTTGCACCTACATTCTTCAACCCGAATGGCATCACTTTCCAACAGAAAGTCCCCCAAGGGGTAATAAAGGCTATTTTAGCCTGATCTTCAGGAGCTATCTTGATCTGATTATAACCAGAAAATCCATCCATTAAGGATATCATTCCACTACCAATAGTAAAATCAATGATCTGATCCATATTGGGAAGGGTAAAATCGCATTTAGGGCATGCAACATTAATATCTCTAAAGTCTGTAGAAACCCTAACCTTAGTAGTTTCTTTCTCAGTTACTGGAACTACATTTTAGATCCATTCAGCTAATCAATGGCTTGTATAAAAATAACATTCGGGAGTTTTTCTAACTCCATTTTGACTAGTAAGGCCACTTTAGGATGCATTTTTCTAAGTTTTTGTTTAACAAGTTTAGCATCCGGGCTCTGAGAAATCGGCTCCTCATGGCTGCTGTGACTGAGTTTTCAAATCGGTTTTTGAAACTGGCAACTGTGACAGGGTCAACCGTGGAAACATTCATTTAATGCACCGCTCGAGTGTCCCTGGATTCTGGATGCTGTGCTTGAGTGATCGCTATGCCCGTCGGGTTTTACTCCGAGGACTGTTACGTCCCTTTCGTTTGCCAAGAATAGTCAGCGGACCTATCGGGCAAGAAAGGGGGTACTTATGAGGGGCCTTCGATCACCTTGGGAAGCTGCTCGCCTTGGAACGTGGGCCCGAAAGTGCTTCGCTACATATCTACCTCGCCAAGGTCTTGGGCCGAAGTAGATTATCCTTTTGATTTGTCCTTCGCAAAATAATGCTTCGCATAAACTTCTTCGGGGATGATGATTGCCGATCGGGTTCCATCTTTGAAATGGGCCTTTTGTCCTTCGCTGGTAAAACTGCTTTGGCTGGAAAATGTTTCGGCCCGATTCTCTCTCAAAACTATGGTTCAGGGCATATCCTCCCGAAGCACTCTTGTTTTCGACACATTGTCATTTTGCTTCGGGCGCCACTGCTTCGGGTGAAAACTGGCCGAAGTAGGTGTTGGAAATACTTCGGGCCCGAAGTAGTTTCCTTGCCTTGGCTGATTTGGGTTATGCTCTCCTCCTTCGGCGAAGTCGTTTGGGTACTGCTTCGCAAAACTTCCACCCGAAGCGGCTTCTGAAAATGCTTCGGGTGCGAAGCGTTGTCTTTGCATTTTCTTCGACAAAATTACTTTGCAAGGTTTTCGCCCGAAGTGGTGATGAAAAGTGCTTCGGGCCCGAAGCTCTTTTCACATTCTCCTCCTTTTCTCTCGACGAAGCTGTTTTCCTTGGCCTATTTGGTAGCGAAGCTCTTTCTTCTTCATTTTATAAAGGGGCGATAGGGAGAGTCAAAATTGCTGCAACTTAAAATAAAAGAAAAACTTTTAACAAGGAAATATTATACAAAATTCTACTATCTTCTACCCCTTGTATAATGTGACAAAAAGTGTCAACATTCTTGGCGGCTCGCGGGGTGACGAGCTTGCCTCGGCAAAAGAACCCTTTAGCCCTGATCCATTGGGCTATGGAGTCACTGATCTTCTCCGGACCCTACTTCTGCGGTCTGTCCCTCCTCTTGTTCTTCTTCTTCTCCTTCTTCTTCTTCTTCCTCCTCTGGCACGGCTTCTGGCTGAGGCGATGGTTCGAGGCGATCACGGATGCGCTTCATCATTTTTCGGACATGGGTCCAGGCACTCTTTTGAAATGGTTCTTGATCCTGTAATGCCTTTACCAAAACGTGAAACCGATCAATTTTCCCGATGTCGGCATGCTTGGCCCTGGTGAACAGATCGTCTAGGCAAGCCTTGATCTTACAGTATCTCAAGATGAAATCTGTCACCTGCCCTTTTGTGATTGGTTCTTCCCAGCCATCGATCTTCGAGACATCATTCTCGAACTATAGCCAGACTGGCTTGAGGTCATCCTTGCTGAGAAGATTTCCGTCATCGTCCGTGAAACTCGGGAAACCCAAGGAAGAAAGGTCCTAAAAATAATTTATTGAGGCGCGCTGCTCATTGTCAAAGATGTCCTGGAGGCTTTTTGCCTTCTGAGCTTTTCGCACCTTGGAGAAGAAGGCACGAACCGTGGCCTGAGCCATGGACCAATCCCTGGCCGTCCGAGTCATCGCAGTGACCTGCAAGTCTTGATATTTTGCATTCTGGACGTCGAAGGCTAGCTTGAGTCGGCTCCGGGCTTTCTGCATGACCTCGTTGACGACTGACCCTCCCTCAGCAATAGCCTGTTGTGCTTCGATGATGAAGACTAATATTGTGAGGGCACTGGAACATCGAGACCTAAAATTTTTGAGCAAATGGGCATGAATCTCCTTAATTCTGCTCTTTTCAAACACGGTTAGGTCTTCCTTCTCGTACAACTGGGCTTGCATTTGTGCAATCTTGCCCTCCAGCTCTTTAGCCTTTAGATCGCCCTAGGTCTATTTTTGCGCTTGGCTCTCGGCTGCAGACTGGAGCCGTTGAACTTGCTATTTTAGGCCGAGCGTCTCCTTCTTCATCAATTTGCATTGCTCCTCGGCCTCTGCCAACTTGGAGCGGACCCTTGCCAAATCTTCCTCCAGCTTAACATTGGCGGCCTCGGCCTCAATCCTGCATTGGTTGGCGATAACTGCATGAGCCCTAAAGGTCTCAATTCGGACATGCATGGATGCCGACTCATTATCAACATTCAGGTGTTCCAGGTCCTTAGGTGTCTCTTGGTAATCGTAGTCTCATCGGAGTCATTTCATCCAGAGGCTTTTGCACCTTGGGGACCTTCTTGATTTTATGCACCTTTCCAGCTTCTAGATAAAAAACAATGCATTTTTCAACTGACGCTGTCATGCGCCCTCGTCTTTTCCTTGCCTCCCTTAGTATTTGCTCAGTGTTTTGCCATGCTTGGAATAGCTTCTCGGCAAGGGGGCGGTCCTTAATTAAGGACATTTCTGATTTGGACAAGGCTAGATCTCCAGTCAAGGGAGTAAAAAAATATAAAGAATGTGTGGGGGATGCCTCACCAGAAGGCTCGACGACAGATGTGGTGGGACTCGACGTTGAAGTGGGATCAATGGTCTTACCCTTGTCATGATCATGGGGTGAGGCCGGACCGGTGGTAGGTGACGTGTGATGGGGTGATGGGCTATGCAAGGGAGACTAGCGAGAACTTCCAGCTGGAGCTTCGACAAAACTATGTGAGGCTAGGGCAAGGGGTGGAGAATGCGTACCTGCGTGCCCTCCTGGCATTGTGGCAGTGGTGACTTTTGGTGCAGCCGCATCTTGTTCTTTCTCGATTTCGGCACTTGGCAGGGCTACGACCTCGACACTTGCTTTGGATGGGTCTGATACCAGTCACCCAGTGGAGGGGCTTACAAGTCCTGTGCGAGGTCACTTTGGGTGCTTTGTGGGTGCCAGGGTCTGCTCTTGCTTTTTCCTTTTCCTCCTTACCAGCGGTTGCTCTGACCCTTCAGTGCTCGAGTCGTGGCCTCCTATAGGCCCCTACGGTGATCTTGGAGGTGTAGCTTGGGCCTTTTCCTTTCCCGAAGTAGTATCATCTCTTTCTGGACTTTCACCCGAGCCTGGGATAGCTGGAGGGATGAGGGCGGCGAAGGAAGAAGGCTTCCACTTTCCAGCGTTGGCTTCATAAATTTTTGTGAAGTCCTTGTCCATTGCCAAGAATCCATAAGAGTTCATTTTCTGTCGGTGGACCCTCATTATCCACCATTCTCTCAGTTGAGCCGCGTCCCAATCCTTTACTCCCTCCTTCAAGTCATCTTTCGCTTTCTTCCAGAAGGTGGAGTTGGGGCTCGGGAGTGAATGCCGATTTGGGTCATATGCGACCTCCATTGGGTAGAATTCATGCCAGGGAGGTAAGGCTTCCATCCTCTCCAGATGCCATTCTAGATCCTTTCCCCGAGGATTATTCCTTTGCTTCACAATTTTTGGATAGGGGCAAACATGGAAGCTCTTGACCCGTATATGGTCCCTCATTACTCCCAAAGGATCATAAAGCCATTGCTAGGGAATTTGGAGAAGGCCAAACTTGGCAAGCTTCTCTTCCAAGAAGACGTTCTGATTTAGGGCGAACACTTCGATGACTCCTATCCTGAGAGGGAAGTCACAAGTGTGAGCCCATTTTCGACCCTTGCCATAGATGGCATTGGTTGCATCGCTCTGCCTAGCGACTTCCAACGTGAATTGATACTCGGAGGGGTAAACTGGCAGTATGAAGGGCTTCCCTATGAAGCCGAAGATGCGAATCACCAGCCCTTGCGTTAGTCAAAAAATGTCTCCCCTCTTCTCACGGACTACCTTGTTTCTTAAGCCGAGGGGGACTCACGGGGAGGATCCCGCTAACATGCGCATGGCGGGTCCCAAGAATTGTTGATTGAAGGAATAGTAGGACTCTGACCTCAACAGTAGGGGAGTCCACTGATATACGGGCAAAGGACTTCCATCCTTGCCACTTGCCGTAATGGCAACATGAGGAAAACTATTATGTACATGAAAGAAAAGTAACCAAACAAGAAAGGAGCAGGGCGCAAAGTGCTGGCTGGTCCCAACATTATTCATGCTGGTGAGTTGTGCATGCAAGCCCCTGGCCACCCATTCTGCCCAGTCAACAAAGACTGGGTTGGAACCGGGTCTCGAATTATCGGGGGCATTGAACTCCCCTTTGGAGATGCATTCGGCTAGGGACACCTGCCATGGATATACCGAAGCGTCGGTAGATAGTCCTGCCACCCATGCAATGATGGAGAAGAGGTCGGCATTCTTAAAAGCCTCCAAGGGAAGGGGCATTTGGGGCGATCTGCCCGAAGGAAGCCCGCTTTTGAGGCTCTGCTACAAAAAATTGATCATGTAGCCAGCAGACGTGAACCTCTGCATTTGTTCGCTCAAAACAATGTTGCGAACTATACATCCTTCGGGTGGGCCCTACTGGGGTGCAAAAGCTGCCTGTACGTCTTCTTTCAAAATTGAAAATAACTTTTGGCCAGATGCGTCCAACACCTGTCTGGTGGCGGGCTGGTAATTCTGCGCGATGGCATTGACCAGCTCAGGGCAATGGTGTGTGGGGGGCACCAGATACCAGTATATCTGGGAGTAGTATGCGGTGGCTTTTTTACTTTTCGTCGGGAGCTTGCTTATCATGAGCTCAATGGTGCTCCTGAGCTCAGCTACGCTCTTCGACAACTCCGTATCCCTGATTCTTTCCCACCTATCGACTGGTGGTTCTAGGGGTTGCTCATCTTTGGAATCCCCCTTTTCTTCCATGACACGCTTATCTGGGCGGAGGCCCGAATCAACGGGCCTTGGCTTCGGCCTTTTTCCATGGCCTTTTACCTTTGGTTTCTCGGAGGCCACTACTTCTAGCCCCTTTCCCTTCTCCTTAGAACTTTCCATCATTGATACTTGGGGCGACAGATTTTGCAGTATGGAAAAAATTGGCGTTGAAGCTTTAGAGTGCAAAGTGGGAAAGCTTGCAGGTTAGCAGTGGGGTCTGTATGAGTCGTTGAGTGAGTAATCCTCTCGGCTGCTTGGAGTCTACGTTATATAGCCGCCAAAGACAACTACCCACATTTATGGCCTATGCCACAATTAATCCTGCACTTCTCACTGGAGAGATCATCAGTTCGTCGGATTGGCCCCACGGTGGTGTAGTACATAGGGCCATGCGTTATGACGATTGCGGCTACTTTGGGAACGCAGCTGGCCGCCACCTGGTACCTGAGGGCAAACTTTTCTCTCAGTCAAATCCCCTGAGGATGTACCCGATGCCTTTTCATTTAACTCGCTTGCTTTGGACGCTTTTGAAGGTGACTGTCGGCACGTTCCTCTAGGCGAGCAATAAATGCTTCTGCCTTGTGCATCTTTGGGTCAGCGAAGCCGAAATTGGAGCTGACATACTTTGCGGTGAACCTTTTCATACCTTAGTCGGAACCTTGCTCGGCCAATCGCACTTCGCTGTGAACCACTTCGCATGCACTACTTCGCAAGCCAAGTTCCCGAAGGAGTTTTTTTTTTTTTTTTGGATATAGCTGTCGAGGCAAAACTCAACCTGAGTCTCTGAGCAGCATTTTATTTAATAGCCAAACTTTTTACAATATTCACATAGGCTTGTGGCATAATGGGCATGCCGCCACCACAAACTCAGCTTCGGATGTTTATCCGATGAATCTGCAATGCCCGGACCAGATCAAATTGAACTTCAGTTGATCCTTGAAGTCCGGATGGCTCCTCTCCAAAGTTCTCCATGCTGTGAACAGGAAGCAATACAATAGTTCACCGCTCTTGCCAGTACCTGCGCTGTTGATGTAGGAGGTGGTGAAGCAGTTTGCCATATGCGGGCCCTCTTGGGGTGCTGGTTGTAGTGATGGCTAGAACCGAAATACCGAAGAGTCTATCAACTGTGGGCTGGGTACAGGTTCTTTCACCTCCTTGATGTCGTAACAGGGCTCTTCTGACAATGAGCAAACTTCTATGATCTCTTCAGGCTCAGTCTCTTGAGGTAAGCTTGACGGATTCTGGCTGAACACCTGCATGCCATGCCCTGGGATACAAAAAGGGTGCAAAAATGTTCCCTCTTCGTTCTCAGGCGCTACCTCTTGAACTTGTTTCTCTTCTTGGCCTGTCCTCTGATGGAGATTGCAAGCACCCATATTGTTCGTCATGGGGGTAAAGCTTGCGAATTGCCATGGTTGGACTTGGATGGGATCTGCCTCTCGAGCTCCACATGACTGCATCTCAGGCTTCTGCTCAGTATGAGGAGTCTGCCATGAAGAATATTGCGTTGGATAGACAGGAGAAGCGATTATCGGAGAAAGTGATGGGGCTTCTCCCCACTGCCACTTTCTCGATAGAAACTGCTCCGCTCGTACTGCTTCCTCAAAAATATGAGGGAATCTTTGTTCGCTTGATCGCAGCAAGAGGAGGCCTATGTCCGGGTGAAAAGCCCGAACATAGTAGAGGTGAGCTTGGGTGGGCGTTGGTTGAATCTCCCTTGGAACTTTCTTCCAAGTTCTGGAGAATCGGACATTGAAGTCCGTGATGCTCTCCAAGGGTGTTTTCTTGATGGTGGAGAAGTACGTCAAAAGTTGGAAGGGATCCTGAGAGCCATCAAATGTTTCGAATAGTGCTCCCGCCAAGTCATCCCATGAATAGATGCTTTTAGACCCGAGCAGTCTATACCATCGCAGTGCCTTTCCTTCCAGAGATGCAGCCAAAAGTCGGACCATGACATCTTCATGGATTATGTCATAGAGGAACGCTAAAGCAGCAACAGCTTCAAGGTGTTCTCGGGCCATTCCCATGGTGCCATCATATATTGTCAATGCCTTCAAGGCAATCTCGGGAATCTTGTGGTAGCTTTGAAGATTCAAGGGGCCTCGGTCATCCCAGCTGGGAAAACTTACCCCTGCCATTACAGTAGCAGTGGTCTATAGAGATCACGGTTATCGCCGCTAAATCGGAGTCGCTAGATGAACATTCTTTCTCCGCTTGTGAGGTCAAGGCTGCTCACCGAACCTTGATTCCTCCGGGATATCTTCTTTCAGCTTTGAAAGGTGCCTACGACCAGAAATCTGGATCTTTAGCTCGATCGAGTCACCGAGTGATTTTATTAGATGGAGGCAAGCCGGAGATTCACCAACTCGGACCTTCTTAAAACATGGGGGCTCCTTGCCATGAAGGAACCAGATTTGGGTACTGGTATTTACGACTTAGAGATTTTCAGGTTGAACAGAGTCGCCAGATGCTAAGAGTCTTTCGGTAATGAGAGCATCAATTCTCACTACTACTTAGAGGATGAGACTGACCGGATCTCACCGGGAAATTTGTTAGAACTACTGGCTCCGGTGAAGACGGGCTAGAAATTTTCTCAAATATGGGACCTTGGGTCCCATCGAGCATGCCAAAAATTGTTGGTCATCAAATCCACATAGGAAAGGACTTTCGATGGGTTTGCGTGCCCTGGACCTGCGACCAACATTGAAAGGCCGAGAGGAAGAGATGCCCCTCGTGCCAATCTTCGGAGAAAGGCCGGCTCCTATACTAATCTACTTTTGGGGTTTGAGATAAGAGTGCAGGAAAGAAATAAAAGGAGTTCGGGTTAGAGAAAGAAATAAAAAAGGATAAGGGTTAGAGATTGATGATTTAAGGTGGGGAAGAACAGGAAGCACGATCACTCACTAATAACTCAAATAGCAGCAAAAAACACCAAGAATAGACGAAAGAAACGAAGTGCCGAACTTCCTATGTATCCTCTAGACGGGTTCGCAGGGTTCTCCTCTCTCTCGCTAGAATTCAGGGTTCAGAGTAACAACGATTAAGAAGAGGGAATAACAGAAACCTCGATCCACAAAGCAACATAAAAGAAAACAAAAAAATGTTTTTCCTCTCCTATGTATCCTTCAGAGTGAATTTTAGGGTACAGTTCCCAATCGCACACCGGATTCAGGATTCAGAGTCTCGATATACGAGTGCAAACAGACAAAAGAATTAAGCACAAAAGGCAGCATAAAAGAGAGAAATGGAGCATAAAAATCTTTAGTATTAGACGCAGGACATTAAGTTACAACAGCTTTCTAGCAGAAAGTTCCCCCCCTTTTACATTGCAAAGCCTAGGTTTTTATAGAGGACCCGACCCTCTGAGTCATTATCACAAAATCGACGGAGTACACCCTCGGGCTCTGAGAAATCGGCTCCTCGCGACTGCTGCGATTGAGTTTTCAAATCGATTGCCGAAACTGGCAACTGTGACCGGGTCAACCGTGGAAACATTCATTTAATGCGCCGCCCGAGTGTCCCTGGCTTCTGGATGCTATGCTTGAGTGATCGCTATGCCCGTCGGGTTTTACTCCGAGGACTGTTACGTCCCTTTCGTTTGCCAGGAATAGTCAGCGGACCTATCGGGCAAGAAAGGGGGTACTTATGAGGGGCCTTCGATCACCTTGGGAAGCTGCCCGCCTTGGAACGTGGGCCCAAAAAGTGCTTCGCTACATATTCACCTCGCTAAAGCCTCGGGCCGAAGTAGATTCCTTTTGATTTGTCCTTCGCAGAATAATGCTTCGCATAAACTTCTTCGGGGATGATGATTGCCGATCGGGTTCCATCTTTGAAATGGGCCTTTTGTCCTTCGCTGGCGAAACTGCTTCGGCTGGAAAATGTTTCGGCCCGATTCTCTCTCAAAACTGTGGTTCGGGGCATATCCTCCCGAAGCACTTCTCGTTTTCGACACATTGTCATTTTGCTTCGGGCGCCACTGCTTCGGGTGAAAACTGGCCGAAGTAGGTGTTGGAAATACTTCGGGCCCGAAGTAGTTTCCTTGCCTTGGCTGATTTGGGTTATGCTCTCCTCCTTCGACGAAGTCGTTTGGGTACTGCTTCGCAAAACTTCCGCCCGAAGCGGCTTCTGAAAATGCTTCGGGTGCGAAGCGTTGTCTTTGCATTTTCTTCGATGAAATTACTTCGCAAGGTTTTCGCCCGAAGTGGTGATGAAAAGTGCTTCGGGCCCGAAGCTCTTTTCACATTCTCCTCCTTTTCTCTCGGCAAAGCTGTTTTCCTTGGCCTATTTGGTAGCGAAGCTCTTTCTTCTTCATTTTATAAAGGGGCGATAGGGAGAGTCAAAATTGCTGAAACTTAAAATAAAAGAAAAACTTTTAACAAGGAAATATTATACAAAATTCTACTATTCTTCTACCCCTTGTATAATGTGACAAAAAGTGTCAACAAGTAACATATAAGATGGTCATCATCCCCAAATGGGAATGGTTGACCCTTACTAGAAAATAGGCCCACACCACATCGGGAGGGCCACGCTTCTACCTCAAAAGGTTCTTTCATACCATTCTGGAAAGGTCCCAAACCTTTCCCTTTATATCCTAATTTAAGCATTATAGGTTTGGCTTTAATATACTCATTAGTAAAATAACATCGAGCATATCCATTATAATGAGTTCTGATGTTTCTGGGTATTCTACCCTAGTCATATCGCTTATAAATAAAGGCATAGCTCCCGACTTGGTAAATACTTCCCATAGGCCGTGGGAGGCCCCAGGTAAGAGGAGATGGCAACAAATTATTTAAAATAAGGGAATCTTGCATAGAAGCATTTGTTTCTTCTGATATAATAATTTTAGATAAATCAGGTAAGAGCTCGTCAGTAAGAGCATAAGAGGTAGAAGGAACATTACCTACGTCTTCTAATGTGGAAAATATAAATTTGGTGGATGTAGATGGTGTAGAGGAGTCGATAGATGGGTCTATTAAAGGTATGGAAGTTATAGGATTATAACAAGAGACATTGGTTGTAGGATTAGGATATTTCTTAGGTCCTAATGCAGTTTTTTCAGAATATGGTTGAGCTATATGTGGAGGCACAACTGATGAAGAAGAAGTAGATGACATTGTGGGTGCGAGTTTCACACATTTATATGGATAATGAGAATTAGGATGTGTGGATGACAAATTAGGGCAAAATTGAACTCCAATAGGTTTTGTTAAAGCACAAATATCAAAGGATCTTGGATCACCATGAATGGTAACCAACTGATTCTTAAATTTGAACTTAACACATTGATGTAAGGTTGAGGGAAAAGCTCACATTGCGTTGATCCAAGGATGACCCAAGAGTATATTGTACGATGTAGGGCAATGTACAATGAACACAGTCATATCCAAGGTTCTTGGACCAACCTGCAATGGAATGGTAATAACTCCACATGTTTCTTGTGTTTTGTCATTGAAATATTTTATGATCATATCAGTTCTTTTCATTTCATCACTTCTAAACCCAAATCTTTGGTAGAAGTCAAAAGTGCAAATATTTAAAGATGAACCATTATCAATCAAAACTCGTTTGACTGCTACATCTCCAATTAAAGCAGTAATATACAAGAGGTTATCTTTATGTAAACTATGTTGAGGTATGTCTCTATCTCGAAAGTCAATATAATCAACTTCACGAGTTATTATAGAATTGGTCATGGCTTTAGGTTGAATGTCTTGTGGTACCATCATATGGCTTAATGTGAGCATTAATTCATCTCTATGTGTAGTAGAAGATCTTAAAAGGTCCAAGAGTGAAATTCTAGCTGTAATATTTGACAATTGTTCATTAATATTATGAGGTTTAGGTTGAACATTAGGTGAATGATTCCCTTTATTAGGAACCTTCAAAACAAATGGAGTTGATCCACCATTCTAAATTTTATCTTGTTGATAATTTTGATCCTGTTGTCTAGTAACAGCTCCGATGGTACCCACAATATTATTCTATGGATGATGAATGGGTCTTGGTCTAGCGTTTATAGCTAGCTCATTAGAAAGTAATCAGTGAGACGATGGTCTAGTAGTGACTCTTCTTGGAAATGGTTCTTCTGGAACCATATAACTTGTGATAGGGTGAAAAGTATCGGATTCATATTTAGAACTATTCGATTGATTTGATGTGATTTCCATATCACTCTCAGTCTCATATTTTGTATCACTAAGATCAGGTATCTGAATATTATATAGAGGCCTAGTTGTAACCATGGATAAATTTGTGTCAAATATTTCTAGATCATGAGCAGGTAAATGCCCACTAATAGTTCCTACATATCGGGTAGGAGGAGGGACATTATGATGTTCAATTTGATTAGCCATCTCCTTACCATGTTTTGGTAAGGGATGTTGAAAGATGTCTAATGAATGATTGGTGTTTTGATTCTAGTTTTGTGGGGTGTTCTTTTGAACATTATTAGGAGGATTTTGCTTAGGTTGAAAGGCTTGCACCTCCATCTCATTGTTATCAATAAAGTCTTGTATTTTATGTTTTAATATTTTACAAAAGTTGGTAGTATGTCCAGGTCCTCTATGGAAGTCACAGTGTAAATCTGCTTTGTATCCGGGTATAGTTGGATCAGGTTCCCGGATATTTGGTAATTGAATCAAACCTCATTCTAATAATTGTGGTAGAATAGTTGATAAAGGTTGATTTAACCTAGTAAATTCTCAAGGAGGTCTATCAAGAGGTTTCAGTACAAACTTCTCTACTGTCTTTGCAGCATTAACATTAGCAATATTTCTGCTATCAATGACTCCATCACCCATAACTTGTTTATTCTTATATTGATTTTTGGATGTTTTCTCATCGTATTTCTTTTTAAGTTGGCCTCTCCTAATGAGAGCACCTTCCACTCTTCGGGCTAAGTCTATAGCCTAATAGAAGGTGGTCAAGGTAGCAGTTGATAATTCGTAAGATAGTTGCTCTTGCAAATTATTAATAAAGATGTCCAAAATCTCCCTATAAGGTAAAACAAAGTGCAATTTTCCTATCAACTATCTCCACCTAGCTAGGAAATCAGCAAAGCATTCATCTTTGCCCTATTTTAAGTTATACAAATATTTAATGGTCACATCTCTTTCGATGTAGGCACTAAATTGATGAACAAAATACTTAGTAGTTTCTTCGAAATTCCTCAAAGAATTAGTGGGTAATTGATAATACCACTCTAATGCCATTCCTCCCAAGCTTTTCGGGAATATTTTTAGTAATAACAAGTCATCATGT
The DNA here is from genome assembly GCA_028583015.1 of Wollemia nobilis. NCBI lineage: Eukaryota > Viridiplantae > Streptophyta > Pinopsida > Araucariales > Araucariaceae > Wollemia > Wollemia nobilis. Next base: position 432,313 of record JAQPPZ010016791.1, read on the forward strand.
GATATATCATGACAAGCTATCCTAAACATACCAAGATGCTCTATGGGATCTTCGGTTCCTTTATATATGGGAAGAATAGGCATAGGAAAATGTTTAGGATACGACTGTTCTATGACTATAGGATCTAAAGGCTGACTACACATCTCTCGATAATTATACGAGGGACGATAGGGATCTATCTGGTCCATACGGGAAACTAATTGTTTCACCATGGCTTCCAGATTACTAGTTTGTCCACCATATTGGTTTGGTGGGACATATGTATGGGATCTATGAGTGTATGATGGTGTGACATAAGGATTAGATGCTATATTGCTATTATGCAAAGTGTTGGTAGGAAGAGTATTATAAAGGGGATTTGTAATAGTATTATGTTGTACCCCAGATTGTTGGTAATTGGTGTTTGGTTTTGTTTTGGATTTTTGTTGATTTGAGGTATATTGATCAAGAGTGTGGCGAAATAGAGCAGTTAATGATGGTTTCTTTTGTGCGGGAATGACCCTAGGCTTGTTAACAGGCACTTTAGGTGGTTGGGTAACCTGTTGTTGATGCATGTTCCGGATCGCAGCTACTATATCCAAATTGGATGGTCCAGCTTGATCACTCTCTTGTTCAATAAATGACAAGGGATTAGTGTGTGTTTGAAATACTTCTTCTAGAGTTGCTTGAGTGTCACTAATTCGATCCTTGTCCATATGGGTTGCTTTATTAAAAACACCAATATTAGTGTTAATGAACTTCCAGAATTGTTCCATGTTTTCAAAAGTGATAGCTCCTCCCGGAGACATTTTAGGGGATGAGGATCCTTCCTCTCTAATAGTTTCTTCTTGTTCATTTCCTACAGCAAGCTCTTCTTCTTTCTGGTCTAGGGTTCGTTCTTCCGAAACTTGGTCCTCAGGAGGGACATTTTGGTCAGTTAATGGTCTTCCTAACCAATCTTCATCTTCTTTGGTTTGTTTTCCATTCCTAAGTCTAGGCATTGTGCTAAACTTAGGTTTTAGCAAATATATATATATATATATATATATATATATATATATATATATATATATATATATATATATATATATATATATAGCGGTAGGGTTGAGAGGTATATATTTTAACTATATACCTACTATAATACTTTAAAAGGAAAATGTTTTGTTTTTGTTTTTTTTGTGTGATTTTATTATATTATTATTTTACGAGAATTAAAAATAACAAACAGTATGCTAGTTATAAGAAACAATAGTAGAAAGAATCACTTAGTTTTCTATGAATAGTTTATAAAGAATTTCACGAAGCAATTATTCCTTCTCATTAACTTCAAATATAAAGGTTACATGCGGTTACAAATTGGTTTAACCAACTCGGTGGTTAAATAACCAAATTGGAGAGTGCCTATGAGCGCTACTTTTTGATTATGCAAATAATGGAATAACAACTTATTCTAACATCCCCCCTTATTACATTATTGGCAAATCCCGATTGTATCTCAAAAAATTTCATATTTGATACGTCCAAGTGCTTTGGTAAAGATATCTACAACTTGCGCATCAGTAGGAATGTATTGAAGTTGTATATGGTGCTTTGGAACTTCATCTCGAATAAAATGACATCTGGTATCAACATGTTTGGTACGTTCATGAAAAATTGTATTTTTGACAAGGTTAAAAACACCTTGGTTGTCACAAAACAAATGAAGAGGAAGATTCTTTGGAAGGCCCATGTTTGTAAGAATGCGACTTAACCATATTATCTGGCAGAATGCTTCACTGGCTGCATGATATTCTGCTTCTGTAGAAGATAAAGCAACCACATGCTATTTCTTACTGTGCCATGAGATAGGTCCAGATCCTAGATGGAAAAAATATCCGGAGGTGGATTTACGATCATCAAGGGATCCAGAAAAATCGGAGTCTGTGTATCCCAGTAAGAAAAAATTATTATTCTGTCTATATTCCAGACCATAATTTGTAGTACCGTGAACATAATAAATAACTCTTTTTGCTACTTTACAGTGACTCATTTTAGGCTCTTGCATGAACCTTGAAAGATATCCCATAGCAAAACTGAGATCTGGTCTGGTATTTGTCAGATATAGGAGACTCCCAATCAACTAGCGATAGAGAGTACCATCTACCTGAGGTGACTCATCATATCGAGATAACTTAAGTCCTTGCTCCATTGGAGTTGCTTTTGACTTACAATTAGTCATCCAATATTTTTCTACTAAAGTCTTGGCATATTTCTTTTGTGTTAATCTAATATGAAACTTTTTTTGAGTAACTTCTAAACCAAGACAATAGTGCAGAAGTCCTAGATCTATCATATCAAATGATTGCTTCAAGTCATCTTTTACTAAGTCAATAATTCTTTCTGAGCTTCCTATGATAATCAGATCGTCAACATAAAGTACGAGAATCACTATATCAAAACCATTTTTCTTAATATAGAGATTTACATCTGAAGGATTTCTTATGAAACCATGCTGCACAAGGTGACTGTCTATCTTGATATACCAAGCTTGAGGAGCTTGTTTTAGCCCATACAGGGATTTGATCAACTTGCATAATTTTTGTTCTTGCCCCTCAACCACATATCCTTCTAGTTGAGTCATGTATACTTCTTCTTGTAAGTCACCATTCAATAAGGCACTTTTAACATCCATATGATGCAATTTCCACCCAAACTGAGCTCCCATGGCACAAAGTACTCTTATGGTAGTCATTTTTGCAGTAGGGGAAAAAGTCTCTTCATAATCTATGCCTTCTTTCTGAGCATATCCTTTTGCAACAAGTCGGGATTTAAGCTTATCAATAGATCCATTTGCCTTATACTTCACTTTGAATACCCATTTATAGCCTATGGGTTTCTTTCCTGTTGGCAGATCGACTAATTTCCAAGTATTATTTTTAAGAAGATATTTATGTTCTACATCTATAGCCTCTTTCCACTATGGTTGATCAAGTGTAGATTGAACCGTTGTGGGTTCATTTGTATTTAATGTAGACATAAAGTTTACCACTTTGTTGTGTGGAGAGAGCATTATCTGGCATGTCATCTTTCTGGACCTGAGTTGCCTCCTTAGTCTGAAGCAAGTTTACTAGTTCCACAAATGAGACTTGTCTACCAGAAACATTGAGAGAAGTGATTAACATCTTGTAGGAACTTGGTAATGCTCTCAAGATAACAGAATTCAAGACATCATCATCCACAAGTTTTCCCATAGCATTCAATTTTGCTTTCAAGTCTGCCACTCTGCATAGGAATATGTCAACTATTTCTCCAGAACTCATACTGAGATTATGTAGTTGAGTTTGAAGATGGAGAATAGTGGATTGATTCTTCACTTCATATACTGTGAGCAAAGCATCCCAGGATATCTTACTAGTTTGTGCATCACAAATATGAGGCTGCACCTCATCTGTGGTAGCAAGTAAGATAAATACAAGACTCTTATGGTCTTTCTTATCCCAATCATCTTGATCTGTTCCTATTGTTTGAGGACGTTTTTCAGTGCCAGTCACTATATCCCATAAATATTCCAACTGAAGTATGGATTTCATCTTTGTCTTCCATGGAACAAAGTTAGGACCTTTCAACAATTGGGAATCTGAATTGTGGCCATTATGAAGGTTCCTTATACCACCAATTGGTCTCCCTTTCTTTATACCTGCCAGATCGTTATATTGTAACCATTCAATATACACCCGCCCTTACGTGAGGGAAACTATAAGTATATATGAATAGAATACTACTTAATATGTATTCGCCCTTACGAGAGGGATACTATAAGTACATATGAGAAGCACAATTTATTGAACATAGGTGATACTGAAAGGGCATCATGTTGTTAATGACACCTACCATAGAAAGTTTTATTCCGCATGCATGGGGCGTAACTTCCCCTAAACACTTTGGAAAAAAGAGCTTTCGTTAGGATTTACGCCTAACAACAATCACGATGTGGGTATGAAATGAGAAATAAAAAAAACTAGTTTGCCTTATTTCTCCCCGATGATTTATAGAGAACAAGCTCAGACATCATTGTTGCAGTTATATTAGGTGGCGAATACAGTAGACTAAAGCACGATAGCATTACTTGTAAGTGTGGACCAGAGGTATCTCAAATACCGAACGCTACTGTGCAATAAATTGCATAAATAGGGTATAAATTTTGGGTCTTATATTTGTAATTTATTATTTATAATGCAAGAAAATAGAATATTTAAATGCAAAAAATAACAATCATAAATGCCCACAAATTTTAGCACCTATTATTATTCTAGAAAAACAAAATTCTACCAAATAGTTTGTTTTCCCCCCTTTATCTAACAATTTTGCAAATGAATATGTGAAGAAACTCTCCCCCCCATTCAATTTGCAAATGAGACAAGGATTTGGGAAAAAAAATACCTAAAAAGAAGGTATGCAGGTGTCAAAACACCATGTGCAGGCATCAACTGCACTCTGCCATCAAAAAAAACATCTAGAGGCATCAACAACCCTTTTCGCCGTCGCTGGAGCACACAGGGCATCAAAAAACACTGTGGCCACCGTCACTGGACCATGCTGGGCATCAAAAACACCATGCCCATCGTCACTGGGACACGTAGGGCGTCAACAGTGCTTTCCGCTATCACGGGGGCATGTAGGGCATCAAACTGTAGGTGCCACCGTAAAAAAAAATGTCCCCACAGGGATTGGAACCGGGAACCTTCTGCCAAACAGTCACCATTCGTACCACCTGAGCTAGAGGGCCCGACGAGGATAGGCGGGCACGCGGGAGGTATTGGCAATGTCGGGGCCAGAGAAACGGAAAAAAAATTAATCCCACATGGCCTGTGCGGCCATTGTGGGGGGGTTTAAAAAAAATTTAAGGCGTCTATTGCTTTCGGTTGCCTTCGGGCAACCACCCCATCCTTTTGCCTCCTTGTCGTCGAACCTCCCCCGAGCCATGAACCACCTCGATCCTTGCTTCCACATCCTACCAGTCATATATGTCATCCGTGTCAGGGTCTATCCTCTGTCTGTGTCCTCGGTCTTCCAGTCTTGTCTGTTATCCATGTCAGGTTGTCCATATCAAGTCCGTCCTCGGTCCTGCATCCTCGGTCCACCAGTCTTGTCTGTCATCCATGTTAGGTCTGTCCTCGATTTGCGTCCATGCCAGGTCCTCTATCTGCCAGTCTGGTCTAGTCTGTTGTCTGTACCAGGTCCTCGGTCCGATATGCCAGTCTTGTCTGTTCGTAGCTCTGATACCATAAATAATTTCACGAAGCAATTATTCCTTCTCATTAACTTCAAATATAAAGGTTACATGCGGTTACAAATTGGTTTAACCAACTCGGTGGTTAAATAACCAAATTGGAGAGCGCCTATGAGCGCTACTTTTTGATTATGCAAATAATGGAATAACAACTTATTCTAACAGTTTATGGATATCATTGATAGGGTCAAGTTCATCAGGAGTCATGAAATGCTCCTCTTCAATTGGAAGTGGTTTTTCAAGAATTTGACAAAGTGTGCTATGGTAATATGATCTACTTTAGACTCTGACATGTGAAAATAAAGTTCATGGCAATACTATCGATACAACACAGCTCTAGGAACTCATTTCCATCTCTTTCTATTTGTAAAAATGACTTCTTGATCCTCTATATGAGATAGATATTTATGCACTACAACTGCGTTCTCAAGGTATTCCTCAAAGGTGTATAATTCAGAAGACACAAGTGCTCTTTTATCTACTAACCACCAATGGCAAGCTATTTGAAGTTCATGATACAAAGTCACCTGATCAGGATCCAAGATTTTATCTAGGACAAACCTCTTAATTTGCCTAAGTTCTACAGATCTGGATTCAATAATACCCAATCTCCTATCAAGTTCATCCCACAAATATTGGGCTCTATTTGTTTGAGGTACTCTAAGCACAAAAGTAATCTCTATGGCCGTTAATTGATTTTCAAAATTTATGGTGATAGCTCGTCTTCTATTATAATCTACCATCTAAGTATGATATGCAAATTTAATGGTTGTCTAATGATTCTAGATGTTCTTAATAATGTGTTTTTTTTTCGGATTGTTTTCAAAAGGTGTTTTAGTTTCACGTTGGGTTCACCAAAATGTATCGCCCAAATTTTTTGCACCCTTACCTTTAGGCTAAAGGATTCGTGCCTGGAAGGGGGATGCGAGAAGGATGGGACAATACCTCGGACGGAGAGGCCCTTTGAAGGTTGCGCCTCTTGGGGGAGGGGTATAAGGGTGAATTTTTGACGAATGGTGGGGTTCACCAGGAAACTTTGAGTGGCAATTTTCATGCCTATGTTGAGCATGGGTTTGATGTGTTCATTTTATGTTCAATCATTCAGATTCCTAGGTTGGCCAAAATGAATCTAAGCTATTCTATATGAAATTTTTGGTTTATATGAAGACAACAAACATAAATGAATCCTAAATATAGAAAATATCTAAAATGGAGAAGAGTGCACCTGATTTCTAATGTCTGATGAAGATTCTGAAGCTTGTAGGAGTCTAGATCATCCCGGATATGATAGGATCATCTATAATTGTACAGAATCATCCAGATCACAGGAGATCGTCTGAGATCAGCCAAGATCATCAACGACCTGACGAATTCATTAGACGAATTTGTCAGAAACCTGCAATCATGGAAATAGACACCAAAAACCAAAAATACAATTGCAAGAATGATACAAAATGATAGAAATAAGAATATAAATGCTTAAATGATAAATCTAGATATCAAATCAAATGGGATGCAATGTTTTAATAATTTATTTTGAATTTTATCATGCAAATATGCTAAATGAGGTGAACTCCAAGATGCAGAATAGAAGTGAATTAATCTAATGCATAATTAAATAAGAAAAAGAGATAGAGAATGCAAACTCAGGGCTTTGATTACCCCCAATCTGAATTGCAGTCAAAATCATCTGCAATTATATGAGATCATCGGCTATATCGACAGGATCATCCAAAATTATGGTTGAGTCGCCTGCGATGATCCAAGATTCCTCCGGATGAAACACAATAAGATCCTATGATAAAACTTGAAAACACAAGTGCAAATGATGGGGATGTTCTAACACATCAAAAACTAAATTTGTAGGGAAATGATCAGCTAGGGGGATAAACTGGTAAAATCCCAAGTTTATATAGGATTAGGGGGAGGTTAGGAGGTTGGGGATCATCCCAATATGGGAGATCTCCAATGTAGGAATCTCCAACCGTGTAGACACGTTTCTGCTTGAGTTGGAGAGGTTGTTGAAACAGAAGCTAATTATAAAAATTTAGTTTTGGGATGAAATTGTCTAGACATTCTATTCCAGATGAATTCGTCCGATTTGGGATGATATCGTCAGATTGATGAGGATATCATCCAACGGTCAAAACAACTTCTAAAAATGGCATGAAAAATGAGGTGAGCAGTTTCGGGGTTAAAATTCAATTTTTTTTATCTTTTACTGATGGTTTAACTGCACCAGTTTTAGGGTGCTACAATAACATACAAAAATAATACTCATCCTCATCATCCAAGGGCAACACGCACTTGTATTCATCATCTGAGCTATGGTAGTTAATGGGTGTGATGCCATAATCATCTTTGTCATCACTCATCCTTTCATGAGGAGGACCTTGATCTATCCTCACTGTCAGATTGCAAGGTGTGTGAGCTCTCCCCCACTTCATGGGGTTGGGCAACATCACTAGAAAGACCTTGATATATCATTTATATGGGGAAATGATCTATTGATACACATATGAGGATTTTATCTCCTCTTCCTTACTTTGAACTCATAGAGGTGGATGAGGAATATTAAGCCTAGGTTGGGGTGGTTGATTGGCATCAGCCACGCCTCCATAAGGTGCTTCTACATAATCCTCATTCTATTCCAAGTCATCATAAGCCCCATAGGGTTTTTCAGGTATGGGCCTACAAGGAGGAACAAATGCCTGTTGAAGGTGATCTATGTTTTTCCTATCATATGCATTCTATTCAGTCCTACGAGGTATAGGAGGTAACACAATATTAGGTCTAGGAGACCTATCTTGTTGGAAATTTTGTTGCATCGGGTGAGCCTCTTGTCTATGTGTGCTTGGAGTTATAGCTCCATGATGTAAAGTTTCTTGAATTTTTCATTCAATATTTTCTTTCTCTATTTGCTGCCACTGCTCTAAGAGATCTAAGCGATGTTTATTCGATCTAAGTCGATTAAACTTGACCTAGTGGTCAACATATCTTTGGATTAAATTAATAATTTGATCCACTGTATTAGGTCTAAGTACCTTAGCATTATTGCCTTGTTGTCTATCCTATTCAGGAGGATATGTGAGATCAATTACGTACTTCCCTCGATCGAGGGCATTCGCATTGACTTGAGGTGCTCTCCTAAACAAATATTTCTAAAAGACTATTGGTGCAGAGGCACAACATGCTTTCGTTGATACATTTTCATGAGGACAATTTGGATGTTCCTTAGATCTTCCCTCGTAAACAAGGTAATGTAAGGCATAATAAGGTTGCATAATTTAACGAGTATCATACTCATTATGATTTTGATACCTTGGAGTAGGGTGACTTGAAATCTTGAGATGATCATTCAACCCTGCTCGATGTGTGAGCTCTTTCTCCTATATATGACCAGGAGTAGAGGATTGAGCAAGCACTCGAATGCATGGTATTTCTCTATGTGGAGGTGCCTCATTATGTGATGACCCTTTTTGAAAGAAGGTATTTGTAGCATATGAATTAGGGAGATATTTTCCCAAACTAGGACTATGACCTATAGGAGTACCCTACGAAGGAGTCCCCTGTAAGCTAGACCTTATAGTTGACTCTCTAGAAGTAACCATCCACTCATCAGTTGGTCTACAACTAGGGAGAATATCTGATTGCCAAGGAGGAATGATCCTATCTCCAGGATCAACACGAGGACGTTCTATATCCTATTCTTATTTCCCATAGCTTTTTCCCCTGAATGGGCTTGGCTATGGGTATGTACCATGGCTATGTACTCTAACTACTATGTGTTTATCTTCTTTACAATTTCTATGAATTTGAAACAAACAAACAATAGAGACACACAAGTATAGAAGTGATTATCTCATCTTAAATCTTATAAGTGTGAATCCTAAACTGTTTGATGTGTTTCAAGATGTGTTGCTTTGTAAAGAAATACTTTTCTTGTATTTTATATTTTGTTGGATGATATACTTAAATGTTTAAATGATTTCACCTATATACTCACACAAGTCAAATATGGGGATGAAATCCATATCCAATGAGGTAGCATAGGTACTACCAACCCTCATCCATCACCTCGTGCATAGCGATACACTCCTTCGAAGAGGAATGTGTGCTATTTTGCATGGTTAGGATAGATCTTGGGTCGGCCTTGGCCACGGATGGGTCCCAATAATACTCTTCTCAAGAGCCAATCTAGTGGTGATTAAATCCACTATTGGTCTCAATCAACGTGTTGGATATGAAATCCCAACTTCTTTGATGTTTATAATGAAACGTGGTGTGTGTGGGTTCCTTTTAAATATTTGAAAGAAAACAAAATAGCACTCAATGATTGTTTACTAAATGCATGAAGGTGCATTTTTCTTTCAGAAATATTAGTAGCATAAAAGGAAACACAAATATTTAGAAACCTATATGCACTTAACCTTTTTGGCAAGCTTTCATCAGGAAAACCAGACAAAAAGTAGAAAATTCTATTGTATTTTTCTCTATTTTTCTAAACTAATTAATGTAAAATTTTGTAAAGAGAAATTATAACCTTTCTATGCAAAGAATAAGTAAGAAAAACATGAATTTTGACCATTTTTAAGAGTAAAAAGTCAAATTGACAGTGTAGAGGTGTAAAAAATGGACCTTTAGAGTTGTTTCTGTAAATTTTTGTAGAAAACCTCTGGTTTTGTAGACGTACCTATCAGGTATGGTGGAATATTAGGGGTCATCCCACCCAGAACCATGTAGCTAGCCATCTCACCTAGATCCAGGTAGCAACAAAGGGGTCGTTTATGATCAAAATGATCAGTAACTGCAATAAATAAAACCAAAAATAAAGGTCCAAATTAACACAATTCAAGGGGATATTGAAAACAAATTTAAATACCATGATCTCCACTGAAGAAGCTAAATTCACGATATCAACTTAAGGGAATTTATGAGCAATGTATATTAGTTATAAATCATTCAAAGGAAAGATGGCATAAGCATGTAATCTACTAAAATTAAGTGAAATAGGAAATCCAAATGATCAAAATATCTCTCTATCCATTCATAAGTAACTTCAAAACTATATTACAAAGTATTTTCTTGAGGTATTTACAAATTTATACATTTCATTACAATAACCAAGGGAATCTAGTCCCTTGGAAGGAGGCCTCTAAGGCGATAAATAATGGTGTGAACTCCTGCTTCCCACACTCGAGAGCTATTTTTGGGCTGATAAAATTGTGCCTCCTTGGATCCTCCTCTTGGCAAGAATTCTTATTCCTAAATACAAGGGATTGAAGGGGTATTAGTAGCACCTACATTATAGAAGAAACCCATAAAATTTGAAAGGAGAGCATATTCTACAACAATAAAAGGTGATCTACATGCATGAAAACTGATCTATATTAAGCATAAACATGTTATTGATTAATATAAATACAAATAAGTAAATTTGGAAGCAAGATCTAAGGTGAAACTATGCAGAAATGGTGACCGTTCCTGGGTGACCCAGATAAACTTGTAACATTGGGGATCATAAATACTGCATCAAAACACCTCCAAATTACTTCAAATTTGGACTAGAGATCCTTCTAGCCATTCCTAATGGGACTATGGAGGAATTTATCTAAAATACCAACCTATTTTGTGGCCTTCCCTAGGTGTGTCATGGACAGACTACTGACCATCCCCAGGTGGGGGGGTCACAAAATTACCTTAGTTTTATCACCTATGGCTATGGGAATTAGTCAAAAACTTGGTAAGGGTGTTTTCAATATATGGGGCCAAATATTTCTTCAATTTGGCAAATTTTTTTTTGATGGTTTGAGCCTATTGCCCCTAAAATTACATTTGAAAGGAAGAGGGTTTCAAGGCCAAGGCAAAGGAGTGTTTTGGTTTGCAAATGTGGGTTTCAATTTGGGTAGCACTTCATGGATTAATTCTCCAAATTCTCCTCTCTAAAATTAGGAGTTTGGAGCTCCTTTTATAGCCCAAGAGGGCACTTAGGTCAAAATGGCATCTTTTCCATACAAGGCAGGTGGCACCATGTGTCCTAATCGCGTCATGGGGTGATTAGGAGAATGTTGCCCCTTTGGGTGCTCCCAATCAACTATCCCACTATCCATTAGCAGGTCCCTAATCAATTTTGGGTAATTGGACATGCTAATGGCAGTATTTTATTGCCATTTAGCGCATCCTTTTACTTTTTCAAATGTCTAGTTAGGGGCCATCCCACCCAGGGACGGTTGTTGATGGTCATCCCTGGGTGGGACGGTCACCAAATATGATCGTTCCTAGGTGGGACGGTCACTAATAGGAGCCCCAAAACTACCCTAGACTTCTAGGAACCCTCCAAACTGAGTTTTGGAGGCTTTTGGAAGCCTTTTTCTAGCCTAGAGGGGTGCCCAATAGGGCCAAATGTTGTCCATAAGAGGGCATATGCAATGCACTGATAGTGTTATCCAATTTACGTAATTTAGGTGCCTACAAGACCATTAGGGAAGTGGGTATGATAGGTAACACACTATCACTTGATCCTTAAACTAATTAAAGAGGTCATTTGCATTCTCCTTCCCATTCTTATACACAATGTCATAATCATACCCGAATAATTTTAAAATCTATTTTTTATTTATTGGAGTAGATACCCCCTATTCCAAGAAGTATTTCAAATTGTGGTGGTCTATTTTAATAGAGAAATACCTAACAATAATATAAGGTCACCAATGATTGACAACATGGAATATGACCATAATTTATTTTTCATAAGTAGATTTTTCAAAAAAATATCCCAATAATACCTTATAGTGAAATCTAGGAATTGCCCTTGTTGCATTGATACAACACCAATATCATGACCCAAAGCATCATTTTCAATTATAAAGGGTTTAAGAAAATCAAGAGTGGCTAACACTGATGTCAAAATCATGACTTCCTTGAGATCTATAAAAGCCTTTTCTATTGGAGTTGATCATATTAATGATTTATTCTTCAACATGGTCATTAAGGGGGCTGCTATCTTTCCATAATTTTGTATAAATCATTAAAAGTAACCCTTGAGACCAAAAAAATATATGAAATACCTTGAGATTTTGTAGGTTAGGATAGTTTTAGATAGCTTCAATTTTATTGGGATCAACCTTAACTCCCTCTTATGAAACAATATGCCCCAAGTATTTGATCTCTTGCCTATTAAAGGAACATTTGGATTAATTAACAAATAATTGATGGTCCTATAATAGCTATAAATTTGAATCCAAATGTTTCAAGTGCTTGGCCCAAGTGCAACTATAGATGATAAGATCATTAAAGAAGACCAAAATAATTTTTAGAGGAATGGATGAAAGACATTGTTCATAAGCCTCTAGAATGTTGAAGGTGCATCAGTTAGGCCAAAATGTATGACCAAAAATTTGTAATGGTCCTCATGAGTTCTAAATATTGTTTTTGGAATGTCTTCTTCCTTGATCCTTATTTGATGATACTGAGAGCAACGATACAACTTGGAAATGAATTTGGCACCATGTAACTCATCCAATAACTCATCAATTGTAAAAATACAGAATTTATCCTTAATGGTGAGTTTGTTGAGTTCACAAAATTCTATACATGACCACCATGACCCATATTTTTTTTACCAATACTATTAAAACATAGATATTTTTACCCTTGTTTTCAATAACTCTTAGAATAACTTCTCAATTTGTGATTTTAGCACATAAGGGTATCTATAGAGCCAGATGTTAGGTGGTAAGATTTTTGGTACCAATTGGATTGCATGGTCATGGGAATAGCATGGAGGTAATCCTATAGGTTTTGCAAAAACAACATTATGTTTAGTCAAAATGAGTTGCAATCCCTTTGTGGCTTCATTGCTTTAATATTTATGGGGTTGGATTACAAACAACTATGATACTACCCCGTGCGAGGATTTTTTAATAATTAATCCATTTTAATTGAACTAATAACCTTTAGGGATCCTGCATGTAAACCATGAAGAGTGTATTACATCCCATTCTAAGTGGATTGTATTCATAGTTTGATAAAGTCCCAAGCTACTATACCCAATGTGTAGAGTCATTGTGTAGACACCTAAAACACGTCATGTGTAGGGGACTACTCATATGGGCATGCTAACATACCATATAAATGATCTTGGACCATTCCAATATAGAGAAATGGTTTTAACCACTCAATTTGGGTAGAGTTGGTCTAATAAGCCTTAGCTGTGGATCACACCCACAACTAACAGAGCTAGCTACGTCTCAGAGTCATGGCTAGCCTTGAAATGGTTTTGAATCATGATCTAAGCAAAAAAATTGTTACAAAAACCATGGACATGGACTTCAAAGTGGTTTTGGGGTGAGGAAGTATCCATAACCTTCCTCCCAATTGTTGTAACCTCCTGGTTCTTGATCTTGGCTTCTCCATGAAGCTAGACCAAGGACTTGAGTTGGATATAAGATCCCCCTTCAAATTGGGGAGAGGTTTAAATTGATATTGATTTGGAATATAGTGAATCTCTACCAAAATAGACAGTGAAGTGACAAACCCTTGAGGAGAGTTAAAGTGTTGGCCAATTATGGAGTGACAAGCATGAATTCATCAATGAAGCTTCCAAAGGACTAAGAAGCACAAATCATAAATTCAATCTAATTGAATGTGAATCTTATCAAATTCAATCACAAATCCATATTTGGACATAGAGGTGACCCTTGATAATCAATTCCATGGAGGAAATTGAATATCCAAGCCCTGATTACAAAAGCAAGAATACTTTCAACTTAGTCACGGCTATAGGCTATGGCTTATAGTGCTAGTTGTGCCTCAGATCCATGATGAGGATTTGACTCTCATTTTTATTTATTTTAGCCATATGTTTCCCTTTTCAAGAATTTATTTAGGTATATCTAACTTAGATTAGATTTATTTTATGCATTTGTATGGTTAAATATAGGAATTAGAAGTAGATTTGCTCTTCTTTTCTCACATTTTTCAATATTAATTAGTTTCTTTGAATTTGATTCATTTCAAGCCTTAATGGCAGATCATACCTCATAATTGCTATATTTCCTACTTTCCTTACAATATTTATAGTAATCTACAAATTTCTTGCATTTATTTATAATTTTACATGCTTTCTTGCTATCTTTTTCATCATTTATGCAATTTCCTATCAAGAGCCTCATCAAGAGATGCCTCCTTTGTTATTAACCCCTTTTATGTTGTTTCTTGAGTGTAGGTTTACAGGATCTGATCATTTCAAGGTGTTCTTGGTAATATATTCCTCCAATCGTGTGAGAATAAGGCTATCTTTGGACTTGAGCAGTTTGTGTCCATTCTGAAGAGTCTACGGATTACACCAATCCCCATTTAGGGGCCTCAAAATATTGTATCAATTGTATCAAGGATTTGGGTATCCCTAAGAGGGACGTATTTGTAATCGATATTTGGCAAATATTTAATAAAATAAACCTTACTTTCTTGTTAAATTCATTGTTGTCCATTCTTTATTTTTTTAATGCTTGATGTTAATTGATGCACTAGTTAGGTGTATGCTTTTAGATCGGTAAAAATGATGATCATGGTGGGACCCAAAAATTACATTGTATATGACTAAATTGTTGTGTTTTTTATTTCAAATATCTACCGTGGTTAATAGTCATGGTGAACTATCTCAGTCATGCTTGACAGCCATGATGAACAGTCTCAACCGTGCTTAACAGCCGTGGCTAACAAAGAACAAAAAAATAACAGATAACTGAATCTACATCAAACTTAGATCTCAGGTAGGATATAATTCCTTGTGTTTTTCTATTTCTATTTATGCTTTATTTATTGAGTGTAGTAGATGAAGTTGGTCTAAGTAGAAAACATAGAGAAATATTAAAAGCAAAATTTTGGATTCTATTAGTTTGTCTTCCAATAATTGCTAGGAACAACATACTTCTGATTGCAATCCACCCTAGTCTCTAGTGATTTGGGTTATGTTTGTAGAGTTTGCTTACTTGGGGACCAACCAGTAGCTAATTTTATCATGTAAATACATTCTCTGAACCTCATTTAGTCAAATACATGCATATTTCTTAAATTTAAAATATATTTATCATTAGTCATGTAGGAAAGAGCATGTATGCTTGGTGTTGCATTTTCCTTTTCATGCAAAGCTAAAATGAACACACACACACCACACAACATCTAAATTCTAGTGAGTTGGAAGTCATATCCAACCACTAGTAGAGCTCAATGATGATGGTAGTGATTTCCATCCATTGGCTCAAATCTTGTGAACCTTGTACTATTGGCCAATACCGACTCCAAGATCTATCCTAATCATGCAAAATAGCACACATTCCTCTTCAAAGGGGTGTATCACCATACATGGGATTCTGGGTGAGGATCGACAGGACTTGTGCTCCCTATCCAGGTGTGGATTTCATCTCTACATTTTGAGGTATTTACGTGATTTTGACTTTCATTACCGATTATCGAGCTACAAGCATACAAGTGAAAACCTTAAACTATTTGAGCATTACATCAACAATTTCAAACAAGATGAGAGTAGTTTATATTTTCAATAAATTTTAAACACATCAAACCAGTGTAGGGCTCACAAAGAAATTTTTAAAAAATATAATAATCTTTGTTTACTTTTTTTTCTTTAAAATCTACATTCGAGGTAATACATATCATGGTTAGAACATGGAGAGGCTGATATCGACATAGAACCAAGGTTGAGTCCGAAGCTCCACCCAATGCACAACATAACATGTCGAACCCTCAATCACAAGATCCTTAAAAATTATGTTTAGCGAGCATTAGAGGGGATAGCTCTATGTGTGAGGGTTCTCATCAGAATACCCCACCTAAAGGAGGTAATGTACATTCCTCGCAAGACAGATTAGAGTATGGAAGATCCCAACATGGGGGATTCAAGCATGGGATCATATATCATGATTGTATACCTCATGCATCCACTGGATCCATTGAAGAGTACATCATGGAGGAAGGAACTATAACCAAGTTGGTGTCAATCCATAATCAAGCTAAGGGTGGCTCAAGGCCCTTGCCAGTTCAAAATAGACAAGTAGAAAATTTACCCATTCAAGGGTAAGAAGAGAGGGTTGCTTCAAATCATAGGCACACATAAACTCCAAACAATAATTAACTTGCTAAATTCACACTTGATATGTCTAAAGTTAGAGTCAATGGTAGGCCACCACATGAGTCATGGTACACTAGGCAATTGGATGGTCACGATAGAGTCCTAGGGTAGTTAGGGTATAAACCCTTGGTTTCTCACTATCACTCTATGATTTCTCATAGTGAGAGCACACATATGACTATTAGAGAACTAGAAGAATTCTCTAAGCATTCTCAAAGTATACTTGCCCCATCGAACCACATGGGCATAGATCATAGATAACACCAGAACACAATTACCATCTATATAGACAAAGGCAAGAGCATGGCAAACAAGTATGTTGGAGGTCATACCAACAAAGCTTCACAAATAGAAAAAATCCACCAGAGACCACATACGACTGATCTTATAAATCGATCACAAAAACTAGTGTCATAAAAATGGTAATAGATCTTCCAAGATCAATTGGAAGATATCCATGCAGAGCATGAGTGTCTAAAAAATGAGGATACTCAGAGACATAGGTTGCTAAGACAATGTATTTTTTAGTAACACATGCACGAGCAAAGCATCCTTGACCAAAAGGAGCATTTTGAGAGAGGGGAAAAATTGGCTCATGCCAGTTTACCCCCTCAAAGTGAATATAGGGAGCACACTCATAGATGAGCTACTTCACAACTTTATTTATGCCTTGAATACATTGAAACTCGTACTCACCACATGACCCAAAACATGATGCAGTGCCAAGTGCTTAAACATCATGGGCGTATGTAGTATGAGGAAGTAGTAGGATATGACAAAGAATAGAAATATCCTAAGATCTCCTTAGTGGACATGGAGGATGAGCCTAGTCCCTTACCTCGATCGAAGAAAAAATTACCTCCCAAGGCTCCATAATGACCTCTCAAAGAAAAGGAAATTCTATCTTCTAAGGTCTACAAGGCCTTGGCAGATAAGGTTAGAGCTATAAAGGAACAATGGATGGCTTAACAAAATCCAACCTTGAACAAAATACACAATGAGCCTTTATGCTCTTCAGTATGCTTTCCAACGTATCCTGATCACTTTGAGATGCCAAAGCTAGAGAAATTTCATGGAGAGGAGGATGCTCAGGAATATGTCATGAGCTTTATGGATATATACTTTCAAGTAGAAATAAATGATGCTCTATTATTGAGAACCTTCATCACATCCATTTCATGCCCTGCTCAAGAGTGGTTCAATCAACTTAAGAGGTACAACATAACCAACTTTGAACAATTGGCCAATGCATTTCTTGAATGCTTCTCCTTCGACATCAAGAATAAGGTAAACCTATTTGATTTGGTTTCTTTAATGCAACATGATGATGAGTCAATCATGGATTATGGGAAAATATGGAGAAATTTTATGGTAAAAGTTACCATTTCCCATTCCAACCATAGAACTAACTCGAATGTTCACAAAGAGTTGTGTAAAGCACATATCGTTACTGTTGTAGTTGCAATAGTAACAAAAATTTGAGAAGGCCTTGGCACAAGCCAAGGTAATTGAGGACATCAAGTTACAAGAGGGTAACTTGAAGCTCCAAAACAAGGAGTGGAACAAGAAGAACACCCAAAATTAGAATCACCAGGCCAAGCTGACCCATGTGAACCAAGTGGTGTTAAATATTCAGAAATGGGATAAGGGGTAGCAATAGAATTATCAAGCCTAGCCTCATATTGCACGATATGATCAATGCAATAATAATAAGAAGGGTAAGAATAAAGAGCAAAGTCCACCTCGCTAGTTCACACCATTTTCATAGTCGATTACATCTATATTCCATCAACTGTGCGAGTCCAAAGCCCTTAACTTACCAGATATTAAATAACAAGACCCTAATCATCCAAGGCCAAAAGGGTATAGGGGCGATCTGTATTACACTTACCACTAGATGAAGGGATATGACATTGAAGGATGTTATAGTTTTAAAAACATGGTGCAAAAAATGATAAAAAATTATGAGCTAATTGTGGACAACCCTTAGGATTAAAACAACCAAAATATAGGGATCTTCAAGAACCCCTTATCGAATCATGAGCCATCAAGGAACAATGTTGGTCATGTGAATCAAGTGTGGGTGGAACCACCAACCCAAGGATTCATTGGTATGGTCAATGTTATCACTAGACAAGGGAGGTATGAGTGACAAAATCTACCTCTAGCTTCAATCAAAGTGCAAGTTGTGCCCCCTCAAAAGCCAACGTAAAATATGCCAGACCCACCAACTAGCCTGATGATGACCATTAGGAGTAGGCTAGTTAAAAGCATGCAGACAACTCCAACAAAGTTGTCAATATATGAATTGATTTAGTAGTCTTCTAAGAATAGGGAGACACTCATGGACATCCTAAGGTCCATCAAATTTTAGTCCTAGTACCATGAAGTGTTTACAAATTTTGTGGAACATGTGCAGCAATGTAGTGAGCCGATGATTCAATTCAATGATCATGAGATTAAAATGGTATCTACTGCTATAGCGGACCCACCACTATATATAATTGTATGTTTCAACAACATACCATTCAAATGGGTTTTTATTGACACATGGTCATCAATAAATATTATTACTACCAAGGAATTGGCATATATTAAGTTGCCAAAATCACACATTGTACCTTCTACCTTTACTTTGAGAGCATTTAACGATGCACTCTATTCAACGGTAGGTACTATAGTTCTTTCAATTCAGGTAGGACTGAATATCATCCCTGTGATGTGTCATGTGATAAACGGTACCATGCAATATAACATCCTATTAGGGAGGCCATGGATTACATCAATGTATTAAATATATACATGAGGGATGAGTTCACATGGTTCCTTCTGATGTGGAGCCATTTAAATATGTGAACTTAGTATATTTGCTTGGAGATTTTATTCTTCCCTCAATTCACTTGGATATATGGCTGACATTGCCTATCAAACATCTAGAAGATAAATTAAAAGGAGTGTGTGCAAGACCTTCCACGATGACACCATATCTATAAAAGCACACAATAGCAACTTCAACAAAGCCTACAATATCCAAAATGTTTAGGAATGATAAGAAGTTGAAGGCAGTTATGGGAAAAAAAGAGCCAAAGCATGCACCCAAGGTAGCAACTATCGAGGTTCCTAGTCCCATGGATGAAGGGGACGCTCAAAATTAAGTGAAGGAGGGACCTTAGCCTACCTCACTTGCTTCTTCAGTATGGTCATATACACTGTAGGTGAACGTACATTTGCTTAATCCCATATTAGTAGAGTATATAGTGCAGAATGTGACATTCACACCTTTTATCAAAACTGCACAAGACATGGGCTAACCTCAAGCCCACGCTTTCCTGTAGGGATAGTGGTACCACCCAACCAAAAAAAAATTATTTATGGAGGGCTTGACCAACTTGCAAATCGTACGCCCATAGATGAAGATGATGATGAACCATTCTCAATGAATATTCATTATTTATCTAACCTCGAGTTTGTCTTGCACTATTTCAAATTTTACCATTGGCATGGTTATGGTCTAGGATTATTAAATCAAGGACACCAAACTCCCTATGAACCATAATATCATTTGCCAACTAATAGGTTCGGGTTAGGATACCATATCAAAGGACAAGACAAACTCTTAACAACATCTCTCAATCGTTTAAATCTTAGTTTAGGGGATGATGTGGATTGGAATTCTTATCACCCTAACCCTTCTTACTTGCAAAGGGGTAATAGGCTTGTGATCTACATATCTATAGATTAACCTAAGATCTATCACGATAACATCATGGTAGAGGTCAATCCAGTAGATATTCCAAGAGTTGACTTGGACATTGAAAGCTATGAAGCTGCCGATGATACTGGCATGCAGATCCAAAATTTGGGTATAGAAATAGACACTGAATTAGAAGTTGATTCTAAGGAAATGCAAGTAGAATCCATTACAAAAAGTGATGTACCAGAATGTGATTTTGGAATAGATGATAATGAGTAGTCCTCAAACAATGAATGATGTGAGGATGAAACTGATTTGGCCTACTTACATCCTCTACATTTACATCATCTGTTGCCATGGAGACAGTGGGTGATAATGAGGGAGCCCTCACTAATGATAATGGATATGAAGAGCAGGCCTACCTTAGGCCCCATATTGATAATCACTCGATTCCATTCGTTCAGGGAGAAGGACTCATATATGATAGTGATGATGAGGATGATAATAAGAGAGCATATCTCAGACATCACTATTTACGTCATTGTCACGAATCGGTTAAAATTGATGAGATGTATGGGAGAGTCTATCCTGAACCTTGCCTCAAAGGGAGACCACCCAATTTAGATATTAAATTAGAGAAAAATGGTGCACCAAATGAAGTATAAACAATGTATGTATCTATGCCCTATCGCTAATGGGTGCCAAACAGAAGCATGCAAGTAAATGGACAGATAGCTAATAACAAGCCATAAATCAAAACAAGTATATCTATTATTAATGAAAATGATCCAAAATTATGGATTACAATGCATCCCCTTTATGGCTCAAAAATGGGTTATACAAATTTTTACAACTCGGGTGCCCAAGGGTCAAATCTCTCAAGGAATTTAGATGCACATCCAATGTATTTCTTCATACCCATAATCGAGGTGGGTGGTCCAAGGCTGCTTCTGATTGTGTCTTTGATATAGATGTCTTATGATCCTTCCCAATGCATTGTACACCTACACACAAGAAAACTAAAATCATCAAATATCGAGTGCGTGTGATAAAAAGCATGTAATCCCCACAAGGGAAAAACAACTAATAATGAGAAAATATATCAAATAAACTTCAAATAGCATGAAATTTTAGAGGGATGTAAAAAGGAATATTTTGGGAAGATATCACTAGAAATTGTACCAAAATTACATCCGATAGGGCTTCAAAACTTGAATGACCGATTGCAACCTACAAAACCTAAAGCAAGCAAATTATGACCCTACGCATATCCAAAATGCATGAAAATTGGAAAAAATATATGAAATACTATTATAAGAAAACCCATTTGATTATATTTATGATATTTATCACATTTTTGGTGTTCTCTTAGATGATCGCCAGATACCTCCAAGAGACAATACAAAAAACTAAAAATGCAATATCTTGGCCAATATAGCTCAGAATGACATGAAATTTGAATTGCAGCATCATATAAGTATATGTAAAATATATAATTAAAAATAGTCAATAAATAATACACAAATATCTATTTTTCCTAGGGTAGAGCGAATAAGACTGTCACAGATTAGGAGGCACCCCGGAGTGTGAAGCCCAAAAAATATTCCTAAATTTTACCACCAATTCCACTTGGGAATGATGAAAAACCCTATAAAATGTATTTTCATCAAATTTGATGGTGGAATTCACTCATTTGGTTTAGTTTTGTAATATATTACGCCTCCTAACTCACTCGCAAACCTCCTTCACTAGGAAGATATTTCGAGGGAATAATTGGCACAAAAAGGGTGGAAGGATGGCAGCACTCTATTGCTTTATCCTAAAAATATCTTCTCCTTTTGGTGTGGAAAATGTCTCCACTTTATAGCCTAAGGAGGATTTAAGGGTCAAAAGGCATGCGAGGGCATGTGAGGCATGAGGTGCCCCTTGGCCACCGGGGTGACATGCATTGGAGGGAGAAGAGAATATCATAATTTGGCCTCCCTCATGGGATGGAGTACTAAGATGTTGTGTGCCCTACCCTCCTAGCCATTATGGACCAAAAATGTAACCATTGGTAGGTGCCATTTGTCCAGGTTTGATTTTTTTCCAGTTAAACATGCTATTCGCTCTACCCTAGAATGAATGCTGCTATTAGCCCCGGGGTGCGACGAATAGGTTCTGTATTCATCCCAAGGTGGCATGAATAGTAGCTAGATGTCTAAAAGGTGCCAAAAGTGTCCTAGAACCTTTCAAACCCTTGCATTAAGTGGTTATAACCATTGTATACCTCCTGAGGACTGCCCTAGGGGCCTTGGTGTGTCGCAAAGTCACTACTTATGGTAGAATAATCAGATTGACCAATTTTTAGTGTCTATAGATGCCCATTTTTAGGATGCATTGTGTGCAACACAATGCCGAGCAAAAATAGATGACTAAAAATGTTCAATGATTAGGGTTACTCAATAACCTAACCAAATTTAGATGCCCCAATCCTGGAAAGAGCATGCGTCCTTGAATCCTTGCTTTTGATGAGCTAAGAAACTTTCTTTAGCTTAGAAATTGTCTATCATGAAAAGGCAAGGCCTATATTTCCATGATGCCATCAATGTTGAGCACTTTAATTTGATACTTTGTGCTTGTTTACTGCCCCAAGCAGGAGCGTGATTGTCTTTATCAAAGATTCGTTGGACAAATGCAATTTGCATGATTGAGTGTGTGCTTGTTGATTTGACTTGAGTATGACTACCGCATCAAGTGACAAGTCGATGAGGGAATGACTCATGAGAAAAGCGACGAGTCACTTGACCAAGATGAATGTTGTTAATGTTGCCTTCAGTTGTACTCATTGAAGAATGACATAGTTTTGAAAGGATTTGAATGATGCTATGGGGGTTTCATGGAAGCAAGAAGTTGAAAGCTTCATTCCTGTGGGCTGGTGATGAGGCCCAAAAATGCATCATTATTGTACAATGTTTGAATACCATATGATAATTTAATTTCCAAATAGTTGACTAAAATATACTATTTGTTAAGTGTTTGCATGATTTTATGTTAGGAATACTATATCTTTATTTTTGACTATTTTTAGCATTTTATGACTAATTTAGAAGCATTCTCACATGGTCTAAATAGGCAGCAATAGGGTATAATAGAGCAGGGACAATTGTGCAGCACTGTTGCACTATTTCAGCATGGTTACTTGGTGAATGAAGTGTATAAATTCAGTAGCAACTTGGTATGTTTCTTCATGTTGATATTTGAATAATTTTTCCATGTTCTAATTTGTTTGAATTTGCAAGAAATTCCAATATTTTACAACTGTACAAAAAAGTTGGAAAATGCAGTAATTTACCATGTAAATTCTACCAATGAATGGCAAGGCATGAAATTCACACATGGAGAGAGATGAAGGCTATTGCAATCTGATCCTGAGAGCTAACCCACATAAGAAATGCAGATGAAATCACTTGAAGAGCAAACAGTTGTTCATTTCGAAGATCTTCGAAATGAGTAGACATCTTCAAAATGAGAAATACAATCTCTTCGGATTGAGCGGACATCTTCAGAATGAGAAATACAGTCTCTTCGAAATGAGCCACTTATCTTTGAAATGAGAACAAAAAGTTCTTTTTAACTTGTTGACTGATTTCTGATGATGGAAAAAGGGAAAGAAGGTTGGAAAGGTTAAAAGAAAATATCTCCCATCTGACTTTGTCATCCTTGCCATCCAAAGCCACCATTCATGGAAAAGATCAATTTTGATCCTCTTCTAGGATAAACCTAGAAATAACTACAACATAATATGAAGTTGTTTGCAAGATAGAAATGGCATATTCTAAAGTGAAGAAAGATGTGTGAGATATTTTTAGACTCCTCCCATGTACTCCCACCACTAAAGATGTTTTCTAAGGGCCAATGACTACTACTGCAATACAAATTATCCACATTTGCATTTATTTTAGATCTAGAATTATTGGCAAATCATTGTAAAGTAGCACATAGGCTGATTTGAGCATGGGATATTTTGTAAATATTTATATAAATAACACATCTCCCTCCTTGGTTGAGCTACTTAGGAATTAGAATAGAGGAGAGTTTTCAATAGCAGCAATTAGGATTGTACAGTAATTTTTTGTAACAATTTTCAGCATGTTTTATCATCAATAAAAGTGCAGTTATTTTATCATTTTTTGTTTTGAGTGTTAATTAGTTAAGGAGTGTTTTTCACATCCTTCTAGATCAGGAAGTATGGGCCCACTTTTAGATCTAGAAGGAGGATTTTTATGGTAGGTTTTAATCTGTAATTTTGCTGCAGCAGAATTAACAGATTACTTGTCAAGTATACTTTTCTTATTTTAAGTTTGTATAATTTTCTTTATGTTTTCTATTATGTTTGTGTACAAAATTTATGTGTGTGTCAGCTAAAAAATTATATTAAGCATTTTTCCTTTGCTTTCCATATTTTTCTTGATTTTTTATTTTAGTAACTTTTAATTTTTAGCATATTTCATTTTGTTGTCAATTCCTATAGCAGAAGCTTGACAACCTTTTGTGGCAGGATATTGACAGGTGTTTTAGCATAAGTTTCATTTACAAGAATTATTTCAATTATGCAAGAGTAACTAGGTTTCAATTCTACAAATGTAACTTAGGATTTCATTTCAGCAACATTTAAATTTAACAATTTAAATTCTGTTATTTTAATTCTGCAAAAGTAGATTAGACTTTCAATTTAGCAATTCTAATTCTTGCAATTGTAGTTAGATTTCAATTATTGCAACTTAGAATTAGTTTTTAGTTCCTGCAAGTTTCCATTCTGCAGATTAGGTTTAGTGTGACACCAAAAGGCTAAACCAAATCTATCTCACCTAATAAATGCTTGAAATTTGAATGCATGAATTGTACTCTGCCCTAGCCTTCTATCGTAGACAGCCTTGGACACCACCCCAGATTGATAAGATCTTTGAGATTTAACGATGAGACTCAATGACACTCATCATTTTGGCACTGTTGCCGAGGATCATGGTGTTGTTAGAGGGTAAAAGTAGTTAAATAATTATTATTATGCTAAGTTATGAAGTTTAGAATAAAATATGAATGTAATAGCTAGTATAAATAGTAATTATTGATAGTTGCATTTTAGTCCATTTAAAAAACAAGCAACCATAGGGAGGTGATCTTCACACTTGGGTGTTAAATTACCTATGTTTGAAATTCTTGATAAAAATTGAAAGAATTCATCATCCTCATTATCAGGAAACATACGATCTCTTAAAAAAAATTAGAAGAGTCATCTGCTAGTACTGCCCTTTTTATGTCCATATCATCAAGGTAGTATAAATAAATTTATACTAGGTGTTGGAAAGATATCATGGTAGATATACATGACTATCCCTTGAACAAAATAGCCATATCATCTATCTATAGTATTTGTTCATAGGGACATATCATTGATGAATACCATTTGCTTCCATAACTCATAGATGTAAAATTTGTTGCCTAATCTGAATTCTTCTCAAAGAGAGATCCCAACAACAAAAAATAGGGTAAGTAAATCAACCACCACCTTCAGCCCAACCTATGGCCAATATGAATAATACAGGACAGGAAACCCCTGTCTATGTAAGCTGAGTCTGTTAAAAAAAAAAATCATCATAAAACTTTTGCACAATCAAAATAGAAGTTTGGAGCTCAACGGTGATCCTAGAGTTTTGCCATTATTGCTTAAATATTGTTAGGGTTTTATCGCGCTAAACCGTAACCTATCAATTCTTATCCTACACATATAATAGTTGATCTCATTAGAGGTGATCCTACCTAACAAGTAGTTGATTTGCTAAAGTTGTACACTTCTTGTCTTATTATGCAAACCAAAAATATTTCTTTTTTAGCCCAACCTATGATCAGTCTGAATAATACAGGATAGGCATCCCCTGTCTATGTAGTTGAATTTAGTAAAAAAAAATTGCAGGAAATGTTATTGACTGTAGCAACATCCAACTGTGCTCAAACAAGAACTTACCTGAGCTTGAAGAGACAAAAATCAATGGAGATACATAGAAAACCTTTAGTCCAAACACATAAATTAGCCTTGGATAAAGGAGAAAAACTAGAAAAACCGCACATAGAAAATTTACTTCCATTGAACTCCTTAGTAAGAAATTACAAAGGGGTAAATTCTGTCCTCCTAGGAATGAAACAAATTGAAGTGCAGCCAAGAAAATTCTTGAACATTATTAGCTGGTTGACTTATAAACAAAAAGCAAAATTCTTGCTATTTTGAAACAATATTTCAACCCCTTTATATGGAATTACAAGGGTATATCAAGATTTTATCTTGATGTAAGAACTTAACATCTTTTGGGAATTAGTATTTAATTGTTTCAAGTACATATTGACAAGATTTTACAGACTAGGAGGCATTGACAACACTTGATTGAAGAAGTTTTCAGATATGGAGCAGTGCTTCTTCTCCCATTGGTAATTCATGGAGGATGTTAGTGGTGAATGGACATTGCCTTTGGGTATACCATGCACAATTAACTAAGGAGGAGTTTTTGAAGGAGATTCCATTGGATGTACACATAATAGAAGAAAATTTCTCTTCAATATCAAATTCAAAGTGATGATAAAAAGTTTGACAAAAAAAATACAAGAAAAACAAAAAGAATAATAGTCTTTTTTTTGAACTTCCTTCTTGGGTTCAAGCAAGACAAGAAAAATTGAAAAAAAAAAAAGAGAAAAAAAAATTGCAGCAAAGGCATGTCCCACAAAATGGGGATACATGAGGTTAAGCATCAATTTTAGCAAGGAAGAGGAAAAATGGAGCCAATACTTCATTTCTAGCGATAAGGAGGCAATTATGATGTAAGAAGATTCTTACTGATCATCTAGAAATGAAGGTTGCATCAATGTTGCAGGTTTCAATAGAAAGAGATGGTGTTTTCATACAATAATTGACATGTTTTTGCAGAATAAGGATTGGTCTTATCCAAATAAGAGTGATATGAAAAAAAGGGACAAAATTTGGTTGAAAACCAGAAATGGCAGCCTCTTTTGATGAAAAAAATGAAAAAAAAAATATGAAAAATAAAAGGAAAGAAAAAAAAATGAATAATTCAGTAGTGAAAACCTTCTTGGAGGCGCTACTGAGTTGGCTTGCATGAAAACTGATTTTTTGACATGCATTGCCTTGTTGATCTACCCACAATTGTTACACCATTGTACACATCTCACACTACACATGTGTTATGTTTATGTTTTCAGATAGCCTACTAACAATCATCAAAAGCAGCTTGTAAGGTGCATGACCAATTTTTCAGGATAGTAAGGTATGTGTTTCTTGCATTTAATTCATAGTAAGCATTTAACATTTAGTGTATGATAATCGATATTTGGCATAAACTATTCATACAATATTGGCAAGTTGAAAATGGAACATGTTCAAGATGTCAAGAAACACCCCCTTATGCCCTTAATTGCATGGAAATTCTAAAATTGTGCAAAAACCTTATTTTGGGACAGACATGGCATCAATTCTATTTCAATTTGTAGGGAAAGTTCCAGAAGGAGAACTGCAAGTTTATATCTCACAATTGTTTGATAAATTGAAGGAGGATAATTAGCAAAATGCACCTGAAGGTTCTATTTTAGTATTACTGGAATAAAATAGCAACATACAGAACAAAGAATAGCATCTAAAAAAAAGGATGAAGAAGGGATTTTTGATGTTATGGAAAGCTTATACACTCTATATATGGGCCCACAATAGAATATATAGCTAAATTTTACATAGGAGGTCATTTCTACATTTTCTGAATCTTCGGAATGAACAGTCATATCTTCAAAATGAACAGGCATATCTTCGAAATGAGTAGGATATCTTCGAAATGAGAAAAAACTATACCATAATTGTTGAAAATGCTACAAAATAGCAAAAAGAGTAGGGTACATCAAATATTGAGGTTCATAAGGCTCTACCACAAGTAAGTACATCCCTCAAGCATTTCAAATCAATTTTTTTTTATCAATTTTGTTCAAAATATGCAAACAACAAAAATAAGCATTCAGGCTAAAATGTTGTTAAGAATATAAAATTCCATCAATATTAGTGCATATGCCAAATATGGTTCCACATTAAGACTATTGCAAGATGAATCACATGATATCAAGCCTTTAAGAGGTACCTTGCAGCACTAAAACTTGTAGAAAGATAGAAAAAGAGTCATACATGTGCTTAATTGCAAAATACTTGATATAGTGTAGCAAGGAGGAATTTCTCAATTAGCAGGTAGCAAAGGATGTTGTTCACAAGAATAAAACCTACATATTACTATGGCCTACTAAGATGCATGAGGGCATGCATCAGTTCAATTTGGGGGGGATGATGAGGCCCAAAAATGTCTCATTATTGCACAATTTTTTACTACCATATGATAAGTTAATTGCCAAATAGTTGACTAAAATATACTATTTGTTAAGTGTTTACATGATTTTATGTTAGGAATACTATATCTCTATTTTTGACTATTTTCAACATTTTATGACTAATTTTGTTTGATTAAGTAGCAAGTAAAAACATGCATTTCAATTAACCAAATGAGGTATGTTGATATCCATTGACTTCTCAATGGTTTTTGAATGTTTTCCTACCCTTCAACTTGTTTCAAATCCAAATTGAAGCCAAAATTTTAGGACTATCATAAATATAAAAATCTAAAAATAATAGCCATATAAAAATCATCAAGTTGTCACTTTATAGGAACACCTTGAAGTTGTCAAGCAAAGCATGAGTATATGGATGGAATGAGTTTAGAAGGACTGCAAAAGACATTTGACCTATTTAGAAGCATTCTCACATGGTCTAAATAGGCAGCAACAGGGTATAATAGAGCAGGGACAATTGTGCAGCATTATTGCACTATTTCAGTATGGTTACTTGGTGAATGAAGTGTATAAATTCAGTAGAAACTTGATGTATTCCTTCATGTTGATATTTGAATAATTTTTTCATGTTCTAATTTGTTTGAATTTGCTAAAAATTCCAATATTTTACAACTATACAATAGAGTTGGAAATGGTAGTAATTTACCATATAAATTCTAGCAAGCTACCAATGAATGGTAAGGCATTGAATTCACACATGGAGAGAGATGAAGGCTATTGCAATCTGATCCTGAGAGCTAACCCACCTGAGAAATGCAGATGAAATAATTTGAAGAGAACACAGTTGTTCATTCCGAAGATCTTTGAAATGAGTAGAAATCTTCGAAATAAGAAATAGTCTCTTCAGAATGAGCGGACATCTTCGGAATGAGAAATACAGTCTCTTCGAAATGAGCCACTTATCTTTGGAATGAGAACAAAAAGTACTTTTTTACTTTTTGACTGATTTCTGATGATGGAAAAAGGGAAAGAAGGTTGAAAATTTTAAAGGAAAATATCTCCCATCTGACTTTGTCGTCCTTGCCGTCCAAAGCCACCATTCATGGAAAAGATCAATTTTGATCCTCTTCTAGGATAAACCCAGAAATAACTACAACATAATATGAAGTTGTTTGCAAGATAGAAATGACATATTCTGAAGTGGAAAAATATGTGTGAGATATTTCTAGACTCCCCCCATGTACTCCCACCACTGAAGATGCTTTCTAAGGGCCAATGACTACTACTGCAACACAAACTATCTATATTTGCATTTATTTCAGATCCAGAATTTTTGGAAAATCACTGTAAAGTAGCACATAGGCTGATTTAAGCATGGGATATGTTGTAAATATTTATATAAATAACACAACTCCCTCCTTGGTTAAGCCAGTTAGGAATTAGAATAGAGGAGAGTTTTCAATAGCAGCAATTAGGACTATACAATAATTTTATGTAACAATTTTTAGCATGTTTTATCATCAATAAAAGTGCAGTTATTTTATCATTTTCTGTTCTGAGTGTTAATTAGTTAAGGAGTGTTTTTCACCTCCTTCTAGATCAGGAAGTATGGGCCACTTTCAGATCTAGGAGGATTTTTATGGCAGGTTTTAATCTGTAATTTTGCTATAGCAGAATTAACAGATTACTTGTCAAGTTTACTTTTCTTATTTTAAGTTTGTATAATGTTCTTTATGTTTTCTATTATGTTTGTGTACAAAATTTATGTGTGTGTCAGCTAAAAAATTATATTAAGCATTTTTCCTTTGCTTTCCATGTTTTCCATGCTTTTCTATTTTAGCAACTTTCCATTTTCAGCATATTTCATTTTGCTATCAATTCCTATAGTAGAAGCTTGATGACCTTTTATGGCAGGATATTGACAGGTGTTTTAGCATAAGTTTCATTTACAAGCATCATTTCAATTATGCAAGAGTAACTAGGTTTCAATTCTACAAATATAACTTAGGATTTCATTTCAGCAACATTTAAATTTAGCAATTTAAATTCTGTTATTTTAATTCTGCAAAAGTAGATTAGACTTTCAATTTAGCAATTCTAATTCCTGCAATTGTAGTTAGATTTTAATTATTGCAACTTAGAATTAGTTTTTAGTTCCTGAAAGTTTCCATTCTATATATTAGGTTTAGTGTGACACAAAAATGCTAAACCAAATCTGTCTCACCTAATAAATGCTTGAAATTTGAATGCCTAAATTGTACTCTACCCCAACCTTCTATCGTAGACAGCCTTGGACACCACCCCGAATTGATAAGATCTTTGAGATTTAATGATGAGACTCAATGACACTCATCAGCTTGTCCAGTCGTAATGGCCTTCTTGGGGAGTAAATTAATAACTTATCCATGCATCCATGAAATATTTGTATTCCATAATAACCCTGAATGAATTCCATTAGATGCAACTTGTTTTTGGCAAGTTTTGAGCCCTTTTCTTTGTTACTTCCATGAGGAAGGAATGAAAAACCTCACAACCATGGGGTGGTCTAGCCATGGTGGCCTTCGTAGAGGTTTAATTTATGTGTTTTAAAAACATCCAAGAGTGTTATTATTTACCTCTTGATTGCTACAAAAATTTGACCAAAATAGAGCTATTTTTGTGGTTTTTGGACCCTTTTGCTATATTTTAAAGCTATTTTTACCAATGAACCATGTATTCATCTTGGGGTGGAGCGAATACAAATTTTGTATTTGTACCAAGGTGGAAAGAATGGCAAAAATTATGTTCACCCTACCCTGGGGTGAATAGGACCGCTAAAGGCCTATATAAGCTTCAAAAACCGATTTTGGGCTCATTATTGCATGTTTTCTTTTGTAGTTTGAGAGGTGAGGAGGAGGAAAGTGATTTTTCATAGTGAATCATTGTCAAAATCATCTCATATCATCATGAGTCAGCAAGCGGGGGCATCTAGTGAAGGGGCTAGTACAAAGAAGGTAAATGCTAACTAAGTGACCTCGCTTATTACAAGTGTAATACCTGTTGTTTTTTTTATTTTTATTTTTTTTCTTGTTTTTGATGTTTTTATTTGTTTTATCTTTTTATTGTTAGGTGATGAGCCGGTATTGTGAACTGAATCTCTTCAGGACCACACGGGATGCCTTGACTGAGGCTGACTGGGAGTGGCTTGATGCCTTGGGGCTCAAGCAAGTTACTCAGTTGGAGCGTGTGATAGGTGACTGATCTTATTTGATTGCATTGATTAACATATGGGATCCACACACCAACATCTTCCATCTACCAATAGGAGAGATGAAGGTGATGCTAGAGGACGTCTACTAGATTATGAGGATTCTGATCGAGGGGTAACCCATACGATCATCACACCATGGCCTAAGGGATGCAATGCTAAGGAGGTACTTCAGGGAGTATGTGGATGTGGTGGAGTTAGACTACGAGACTAGAGGTGTACTGGTGGGGTACTGGTACAAAGAAGATGTGTTGGGGGTGATGCATGCACTATTGATGACCCTCATCTCCAATATGCTCCTTCCAGATTCATCAAGAGCTAGGTTCCTATGAAAGCTACTAGAGATGGTGTTTGCCCTAGTGAGGTGCACTACGAAGGAGCCATTGGTGATGGCATGGGGGCTACCATTCTAGCACAACTTTATGATGAGTTGTACAAGATCCACTGCCAGAGGTGAAATGGCTTAGGGTATATTTTCCTATTGTAGTGTTGGGAATGGAAACACATAGATTTGGGGCAACCATAGGGCTTACCCTGGTTGACCCGGGT
Organism: Wollemia nobilis; assembly: GCA_028583015.1. Taxonomy (NCBI): domain Eukaryota; kingdom Viridiplantae; phylum Streptophyta; class Pinopsida; order Araucariales; family Araucariaceae; genus Wollemia; species Wollemia nobilis. The sequence goes on from JAQPPZ010016791.1 coordinate 464,570, forward strand.
ATAGCTAGCAGACCAAGAGATAAGATACAACATCCTATGGTAGAAAATGTAGGAGAGAGGGTAGAGTCAACAGTTCACAGGTGATGTAGATCACTATGCTGATCTCTTCTCTCTCCTGGCACCAGGACAAGTGCAATGGTGATCATATAGGGATTATATAGTATGGGATGATGTTGGAGAGCAACTCCAATGGGTGAGGTAGGGAAAATGGTTGATCACTCAACATGGGACCAAGTAGGAGTACTTCCTATTTGCTTGATTCATATGATAGTTTGGGCTATTATAGGGGTTTCTTGGGGAACTGGTAGTGTACCGGTACCACGAGGATGAGTGAATTCTATCTTGGCCTATGGTGGAGGAGGTGGGTGAGGAGTTAGATCCTATGGTCAATTTTTTGGACATGAATGACATCGGGATGATAGCAGAGTATGACTCATGGTGGGTGATGCACCAGTGGTGAGGGACAAGGACCTTAGGAGGTGAGACAGCTAGGGTGGTGGATGAGGTGATGCTAGATGCTCTAAGGGAGGACCAGGCAGAGGGTTATGAGTAGGGAGATCTCCTAGAATTGGGATATTAGGATTATGACATGAAAGTAGATGACCCTAGGGCACATACATAGGAGGGTATATAGGGTGACCAACTTATGGAGTTGTAGGATGAGTTGGCTAGGGTTAGGCGGGAGAGAGATATCTTGCAGGCACAAACTTAAGAGGGCCAGGCCAAGATATCCTCCTTGTAGGTGCAGCTGAGGGATCAGAGTGTGAGGTAGGAGACATCTAGAATTAGGGATATGGAGAGGCTGTGGTATGAGGTATTGTGCCTATGGTCACTAGTAGAGACCTACTAGGTGCGGGAGCAGCAGATACAAATATACATGGGTCAACTAGAGATAAAGGTGGTGTGCCTTAGAGGGAACCTAACGAATGATGGAGAGTCCAATAGATCACACCAATATTAGTGGAGTGATACGATGCAATTCTCTACTAGGAAGAGGGAGGACAGGGTTGGTGGTAGCAGAGGCATGGGGAGTCCCAGCGGACCCGAACCACTAGGGGTAGTGTGAGTCGTAGCACCGATTCTACGTGATCATGGTGATATAGACTTGTGGGACTATTTTTGGGGTTTTATTTTTATTTGGCCTTGTGAGGTCTAAGGACCCATTTCATTATAGCCTATGGGAATTTTTGGAAACTATGATGTACTCTTTTTGCTCCATATATATACATATGAGATTTTATTATGATCATCATGTTTTTTGTTTTTTGTTTTATTGTATGAATGAAATGTGTGTAACAATTTTTGCTTATAGGTTAGATGCTTAGTATGTATGCATATGGATGCAATGAGATGGTGATAGATAGATATCATGTATGTATATGTAATTTGATTTGATTGGAATTGCAACTATCTATATGCATGGATGCATAGTGAGATGAAATATTTGAATGATTGATAAACATGGATTGTGGCTAATGATTTGACATACTATGTGAATACTATAGACTATACAAAATACATTAACGCTCTCTTTTTTTACTTATTTTTTATTTTTGTAATGGAAATGTGAAACCATTATTGTGATGTAGTGAAATGGAGTAAATGAGATGATATGTGCAAATAATTTAGGTGAGGTTTTTATGAGACTCAAAAACTCTAGCTAATTTGATCAAAGGTTGTATACTGACTATGCAAGACTTTTTGACAAGGTATGAATCTACTAGGATGACCAAGGTACTTCATATCCCTATGTGTGCAAGTGAGTTCATTCCTATGAGATGCATAAGGATACCGCCAGTGCCAAGCAGGCTCTCAACCAAACCTGTACTGAGGATCACCTAATGAATGCCACCATCCTAGGTTTTGTACTTAGTAGGACTAGACCACTAGGCAATCTAGGTTACCAAATATAACTCATCCACATGTAAACATTTGTCCACACACATGCCCAAAAGCTAATGTGGTAGACATATCATCATGCGTAAGGATACCGCCATTTTCAAATAGGCTATCCATCGGATCACCTTATGGTTTTCCAAATGCTGATATTTCTAGGGGTTCAAGTTCGAATCCCTTATTTTCTTCAAATTTATTGGGATACTTGCTCATATGTAGTGATGAAAATCACTATTTATTTTGTATATTTTTTGTCTCTTTTGAGCAAGGGATTTGGGATTTGGAATTAGTGGTAAAAACCACTATTTATTTTATTTTTTGCTTTTTACTTTTTGAGGATTTTGATAATGAACTTTTTATTTATTTGATTTTTTTATTTTATTGGGATTTGTGGGAGTTGGGATTTCTGATAGTGGTGAAAACCATTGTTTATTTTGGGTAATTGGGTAGGGAATATGCTTGTCATTTTTCCAACTCTCAGCATTCTTGAACCATTTACATAGGGGGATGAGCAGGATGATATTTTTGCTTAAAGTACCCTAGACCACGTCATGGATTTCATCTTTCTTTGTGCAAAACTGGGATTTATTAATGTTTAACTTTGTTTGTGATTTGATGTACACAAGGCATAATCAATGCAATACTCTACCTCCTAAAAATCAAGCTATATTTCTACAAAAATTGAAGACAAGCTAGAAATGGTTGAGTGACCAAAACCCTAATGACATTCTAAAACAAATGATATGAAATATGAAAAATGTGGGTGAAAATGGACAATTGCAACATTGAATTATGCTTATTTTCATGACATTGATTTTGAGTGATGAGTATTGTACCATCATGGTGCTAGACATGCATGAACAACTCTAAAATGTAAAGTGTAAATGATGAGTATGCCTAAATGCAAGCGATGATATAATGCAATGGATGCGATGCTATATTTTTGTAATTTTGATATTTTGATGATGTTTTTGAAATGCAATGCAATGCAATTTTTTTGTATTTTTGATATTTTGATAATTTTATATATATATATATATATATATAATTTTATATATATATATATATATATATATATATATATATATATATATATATATATATATATATATATATATATATATATATGTATGCACATGTGGCAAATGAGGTTATTGGGGGCCATTGGGGCATTTGGGGGGACCAAAGAGCTTATGGATGCCTCTGGGGCTTGTTTGTTGACCTAGATGGTTCTAGACTATCTAGGAGCATTTAGGTTGACCAAGTGGGATATAGGCACCCTTGGGGCATTTTGGGGTGACCTAGACGGTTGTAGACCACCTAGGAGCATTTTAGGTTGACCAAGCAAGATATAGGCACCCTTAGAGCATTTTGGGGTGACCTAGATGGTTCTAGACTATCTAGGAGCATTATAGGTTGACCAAGTGGGATTTAGGCACCCTTGGAGTATTTTGGGGTGACCTAGATGGTTCTAGATTACCTAGGAGTATTTTAGGTTGACCAAGTAGGATATAGGCACCCTTGGGGTATTTTGGGGTGACCTAAATGGTTCTAGACCACCTAGGAGAATTTTAGGTTGGCCAAGCGGGATATAGGAACCCTTGGAACATTTTGGGGTGACCTAGACATTTCTAGACCACCTAAGATAATTTTAGGTTGACCAAGCAGGATGTAGGCATCCTTGGGGCATTCTGTGGTGACCTAGACAATTCAAGACTGCCTAGGAGCATTGTAGGTTGACCAAGTGGGATATAGACACCCTTGGGGCATTTTGGGGTGACCTAGATGGTTCTAGACCACTTAGGAGCATTTTAGGTTGACCAAGCATGATGTAGGTACCCTTGGGGTATTTTGGAGTGACCTAGATGGTTCTAGATCTCCTATGAGCATTTTATGTTGACCAAGAAGGATATAGGTACCCTTGGAGCATTTTGGGGTGACCTAGATGGTTCTAGACCGCCTAGGAGCATTTTAGGTTGACCAAGCGGGATATAGGCACCCTTGGAGTATTTTGGGGTGACCTAGATGATTCTAGATTGCCTAGGAAAATTTTAGGTTGACCAAGCGGTATATAGGCACCCTTGGGGCATTTTGGGGTGACCTAGATGGTTCTAAACCACCTAGGAGCATTTTAGGTTTACCAAGCGAGATATAGGAACCCTTGGAGCATTTTGGGTTGGTCCATCCTACGCTAGGCATGGAATGGCCACAAATGAAGGATGTTCAAGATCCTTAACACCTTCAAGGGAGGCTAGGTGATATGTTTTGGGTCCTATCTGACTGTTAATGACATAGGGACCTAACCAGTTTACCACAAATTTATCCCTTAGATGGGACGACAAATTATAATTTTGCTGGTTCTCCTTAAGAACGAGGTCATCAACCTGAAAGTATCTTAGGTAGACTTTCATATTATAGGCTCTCTTAAGTCACTCTTGATAAATGTGCAGGTGCTTGAGAGCATTAATATGATGTTCATCAAGTAGTGTAAGCTGATCTAGGTGAGCCTACCTCATTGTGTCATCATCGATGAAATCTTGCATGGATATGTGCAATGATGGTATTTCGATATTTAGAGGCATGACCGCCTCGACACCATACACTAGTGAAAATGAAGTAGCCCTAGTGAGTGTCTGAATACTAGTGCAATAGGCCCATAGAGCAAGAGGTATTTGCGTATGCCAATCTGTATGACTCCCTCTAACAATTTTCTTGAGAATGTAAATCAATGTTTTGTTAGAGGTCTTTGCTTACCCATTTTCTTGTGGATAGTAGGGTGTCAAAAAACTATGTTGGATGTTATACTTTGCTATCAAAGCATGCACATATTTATTTTTAAACATTGTCTCATTATCCACAATGATCTTGGACAAAATACCAAAATGACAAATGATATTATGTAATAGGAACTCCGCTATGCGGGGTCTCGTCATAGTAGTAAGGGGAATTTCTTCCACCCATTTAGTGAAATGCTTAGTAGCCATTACGATAAACATGTGATGTCTTGAGGATGTAGGGATATTTTCTCGATTAAATCCAACCCCCACTATGAAAATGACCATACTGATTGGATCGATTGTAAGGCATGAGAAGGTATGCATGTCAAATTGGCATGATGATGATACTTCACGCACTTATTTACATATGTGCAACAATCTCGCTCTAAATTTGGCCAATAATAACCCATGCAAATAATGCGCTTGGTGATGGCCATGCGACTAAAATGACCACTGCATGTACCATCATGTGCTTGGGTGATTTCCCAAGTCGACTCTTGATGTTCTAAGCAGCAAAGAAGGATCTCTTCATAGCTCTGATGATATAAAATGTATCCTAGTAATACATATTTTATCACCTTCCATATGAATGTTCTTTTAGTGGTATGCGACAGTCTAGGAGGGAGGTTACCAAGCTTTAGGTATTCCCTAATTTGTGTTGACTAGTCCTATTGTGAAGAAGCCTCGAGTGCATGAACGGCCTATCCCTATCGAATTTCATCCCTAGAAAAATTTGACTGGGAAAGAACTTGTAAGAATAGTGTTGTGTTGTTATCAAAAGGAGATTGAGGTAACAAAGTCCCCCAATTGGCCTGGTTCAAGCATTCGTGAATGTGTGAGAATATCTCCTGATGAGGTTAAATTTAAATCAAGTGGAATTTTGACATGACTTGATTGCTCTCGTGCTCCACCATAGATTGTGAGATATTTTTGACCTGGATGGCAGTCATATGATCCATAGGGTCTCACAATATCAAGGACCCCAGAGAGGCCATTATATTTGCAAAATGATTATATGATCAAGGGAGTGCCTCGATGTTATACCATTCAAATTTTACCAGGAATTTATCCATAAGGGCCTTGTAAGCTTGTAGTACTGGGCACTTACACTGGAAGATCCTCTTGAATTGGTTAAAAATGAGCAAGGAGTCACCGAAAATGTTGAGCTTTGTTATTTTCATGGTGAGAGCCATCTGAAGGCCTATTATTATGGCCTTGTACTCAAAATTATTGTTGGTGCATAGGAAATCGAGTTTAAATGATAGGGATATTGGAGCCCCATGCGGTGTGAAAAACATGATTCTTGCACCACCCCCTTGCTCGCATTTGGAGCCATAAAAAAATAGGGTCATATCTGCCTACGCCTCAGGCTCATGAAAATTTGGTGATTCTGATATTTGGAAGATCCCATCATCGGGAAGGCCCATGCTAAGAGGTTGATCGTCCTAGAGAGGAGCCTCTACGAGTTGATCGATGATGAACTAACCCTTAATTGATTTTTGTCCAACAAACTCAAGGTCAAACTCCATCAACAACATGATCCATTTTGCTGTGAGACTACTATGATAAGTGTGACTCATCATGTAGCGCAATGGATTCTATTTATATACAACATACGTGGTATTGCTAAGCATGTAATATCATAGCTTCTTGGTGGAAAAAACCACCACTAGGTATAATTTCTCAATGTATGCATACTTGATCTCATAACTGACTAGGGTGCGGCTGAGATAGTAAGTAGCCTGTTCCTTATGAAATTCATTATTCTGGGCTAACATGGCACCCAATGCAATCTCAGTGGCTGAGATGTATAAGTAGAATGACACTCCTGGTCTAGGTGGTGCCAAAACTAGTGGCAAATTCAAGTACTATTTTATTGTGTCAAACACCTCTTGACACTCGTCATCCCAATGGAATGCGACCCCCTTGTTCAAAAAATTGTTCATGGGGAGATACTTTTCCAACAATTGCGCTATGAAGTGCTTGATGGACGTGATCTTGCCCTACAAACTTTGGAGTTGCTTGATCATGGTTGGGGGAGGCATCTCAAGGATGGACTTGACCTTATTAGGGTCCACTTAAATGCCTCACTTAGAGATGATAAATCCTAAGAGCTTTCCAGATGTGACATCGAAGATGCACTTCTTGGGGTTTAGTCTTACGTTATGTTCGATGAGGTGGTCTAATAATTTGCTCAAGACCTCAAGATGCTCATGGCATAATAATGATTTAGCTAGTAATTCACCCATGTAATATTCTACAATTTGATGCATGTAGTCATGGAAGATGTATGTCATGGCATGCTGGTAGGTTACGCTAGCATTTTTAAGGCCAAAGGGCATGACCTTATAGCAAAATGTTCCTAGGGAATTTTGAACTCCATTTTGAGTTGGACCTCTAGGTTGATATGAATCTGATTGTACCTAGAGAGAACATCCATAAGGGATAACATTTCATGGCCCATTATGGCATCTACCAGTGCATCGATTGTTGGAAAAGGGAAATCATCCTTAGGACTCGCTTTGTTTAGGTCTCAAAAATTAGTGCAAATGTGAATCCTCCCATTTGGATTCTTGAAGGGAACCATGTTGGACAACCATGGTGGATAGTCTATAGAAATAACAAATTGGGCATCCAATAGCTTTTGTATCTCATATTTAACCATCAAGGCCACTGTTGGATGCATCTTTCTAACATTTTGCTTGATAGGCTTGGCCTTCGAGTCAAGCGTCAGATTATGGGTGACTAAATTAGGATTGAGTCTCGACATGTATTTATAGGACCATGCAAAATATTCCTTCTTCCTGGTGAGAAGGGCTATGTAATCGTCTTGATCCTTGGGGGATAGGCTTTCCCCCAGCTTGATATACTATGGATTCTCTGGGTCTGAGCTGATATCTATGTCAATCGTAGGCTCGATTTACATATGCAACCCCTCCTCCAGCTTATGGGTGTAGGGATAAAATGGATGTCATCCACTGGATTTAGATCATCAATGGGAACATTAGGTTCCTCCTCAGCATGGAATACATCATGGGCTAGCCCTAAAGAGAAGAAGAATAACTATAACATCTTTTCATAGGGTCAATACTCAGAAGGCGATGGGGTGAATCTCCCTGGTCAAATTCAATTACCCCCAAGGCAAGGTTCAATGGCTTTGAAGGGTTATTAAAATATCACAATGGCTCAAACAAATCTATGGAAATCATATTAACAAATAGATGATTTCCCCTAGGTGGCTGGTGGTGACCATGGACCTTTGGATGTAGTGCGACCTAAGGAGGCAGCTACGGAGGTGGTGGAATGATAGGATTTGGTTTATGGGGCTGTGGAGGAACTTGTCCTTCATGAGGTAGAAGTTGTCATCAAATGGGCTATTGTAATGGGAATAGGCATAGAAAGTAATCATCATCCTCGTCCCATGGTACGATCAGTGCACATTCTCCATCAAAACTATCAGATTCAATCAGTGCGATCCCATAGTCCAACTCATCATCTGATGTCTACTCATAATGGGACCTTGGATCTTTTTCCTCACCATCATGGGGAAGATTGCATGAAACTTCACCTCTATTGTAGGATTGGATACCATCTTGAGGCATTTTTTCATCTCCCAAGGGCATAAATAAATAGTCCCCTAGTGAGTAGATGCGATTAGGGTTGGCAAAGGGATATCAGGCAAACTCATATTTGTAATTGAGGCATAGGCACTCCATATCATCAGCAAGAATATCCAAAGATAGGGGGTTGTTATGTCCCAACATTGACTTATCATATGGCATCTAGTACTAGGGTTGAAACAAAACCCATGTGCCTTGCTCATACAAGCCTAACCCATAACCATGCCAATTGCATAGGGCAAGATACTTCAGGATGAAGTTAGGGTTAGACAAGTAGTGGATATCCTCTCCAAAGGGCTCTTCATCCTCCTATTTTTGGTAGGGTTCGATGTCGTAGTCAAGTCCCCCATAAACAAAATTAATTTGATTAGGGGCGATACCTAGGGGCACAATAGTGCCTATGGGAAGATGGGGTCGACCCATGTCTTGCACTGAATCTATAGTAGGGGTAGTTGTGACCTCCCTAACCATGTATTCTCCTAATCTAGTGGAAGCCAAGTGAAATGTCACCTAAGGCTATGGATAGAAGAGTGATGAGAGCAAGATCTGATCTAAATCATATTATACCACCTGTGGTAGCTCTTCATCATCTAGGCTAGGCATCTCCTCTATGGAGATGGTGGATATGGTTGGTTGTACCTCATCAATGGGCTTCTTACCGAGGTTCCTAAATAATGGTTCTTCTAGTCGAGTGGGCATCGGAGGGGGTGTCGATGATGAGGAAGGTATGTCATGTGATGATGAGGGGGTCAAACCTTGGTTGGATTTATTCGGTTAGAAATATAGGTGTGTCGATGATAAGGTTAGCTCAAGGATCTATTGCACCATGTTATAGTACTTGTAGGGCTCTCGGTCTGTAGGGATGACATGAACTTGCCCTTCATGGGTGTACTTGAGGTACTAGTGATCAATGGAAGGACACACTTCATGTCCCTAATCCATGGTTTGCCTAACAATATATTGTATGCCATCTCACCCTCCAGTATGTGGCATAACATCGAGATGGTCTTCTCTCCTACCTGAATAGGTAGGACAATCATACCAACTATCAAGCATATGACATCATTAAAGGCTCAAAGGGTGTATGTAGATGGGATAATATGGGATGTCAAAAGCTTCAAGTGCTTAAAATCTATTGTAGTGATGATATTTCTAGAAGATCCTATGTCTATCAACACTCTCTTGTATGGTGTCCCATTTATGCATGCAATGATGTGCAAGGGAGGGTCCACCATATCATGCGAAATCGATTTAAGCTCATTTTCTCGAAATGCTATCACCGATTCAGTGCACTATATGACATGCCCCACAAAATTATTGGAGTTGTACTACTGGGGCTAAAGCTCTATGGCCTTAAGGATCTCCATAAAATTCTCTCTGTGAGGTTGTTGCTAAATCAACTCATATATAGAAATTCAGGCAGACATTGTTCTCAAGCTCTAAGTAAGCTTACTCTTGAGGGTGGCCACAAGCCTAGGTGGAAGGCTTGGTAGAGGAGGTGGTGGTTGTTGTGACATTGAAGGGACATCACTTTGAGCCACAGGTGGTGCGGTCAGGCTTGGGTACCGCCTATTACTCATGACGATGCTAATCATGCCAACGTATCCCTACTAAGGGGGGCATGATGAACCTCATTCACCTGGGGTACTAGCTTGGCCTGCTCTACATGGGCAGGCAAGGGATCCTTAAATATATCCATCTGTTGGTTGTTTGGCATGATAGGGTTGTCCACCTAAAGGATCTTCCTATCAATCATTTCCTATACCAAATTTTTAAACTTGTATCACATGTTCACATCATGCCCATTTTGCCTATGAAATTTGCAATATATGTCTTCTCATACCCTTTGGGTCTGGGTGCATTCGGGTCTATAGGTTGACTCTCAGGTAGATTAATCAAATTTACTACTAAGAGGCACTCAAAAAATGAGTCCATAGACTCTACAAGGGGTGTAAACTATTTCTTGGGGTGATGTTGTTGATTCTACCCTTGACTATTCTAATTGTCCTTAGTATAGTCTCGGTGTGTGGCCTAATAATTAGGCTTTTGAGGTGGCGTTGCTTGCGTTGGCCTCGGGAGACTAAGGGTAACTTGATTCACTACTACCAATTTGGACTATGTTGAGGTGCTCTTGGAACTCTTGTTCCACTCCTTGTGAGGCTTTGAAATCTCCCCCTCTTGATTCTTGATTTCTTTGATGGTCCTAGCTTGCGCCAGGGCATTCTCAAGAGTGGGATATTGTTGTAGCTACAACAATAAGGATATGGGCTTTAGGCAGCTCTTGGAAAAAATGTGAGTTAGCTATGACATGGGGATAAAATAAGGTAGCTTGGCGAGCAATGCCCACAACCTATTACCATAATTTGTTATTGACTCATCGTCATATTGCTTCAACCTGGCTACATCAGCCAATGTTGTGTTCCTCTTGGTATTGAAGGCAAAGCATTCTAGGAACATGTCTGCAAGTTGATCCAAAGTATATATGCTATGCTTAGGGAGTTGGTAAAACCACTCCAAGGTGGGGCCCGAAAGGGTAGTCACAAATGTCCACAAAAGCAAAGCATCATCATCATGAATGCCAAAAAAATGACCCAAAAATCTGGTGACATGCTCCTACAGATCTTCTTCTCCCTTAAACATAGCCAACTGTGGCAACTTTTAATTCTCTAGATAGAGAGGCACAGGTACTAAAGGATGGATTGTGATGAGTGTCGTTGAGTCTCATCATTTAATCTCAATGATTTATCAATCCGGGGTGGTGTCCAAGGCTGTCTACGATAGAAGGCTAGGGTAGAGTACAATTCAGGCATTCAGATTTCAAAAATTTATTGGTGAAGTAGATTTTGGTTTAGCCTTTTGGTGTCACACTAAACCTAGTCTAAATAATGGAAACTAAAATAAATTATAGGAATTGAAAACTAAATCTAAATTACAGAATTTAACAATTAACTACAATTGCATGAATTGAAATTGCTAAATTGAAATCTAATCTACTTTTGCAGAATTGAAATCTAGTTACTCTTGCATAATTGAAATGATGCTTGTAAATGAAATTTATTCTAAAAACACCTATCAATGCCCTACCACAAAATGTCATCAAGCTTCTGCTACAGGAATTGATAGCAAAATGAAATATGCTAAAAATGGGAAGTTGCTAAAATAGAAAGCAGGGAAAACATGGAAAGCAAAGGAAAATTGCTTAATATAATTTGTCAGCTGACATACACACAAATACTGTACACAAACATAATAGAAAACATAAATCACATAATACAAAATAAAAACAAGAAAATGAAATCTGGCAAGCAATCTATTAATTCTGCTGCAACAAAATTACAGATTAAAACCTGCTATAAAATCCCTCCTTCTAGATCTGAAAGTGGGCCCATACTTCTTGATCTAGAAGTAGGTGAAAACAACTCCTTAACTAATTAACACTCAGAACAAAAAATGATAAAATAGCTGCACTTTTATTGATGACAAAACATGCTGAAAACTATTATAGAAAATTAATGTACAGTCCTAATTATTGTAATTGAAAACTCTCCTCTATTATAATTCCTAACTGGCTCAACCAAGGAGGGAGCAATGTTATTTATATAGAATTTTTCAACATATCTCATGCTCAAATCAGCCTATGTGCTGCTTTTCAGTGATTTACCAATAATTCTAGATCTAAAATAAATACAAATCTGGACAGTTTGTGCTGCAGTAGTAGTCATTGGCCCTTTAGAAAGCATCTTCAGTGGTAGGAGTATGTGGGAGAAGTATAGAAATATCTCACATATATTTCTTCACTTTAGAATATGCCCTTTCTATCTTGCAAACAATTTCCTATTATGCTACAGTTATTTCTGTGTTTATCCTAGAAGAGGATCAAAATTGATCTTTTCCATGAATGGTGGCTTTGGATGGCAAGGATAGAAAATTTAGATGGGAGATATTTTTCTTTAATATTTTCAACCTTCTTTCCCTTTTTCCATCGTCAAAAATCAGTCAAAAATTCAAAAATCACTTTTTGTTCTCATTTCGAAGATAAGTGGCTCATTCCGAAGAGACTGTATTTCTCATTCCGAAGATGTCTTGTTCATTCCAAAGATCTTCAAAATGAACAACTATGTGCTCTTCAAATGATTTTAGCTACATTTCTTAGGTGGATTAGCCCTCAGGATCAGATTGCAATAGCATTAATTCCTCTCCATGTGTGAATTCCATGCCTTGCCATTCATTGGTAGCTTGTTGGAATTTACATGGTAAATTACTGCATTTTCCAGTTCTACTGCACAGTTGTAAAATATTGGCATTTCTTGCAAATTCAAACAAATTAGAACATAGAAAAATTATTCAAATATCAACATTAAGGATTACATCAAGTTGCTACTGAATTTATACTCTTTATTCACCAAGTAACCATGCTGAAATAGTGCAACAGTGCTGCACAATTGCCCCTGCTCTGTTATACCCTATTGTTGCCTATGTAGACCATGTGGGAATGCTTCTAAATAGGTCATATGTCTTTTTTAGTCCTTCTGAACTCATTCCATTCATATCCTTATGCTTTACTTGAAAACTTCAAGGTGTTCCTATAAAGTGACGACTTGCTGATTTTTATATGGCTGTTTTTTCAGATTTTTAGATTTATGACAGTCCTAAACTTTTGGCTTCAATGTGGATTTGAAACAAGTTGAAGGGCAAGAAAATATTCAAAAACCATTGAGAAGTTAATTGATATCAGCATACCACATTTGGTTAATTTAAATGCATGTTCTTACTTGCTATTTAATCAAGAAAAATCAGTCACAAAATGCTAAAAATAATCAAAAACAGAGATATAGTTTTCCTAACATAAAATCATGTAAACACTTAACAAATAGTATATTTTAGTCAACTATTTGGAAATTAACTTATCATATGGTAGTCAAACATTGTGCAATAATGATGCACTTTTTGGCCTCATCATCCCCCCAACTTGAACTGATGCATGCCCTTATGCATCTTAGTAGGCCATAGTAATATGTAGGTTTTATTCTTGTGAACAACATCCTTTGCTACCTACTAACTAAGAAAATGCTCCTTGCTGCACTATATCAAGTATTTTGTAATTAAGCACATGTATGATTCTTTTTCTGTCTTTCTACAAGTTTTAGTGTTGTAGGGTACCTCTTAAAGGCTTGATATCATGTGATTCGTCTTGCAATAGTCTTATTGTGGAACCATATTTGGTAGATGCACTACTACTGATGGAATTTTTTGTTCTTAACAATATTTCAGCCTGAATGCTTATTTTTGTTGTTTGCATCTTTTGAACAAAATTGATAAAATTTTTGGATTTGAAATGCTTGAGGGATGTACTTACTTGTGGTAGAGCCTTATAAACCTCAATATTTGATGTACCCTACTCTTTTTGCTATTCTGTAGCATTTTCAGCAATTCTTGTATAGTTTCTGCTCATTCCGAAGATATCCTGCTCATTTCGAAGAGACTGTATTTCTCATTCCGAAGATGTCTGCTCATTTCGAAGAGACTGCATTTCTCATTTCGAAGATGTCTGCTCATTCCAAAGAGACTATATTTCTCATTTCAAAGATGTCTTCTCATTCCGAAGAGACTGTATTTCTCATTTCGAAGATGTCTGCTCATTCTAAAGAGACTACATTTCTCATTCCAAAGATGTTTGTTCATTCCGAAGATCTTCAAAAAAAAATGCAGAAATGACCTCTTATGCAAAATTTAGCTATAGATGCTATTGTGGGCCCATCTCTAGAGTGTATAAGCCTTCCATAACATCAAAAATTCCTTCATCCTTTTATTTAGATGCTATTCTTTATTTTGTATGTTGCTATTTTATTCCAGTAGTATTATAATAGAACCTTCAAGTGCATTTTGTTGATTATCCTCCTTCAATTTATCAGACAATTGTGAGATATAAACTTGCAGTTCTCCTAAAATTTGCCCTACAAATTGAAATAGAATTGCTACCATGTCTGTCCCAAAATCAGGTTTTTGCATAGTTTTGGAATTTCCATGCAATTAAGGGCATAAGGGGGTGTTTCTTGACATCTTGAACATGTTTCTTTTTCAACTTGTCAATATTGTATGAATAGTTTATGCCAAATACCGACTATCATACACTAAATGATAAATGTTTACTATGAATTAAATGCAAGAAACACATACCTTACTATCCTAAAAATTGGTCATGCACCGTACAAGTTGTTTTTGATGATTGTTAGCAGACTATCTGAAAACATAAACAAACTTAACACATGTGCAGTGTGAGATTTGTACAATGGTGGAACAATGATGGGTAGATTAACAAGGCAATGCATGCTGAAAATTTGGTTTTCATGCAATCCAACTCAGTAGCGCCTCCAAGAAGGTTTTCACTATTGAATTATTCATTTTATTTTTATTTTTATTTTTTCATCATTTTTTTTTTTCATCTCCTTTTTTTTTCATTTTTTTTTTCATCAGAAGAGGTTGCCATTTCTGGTTTTCAACCAACTTCTGCCCCTTTTTTTTTTTTCAAGTGCTTCAATGAGAGAGAACATCTCTCACTCTTATTTGGATAAGACCAATCCTTATTCTGCAAAAACATGTCAATTTTTGTATGAAAACACCATCTCTTTTTGTTGAAACCTGCAACATTGATGCAACTTTCCTTTCTAAATGAGCAGTAAGAATCTTCTTACATCATAATTGCCTCCTTATTGCTAGAAATGAAGTATTGGCTTCATTGTTCCTCTTCCTTGCTGAAATTGATGCTTGTCCTCATGTATCCCCATTTTGTGGGACATGCCTCTGCTGCAAATCTTTTTTTTTTCTCTTTTTTTTTTTTAATTTTTCTTGTCTTGCTTGTACCCAAGAAGGAAGTTCACAAACAAGACTATTCTTCTTTTTGCTTTTCTTGTATTTTTTCTTTTTGTCAAACTTTTTATCATTACTCTGAATCTGATATTGAAGAGAAATTCTCTTCCATTATGTGTACATCCAATGGAATCTCCTTCAAGAACTCCTCCTTAGTTAATGGTGCATGGTATACCCGAAGGCAATGTCCATTCACAACTAACATCCTCCATGAATTACCAATGGGAGAAAGAAGAACTACTCCATATCTGAAAACTTCTTCAATCAAGTGTTGTCCATGCCTCCTAGTCTGCAAAATATTTTCAATCTATTCTTGAAACAATTAAATACCAATTCCAAAATATGTTAAGTGCTTACATCAAGATAAAATATTGATATACCCTTGTAATTCCATGTAAAGGGATTGAAATATTGTTTCAAAATAGCAACAATTTTGCTTTTTGTTTATAAGTCAGCCATCTAATAATGTTCAAGAATTTTCTTGGCTGCA
Organism: Wollemia nobilis; assembly: GCA_028583015.1. Taxonomy (NCBI): domain Eukaryota; kingdom Viridiplantae; phylum Streptophyta; class Pinopsida; order Araucariales; family Araucariaceae; genus Wollemia; species Wollemia nobilis. The sequence continues at coordinate 480,220 of JAQPPZ010016791.1, forward strand.
CTTCAATTTGTTTCATTCCTAGGAGGACAAAATTTACCCCTTTGTAATTTCTTACTAAGGAGTTCAATGGAAGTAAATTTTCTATGTGCAGTTTTTCTAGTTTTTCTCCTTTATCTAGGGCTAATTTCTGTGTGTTTGGACTAAAGGTTTTCTATGTATCTCCATTGATTTTTGTCTCTTAAAGCTCATGTAAGTTCTTTTTTGAGCACAGTTGGATGTTGCTACAGTCAATAACATTTCCTATAGGTTTTTTTTTTTTATACCAGATTCAGCTACATAGACAGGGGTTGCCTATCCTGTATTATTCAGACTGATCACAAGTTGGGCTGAAAAAAGAAATATTTTTGGTTTGCACAATAAGACAAGAAGTGTACAACTTTAGCAGATAAACTTCTTGTCATGTAGGATCACCTCTAATGAGATCAACTATTGTTTGTGTAAGCTAAGAATTGCTAGGTTGTGGTTTAGGGCAGTAAAATCCTAATAATATTTAATTAATTAATGGAAAACTCTAGGATCATCATTAAGTTGTAAAATCCTATTTTGATTGTGCAAAAGTTTTTGTGATTTTTTTTTAGCTTACATAGATAGGGGTTGCCTGTCCTATATTATTCATATTGGCCACAGGTTGGGCTGAAGGTGGTGGTTGATTTACTTACCCTGTTTGTTGTTTTTGGGATCTCTCTTTGAGAAGAATTCAGACTAGGCAACAGATTTTGCATCTCTAAGTTATGGAAGTAAATGGCATTCATCAATGATATGTCCCTATGAATAAATGCTACAGGTAGCTGATATGGCTATTTTGTTCAAGGGATAGTATTGTATATCTACCATGATATCTTTCCAACACCTAGTACAAATTTGTTTATACTACCCTGATGATATGGATATAAAAATGGTAGTACTAGCAGATGGCTCCTATAAGAGATCTTATGTTTCTTGATAATGATGATGAATTCTTTTAATTTTTATCAAGAATTTCAAATATAAGCAATTTAACCCCCAAGTGTGAAGATCACCTCCCTATGGTTGTTTGTTTTCTAAATGGACTGAAATGCAACTATCAATAATAATTATTTATACCAGCTATTACATTCAAATTTAACTCTAAACTTCATAACTTAGCACAATAATAATTATTTTACTGCTTTTACCCTCTAACAACACCATGTTCCCCGGCAACGATGCCAAAATGATGAGTTTCATTGAGTCTCATCATTTAATCTCAATGATTTATCAATCCATGGTGGTGTCCAAGGTTGTCTATGATAGAAGGCTAGGGCAGAGTACAATTCAGGCATTCAGATTTCAAACATTTATTGGTAAAGCAAATTTTGGTTTAGCCTTTTGGTGTCACATTAAACCTAGTCTAAAGAATGGAAACTGAAATAAATTATAGGAATTGAAAACTAAATCTAAATTGCAAAATTTAACAATTAACTACAATTGCATGAATTGAAATTGCTAAATTGAAATCTAATATACTTTTGCAGAATTGAAATCTAGTTACTCTTGCATAATTGAAATGATGCTTGTAAATGAAACTTATTCTAAAAACACCTGTCAATGCCCTACCACAAAAGGTCGTCAAACTTCTGCTACATGAATTGACAGCAAAATGAAATATGCTAAAAATGGGAAGTTGCTAAAATAGAAAGAAGGGAAAACATGGAAAGCAAAGGAAACATGCTTAATATAATTTTTCAGCTGACATACACACAAATACTGTACACAAACATAATAGAAAACATAAATCACATAATACAAAATAAAAACAAGAAAATGAAATCTGGCAAGCAATCTATTAATTCTGCTGCAGCAAAATTACAGATTAAAACCTGCCATAAAATCCCTCCTTCTAGATCTAAAAGTGGGCCCATACTTCCTGATCTAGAAGGAGGTGAAAAGCACTCCTTAACTAATTAACACTCAAAATAGAAAATGATAAAATAGCTGCACTTTTATTGATGACAAAACATGCTGAAAACTGTTACAAAAAATTAATGTACAATCCTAATTGCTACAATTGAAAACTCTCCTCTATCCTAATTCCTAACTGGATCAACCAAGGAGGGAGATATGTTATTTATATAGAAATTTACAACATATCTCATGCTCAAATCAGCCTATGTGCTGCTTTTCAGTGATTTGCCAATAATTCTAGATCTGAAATAAATACAAATCTGGACAGTTTGTGCTGCAGTAGTTGTCATTGGCCCTTTAGAAATCATCTTCAGTGGTGGGAGTACGTGGGAGAAGTCTATAAATATCTCACATATATTTATTCACTTTAGAATATGCCCTTTCTATCTTGCAAACAATTTCCTATTATGCTGCAGTTATTTCTATGTTTATCCTAGAAGAGGATCAAAATTGATCTTTTCCATGAATGGTGGCTTTGGACGGCAAGGACGGAAAAGTTAGATAGGATATATTTTCCTTTAATATTTTCAACCTTATTTCCCTTTTTCCATCATCAAAAATCAGTCAAAAAGTCAAAAATCACTTTCTGTTCTCATTCCGAAGATAAGTGGCTCATTTCGAAGAGACTATATTTCTCATTCCGAAGATGTCTTGTTCATTCCGAAGATCTTAGAAATGAACAATTGTGTGCTCTTCAAATTATTTTAGCTACATTTCTCAGGTGGATTAGCCCTCAGGATCAGATTGCAATAGCCATCGTTCCTCTCCATATGTGAATTCTATGCCTTGCCATTCATTGGTAGCTTGTTGGAATTTACATGGTAAATTACTGCATTTTCCAGTTCTGCTGCACAGTTGTAAAATATTGGCATTTCTTGCAAATTCAAAAAAATTATAACATGGAAAAATTATTCATATATCAACATGAATGATTACATCAAGTTGCTACTGAATTTATACAGTTCTTTCACCAAGTAACCATGCTGAAATAGTGCAACAATGCTGCACAATTGCCCCTGCTCTATTATACCCTGTTGCTGCCTATTTAGACCATGTGGGAATGCTTCTAAATAGGTCATATGTCTTTTGTAGTCCTTCTAAAATCATTCTATCTATATCCTTATGCTTTTCTTAACAACTTCAAGGTGTTCCTATAAAGTGACAGCTTGCTGACTTTTATATGGCTGTTTTTTCAGATTTTTAGATTTATGACAGTCCTAAAATTTTGGCTTCAATGTGGATTTGAAACAAGTTGAAGGGCAGAAAAACATTCAAAAACCATTTAGAAGTTAATGGATATCAGTATATCACATTTGGTTAATTTAAATGCATGTTCTTACTTGCTATTTAATCAAGCAAAATTAGTCACAAAATGCTGAAAATAGTCAAAAATAGAGATATAGTATTTCTAACATAAAATCATGTAAACACTTAACAAATAGTATATTTTATTCAACTATTTGGAAATTAACTTATCATATGGTAGTCAAACATTGTGCAATAATGAGGCACTTTTGGGCCTCATAATATTGGCTAACTACACAATTTGTGTATAGTGGGCTTCTGAGATCCAGACCTAGAGGTCTTGTTCTCTACTGACTCTAGGCGCTCTAGCAGCTCTTTATATGGATCCAAGGACTTGATCTCCTCATTCTTGCTCACATCCTGAGGTGGAGGTCTAGGATCCTCCAACCTAAGGTAGGGTGTTGGCCTGTCATCCCCCTGCCTTGATAAGGCATCTCCAAATACTCTACTTTTGGATCATGCTCATTTTAGGCCCCGTAAGAAATCTCTAAAGCCAATCTATAAATAGGGGTGTCTTCCTGCTATGGGTGCCTTGCATCTAGCCTATGAGGTAAGTCTCGCTCTAGCCTAGGAGACCGTGGAGGCAACATCAGATAATTTCTAGGAGATCTTTCTTGAACAAGCATAGGTTACCTCGGAGGGACTTTTTATCTATGGTTCTTAGGGGTAGGGACCCTCTCTCGTATATTTTGCTAGAACAACTCATTAGTATGCCACTCAATCCTCTCTTTTTCAAGTTGATGCAAATGGTCTAGTTTCTCTTTGTCGTGTTGAAGCTATTTGAATTGAGCTTGGTATTCCATGTATTTTGCAACTACTTGCTTTATTTTTTCCACCATGTGAGGCCTAGGAATTTTAGGGGCATCACCTTGGGGCCGACCTCATTCAAGATAATCTATGATATCTATCATGTGCTTGCCTATTTCGAGGTTCACCACATTGACTCTAGGTTTGGGCTAGAATATATACTCATTATACTCAACAAGTGCAGAGGCACATCAGGTATGCATAGAATACTACTCCTGAGTAAAATCTGGGATTTCCTCATGTCTTCCTTCTTGGACGAGGAAGGGTAGGGCAGAATTGGCCTACCCAGAGTGATGAGTGTCATTCCCATTGGGTTGCATGAGCTACTGTATCCTATCAAGGTGATGCAGAGGTAAACTCGTATCAACTTGCTCTGGCCAGTGTGTGAAGTCATGCTCTTGCCTATGAAAATGTGTGTCAGCCCAAACGGTTACATAGATGTATGGCACCACTCTGTCTATTGGAACCTCAGTGCATTGTTTCATTTCATCAAAGAAGGCTTGTGATGTATCTACATACTGGGAACACTCTCCCAAGTAATGCTCATCATCCCTCGGGGTGTCCTATAGAGGGTCCCTTCAGAGATGAGGCTCATGCCCTGTTGTCTTGGGGCTAGGTGGAGTAGAAGCTTGCCAAGGAGGTATGACCAAGTCCCTAGGGCTATAGTTAAGATGATTCATATCTACTAATCCACTCTTCATAGCTTTCACCCGTGTTTGGGGTTGGTTGTGGGTGCACACCATCACTCTCCTCTACCAATACCCCAAGTGATTATATTATTTACAAATTTTTAATGAAACAATAAACAAAAAAGGAAGCACTCAATAAGATAGATGATTATCTTGTTTAAATTTTATATGTGAATCCCTAAACCATTTTGTGTGTTTTAGATGTGTTGTTTATAAAAAATGACCTTGTGTCACATATTTGAAATATTGTTGGATGATGTACTCAAATGTTTAAATGATTTCACCTATATACTCATACAAGCTGAATATGGTGATGAAATCCATATCCAATGAGGTAGCATAGGTACTACCAACCCTCACCTAGCACCCCGTGCACAACGATACACCCCTCCAAAGAGGAATGTGTGCTATTTTGCACAATTATAATAGATATTGGGTTGGCCTTGGCCACGAATGGGTCTTGATGACACTCTTTCACATGAGCCAATCAAGTGGAAATGACATCCACTATTGGTCTCAATCGACATGTTGGATTTGAGAACCCAATGCCACCGATGTTAAGATAAAACATGATGTGTGGGGTTCATTTTATCTTTAAAGAAAGTAAGAAAATAAAAATTCAATGATAATTCACTAAATGCATGTGTAAGGTGCATTTTACTTTTAGAAAGGTTAGTATATAAAAATAAACTCATAAATGTATATAGAAATGCAAAGCCCTAAGTTGTAGCCTGCCCATGGGGTAGGCTACAAGCACGCAAACCATAGAGATGCATTTCTACACTAAATTTGTTTTGATTTTTTTGAATTTTATGTGTTTTTTTTATTTTGCATTTAATAAAAGGAAGCTACCTTTAAAATTTTTAAGAAAAAAAAATGTGATAAAAACCACACAACACTAAAAATAAACAATTTTTGTAACTGCAAAACAAAGATGATAGATTCAGGGACCTACCTCATCACTGCCAACACTTGATATTTCTGAAATTCTGCTCTAAAATCCTCTACTTTCTATTCATTCTAGTGTGTTATGAATAGCAGGTCTACATTCAATCTAGGGTGAGGTAAATTTACATTCGCCCTAGAGGTGCACGAATAGCAGGCCAGAGTTCACTTCAGGCCAGAACGAATAACACTTGCAACATAAAAGATGAAAAATCAAATCCAACTTCACCTAAAGTAAAATGGACTAAGTCCCACCATGATCACCACTAAATTAGGGAAAAATGGTGCACCAAATGAATTATAAACAATGTATGTATCTATGACCTATCGCTAATGAGCGCAAAACAAAAGCATGCAAGTAAATGGAAAGATAGCGAATAACAAGCAGTAAAGAAAAACAAGTATATCTCTTATGAATAAAAAAAATCCAAAATTATGGGTTACAATGCATCCCCTTGAGGTCTAAAAATGGGTGAGACAAATTTTTATAACTCGGGTGCCCAAGGATCAAATATCTCAAGGAATTCAGGTGCACATCCAATGTCTTTCCTCATACCCACAATCGAGGTGGGTGGGCCAAGGTTTATACCACTTATGTATTTGATCCAGATGTCTTATGCTCCTTCAAAATGTATTGTAATTACCTGCACCTACACATAGGAAAACTAGAATCATCAAATAGCGAGTGCATGTGATAAAAAGCATGCAATCCCCATAGAGGCAAAATGGCTAATAATGAGAAAACATATAAAATCAACTCAAAATAGAAAAAAATGGTAGAGGGATGTAAAAAGGAATGTTTTTGAAAGATATCACCATAAATTGCACCAAAATTGCATCCTATGGGGCTTCAAAACTCAAATGACCATTCACAACATACAAAACCTAAAGCAAGAATATTCTGACCCTACGCATATCCAAAATGCATTAAAATTGGACATAATATATGAAATACTATTATAATAAAAATAATTTGATTATATTTGTGATATTGACCACATTTTAGGTGTTCTCTTAGATGACAATTGGATACCTGCAAGAGATCCTGCAAAACACTAAAAATGCAATATCTCGACCAATATAGCTCAGAATGACATGAAATTTGAACTGCAGCATCATATAAGTATATGTAAAATATATAATTAAAACAAGTAAATAAATAATACATAGATCTCTATTAATATTTGGGTGAAGCGAATAAGACTGTCACAGATTAGGGGGCACCCCGGGGTGCGGCGCCCACATAATCTCCCTAAATTTTACCACCAATTCCACTTGGGAATGATGCAAAACCTTATAAAAAAAAAATCATAAAATTTTATGGTGTAATTCACTCATTTGGTTTGGTTTTTTAATAGATTATGCCTACTAACTCACTCGCAAACCTCCTTCGCTAGGAAGAGATTTCGAGGGAACAATTGGTGCAAAAAGGATGGAGGGAAATCTTGGTAGCACTCTGTTGCTTTGTCTTCAAAATATCCTCTACTTTTGGTGTGGAAAATATATCCACTTTATAGCCTAATAAGGCTTCATGGATAAAAAGGCATGCAAGGGCATGCGAGGCATGAGGTGCCACTTGGACACCGAGATGGCATGCATTGGAGGGAGAGGAGAATCTCCCAATTTGGCCTCCATCATGGGTTGGAGCATTAAGATGTTGTGTAACCTACTCTCCTAGCCATTATGGACCAAAAATGTAACCTTTGGTAGGTGCCATTTTTCTAGGTTTGAATTTTTGTCAGTCAAACCTACTATTCACTCTACCTCAGAGTGAATACTGCTATTCATCCCAGGGTGTGATAGGTTCTGTATTCATCCTAGGGTGGCATAAATAGCAAAAAGGTGTCCAAAAGGTACTAAAAGTGGCCTAGAACATTTTAAACCCTTGTATTAAGTGGTTAAAACCACTGTATACCTCCTGAGTGCTGCCCTAGGGGCCTTTGTTTGTCATGAAGTCACTACTTATGGTAGCATCGATTGACCAGTTTTTAGTGTCTAAAAATATGATTTATCATATTATTTTTCTTGATATGTTGACATACATGCAACTCTTTGAGCCAAGTGATCTCGCTTTCCAATCTATTCATAGACCAGATCTAAAGATACCCATACCCCTAGAGCCACATATTTGGTATGAGTATAGCACATATAATATAGATTCGTAAACATGTGGTTCTGGAGATCTAATCCATTCCATAAATATGATCTCCATTGATCTAACCACTCCACTTCACAATCCATCTGATCCTTCCAAACCATTGTGTCTTAATCTAGATGCTATTGATTGGGATCATGTTGATTCACCACTAGAGCTTGAAGATTTATTCCCTAATGAATAAATGTTGTAACCTTTCCATTTTGTACTAGGCTATGCACATGTTGCTTATCACGCTAAAGGAAATTATGATGTAGGAAATTTTAACCCAACTGATGGCATCCACTTGATTCCTATGCCTCACCAACTTGAGGAGGGATCACATATGTCAGTAGAGGAAACCTTCAATATGGATATCAATGATGATTACACTAATCCTAAGAAGGTTAAATTTAGAGAGATTTTATCTCCTAATGATTGTACCAACCTCATCTCTCTGTTGAAAGAGAGACCTAATATATTTGCTTGGAAATACAAGGATATTTTAGGGCTAGATCCAAAAATGGTTACTCACAACCTTTCGCTAGACCCTATAAAAGGCCTATCAAGAAAAATCTTAGGAAGATGCATCCAACCATCACTTTAATGGTTAAATACGAGTTGAAAAAGTTGTTGGATATAGAGTTTATTATCTCCATCGACTATCCGAAATGGGTATCAAACATGGTACCTATAGGAAAACCTGATGGGAGGATTCATATCTATATGGATTTTAGAGACCTCAACAAGGTAACACCAAAGGATTAATTCTCGTTGCTCAATATAGATGCTCTTGTAGACGCAACTGCAGGTCATGAGATGCTCTCCCTAATGGGTGATTTTTTTGGTTACAATAAAATTTGGATTAAAGCCAAAGACCAGCACAAAACCACATTTACAATGCCATGGGGAATACTATGTTATAAAGTTATGCCATTCGGTCTTAAAAATGTTGGTGGTACATATCAACTAGGCATGGCATACATTTTCCATGACTACATGTACAAAATCTTAGAATATTATATCGATGACTTATTGGCAAATTCATTGTTGCATTTAAAGTATGCAGAAGTTTTGAGGAAGGTCTTCGATTGCCTCAAAGAGCATTATGTCAGGTTGAATCCCAAGAAGTGCGTATTTGGCATAACTTCAGGAAAGCTCTTAGGATTCATATTTTCTAAACAAGGGATTAAAGTTGAACCAGCAAAGGTCAAGGCCATACTAGAAATATGTCCTCCCACCAATATCAAAGATTTAATAAAACTACAAGGTAAAGTAGCATCCATAAAGTGATTTATTGCACAATTATTGGAAAAAAGTTAACCCATGAATTGGTTGCTATTCAAGGGGGTTCCATTTAATTGGGACAAGGATTTTCAAGGGACCTTTACTAAAATTAAGCAATACCTAGAAACATTGTTAGTGCTAGCTCTACCAAGACCAGATGTGCCTTTCTTGTTATATATCAGCTATTGACTTTACATTGGGAACCATGTTGGACCAAAAGAACACGCAAGACAAAGAGCAAGCGATATATTACATTAGTTGCACCTTGGTGATTTATGAGATTATATATGCATACATGGAGAAGTTGTGTTTAGTAGTGGTGTTTGTGATGAAGAAGTTGCATAATTACATGCTAAGTCATACGATTTATGTGATATCCAAACAAAATCCTTTGTAGTATATGATGAGAAAGACATATCATAATACATGTACTACAAAGTGGATCATGCTATTGATAAAATTTGATTTGGAATTCATCAACCAAAAGTCCATAAAGGTACAGGTCATAACTGATTAGCTAGTAGAGGCACCTCTTGAAGATAGTAGGCCTCTTGTCATAGAGCTTCCTGATTATGCAATCTTTGTATTATAAAAATATCTTGAACCCAAAGAACTACATAAAAAAGTTGACATGACTTTGTTCTTATATGGTTCAAAGTGTGAGCAAGAGGATGGTGTAGGAATTATCTTCTTCATGCCACATGGTGCTCCAATGCCCTTGTCATTTAAGCTAGACTTCCCTTGTACCAAAAATAATGCTAAATACAAGGCTTTAATATTGGGCCTCCAAATAGCTATCACCATGAATATTAAAAGGTTAAACATCTTTGGTGACTCCCTTCTCATTTTAAATTAGGTTAAGGAATTTTTTCAATGCAAGTTTCCTATCCTAAAAGATTATAAGGATCTTGCTGAAACTTATCTAGCCCATCTAGAGTGGTATGACATCGAGGCAATCCCTCATTCATCAAATAGATTCATAGATACTATGGAATATTTGGCATATCCAATCCCTTATAATTTATCTATCGATTTTACTACCATTCATGTAAAGATTCTATTGCATACCATGATACAATGTGAGGCTCTCGATAACAAGGAATCAATCAATATGATACATATAGAACCAAACCATGAGTGGTTCTGTAAAGCCAAATACTTTATCAAGAAGGCACCCTGGAGGTATTTTATATTTCAAGGTCCTATGGAGAATGGAACCACCATTCACCATAAGGTTGTATCCCAGTCTGCATTTGTGCACAACAAACCGCTAGAGGAACAAGTCATCTTGTTAGTCGAGGTAAAAGCTTATCAGGATTGGATGTCATAATTACATGATTTCCTTAAGCTTGGGTTAGTCCCTCAGGTATTGTAGAATTCCAAAAAGCGTACATTTAGACAGAAAGTGATAAAGTATGTATTTCTAGGAGACATCTTGTACTATCGAAGCTATGATGGAGTTCTTCTTCATTGTCTTGAGCCCCAAGAGTCGGCTTGGGAAATTTTGTAGGCTCATGGTGGCACATGTGGTGGTCATTTCAATGGCATGGCCATCATCAAGTGCATCCTTTGAATGGGTTATTATTGGCCCACTATGGAGAAGGATTGCATTGTGTATTTCAAGAAATGCATTAAATGTCAGTGTCATGTTAATTTTATGCACTTGCCATCATAGGCCTTACAACCCATTTAGGTAGCTTGGCCATTTTCTTAGTGGGGTTTGGAACTAATCGGTAATATCTCTCCCCCATCATTGGGTTGACATATATTTATTATAACAACTATTGAGTATTTTACAAAGTGGGTGGAAGCAATCCCTCTAGCAACAACAACTGGAGCACGTATTACGAAGTTCATACTTCATAATATCATAAGTCATTTTGGGATACCATACAAAATAATCTCAAATAATGGAATGTCATTCAAGAACAAAATTTTAAGGGCTTTAACATCTAAGTACAATATACAACATAGTTTTGTGACTTCATACTATCCATACGCAAACGGGTAAGCTGAGGCTACAAAAAATATAGTGGTAGTCATATTGAAAAAAATGGTACAAGAAAACCACAAAGATTGGCACATCCAGCTACTCCTTGCATTATGGGCTTACAAGACTAGTATACGGATGCCCACTGGGGAAAACCCATTTTCACTAGTATATAGCACCGAGGCCATTATACCCTTAGAGTTGGAAATTACAATGCTACGCATCACATTGAAAGATTTTATCAATGATGACACTGCATAATAAGTTTACCTAGATCAACTGACACTTATTTATGAATGTCATGTAAATGCCCTTGAGCATCTCCACGTTTATCAAGAGAACTTAAAATTATCTTATAATAATAAATTGCATCTGAGGGACTTCAAAGTTGGTGATCTTATGCTAAAGGAGAACCAACAGAACTCAAATTGGTTGCCGCACTTGCAAGACAAATTTACGGCTAACCGATTAGGTCCATATATCATATCAGAGCAGATTAGACCTGGAATGTATCACCTAAATTTTCTTGAATGTGTTGAAGAGCTTGAACCTCTAAACATTCTTCATCTTAAGGTGTTCCACACATATAATTCAAAATTTAAAAACATAGAAATTTTTAAAAACCATAAAAATAAAAAATAAAAGCAATAAATTCTAAAAACATTGTAAAAATTCAAAACATTTACATCATGCACTTTATTTTGCACTTGCATTCAGTTAATTACATTGCATTAGGCATTTCCATACATATAGGATAGGTTATGTTTGTAATCTTACAAATGACACCATGTTTGTATTTCAATCATGCATCTATGCATCGTCATCTTCCATCACCCTTGTGAGTAATTATGTTTCTCAACATAACCCTTCCTTTTTATATGAAGAATATACTAGGGTTTTTCATAAATTCATCCATACCTAGTGGTATTCTCAAAATTTTGTATAAATCTTGCTTTACTTTTGAGTATGAGGTCTAGTTTTGATAGCACTTAGCATATCATAATTCCATCACTAATCAAACTCATTTAACAATCCTAATTACGGTAAGGAAATATGAACACTACAAAGTGGTCCTAGTCACCTTAAGTGAAAGGTTTTTTTTCTTGCTCATTTGTGAGGTGCAATGGTCTAGAGTAGTGGTAATTGGAAAAATGACAAGTTCCTCCCTACCCGAGAAATCCCTTGCTTACAAAAAGGAGCAAAATACTAGAGTCAAATCAAATCCCTTGCTAAAAAAAAAAGACACAAAATAAGAAGTGATTTTTATCACTATACATGAGAAAGTATCCCAATAAAATTGAAGAAAATAAGGGGGTGAAGAGCTTGAATCCCTAGAATGGTCAATACTCAAAAATCATAGAGTGATCCCTAATATAGCAATGGGATGAATGAATTCCACCTAGCATTGGGGTATATCTACACAAGTCACAAATGAGATAGCTTTAGGTGCCCTGTATTGCCTATTGGTCTAGTCCAACTAAGTCCAAACCTAGGATCAGGTGATCATGGGGTGATCCTCATTATAACAATGGGTTGAATGAATCCCACCTAGTAATGAGGTAGTCTTATGTCTCATCTAATATATTCATTTTCACACATAGGGATAATGAATAGCTTGGTCCTTCACAATGAAAGCTTTATCTTTCAAAAGTCTAGTATAGTCATTATACAACTATTGATAAGTCAACTAGAGTGTTTGAGTCCCATGGAAAACCTCAAAAATTCCAAAATAGCAACAAATAAAATCAAGCCATCAATCATCATTTTATTTTTATGATTTTTTTTTTAATAAAGGATGTTCATAAAATAGAACAGATACCGGATGGATATAAAAAATGATATTTAGATGACCACTGACTATTTTATGCATATATTTTAATTTACAAAAGCTCATGAAGAGAAAAAATATATCATTTTATCTCACAAATTGGTTGTCTAATTGACTATTTTTTATGATAATATTTAGCAATTACATTCATGATTGTTATGCATTATGTGGTGTTATCCATTATATTGTTAACTCATATTGCATTCATTCCTTATATTTTAAGTGATTAAAGCATACAGGTTTATTTACATTAGATAATACAGTACATACATCGCAATCATAACATAAATTAAATGCATACAAGTACATAAAATTAAACATGCATTTAAAATCTAACATTGAATCCATATGCATACATAATAGTAGTCCATATACACATCTAGATCATAATATCTAGTCATACATCCATCATCTAGCTAGTGCATGTAACTCATACATCACATCATATAGCACCAAATCAATATAACATATAATCATTGCATCCATATGCATCTCATACACAAAAAATAAATAAATGTACACGTATAATGAGTCATATATAAATGTTATATCATATAAATATATGTGTCAAAAGCAAATTACATAGGCATGTCTGTCAAAGTGCCCATAGGCTACAACTGTGTAGGTCCTTAGACCTTACACTCAAAAATGGTACATACAATATGCTAATATCTATACTAGCTAGGGCCTGCACCCCCTATTTAGGAGTCTCCTCGACTAGATACACCCTCCCTATGATTTTACCTCAAGCTAGTACCTATGGAATTCTTTAACCTGTGATTCTTATGACTAGAACCTATTGATGACTGCCCTATATCTCGTGTCTTGGTCCATTGTGTCCCTGCAGTAGTAGTCCTCTCTGGTATCTCATCCCCAAGCAGTATGATCTCTCCCTCTATGAGAGTAATATGGGCCACATCTAAGGAGTGATGCATATTAGCCTCCTAAATGAGGGCACATAATCTCTAAATCTATGCACCCACATCCAAACCTATCAATCCTAGTATAGCTGGAGTGGTAGGAGCAACCTGAGAAATTGAAAGACCTTTTCTTATAGATTAGAGTAAGTCCCAATATATGGGCACAAAATATAGCTAAGCCTAAAGAATATCATGCTATCTAGTGACCTTCTTTATCTCTGTATCCATAGTGGCAACCTATGCCCAAAGAGATGTCCTCTCCTCCTCAAATCCCCACCACTACACTTGTACCTCTGCTAGCTAACCCTATATTTCCCTAAATTGTGCTTGTAGGGTAGTCATGGATGTATTCCTCTCTAGGATTTGAGTCCTTACCATCTATAGTCATGACTCCAAGCTAGACACCTAGGCTTAGAGTTATGATACCTCATCATCTGGCTCCTCCTCGACCTCCTCCTTAGCTTGGGGCTACTCCTCTATTATAGCCTCACCCCATACACCCTCGATCCTCTAGCGCACTCCTCACCCCTAGGATCTACTATCTCAACTACCACCTCATATCTAGGTCTACCTAGTGGGCCACCACCCTACCATAGCCTGGTAGTCCACTAGGCATCATACTTAGTAGTAGTCCCTATATTGGCAGACCCTTAATCCTACCAAGCATCATCCTCATACCCTATTGGAGTAATCATAGGCTAGGCTAAGTATCTCTTCACCTTGAGGTAGCGGTAAATATTTGGCTCATCTAGAATGTCCTGGAAGATCCTAAACTACCTGGTGATGCATGAGTAGTAGAAGAACTCACGTATCTTAGGCTTGCAATCAAGGAGCCATCTCTCATTTCATGCTTACCTCAAAAAATGGTCTACCTCCTCCCATGTAGGATAGTCCATGTAGGGTCACCATCGTACATGCTCTAGCCATAGACTAGTTAGCTAATCCAAGTAGTACTAGATATCCCCTACATGGTACTTTCTCCTAAAGCCCTCAACCTCCCTAGGCTAGCAAGTGGTATAGCACTGGTGCTCCTGTTAGAGTAATATTCCGTTATTTGGGATATTTACCCTTTACTCCACTAGGTAAAATAGGTAGTATATTGCATTATACTACATAGGTAGATTATTACATTTACTTTTCTATGTAATTACCATGAGATATTTTCCTCATGGTTAAACTAGGTAAGTACCTAAATATCCTATGTTAGATATTTAGGTTAGTGTTATGGTTAGAACTCTCTACCTAGGTTAGTGGTTAGCAAAATGTAAATCCCTCCTTATTCTATTTTTAGAGGGTAGTTAGCACCATTCTCTACTAATTGTTAGTTAGTCTATTATTTAAGCATAGACTAAACTATTGTGTATGTTAATTAATTCAATATTATTATTTGCTCTATCTTATGAGACCTACATTGGTATCACTCGGTTGGAGAATACGAGCTTCGCTCGATCCACATGGTCTGGATGGACTCCCACGAAGCAGTTGAGGTGCTCGACGTAGGGAGTCCCTCACAGAGTAGACCTGACTGACTCATTTAACATCGATCAGGGCCCATGATCTCCTAGACCAGTTGCGATCGATGTCCCGAGGCATCTAATCCTTGGCTCTCACACCGGACCAGGGCCCACAGAGCCACGTAGGCCAAGCAGGACACGTGGCCCACTCACACGAGAGCAATGAGGGTAGGAGTGACCTCCCTTCCCCTACCCTCCCCATGGAAACCAGACCCTACATCAAGATCTGAGAGGGCAGGCAGCCCTCCAATCCTTGATCGACGTGTGGCACATGTCTATGCCTAACCTGCTTGCACCATGACATTGATCGGACATGCAAAATGACACTGGCATGCACCTCAAGATGCTAGTTAGATGGACACATGGACTGATAATGGCACACACATCGAGGTGTTTACTGGACCTGACACATGGTGAACAGCCATAGGGACTAGACCTGACTCATGTGGGAGAGCTCATGACTGATGTGGCGGAAGGTTATTGGTTGATCGGGAAAAATATCGATGGTCTTGATTTCCCATAGGCAATCAAAATGCAAAGGGTATGTTTGCCCTTTTAAATACTAAAAATCGCATCCACGGGATGCATGTGGGATTAATCCAACTTTCTTCCCGCTTGGACGTGGGGAGGCCTTCATATTGAAGGTCTTCTCCTTTAAAACCCATCAGGCTTGCTAGCCTGACCGACGGAGTGGCTATTGCGAAGACGCTGCCTGATGGGAGGTTGGGAGTTTGACTCCCGTCGGGGCAGAGCGCTCCATTCTTTTACCGAAGCCATAGCAAAAGGCTCAAAGGTAATATTTTTTTTTAATTTGTAATACTTTAATTAAAGTTATATATATATATATTTTAATAATTTAAATTTTAAATAAATGTTTTATTTTTTAAATCAATTTATTTTAAACCTTTGAATTTATTTATTTAAAGCATTTATTTTAGTTTTTATTATTAATTAAAATGTTTTGAATTAAAATTTCTTTAAAATTTTGCAAATTAGAATTAAATGAAATAGGGCTATTTTTTTTGTGCAAACTACCAATTCTAAGGTGCTTATGTTTTCTCACAAACTGGAGATATAAGACATAGAAAGAGCACACTTTTGTTGCAAATTAGAGAGCCCTTATAACTCTTCTCAAACCTTGTCAATTTTGCACCATAAAAGGGAGACAAAAATCAAACACATATTGATTCTTTATTGCAAAATTAGAAAACAAGGAGACACCAAAACTTGCAAAATTCAAAGACAAACATTTGTGCAATTGTTTTCTCCAAGGAGGGATAAAATACAAGAAATTGCACATCTTATTTTTTTTGCAAAATTGAGAAGAAATTGTAACTTTAGGTCCACCATAAAAACTAAGTCGTGTGTCGACCAGTTTTGGAAGCCTTTCAAATGCGGGTCGTGTGTCGACTTGTCTTGAAAGGAGTGCTCTAAATTCTACATTTTGTAAACATTAAGGGGGTGATAGAATTCAGTTTTTTGATTCTATAGTTTGCAAAATTGTAATGAAAAAGGGGGGATAAATATCAATTTTTTTAAAAAATATTTTAGAGTAAGAAAAGTGCATTCTCGATTGTACTTGACACCTTCTCTTAAAAATTGCTTGTACTAGGTGCATTTTCGGTTGCATCCGACACCTAGGTGATAAGAATTTTGTGGGCATTCTTGTTTGATTATTGCATTATTTTTTTTGCAATTATAAGTCATAGAATCAAGAACACACTAAAACCCAAAATTTCACAAATCTGTGTAAATCCTTACATAGATTTAAAGCCCAAATTCACTTGATATTCTCTCCTAAATCAATAAAACCCCTAATTCACTCTTATTTGTTTGGCTTAATTTCCTCAAACTTTTAATCCTTCTAGAAGGATGTTAAGACAGGTGCCATTAAATATCTTTTTGAGTGAATTATCTTTTGGTACTCTTTTAGGGTAATAAAAAAGAAAGAACAAGTTTTTGAAAATAAGGAACCTTCAAAAGTTGCAATCCTTTGTACTAAGGGGGGATAATTCCTTTCTTCCTTCAAAACACAGATTTTTGACAAGAGGGAAATAAAACTTGTAAAGGTAATCATAAAAATAGAAGTCATAAAAATTATACCTTTTCTTTTAGACTTCATAATAGCAATCATGCTTGAAGTTCTTACAATAAGAAAGGATGATTTGGTGAAATTTTTGATAAAATTGCCTAGAAAGCATAGTTTTGCACAAATTGTAAAAATAATAACCATGACACAATTCAGTGTTGGTTTCAAAACAAGCAAAACTAAAATGGCAAAGGCACATCACAGAAGCCATATTTCTAGTGAAGTGTCTCATTTGGATTATGATTCTGGTTCAAAGAGAGCAAACAGAGTGCTCATTGCTAAGACAGTATTGTAGAGGGAAAACACATTTTGTCACCTTAAGCAAAGCACCATTTCCTCTCTCTTTTTTAGGATTCATAAATAGCATAAGTTTTTGTTTGAAGTACTTGTAATAAAGGGGTGTTTGTACCTATTTTAGGCTTCATAAATAGCAAACTCTCATTGTTTGAAGTTCTTGTAACAAAAAGAGGGAATTTTCTGGTGTAAAATTGCCTAGGAGGCAATATTTGTAAAAATCCTTCACAAAGATTCTTAAGTTGCACATATTTTGCAATTAAGGGGGGATATACATTTCTTTTCTTCACAATTTTTTGTAAAAATAGAAGAAGACTTATAAGGGTGCATTTTCAGCATCGTCCGACACCTTAGTCATGCTTCTTTCAAAAATTAAATACAACATGTTTTGCAACAAGAAGGGGGGAACTTATAAGGGTGCATTTTCGGCTGTGACCAACACCTTAGCAACCTAATATTTTGCAAACTCATATTGTAAAATGAATGAATCTCATATGAAGTGATCTACTCTACTACACCTAGCGATTACAGTGGCTAGTTACCCATGCAATTCGGTTGGATGATGTGATTACTATAAGGACATGTTGGTTCAACTTTTATACACACCTTGTGAAGAATGAGCATAAAATCTTGATAACACTTATAAGGGATAAATCCCACTCACTTTAGGATCTTGTTGGATATCCAAGGTGTGAGTTACAGAGTTGGGTCAAATGCCTATTCACTCTTTTCTGCTTCTGGAATAGTTTCAAGTGGACTATCTGTTACCTTACAATGGGTTCTAAACTTGTTCAGTAATGTTTTGGAATTGGTTACCTTTGTGGACACTCAGATTTACAATCATTTCTTTCATCTAGCTCTGTATGTTTTAGCAGTTTTAAATAAAAGACAAATTCTAAAGAAAATAAAAATGGATCATTCAATCGGTGGAACAGAGAGAGTAGAGTAGGGCAGAAAGAGAATTTTACCTAACTTAGATGCAAAACCAAAACTACCACTTTTAGTTATATCGGTTAGCTTCACAATAGAACAAATCAAAGAGGAAAGTGTCCAGCTTGCTAAGATCACCTTCCACTAAGAGCATAAGACAGAGACAACAACATATATGAAAGAAAATCACAAACAGAAGGAAAGTCAGTTGAAATTGGTATCTCTCACCAGTAGCTTAGCTCGCACAGTGAGGACAGAGAAATTAGAACAGTCTTGAACCTTAAATTTGTAACT
Source organism: Wollemia nobilis (assembly GCA_028583015.1). Taxonomy (NCBI): domain Eukaryota; kingdom Viridiplantae; phylum Streptophyta; class Pinopsida; order Araucariales; family Araucariaceae; genus Wollemia; species Wollemia nobilis. The sequence goes on from JAQPPZ010016791.1 coordinate 499,169, forward strand.
TTCCCTAGCATACAGTAAAAAAGAATGAAGCCTAGTAGCATACCCAAAATTTGATAACACAAATCTACATCATAAATTAAATAAACCTTAATGAAACGAAAACAAAAGAAGAAAACTTATCACATTCTGAAAGATATTAGGCTCCTGGCCATGCTATCACAGAAAAATGAAACTACACCAACTCTAGGTCCAAAACAAAGCATTCAAACAAGAGTTACAGGAAATTGCTCCAATAGCTTTTTATTCTAAGTTTTCGCCTCTGGAATTTACATTCAGAAGTATTTATAGACTCAGGACAGACCCTGATATTTTTAGAAATATCTTCTTCTCAAACCCTAAATCTTATCCTCTAAACCTTACTACCCAGGTTTTACAATATAAGTCCCTTTAAAAATAGAGTTTTTTATAAACCCTAACCATTCTGCAAATATTAGTGCAGTTACTTGCCATAAATGGAGAAGGCATGATTTGATATTATTCTCATCCATCTATAACTGCAAGTAAATATCTTCGTTTTTTGGTTAGTTACCGATATATTCCATAAATGGGCACTACGTGTGAAGGTATCTTCATATTTTTGATGCATCTTCTGGGAGGGTCTCATTAATTCCTCAGAGAAATTCGAATGAGTCACCGATTTCTCTGACATTTTATCTTTGTAGAGCCACTTTTGAGTTGAAATTATCCGCACGCCATTACTTTCACCATAAATTCTTCTGTTAAATGCATCTATCGGAAAATTCTAGTAACTGTGTGTAGATATTTTCATTTTTCGATTAATTGCCGACATATTCCATTAAATGGGCAGCTGCTTAGTCATCGTAAAGTCTCTTTGCGGCCAGATCTATAAAATCTGGATGGACCAAAAATTCTTGGCATCTCACATTTCCATCTGACGGCCTTTGCTTGATCCACGCTTATTTTTGTCTTTTCCGCCATTACTTTCGCTAGTATGCAACTGCCAGATGGCTTTCTGTAAAAGACAAAAAAATGATTAGTATTTTAATATTATTAAATTAAAACCCTAATGTTCATTATATTTTGGCTTTATTTATTTTGACACGTGTCATGAAATCATGACGTTTTCATCACTTTTTTCTTCCAAGCTCTTCTGCCGTGAAACCATGACATGTCGCGATTTCGTGACATGTCGCAAAATCGTGACATTCCCTTTTACTTTGCATCTCTTTCTCTTTCTCTATAGTGAAACAACGACATGTCACGATTTTGTGACATGTCACAAAATTGCGACGGTCTCTATGCCTTGGCCTTCTCTTTAAAACGTGTCGTGATTTCACGACGCTTCTATGCCTTGGCCTCTTCTTTGAAATGCGTTGCGATTTCGTGACGTCGCAATTTCGTGACGTCACGATTTCACGACGTCATAATTTTGTGACGCTTTTATGCCTTGGGCTTCTCCCTTCAACCGTGTCACGATTTCACGACGTCGCGATTTTGCGACACCTCTATGCCTTCGGCCTTCTCCCTTCAACCATGTCACGATTTCACGACGTCGCAATTTTGTGACACCTCTATGCCTTGGGCTTCTCCCTTCAACAGTGTCACAATTTTGCGACATCGTGATTTTGTGACGTCATGATTTTGTGACACCTCTATGCCTTCGCCATTCTCCCTTCAACCGTGTCACAATTTCGCGACGTCGTGATTTCGTGACACCTCTATGCCTTTGGCCTTCTCCCTTTAACCGTGTCACGATTTCGTGACGTCGTGATTTCATGATGTCACGATTTCGTGACACCTCTATGCCTTCGGCCTTCTCCCTTCAATCGTGTCACGATTTTACGACGTCATGATTTTGTGACACCTCTATGCCTTCAGATTTCTCCCTTCAACCGTGTCACAATTTTGCAACATCACGATTTCACGATGTCGCGATTTCATGAAACCTCTATGCCTTCGGATTTCTCCCTTCAACCGTGTCACGATTTCATGACGTCGCGATTTTGTGACACCTTTATGCCTTCGGCCTTCTCTTCATAAAAAGCGTCACGATTTCGCGACATCACGATTTTGCGACGTTCCTGAAACTTGCCTTCTCTTCACAAAAAGCATCGTGATTTTGTGACGTCGCAATTTCACGATGTCGCAATTTTGCGACATCACGATTTCACGATGTTCTTGAGACTTGCCTTCTACTTTGCCAATTCTCCAAAAAATGCAGGTTGACTCTAATGATTTTGTTCATCTGTACTGCATTTTACATATTTAGTGAAAGATTTTATTTACTCATAAATGATTCTAACATTTGAAAAATGAATTCTAAAATAAATCAAAGCCAAATGCAAGCCTACTTGGATATTTTGATGTAAGCAAAAATTTGAAAAGGAGGCAAGCAGAATATGGAATTAAAACCAGGAAAACATCAAGAGGGTCCCTATGGCAAAATGAAAGCTAAACATTTTCAAATGATGGAATTTCATTTTTTTAGTGGGGGTGTGTTGCTTCTCAACAAATGGCAATATCTATGGGGAAAATAGTAGCACTATTTTAGAATCCAGGACTCTAGTTTCAAAAAAATATAGACCATGTACCATGCTTTGCCACAAATATTCTTCACAATAATTTAACTACTACCTGATAGTTGTTAAAATTTTTGAAGGACATACTAGGTTGAATCACTTAAGGAATATTTCTGATGTGTAATTATAAGCATATCAAAATTTCTTCAAGAATGACTGGGCCTTCGACTGTTGTACTCTGGATTGATCAACTTTTCTAGATTGTGAAAGGGGAAACCGAGTAGGGCTTTATTTACTAGTTTAGCCTTTTACAGCCCCGACAGAGTTACTCTTTAGATTTTCATGACCCTGATCCACAACTATGAGGTGGTATCTACAACTTGGTAAAAGAAAACATCTTTTGGAGCTTTGGCTATCTCTTTCATTACATAACTTTTCTCCTTTTTTTTTTTGTGTGGGAAATAACAGAGTGCCAGTTTTATGTTGCCTTGCTCAACTTTCACCTTCTCTCTCTCTCCTTTTGAAATATACCGAAATCTGAAAAGCCTTGCTAAAAAAAACAATTTTTTTTAATATTTCATCGATCTGGAACTACTTCAGCCTGGGTACTGATAGCCTCTATGGATACTCAAATAATTTCATGAATCAGAGTCCCCTCTTACGACCAACTTTTCTTGGATTCCCTGGGAGTTTCTCCAACCAAACAGTATAGCAGTTTATTTATAATTAAAATAATTGTGGCAAGCAAGACACAAAATCCAATTATCTTTCTACTGTTGTTCTAAATAAAAAAATAGTTCCATTGTTCAGTTTAAGCAAACTATCTCTTAATTAGAATAAAACAAAATGAACACGGGATTTTGAACTCAAAATAAAAAACATTTTTTTTAAAGGCTGATTCTCTCTTTGCTGCCCAAGCAAAACCTAAAAAAAAAGAAATTTAAAAGCTAAAAGAAATTTGTACATACCCCAAAGGATAAAACACAGAACTTAAAAAAAACAAACAAAATAAAATAAAAACAAACTACCTCAAAGCTTATTTACAATATATACACATGTTACAATGTCTTTGTGATTTATTCAAACGATGTATTGGATGGAACAACTAAGAAATAATGCTTTAGGTATTGACCATTAACAAGAAGGTTCAAAAAATTACCCTCAAGGTCTTGTAGACAAAATGCATTATTACCTAGGATCTCGACAATCTGGTATGGCCCTATCCACAGAGGTTACAACTCTGTGTGTTTACCTTTCTTTTCTTGGGCTTTGTCCCATAGAAGCACCAAGTCTATACAATTGAAAGCGCTCACCCTGGCCTTTTCGTCAAGCCAACGCTTGACTGTCTCTTGGTGTCGACTAAAATGTATCACAACTTGAAGTCATCCACCCTGCAAATCAAACAAGTCCAACATACGAGTTTTCGTATCTGCATGATCAAAGTAATGTAAAGCAAATTTTAATCCTAGTACTAATGCTTCATATTCTGCCAAATTATTTGTGCAGGGAAACTGCAAGCGATAAAACATAAAATCGGTTTGATTTTTGGGTCTTTTAAGAACAACCCCTGTACCATAACCTTCCTCAGACTTAGCTGCATCAATATGAAGTATTCCAACTTCATTATCGTGATCTTGGTGAGCTTTAACCAGTTTCTCCCTTTGAGTAGTTGTCAAATTATAAACCCTGATATAACAGCCCTCAGCAAGATTAGCAGTCTCATTCTTGGCATTATACTCTGTAATCATGATTTTATATCTTGGTTCTCTGTCAATTCTTAATTGATTTGCAAAACCATTCTAGGGTAACCACATATGCGAAAAATTAGTAGCCAAGTACCCATTCAAATATTTTGACCAATCCCTGCTCAGAAGCATTCCGTATACTACAAGAATATCCACCACCTAAATGTCAATTCTGTGTTGCGCTCTCAGCTTAGATGCTAGATGGATGTGTATATTCTGAAGTTCACCTACCACTTTAACCTCAGACTTATCCAATTGGATGACTCTCATCTCGGAGTTCATGGGGGTCAAACCCAACTGCTGACAGATGCCCAGAGGCATGACATTGGCTGGAGCACTCGAATCTACCAGACAGTTGTGTAATTTTTTTCCAAATATACAAACAGTCAGTAGGAAATGCGGAACTTCAGTATTTTCTTTGTACATAGCCATATTCGCATTACCTATCTTCTTCCCCTTTTCCAGAGTTTTAGCAGTAGGTTCAGAGTATGTTTTGATCAAGTTATCCCTTTGTTCAAAAATTTAGGCTAGCTCATGAAGAGTGATGTTGGCTTTGATCTTCTTCATGTCCTCCACTATATTATATCCCTTATTGAGTGGAGGGACAAATGCATCTGGTCCTCTCGGATTTCCTCCCTTGGGTGGAGATGGGTTATTGCTTGAAGATGGATCTAGAGGAACATTGTGGGAGTTGTCCGGAGGGGTAGATGTAGTGTTGGGCTCCGGATTTTTGTTTTTGAGGTTGTAGTTGTCCCTCCTGTATTTTTGAAAAGCCTGTACTTCATCCATGGGTAGCTCCACAACATTCTCTGATTCTTCTAGGAAAATGAAAGAATCTAACACCATAGTTGCACTATGTTTGGATGAACTTGGAGCATCCATAGTTCTTTGATGTTCAGAAGAAACCAACTCACCAGATAAAGATTCAAAGGCATTACAGAAATCCAAGCAATCCAATTCCCCATGCTGAGAAGTGGCATGTATCCTGCACCAGTTAGGCAAATCCAAGTCACAAATATTTACATCATGCCCTTTACCTTTATAATCCTTATTGGGTTCGTATGGGGGCCGAGTGAATCTATTTTGTTGATAAGGAAATCTATTTGTATTTTTGTTGGTGGACACTTGCCTTTTGAAAGTCAAAAAGTTATTTGCCAACTTTTGGACCACCCTTGAAACTTCCTCGACTCTTGTGTTATCATATTCTTTATCCGAATTCTGTACATTTTTAGTAGGTGTTATAACCAATGGATTTCCTGATGGTGGAGTTTGATGTACTTGCAGCATCATCTGATGTGGTATGGGATTGATGATAGGGGTACCTTGTGTGACCAAAGGAATTTGATGAGAATTCAGAGGTTGAGGTCCTAGTTGTCTTTCCAAAACTAGAGCTTCTTTGTAAGCCTCTATTAGATTGGTAATAGAGGCATCTCTTTTCAAGAAAACAGAAGTCATTGGATCTAGAGAATTCCTAAAAATATCTAATGTCAGGTCTACATTTGGCACATAATAACTAGTCAGTATACCATAAGCCTTCTGAAATTTGACATTGTAAGATCTGACAGATTCATTTATTTCTCTTTTAATACCAAAAAACTGCTAATATAATACACTGGGATCTATCACCTCACCAAACTGTGATACAAAAACATTTTCCAAGTCATTCCAACTGGTAATAGAATTGTTAGTGAGATTTAGAAACCAGTCGTAAGCTCCCTCCTTGAGAGTTAACGGGAACAATCTGTAAGCCACATCTGCATGTTGTACATTTAACAATTTTAGAGCATTCTTGAATGCTATTAGGTGTTCCTCTACTGTCCTAGTTCCATCATGCTTGTATCTGGGAAGATATCTCTCACGATTTCTGGGCAGGTCATGGGCTGCACCCAGGATATTTAAAGCAGTGGAACCCAACCAGTTGGCCATTACTACTTGATTGATGATGATACTTTCAGTTGTAGTTGGAGTAACTACAAGTGGTGACAAAACTATTCCATACAAGGACATGGCCCTTCTTAGGCTGCTTCTTCTTGGAGTTTCTAACTCAGGCACAAGGAGATCTCCAGCTCTGAAATGGGACCTTGTTACTCTATAAGTGGAATCCAGCTTTTCACAAGCAACTTATAATCTTACAATCCTTAACAAACTACTGAACTTTAGCCCTCCTTCTAGTGCCAATTTTAAATGTTGGTGTTGAGTTCGGCTGTTTAGGCAAAACTCAAATAAACAAGTTTTAAAAGGCTGAGGAGGAGGGAAAAAAGTCTACCAGACTCTGGATAAAACATAGTATTTGTTAAATACCACATACAATCATATTTCTCAACTCAAGAGCACTAAGAATGTAAGTTGGCCCTCCTTCTAGAACCAATTTTAAATGTTGGTTTGACTTTTATACACACCCTATGAAGAATGAGCATGAAATCTCGATAACACTTATAAGGGATAAATCCCACTCACTTTAGGATCTTGCTGGATATCCAAGGTGTGAGTTACAGAGTTAGGTCAAATGTCTATTCACTCTTTTCTGCTTCTGGAATAATTTCAAGTGGACTGTCTGTTACCTTACAACGGGTTCTAAACTTATTCAGTAATGTTTTGGAATTGGTTACCTTTGTGGACACTCAGATTTACAATCAGTTCTTTGATCTAGCTCTGTATGTTTTAGCAGTTTTAAATAAAAGACAAATTCTAAAGAAAATAAAAATGGATCATTCAATCAATGGAACGGAGAGAGTAGAGTAGGGCAGAAAGAGAATTTTACCTAACTTAGCTGCAAAACCAAAACTACCAATTTTAGTTATACCGGTTAGCTTCACAATAGAACAAATCAAAGAGGAAAGTGTCTAGCTTTCTAAGATCACATTCCACTAAGAGCATAAGACAAAGACAACAACAGATATGAAAGAAAATCACAAATAGAAGGAAAGTCAGTTGAAATTGGTATCTCTCACCAGCAGCTTAGCTCGCACAGTGAGGACAGAGCAATTAGAACAGGCCTGAACCTTAAATCTATAACTTTCCCTAGCATACAGTAAAAAAGAATGAAGCCCAGTAGGATACCCAAACTTTGATAACATAGATCTACAACATAAATTAAATAAACCTTAATGAAACAAAAACAAAAGAAGATGAACTTATCGCAATCTGAAAGAGATTAGGCTCCTGGCCATGCTATCACAGAAAAATGAAACTACACCAACTCCAGGTCCAGAACAAAGCATTCAAACAAGATTTGCAGAAAATTGCTCCAATAGCTTTTTATTCTAAGTTTTCGCCTCTAGAATTTACATTCAGAAGAAGTATTTATAGACTCAAGACAGACCCTGATCTTTTTAGAAATATCTTCTTCTCAAACCCTAAATTTTATCCTCTAAACCTTACTACCCAGGTTTTACAATATAAGGCCCTTTAAAAATAGAGTTTTTTATAAACCCTAACCATTCTGCAAATCTTAGTGTAGTTACTTGCCATAAATGGAGAAGGCATGATCTGATATTATTCTCATCCATCTGAAACTGCAAGTAAATATCTTCATTTTCTGGTCGGTTGTCGATATATTCCATAAATGGGCACTGCGTGTGAAGGTATCTTCATCTTTCTAGTGCATCTATCGGGAGGGTCTCATTAATTCCTTAGAGAAATTTGGATGAGTCACCGGTTTCTCTAACATTTTATCTTCGTAGAGTCGCTTCTGAGTTGAAATTCTTCGCACGCCATTACTTTCACCATAAATTCTTTTGTTAAATGCGTCCATCGGCAAATTCTGGTAACTGTGTGTAGATATTTTCATTTTTTGGTCAATTGTTGACATATTCCATTAAATGGGTAGCTTCTTAGTCATCGTAAAGTATCTTCGCGGCCAGATCTATAAAATCTGGATGGACCAAAAATTCTCGGCATCTCACATTTCCATATGACGGCCTTTGCTTGATCCGTGCTTATTTTTGTCTTTTTTGCCATTACTTCTGCTAGTATGCAACTGCCAGATGGCTTTCTGTAAAAGACAAAAAAAGGATTAATATTTTAATATTATTAATTTAAAATCCTAATGTTCATTATATGTCGGATTTATTTATTTTGACACATGTCACGAAATCATGACGTTTTCATGACTTTTTTCTTCTAAGATCTTCTGCCACAAAATCGTGACATGTCACGATTTCATGACATGTCATGAAATCATGACGTTCCCTTTTACTTTGCGTCTCTTTCTCTTTCTTCGTCATGAAACCATGACATGTCGTGATTTCACGACATGTCAAAAAATCACGTCGGTCTCTATGCCTTGGCCTTCTCTTTAAAACGAGTCACGATTTAGCGACGCTTCTATGCCTTGGCCTCTTCTTTGAAATGCATCGTGATTTCGCGACATCGCAATTTTGTGACATCATGATTTCACGATGCTTTTAGGCCTTGGGCTTCTCCCTTCAACCATGTCATGATTTTGCGACGTTGTGATTTCATGACTCCTCTATGCCTTCAGCCTTCTCCCTTCAACCGTGTTGCGATTTTGTGACACCTCTATGCCTTGGGCTTCTCCCTTCAACCGTATCATGATTTCACGATGTCACGATTTTGTGACGTCATGATTTCGTGACACCTCTATGCCTTCGCACTTCTCCCTTCAATCGTGTCATGATTTTGCGATGTCGCAATTTCACGATGTCGTGATTTCGTGACACCTCTATGCCTTCGGCCTTCTCCCTTCAACCGTGTCATGATTTTGTGACATCACGATTTCGTGACGTCACGATTTCGCGACACCTCTATGCCTTTGGCCTTCTCCCTTCAACCGTGTCACAATTTCACGACATTGTGATTTCGCGACACCTCTATGCCTTCGACTTTATCCCTTCAATCGTGTCACAATTTTGTGGCATCGCGATTTTGCGACAACGCGATTTCGTGACACCTCTATGCCTTCGGCTTTCTCCCTTCAACCGTGTCACGATTTTGCGACGTCACAATTTCGTGACACCTCTATGCTTTCGGCCTTCTCTTCACAAAAAGCATCACGATTTCGTGACGTTCTTGAGACTTGCCTTCTCTTCACAAAAAGCGTCACGATTTCGTGATGTCATGATTTCACGACGTTCCTAAGACTTGCCTTCTACTTTGCCAATTCTCCAGAAAATGCAGGTTGAATCTAATGATTTTGTTCATATGTACTACATTTTATAGCCTCGATAGAGTTACTCTTTAGATTTTCACGACCCTGATCCACAACTATGAGGTGGTATCTACAACTTGGTAAAAGAAAACACCTTTTGGAGCATTGGCTATCTCTTTCATTACATAACTTCTCTTTTTTTTTTTTTTTTGTGGGAAATAACAGAGTGCCAGTTTTATGTTGCCTTGCTCAACTTTCACCTTCTCTCTCTCTCCTTTTGAAATATACCAAAATCTGAAAAGCCTTGCTAAAAAAAAAAAAATTTTTTTTAATATTTCATCGATCTGGAACTGCTTCACCTGGGTATTGATAGCCTCTATGGATACTCAAATAATTTCATGAATCAGAGTCCCCTCTTATGACCAATTTTTCTTGGATTCCCTGGGAGTTTCTCTAGCCAAACAGTATAGCAGTTTCTTTATAATTAAAAAAATTATGGCAAGCAAGACACAAAATCCAATTATCTTTCTACTGTTGTTCTAAATAACAAAATAGTTCCATTGTTCAGTTTAAGCAAACTATCTCTTAATTAGAATAAAACAAAATGAACACAGGATTTTGAACTCAAAATAAAAAACATTTTTTTTAAAGGCTGATTCTCTCTTTGCTGCCTAGGCAAAACCTAAAAAAATAAAAATTTAAAAGCTAAAAGAAATTTGTACAGACCACAAAGGATAAAACACAGAACTTAAAAAAAACAAACAAAATAAAATAAAAACAAACTACCTCAAAGCTTATTTACAATATATACACATGTTACAATGTCTTTGTGATTTATTCAAATGATGTATCGGATGGAACAGCTGAGAAATAATGCTTTAGGTATTGACCATTAACAGGAAGGTTCAAAAAATTACCCTCAAGGTCCTATAGACGAAATGCACTATTACCTAGGATATCTGCAATCTGGTATGGCCCTATCCACAGAGGTTACAGCTCTGTGTGTTTACCTTTCTTTTCTTGGGCTTTTTCCCATAGAAGCACCAGGTCTGTATGATTGAAAGCGCTCACCCTGGCCTTTTTGTCAAGCTAGCGCTTGACTGTCTCTTGGTGTCGACTAAAATGCTCCAAATCTTGAAGTCGTCCACCCTGCAAATAAAATAAGTCCAACATATGAGTTTTCGTATCTGCATGATCAAAGTAATGTAAAGCAAATTTTAATCTTGGTACTAATGCTTCATATTCTACCAAATTATTCATGTAGAGAAACTGCAAGCGATAAAACATAAAACCGGTTTTATTTTTGGGTCTTTTAAGAATAGCCCCTGTACCATAACCTTGCTCAGACTTAGCTACATCAATATGAAGTATTCCAACTTCATTATCGTGATCTTGGTGAGCTTTAACCGGTTTCTCCCTTTGAGTAGTTGTCAAATTATAAACCCCAATATAACAGCCCTCAACAAGATTAGCAGTCTCATTCTTGGCATTATACTCTGTAATCATGAGTTTATATCTTGGTTCTCTATCAATTCTTAATTGATTTGCAAAACCATTCCAGGGTAACCACATATGCAAAAAATTAGTAGCCAAGTACCCATTCAAAGATTTTGACCAATCCTTGCTCAGAAGCATTCCGTATCCTACAAGAATATCCACCACCTGAATGTCAATTCTGTGTTGCGCTCTCGGCTTAGATGCTAGATGGATGTGTATATTCTGAAGTTCACCTACCACTTTAACCTCAGACTTATCCAATTGGACGACTCTCATCTCGGAGTTCATGGGGGTCAAACCCAACTGTTGACAGATGCCCAGAGGCATGACATTGGCTGAAGCACTCGAATCTACCAGATAGTTGTGTAAATTTTTTCCAAATATACGAATAGTTAGTAGGAAAGGCGGAACTTCAGTATTTTCTTTGTACATAGCCATATTCGCATTAGCTATCTTCTTCCCCTTTTCTAGAGTTTTAGCAGTAGGTTCAGAGTATGTTTTGATCAAGTTATCCCTCTATTCAAAAATTTGGGCCAGCTCATGAAGAGTGATGTTGGATTTGATCTTCTTCATGTCCTCCACTATATTATATCCCTTATTGAGTGGAGGGACAAATGCATCTGGTCCTCTCAAATTTCCTCCCTTGGGTGGAGATGGGTTATTGCTTGAAGATGGATCTGGAGGAACATTGTGGGAGTTGTCCGGAGGGGTAGATTTAGTGTTGGGCTCCGGATTTTTGTTTCTGAGGTTGTAGTTGTCCCTCGTGTATTTTTGAAAAGCCTGTGCTTCATCCATGGGTAGCTCCACAAAATTCTCTGATTCTTTTGGGAAAGTGAAAGAATCTAACACCATAGCTGCACTATGTTTGGATGAACTTGGAGCATCCGTAGTTCTTTGATGTTCAGAAGAAACCAACTCACCAGATAAAGATTCAAAGGCATTACAGAACTCCAAGCAATCCAATTCCCCATGCTAAGAAGTGGCATGTATCCCGCACTCGTTAGGCAAAGCCAAGTCACAAATATTTACATCATGCCCTTTACCTTTATAATCCTTATTGGGTTCGTATGGGGGCCGAGTGAATCTTTTTTGTTGATAAGGAAATTTGTTTGGGTTTTCGTCGGTGGACACTTGCCTTTTGAAAGTCAAAAAGTCATTTGCCAACTTTTGGACCACCCTTGAAACTTCCTCGACTCTTGTGTTATCAGATTCTTTATCCAGATTCTGTACATTTTCAACAGGTGTTACAGCCAATGAATTTCCTGATGGTGGAGTTTGATGTACTAGCAACATCATCTGATGTGGTATGGGATTGATGATAGGGGTACCTTGTGTGACTAAAGGAATTTGATGAGCATTCAAAGGTTGAGGTCCTAGTTGTCTTTCCAAAACTAGAGCTTCTTTGTAAGCCTCTGTTAGATTGGTAATAGAGATATCTCTTTTCAAGAAAACAAAAGTCATTGGATCTAGAGAATTCCTAAAAATATCTAATGCCAGGTCTGCATTTGGCACATAATAACTAGTCAATATACCATAAGCCTTCTAAAATCTGACATTGGAAGATCTGACAGATTCATTTTTTTCTCTTTTAATACCAGAAAACTGCTGATATAATACACTAGGATCTATCACCTCACCAAACTGTGATACAAAAACCTTTTCCAAGTCATTCCAACTGGTAATAGAATTATTAGTGAGATTTAGAAACCAATCGTAAGCTCCCTCCTTGAGAGTTAATGGGAACAATCTGCAAGCCACATATTCATGTTGTACATTTAACAATTTTAGAGCATTCTTGAATGCTACTAGGTGTTCCTCTATTGTCCTAGTTCCATCATGCTTGTATCTAGGAAGATATCTCTTAGGATTTCTGGGTAGGTCATGGGCTGCACCTAGGATATTTAAGGCAGTGGAACCCAACCAGTTTGCCATTACTACTTGATTGACGATGATACTTCAGTTGTAGTTGGAGTAACTACAAGTGGTGACAAAACTATTCCAGACAAGGACTTGGCCCTTCTGAGGCTGCTTCTTCTTGGAGTTTCTAACTCAGGCACAAGGAGATCTCCACCTCTAGAATGGGACCTTATTACTCTATAAGTGGAATCCAGCTTTTCACAAGCAACTTATAATATTACAATCCTTAACAAACTACTGAAATTTAGCCCTCATTCTAGTGCCAATTTTAAATGTTGGTGTTGAGTTCTCATTGTTTAGGCAAAACTCAAACAAACAAGTTTTAAAAGGCTGAGGAGGAGAGAAAAAAGGCTACCAGACTCTGGATAAAACACAGTATTTGTTAAATACCACATACAATCATATTTCTGAACTCAAGCGCACTAAGAACGTAAGTTGGCCCTCCTTCTAGCACCAATTTTAAATGTTGGTTTGACTTTTATACACACCCTGTGAAGAATGAGCATGAAATCTCGATAACACTTATAAGGGATAAATCCCACTCACTTTAGGATCTTGCTGGATATCCAAGGTGTGAGTTACAGAGTTGGGTCAAATGTCTATTCACTCTTTTTCGCTTTTGGAATAGTTTCAAGTGGACTGTCTGTTACCTTACAATGGGTTTTGAACTTGTTCAGTAATGTTTTGGAATTTGTTACCTTTGTGGACACTTAGATTTACAATTAGTTCTTTGATCTAGCTCTGTATGTTTTAGCAGTTTTAAATAAAAGACAAATTCTAAAGAAAATAAAAATAGATCATTCAATCGATGGAACGGAGAGAGTAGAGTAGGGTAGAAAGAGAATTTTACCTAACTTAGCTGCAAAACCAAAAATACCAATTTTAGTTATACCGGTTAGCTTCACAATAGAACAAATCAAAGAGGAAAGTGTCCAACTTTCTAAGATCACCTTCCACTAAGAGCATAAGATAGAGACAACAACAGATATGAAAGAAAATCACAAATAGAAGGAAATTCAGTTGAAATTGGTATCTCTCACCAGTAGCTTAGCTCGCACAGTGAGGACAGAGCAATTAGAACAGGCCTGAACCTTAAATCTATAACTTTCCCTAGCATATAGTAAAAAAGAATGAAGCATAGTAGCATACCCAAACTTTGATAACATAGATATACAGCATAAATTAAATAAACCTTAATGAAATGAAAACAAAAGAAGATGAACTTATCACAATCTGAAATAGATTAGGCTCCTGGCCATGCTATCATAGAAAAACAAAACTACACCAACTCCAGGTCCAGAACAAAGCATTCAAACAAGATTTATAGGAAATTGCTCCAATAGCTTTTTATTCTAAGTTTCTGCCTCTGGAATTTATATTCAGAAGAAGTATTTATAGACTCAGGACAGACCCTAATCTTTTTAGAAATATCTTCTTCTCAAACCCTAAATCTTATCGTCTAAACCTTACTACCCAGGTTTTACAATATAAGGCCCTTTAAAAATAGAGTTTTTATAAACCCTAACCATTCTGCAAATCTTAGTGCAATTACTTGCCATAAATGGAGAAGGCATGATCTGATATTATTCTCATCCATCTGTAACTATAAGTAAATATCTTCATTTTTTGGTCGGTTGCCGATATATTCCATAAATGGGCACTGCATGTGAAGGTATCTTCATATTTCTAGTGCATCTGCTGGGAGGGTCTCATTAATTCCTTAGAGAAATTCGGATGAGTCACCGGTTTCTCTGACATTTTATCTTCGTAGAGCCGCTTCTGAGTTGAAATTCTCCGCACGCCATTACTTTCACCATAAATTCTTCTGTTAAATGCGTCCATCGACAAATTTTGATAACTGTGTGTAGATATTTTCATTTTTTGGTCAATTGCCAACATATTCCATTAAATGGGCACCTTCTTAGTCATCGTAAAGTCTCTTCATGGCCAGATCTATAAAATCTGGATGGACCAAAAATTCCCGGCATCTCACATTTCCATCTGACGGCCTTTGCTTGATCCGCGCTTATTTTTGTCTTTTTCGCCATTACTTTCGCTAGTATGCAACTGCCAGATGGCTTTCTGCAAAAGACAAAAAAGGATTAGTATTTTAATATTATTAATTTAAAACCCTAATGTTCATTATATGTCGGCTTTATTTATTTTGACACGTGTCACGAAATCATGACGTTTTCATCACTTTGTTCTTTCGAGCTCTTCTGTCGTGAAATCGTGACATGTCACAATTTTGTGACATGTCACGAAATCGCAATGTTTCCTTTTACTTTGCGTCTCTTTCTTTTTCTTTGTCGTGAAATCGTGACATGTCACGATTTCGTGACATGTCGCGAAATCGTGACAGTCTCTATGCCTTGGCCTCTTCTTTGAAATGCGTTGCAATTTCACGACGTTGTGATTTCGTGATGCTTTTATGCCTTGGGCTTCTCCCTTCAATCGTGTCACAATTTTGCGACATCGCAATTTCACGACACCTCTATGCCTTCGGCCTTCTCCCTTCAACCATGTCATGATTTCGCGACAACTCTATGCCTTGGGCTTCTCCCTTCAACCATGTCATGATTTCATGACACCTCTATGCCTTTAGCATTCTCCCTTCAACCGTGTCATGATTTCACGATGTCGCAATTTCACGACATCGCGATTTCATGACACCTTTATGCCTTCGGCTTTCTCCCTTCAACCGTGTCGCGATTTTGTGACATCACGATTTTGTGACGTCGTGATTTCATGACACCTCTATGCCTTAGGCCTTCTCCCTTCAACTGTGTCATGATTTCACAACGTCGTGATTTCGTGACACCTCTATGCCTTCGACTTTCTCCCTTCAACCGTGTCGTAATTTTGCGATGTCGTGATTTCATGATACCTCTATGCCTTTGGCTTTCTCCCTTCAACCGTGTCACGATATCGCGATGTCATGATTTTTTGATGCCTCTATGCCTTCGGCCTTCTCTTCACAAAAAGCATCGTGATTTCATGACGTCACGATTTCACGATGTTCCTGAGACTTGCCTTCTCTTCACAAAAAGCGTCACGATTTCACAACGTTCCTGAGACTTGCCTTCTACTTTTCCAGTTCTCCAAAAAATGCAGGTTGACTCTAATGATTTTGTTCATCTGTACTGCATTTTACATATTTAGTGAAAGATTTTCTTTACTCAAAAATGATTCTAACATTTGAAAAATGAATTCTAAAATAAATCAAATCTAGATGCAAGCCTACTTGGATATTTTGATGTACGCAAAACTTTGAAAAGGAGGCAAGCAGAATATGGAATTAAAACCAGGAAAACATCAAGAGGGTCCCTACCACAAAATGAAAGCTAAACATTTTCAAAGGATGGAATTTCATTTTTTTAGTGGGGGTGTGTTGCTTCTCAACAGGACATTCGTTGGTGTGAAGACAAAGTGAGGAATGACCCATTTTTTGCTTAGGAGTAGCCAAAGCATTGTGACAGAGCAAGAACCAGTAGATCGACATTTTTTTTACTATATTGGGATAGTTATATACATTACCCAAATAATGTAATCAGGGGGGATGTTAGAGTAATATTCCATTCTTTGGGATATTTACCCTTTACTCCACTAGGTAAAATAGGTAGTATATTGCATTATACTACATAGGTAGATTATTACATTTACTTTTCTATGTAATTACCATGAGATATTTTCCTCATGGTTAAACTAGGTAAGTACCTAAATATCATATGTCAGATATTTAGGTTAGTGTTATGGTTAGAACTCTCTACCTAGGTTAGTGGTTAGCATCACGCAACTCCCTCCCTATTCTATTTTAGAGGGTAGTTAGCACTATTCTCTACTAATTGTTAGTTAGTCTAATATTTAAGCATAGACTAAACTATTGTGTATGTTAATTAATTCAATATTATTATTTTCTCAATCTTACGAGACCTACAACTCTGATACTAGATCTTCAATTCATAGTGGCATTCCTTTAGGGTGATCGATGGTGATATGCTCCCATGACCTTATCTAAAGCAATATGTGATACAAGAAAAATCTCCCTAATATCGAATAATGATCCACAAGATCAATCACACACAAAATAGGAAAACCCACAACAAAAATATTAAGTGGTAAAACCCCATTTCAAATGAAGAAGGGAAACATCCACTATGAAGCTCACTGTATTACTCAATGATTCAAAAATACAATAATGCTTCAATGTTATGCAATAATATGCATCAACATGATATAACTAGATGTAGTAGACAACACCTCTATTTAAAGAGAAACTTTTCTACTACAACCTTAAAATTGCCCTAATACTATCATAATCTTATATTGAGATGTGTGAAAAATATTATCACAATATTATCTTGAGATGCGTGACAAATATTATCACAATCTTATCTTGAGATGTGTGACAAGTGGCATCTATAAAATATTAAAAAGTGATTGGTTACTTTTTAATATTTGCTAGAAAAGGGGAAATAATGTTTTCCACAAATTAAATATTCCTAGCACCCTTATTTTATTTATTCATTGGGTGGGAATATTTTTACATAAAATAGAATTATTTTATAATTCAAATATTATTCTTTAGACTTTATATTTTAGTCTAAGAATAATTTACACAATGTTGCATTACATATTCCAACACAATATACTACAACCGACCCCAACATGGCTTCATTGTGTGATCTGGTACAACTCATCATAGAGCTGTGCGAGTAGAGCACTCCCCCAAGATAGAATCAATGGCTTTTGGGTGGTGCTTTCCAGTAAGTCCTGAGTCCTACATAGGAGGTTCCAAGGGAACTTCACTCCTGAAGTGTCAGGCATCACAATATGTACGATTAGTTGCATCAGTACAACTGCTATCTAGGAGAATAAATTTTGGCCATACCAGTACTCAATGTACACTCCATCGTGATTAGAGTCTACCTGCATCTCATCACTCCTAGCATGGAATATCCTCTCAAAAACTGTATTATTCATTGTGGTGGGCAAATATGTGATGGCCTCGTCATCGATGGGGATATAGAAGATATGGTAGACATCCTCCAAGGTCAATATAATTTCAACTATGGGTAGATAAAAGGTTTTGGTTTATGCATCCCAATAGTAGGCCAAGGAAATCATGTAGGCTTGATCAACCCAAATAGATGATATTATTAGTACATAGCCAAAGCCTATAGCTCTGAATCAATCTTGCTCAACATCATTCAAGCCATTGTGGAGCTTGCGAAGGATATCCGACTCCCTCGCTCTAGTAGTCAACCTTTGAAGAGTGATAATAATAAAATCATTTAAAATCACAAAAACATAAAAAATGCACTTAAAAACGTAAAAAAATTCAAAAAAACTTCAAAAAGGGAAAAACAATTACAAATGCATTCAAACATTCAAAAAAATTAAAAAACTACTTCAAAAAATTCAAAAAAATCAATTAATTCAATAAAATAACAAAAAATCAAAAAATTTGCAAAAATTTTCTAAGGTTGCTCAACCGCAGCTTTGACCTACGACTGGTGACAATGGTCAAATTTATGACCATTGGAATTTGAATTTAGCCACGATTGATAATCGCGGCCCCCAATCTACAAATTGGGAACCATAGCTACCACCTGCGACTATAGGAAATACCTTTTTTGGGATCATTTCCCATCCCATGCAACCCTAAAATCCAAAAATTAAACCCTCCCCAACTAAGCTAGCCTAGTCTAATCCTAACTAGGGTGAGGTTCATTTCCAATAGTTTAGTGAGTTCATTTAGCTCAATAAATTAACTTTATTCATTTTTAGTTGGTAAATGTAATAAGTGAGGCTTGCGATGCTACCTTCATAGCACTGGCTCCACCACTAGTGTATGCCTTCGACTGGTTCAACCATGGATAGTTTGTGTCATGTTTGCGACAATGTTTCGTATTAAATGTTTAACCTCACCTCATAGAGCTCTCTTGGTAACAGTGGGCAATTGGAAAATAATGAGTTGAAAATGAATTTTTTTTATTTTTTATTTCCAATTTTACCCTCAACCACGGTTGGTAACTACGGGCATAGTATTAGGGTTTTTCGACCATAGGTTAGAGCCACGGCTAATGAATTTACCTAAATTGGTTACGACTGACACCTGTGGCTAGAATCCAACCATTAATGGCCTCAAAATTTTACCATGAGGGAATTCAAAATGCAAAATAAAAAATATATAATGGTTCAAAACCCTCAAAATTTTCAAAAAATAACAAAAATATTAACATAATTCAAAATTCAAATGTGCCTCGTATTCAGTCATTTATTATACACACTTGGCGATTATCGGTAATTGTGCTCCATGCAATACAACAAGATGAGTAAGTCACCATACAAACATTTGGGGCAAAATTAGTCATTGATCGAATTGAGATGCTTCAGTCCTATACATCACTTTGCATGTGCGTGCAATAGCATTTAAAGGACATCACACACCGTGCTGGAGATCCAACTCTCTCTTTAACACTGTAATTCCTAGAATTAAAACTTCACTCTCAAAAAAGGCCACAGTGGTCAGACTTCTCCACAAAAATGAGGATTTATCTCAATTCTTCTATGACACCCTCAATAGATCATCAAACATAGTAATTCAACACAAGCATAATTGAAATTGCTATCATCTTGATTCCCTTAGAAGGCCATTATGACCAAACTACTCCATGGGATAAATATGTACAATTACTATACATAGTTGAAATCACGGTTGAATTAGGCCTTGTCAAGTAATATTAAAATGCAAAAGTCTTCAATTGTTCAAATTAATCATGTTGATCAAGTGACTCGTCGCTTCATTAATTGTCATATCCTCAATGACTCGTCATTTAAGGGGGTAGTCATAATATCAATAATCATAATCAAATTCAATAGGAGATCACTTGATCTTGTCAAATTGCATTTGTCTTACGAATCATTGCCAACAACTATCATAAGCTTACCCTCTACTCGGGAAAAAACCAACTATGATAGTTAAGCTAGTAGCTCTCCACCTATTGGAACGATTATAGCACTGACTACTGATCATCGTGGAGCTTGCAAAAGTTTTGCAATTTAAGCCTTATCTCAGTTGGAAGTAGTGATTCTAAGATGCATGTCCTTTGGTAGGACTGGGGTATCTAATGTTGATCAGATCAATGATCATCATTTGACCTATCACATGGTTTTAGGAGGTCTATTTTTACTTAGTATTGTTCATTATCACAACGCATCCCAAAAGGGGCATCTATAGACACCTAAAATGCATAATGTGTAGGGACTACTCATATGGGCATCCTAATAGACCATATGAATGATCTTGGACCATTCCAAGATAGAGCATTGGTTTTAACCACTCAATTTGGGTAGAGTTGGCCTACTCAGCCTTAGCTATGACTAACACCTGCAGCTAACAGAGCTAGCTACACCTCAAAGCTGTGGATAGCCCTGAAATGGTTTTGAATCTTAATCCAAGCCAAAAATACATTATAATGACCATGGTGACAGACTTCAAAGTGGTTTTGGGGTGAGGAAGCATCCATAACCTTCCTCCCAATTGTTGTAACCTCATGGTTCTTGATATTGGCTTCTCCATGAAGCTAGACCAAGGACTTGAGAAGGCTATAAGACCCCCCTTAAAATTGGGGAGAGGTCTGAATTGATCTTGAGTTGGAATGTAGTGAAGCTCTGCAAAAATGGATAGTGAAGTGACAACCCCTTGAGGAGAGTCAAAGTGCTGGCCAATTGTGGAGTGACAAGCATGAATCCATCAATGAAGCTTCCAAAATACTAAGAAACACAAATCATAAATTCAAGCCAATAAAATGTGAATCTTATAAAATTAAACCACCAATCCATATTTAAACATAGAGGCAACACTTGATCATCAATTCCATGGAGGAAATTGAAGATCCAATCCCTGATTACAAGAAAAATACTTTTAGCTCAGCTATGGTTGTCATCCATGGCTACTAGTGCGAACAGTACCTCAGACTTATGGTGAGGGTTTGACTCTCATTTTACTTTGTTTTAGCCATAGGTTTCCCTTTTCAATCATGTATTTAGGTATATATGACTTAGTTTAGCTTTATTTTATGCATTTGTGTGGTTAAATATAGGAATTAGAAGTAGATTTGCTCTTCTTTTCTCGCATTTGTCAATATTCATTAGTTTCATTGAATTTGCTTCATTTTGAGACTTAATGGAAGATTATATCTCATAATTGCTACATTTCCTACTTTCCTTACAATATTTATAGTAATCTACATATTTCTTACATTTATTTATAAGTTTACATGCTTTCTTGCTATCTTTTTCATTGTTTATGCAATTGCCTATCAAGAGCCTCATCAAGAGAGGTCTCCTTTGTTATTAACCCCTTTTATGTTGTTTATTGAGTGTAGTTTTATAGGATTTAGGCATTTCAAGATGTTATTGGTGACATATTCCTCCAATTGTGTGAGAAGAATGCTATCTTTGGCCTTGAGAAGTTTGTGTCCATTCTGAAGAGTCTGCAGATTACACCAAACCCTGTTTAGGGGCCTCAAATAATTGTATCACTTGTATCAAGGATTTGGGTATCCCTAAGAGGGACGTATTTGTAATCAAGATTTGGAAAATATTTAACAAAAGAAACCTTACTTTCTTGTTAAATTCATTGTTGTCCATTCTTTATTGCTTTAATGTTTGAATTGATGCCCTAGTTAGTTGTATGCCTTTTAGATCGGTAAATATTATTCCCCCAAAACATCACATCCTCCTAATGGAAGTGTGAACATATAAATTTTAAGTTCATATCCCCCTATCTTCAACTTAAAATTTTAACATTTACCTTTACAAGGTAGTGTTTCTCCATTTGCCACCATGCCTTTAAAATAATTGCAAGAATATATGCAAAAATTGACTTCCTTAGCTATTTAGGGATAATTAATATTATATGTACTATCTAAATCAATAATAATTATAATTATTTATCCATTTAAATATCCTACTACCTTCATATTTTGAGGGATCGAGATTCCTGCAAGTGCATGAACTAAAATATCTAGTTGTGGTTCTTGTGCTTCACCCTCATTTTTGTACTCTTCTTTTGGTTGTTCTACTTCTTCTTCCTATTTTTCATTTATTGTAGAATCATCCACATCAAATAGATATATTTTTTGTACCCGTTTATGCCCTAAGAAATATTTCTCATCATAATTATAACATAAACCTTATGCTCTTTGAGCATCCATTTTCTCCCTTGTCAATCACCTCACTCTTGAATATTTATTTCTTCTATTCAATGTGATGTTGGATGGAAATGAGGGTTTGGCATGTGGAAATTTAGATGATCACCTCTAGGAAAAAATTCCTTAGCTAACGTAGATAATCGTATTGCTTGCATTATGGATAATGGTTTAATTTTTAGCTCTACCTTGATATCATCCTTGAATTAACTAATAAAACAACTTTAAAAAATTCCTTACTCTAACCCTTTGTCCTATTATCCAACTTCTCAAATTGATTCTAATACTCATGAAAAATAGAGGTTTGTTTCAATTTTTTTAAATGTCTTGTATCATCCTTGTATCCAAATAATTTTGATCCATGTCATATTTCTCTAACCCCTAATGCACATAACCCTACCCCTCATCAGCCCACCTTTTCCCTCATGCCATAAAAATTAGTGGCTCCCAAATTTAGCTCAAAATTTTGATGAAATAGAAAACCCACAAATTGCATGGATGTAATTTTGATTTGATCCAAAATGGGAATAACAACCCCCAATTTCACAAATTCATGGCCTCCACTTTTAGGCCATGAATTAGTTCAGATAAAAAAAAATTCTAATCTACCTAACAAACCCAAACTACCACCCTGAATCATGCATTTGTTGGTTATATGATATCCATACAAGGTTTTAAAATGGGAACTCTACCTCCCAAATGAGGCTAATGGTAAATTAAGCAAATTTTTGAAAACTAAGGAGCAATTGCATTTTTTATTGAGAGGAGCTAAGAATTGATAGAATTTCTATAGGTTGAGTGATAGAAGTAGGTTCCTTGTTGATTGGAGAACACTTTTGGAGCTCGTCTTGTTGTTGATAGATCCATCTTGCTACCATCACCATTGCAACACCAGATGATCAAATCTACAATACTTCCACTATGAGAAAGTTAATTTACATTTATCTTGATATCTACACTTCATTTCCTACATTTGCATTTCATATTTAGCACATCTAGTGAATTCATAGGTAGATCCATGAATTCACTTATAGACCATGAATTCACTTGCAGACTACAAATTCACACAACTATAAGCATGGGGATAAATTTTTACTTCCATATCTATTGTTTCATTTTCATATTGCATCTTGATCATCCTGCATTTCACAGTATTCTAATTTCTACACTGTTACTATTATTTTATTTCAATATTTCATTTATTTGTAATAGATCTATGATTTTCACCTTTTTATGCATAATTTGCTAGGACCAGGGGGATTCAATTTTTGCATCACTAAGACCAACCTTACAGTGGCCTAAGAAAATCCCTAATCATTTATCACAATTTCTTCTTTTTTACGAAAGTGTTTGCAGGTTTCTCATGAATTTATGTTCAGATCTACGAATTCACTTGCAGGCTATAAATTCACCAAATAGGCCATGATTTCACTCTTATCAGCCATCCGATCTAGGTAGGTGCTTAATTTTATTTGCTTCAATTTTATATTTCTATCTCTATCAATATAATAATCGATTCATTTCCAATTTCCTATGAAAAATATAAAATATCAAAGAAAGTGAAATTACAATGCATGTAGTTTTGAAGAATTTTTTATTTTGTGTTGTTTGTAAGGAAAGTTAAAATGCATATTTTTTAGATCTTAATTGCATTTGACCCAAACCTAGGCGTTTGTAAACTAAAAAACACATCAAACATACACCTTGGCCATAATTAGAAGTGGTCTTAAAATGCTTCTTGGTGAACCCCATATCTATCCAATCATCACCAAGGGAGGTATATCACCAAATGCCCCTCACATTGAGTTGTAGACTTCAAATGACCCATCTCCCTTCTAGGTATGGATCCATTTTCTCGAGGGAAAGGGGTGTAAAATTTGTATCCTACATTATTTAGTGAACCTGATGTAAAATTCATGCTTAAGGGTTTAAAATATTATATCATTATTTTCATGCTTCTCTTCTTCTCACCTTCTTCCCTTCTGGTTTTTCTTTGGTGGTCTATAATGACCTCATCCTAGTTCCATCCCACCCTTGGCATAAGATGGTGCCAAGTTTTGATGAGGGTTAGAAGTTGAACCCTCCAAATTTTTAATTTGGGTATTAAGTGGTGTACACCTCTTACTCTTGGGATATCTAGGTAATTAATATTAGACCACTCTGGATAACTTGGAGAGAGAGGGACATATTTCTTTTCATCACCTATATTTATTTTCCACTAAGTCAAGACCACATTAAGAAGAAAATATTTTGTGAAGTAAGAAAAAACTATTTTGTGTGACATTTTATTTGAGTGGTTCTTGTATTTATTTTCAAAAACATGCCTATGACTTTAAGAAGTGGAAAATAAATTGGAGGTTATCCAGAGGACCAAGTTGAAATGGAAATCCCAACATTGAAACTACTGAACTTGAATAAAATAAACAAGAAATTGATCTAGATCCTTTAACAAGACCCAATGGGAACATTCAATTTAAGTCCCTTGATCATTTTTGGGACTTCATAAAGTATAATCATGCCACCTTTGGTCAAGCAATAGAATAAGAAGCTCACCTCAAGGGTGAGGCTTCTCAACCTCACTCTACTTCTTCTCAACTTCTCCTTGAGGTAATATAGGTGGACGCTTCAGGTAGCCTCCCACCATGCAATAACATCTATGTAAATCCATTGTTCAATACCACATCTCTTGATCAATACACAGTAGTTCATGATACTTTTCCATTCCTCATAACACATAGAACATCACAATATCAACCTATTTATGCCACTTCTATGATTGTTAGTGTTGGGAGAAATATATAAATCTAATTGATTGATCATAATAAACCTTCCCATAAATTTCATAATCCACATGCAAAAACTTTCTTATCATGACTTAATATTCATCCTCAATCATTTTCTTCACAACCTTTTCAATCAATTCCACCACAAAATTCCATCCCATATCCTTATACATCCACATTTCACTCACAACCACTTCAATATTTTGCTATCAACATAACTCATCCATATCAACAAGTTAATACTTCCTTCTCTAATCCTTTACACAATAGTATCACAGTTCCAAACATGAATCCTTATCATGCCTCAACATCAAACTACTATCCTCCTCATGCAAATATAGTAGCACCCATTGTTCAAATCCTCAAAATCAACATTTGGAAGCTATAGTAAAATATTTGGTTGCATGATTGTACCATATGGACCCATATCTCCCTAATTATAGCTATAAAAAAATGTACAACCAACCTTTGGATCTTGTGGTTGTCACTAGACCATATCCCAAGTACTTCCCTATACTAGTTCTACCCATATATAAGGGAACCGACGATCCTATTGAACATATGAGAATGTTTAGAACAACATACCATGACATCGCTTATGATGACATGATATTATTAAATATGTTCCCTAAGAGTCTTGGGGATATGGCTCTAGAGTGGTTTTACGAACTACCAACATATTCTCTAAGGAATTTTGAAGAAATAGCTGAACTATTTGTGTACCAATTTGGATCTTATATTGAGAGACATGTAACTATTAAGGATTTGTACAACCTTAAGCAAGGCAAGGATGAGAGCTTCTCTAAATTCTTGGCATGATGGAGGAAGGTCATAGGAAAATTACATTTTACCTTACCTCCTAGAGATATGTTGGATATTTTTATTGGAAACTTACAAGAGCAACTCTCCTACAAGTTAGCCACTACTACTCTAACCTATTTAACTCAAGCCATCGATTTGAAAAGAATAGTAGAGAAATATTTTATCAGAAGAGGTTAGCTAAAAATAAAAGAAGAAGATAGAACCTCTAAAAACCATTACAAAAATAAGCATGTGATGAGATATAGGATCACAAATAATAGGTCTTCCACAAATGTTAATGCAACTAATATTTTGAAAAATATGATATTGAAGGCACCCCAAAATCCCCCACAACATAATTTCACCAAGATCAACCAAACATTTCCAATGGTCATAAAACAAATATTGGACATGGTAAATGATAGAGTTGCCTAAAATTTGGTATCCTGATACCATTGCTAAGTGGTATAGGCTGGGATAGCATTGTGATTATCATAGAGTTGATGGCCATTGTATAAACTCATGTAAGAGGTTGAAACACATGGTACAAGACTTAATTGAAAATGGTTAGTTAGTCATTAAGGGATCCACCATGACTTTTAATACTCCTCCAACCAAAAAACCTTAGAAATAGTAGACACAAAATGTAAATCAAGATTTGGATATTTTCCAAAATCCACTATCTAATCATGGTAAACAAATGGTACATTAAGTGGGCTATTAGAATATGCTACCATAAACATACTATGTAGGCATGATTAGTAGTGTTATGAAACCACAATATCCACCAAATACATTTGTATCTATATAATCTCTTGTTAAAATTGAGAGTGATTAAGAGAAAAACTCTTAACCTTTATCCTTTAATCATTATAAAGGTGAGTTAGACACCCAATATGACACCATTTCAATTACCTCTAATAATTTAGAGGAATAATTTGATCCTATGATGCCTATCACTAATCTCTTTGCTCCTGAGGGTCCATATGTGGGTCTTTTGCCCACTCACCCACCTATACATAAATTACTTCCCTTAGAGAAACTAAAACACCGTAGAGATCATCCTATTCAAACTAATACATATTCTCCTCCCATTCTCATTCAACTTCTTTCATAACCTGATGATATAGTGGGTATGATTGGAGTTACAACTAGACAATAGGCTCAAGCCCAAACATCACAACAATCTCAACCATCAACAACTCAACCTCAATCATCTTCACCACAATAAAGTTAACCTATTCAACCTCCTTTGATCTTAAGGACACCTAAAAAGATAATAGTGCAACTAAAATTCAACAAAAATTACCTTTTGAAATCAAACATCAATTGGCTCATACGCCATCTAAAGTTTCTCTTTTGAACTTCTTCGATCTGCATCCATCCATAGAGAAGTTGATGAACTCCTTAATTCAAATGATGGTACTGCAAGATATCAATCCAACTTTAGTAATCAATATTGTAGCATCTAATAGAGTGGATCACATAGATTTTCATGATGAGGACATCCCTCCTCAAAGTTTACAAAGATATAATCCTCTCTTCATAACAACATTGATTGGAAATGTTTTTGTCAAATGAGTGTTGATAGACAATGGGTCTTAACTTAATATTTACACACATGAATTTTTTAAAAGGTTTGTATTTAAAGATAAGAACTTGAGGAAATTGGATTTGATCATTAAAGCCTTTAATGATGAATCTCAAGAAGCCCGTGGAATGATATCCATCCCACTTTAGGTTGGCCCTAGAATTTTGAACACATGTTTATGTGTACCCTATCTAGCATCATACGATATTCTTCTGGGTCATTCATGTGATAAGGGTAGTCTTGTATACATTACATCAATGTGTTAAATTCAAATTTAAAAATCTGCTAGTTACCATCCATGGTGATCCCAAACCATTTGAGTTATGTGCAATGGTTGAGCTAGCTAGTATCCATTTGGTCCTTCATTGTCATCATTAGAACCTTCTACTCATTGTCCATATTCATCTACACTAGATCAACCTTCTTCATCTCATCCTTATATATCTACTCGTCATGCACATTCTTCTAGTACACTCCCATATTCTCACACAACTAATCCATATACATCTTATTATCTCATGGACCAATTGTTAGACAATTTATCCATCGCACCACCACCATCTAATCACAATGATTTTGCCAAGCAAGATTCCCTCATCTTGTCCCAACTACCATCATCTCCGTCAACTATGGGGTTACCTCATAAGAAAGGAAATGTGTACCATGCTGGTAGTTGTACCTTTATCTCTACAATATATACCACATATGATATTATTATTGGCAAAAAATTAATTATTTAAGATAGTACTTTTACCCATTGCTAATTATCGAATGAGTTTCCAATTCCTAAGGAAATTATGTGTGGTATGGATTACAAAGGTAAATTATTGGGTTACCTACATAATGGTATATGTGAGCTGCTTGACACTAACATTTTTCCTGGATGATGTGGCCTTGGCTACATCCCCACAAAGAACCAACATTTACCTTTAGATGATGATGACCATCTAATTACTTATTTCAGATATCTAAGTGTAATAAAAATTTAAAATGGATCGAAGAGGATGAGGGACCCCTTTCTCCCTTAAATATTACCTGCAAAATACTTTCGGTGGTCTATTCTGACTTGATCATAAGTCATAATGAGTGTGTTGAAGGGGATGTATTTTGTGACATAAAACACAATGATATTATACATAATGTTTTTTTCAATGGGTTTATCCCTTGTATAACACATGTTGAAGCATCTAGTTTACAGGATGAATATGTTGATTTCTCTTTAGAATATCTCAAACAGATGGGTGTTTCACTTGCTCTTAATTTTGAAAGAAATTCAAAAATTGTAATAAAGAAAACCTTAAATCTTAATATTGGAACTGAGGCTAGTCCTCATATGATTAATATAGAAGCTACTTTTAGCAAAGAGTAACAAACTAATTTTACAAATTTTTTGATAAAATATCCAAATGTTTTTGCATGGACTTACACAGACATGTCTGACCTTGAACCGTTCATAGTCATGCATCACCTAATGGTTTGACTTGATGCCAATATTGTGAAACAAAATCTCAAAAAAATGCACCCTAATATTATCTTTTTGGTAAAGGAAGAGCTTTAAAACATTAGATGTGGATTTCATCCAAACTATTAATTATTATGATTAGATATCCAACATTGCTCCAGTAGCCAAAAAATAAGGTCTAATCAGGATATGCATCGATTTTAGGGACATTAATGTCACTTATCTCAAATATGACTTCCCTCTTCCTAACATAGATCAAATTTTTTATTTTAAGACTAGGAGTGGGATGATATCCCTCATGGATGGCTTCTCAGGATACAACCAAATCCACATTGTGCCAAAATATCAACCTAAATATGCTTTCATTACATCATGGGGTAATTTCTATTGGAAAGTAATGCCCTTTGGCTTGAATAACACAAGTGCTACCTATTAATGAGCTATGACATATATTTTCTATGACATGATGCATGACATTCTATAGGATTATGTGGATGAAATCATCATATAAATATCAATCCAGTGGGCCACATCTCTAATTTGAAATGAATATTCGATAGACTTCACGAATACAAATTTCATCTAAATCCTAAAAAGTGTGTATTTGGAGTCAAATATAGAAAATTGTTAAGATTTATTGTGTCCATATGAGGTATAGAGATAGATACCATTAATATTATTACCATTGTAGATATTCCACCGCCTAATAACATAACTGAACTTTAAAACTTGCAGGGCAAACTCAAATATATTCATCACTTCAACAACCAACTAGCCAATAAATGACAACCCTTTCTTAAATTTATTAATAAAGTTACACCCTTTTATTGGTAAGAAGAGTTCCAAAAGGTCTTTGAAGCTCTAAATAATTATCTTCTCAAAACACTTGTTCTTGTCCCACCTAGGCCAGATCAAACATTTATTTTGTACATATCAGATACAATGCACACATTGGGGTCATTGCTCTCCCAACATGATGATGAAAATAAAGAGTGAGAAATATACTATATTAGTAGAAATTTAGTGAGTTATGAAACTTGCTATACTCCCTTGGAGAAGCTCTTCCTTGCAATTGTGTTTTCTACTCAAAATCTTCACCATTACATGCTTATCCAAAGAACCTTCATCATAGCTCAATTTAATCCACTACATTATTTAATGAGTAGACCTTACCTATCAGGATGAGCCACAAAATGGTTTCTCACCCTTAGTGAGTTCTATTTGACATTCATAGACCAAAAATCCATCAAAGGATAATTTATAGCTGATCAACTCATTTTTGCTCACCTTCATTCCGATCACCCTCATTTAGTAAAATTCCATGATGAATGTCTTAATCTAGAGGTCAAACACTCTTATTATGGTCTTTATTATTTGATGAAGCCCATTGTATGAGTGGTGCTAGTGTAGGCATTATATTTATGTCTCCAAAAAATCAATTGATTTCTTTATTATTCAAAATTCAATTTGCTTGCACCAACATGGTAGAATATGAAGCTTTGATTTTGAGTCCTATGTGCAACCTTAGCCTTGCAAATTAAGGTCTTATCAATATTTTAGGATTCCCAACTGGTGGTGAATCAGATCAACAATGTATGTCAAACTCATGATGAGAAGCTTCACCTCTACAAGGAGTTTGTCCTAAAGGTTTTATATTTATTTGAAAAAGTCACTATAGAGTCCATTTCACATTCCAACAATTTCTCAGTGGAAGCTATCGCAACAACTACATCACTAATTCCCTTGGATCTAGAATATGACCATGCTACCATCATAATCCAACAACTTTAGGAACCCACTTCATCTAATTCTTATCTTATATCATTAGTATATTTGCCATTGAAGATATGCCATTTGAGTCGTGGTACAAAAATATTCAAAACTTCCTTCAAATTGGCTCACTTCCAAATGATTTGGACCATAATCAGTGTAGGCTTATATGTAAAAGAGCCACCTATTTTTTTACCATAGGTAACATATTATATTGATGTTTTTTCAAGGGAATTATTTTAAGGTGTCTTAATGCTGATAAGTCCAAGCTTGCTCTTAAAAAAGTATGTGGAGGTCATTTTACTGGAAGTGCTATTTTCAAGAAGTGCCTATGAATGGGCTACTATTGGACTACCTTGGAGAAGGATGCAAATGATTTTATCCATTGATGTGATAAATGCCAACATCATGCCAACATTTTTCATGGTCCTTCTTAGGAACTTTCAACCCTTTTCTCTCCTTGGCCCTTTTCTATGTGTGACCTTGATATTATAGGTAAGGTCAACTATTTTTCTTCAGATGTCCACAAGTTCATTATAACGACAACTAAATACTTCACCAAGTGGAATTTTGAAGTCATTCCATTAGCATCCTGCATAGGGGTCTAATTATCCAAATTCATATTTAACCAAACCATATGTAGAATTGGGATCCCTTTGACAATCATTTTGGATAATAGGACTTGCTTCAAGAACAAATACATATGAAATATTTGTGCAAAGTATAACATCCAACATATATGGTCTACCCCATACTATCCACAAGGTAATTAACAAGTAGAAGCATTAAATAAAACTTTAATAAAGATCTTAAAAATATTAGTTAACAATTCTGGTCGATATTGGCACATTCAACTATATCCCACGTTATGGGCTTACAAGACTAGTGTGTGAACCCCTATGGGTGCTTCTCCTTTTATATTGGTCTATGGTGCAAAATTTGTATTCCCTTTAGAACTCGAAGTTCCTTCTCTTGGAATATTTTTACAAGATGTTGAGGTAGGATATGAGTATCATGCAATATGCTTGAGTCAGTTTGAACTTTTAAATGAAAATCACATCAATGTTTTAGAGCACCTTCATGCTTATCAAAAAAATCTCAAACGATCTTATTCCAAAAAGGCATATAACTATTATTTTGAGATTGGTGAACTCATTCTTAAAGAAAATAAAGAAAACACTAATGCCCGTATAGATTTAAAAGGAAAATTCAAGCCCAATTGGTTAGGATATTTTGTTATAACCAAAATTTTTGGATCAAGTGCATACCATTTAGTGACACTAGAAGGAAAAGAGCTTAAAGAGCCAATGAATATAGTGTATCTCAAAAGGTACTAAGCATAAATCATTGTACATATTTTACATTGAACATCTGACACAATTCATTATGTATATAATCCATTGTACATAATCATTGCTATTATATTGCATCACACAGTCATAATTATGCATCTCATAGCTTACATATTACATTTGATTAGATCAATTATATATGGCATGTGGTCATACTTATACACTAAAAATTTAAACAAAGGCCATATTGTTCATCGATAATTTGGTTTTCTTTGATTGATTAAGAGTATACCTTGAACCAATTACATGATTCATATTTTAATAGAATCTTGATGCTTGATGCTGATTAAAAATATCTCTTGAAACAAACACAATGCTCACTAAGAAATTTTTGAGTTTTAGGAACCGACTTTGCCACTTTTTGAACCAAACACATGTCATATTTATTAATAAAATTTTGCATCAAGGAGGGATAACACCATGATTGGATCGAACCATTATGTAAAAAAATTTATTGCTTGTTCCATTATGCACATAATCCAACTATAGACACCTAAATCGTGTCATGCTTAGGGGAGATGCTCACATAGACACACTCATAAGATCATAAGACATAATATTGGACTTTCCAAGCATCAAAAATTGTTCTCACCACTCATTTGGGGCCTTTTCAAGTCATCCAAGGTTGGTCACTAAAACCAAGAGCGGCCAGATCCTAGCTACTCAAGCCTAGAGTAGCAATACCTTAGCTACTACAGATGACAGTGACCATATATTAACCACTGCAGATGACAATGGATAAGACATAAGAAGCTATTTGCTGACAAATAGGCCCAATCTCAGGTGGAAGTGGTAGTCTGCATGCAATAAAAGTGAGTGGTAGTGACTTTGCATTCATTTTCATGACCAGTTCACATGGGAGGTTTGAGTTTGTATTTAGACTTAATTTAACTAACCTCCAAGCATAAATAAATAACAAAAGCTTCTCATGCTAACGACCAGTTCATATAGAAGACTCAAGTGGGTAGTTAGATTTCAGGTAACTGGCCTTCAAATATAGACAATGGACAAAATATTCTCATGCTAACTTGTACTACGCATGAGAAATCCATTCTTAGGTCTTGTAAATAGACCTAGGTTTTCATGATATAAAAGGTCCAAGCCTAAGAGAACCAAAGGAGGAGATCATATCAGAGAGAGAGACATCTTTTTGAGGAGAGCTTTCAAGACTTGGAGAGTTCTCTTTGAGATAATGTACATAGTTAAGCTCTGACGGATTGAAGAGCATAACACCTACTATTTCAATGTCAGATACAGGATTTGACTCATAGCCTTGGGGTAAAGAGAGCAAGGTTTACTTTAGCGACCGCTATCTTGGATAGTGGCCCGTAGGCTTAGCTTAGGATAGACATAGCTTCTTTTATTCTGTTCTTTTTTTTTTCATGTCATTAGCATAGATTTACATGATTTTATGACATAGTTTTATCATATTTCCATTACACTTTGATTACTAACAACCTCATCTAGGGAGGCAATCTCGAAAACCTAAATGTGAATTGTTATTTCATTTCTTGCAGGGCCATAGGTACATCGGACAAAGATTACAACATACAAGAGCAAAAGGTATCCCTCTAGGAAACATACCTAGAGAAGGAGGCATCTGTAAGCCCTCATACATTTCTATGTGTGGAACCGAGAAGCTTTTATAAGCACACCACATCTTCACAAAAGGGGCATTCCTTGCCTATTTATAATTTATAGTATCAAAATGGGTATCCCTAAGAGGGACTACATGTAACTGAGATTCAATATCAATAAAAAGATCCATATTTTGTTATTTCATGTTATATGCTTTTTCCTCTTGTCTTTCCATTTTATATTTGGTATTTTAAATAGCATTGCAAGTAGGGTTTAGAAAAGGGACCGGTGCGTGCATTCTCGAGGTCACTACAGATGGCGATCACGGTGGGACCACCACTAATTTTTTATTTTTTGCCAGAATACTAACTTAATTTTATGTGCATTTCTAGCCACTTTGAGCTACAGCAGCCATAAACTAGCTAATCTGAGCTATAGCATCCAATAGAGCTTAGCATTTCTGAGCTATAGTAGCCAAGAACCAGCCACTCTGGTCAACATCAGCCAGGACTGGAATGCAGTAGAGGTCAAAACATAGACTATTTGAGATGGATCAAAGGTTGGTATAGCTTCTCTAATATTTTACAACTTTTTGTCTACTTTTGTGTGTTTAAAACAGAGAACTTAAAGAACATTTATGTTTGGAAATTGAAGGAATAAAAGAGGAAATAATTAAGTGTTGCGCATATCTTAGATCTTCTTTTAAATTTTCCACTAAGCATTTCTAGGAATAATGGCTTATGTCTAAATTTTTTTCCCTAGAATCCAATGTGCTAGACATTGTATGTTGTTTGCTTGCTTTGAGGCCCTGCTAGAGGCCATAGTTGCACGAGCTAAAGTGCACTCATACAAATCATAGTAGTTCATGCATCTTTCTAAATATTGAAATGTATTTTTGCACTTAGGAATATAGGAAAGATTCATTGCTACTATATGATGCACTTTATGATATGTGAGCTTAAAATGTACACCACACACACATCTTATTTAAAACATTGGAGAGTTGTATTTCATCACCAACCTTCAATTCAGTCCAATGACGTTGGAATTCATCTCCTTCCACTGGTTTTCTCCCTAGAGCTTCCTAGAAACATATTGAGAAACTCACTTATAGTGACACTAAGTTACTTGTGTTCAAACTATCTCTAATTATTGGAACAATCATTGGTTCAGAGTGGAAGAGCTAAGCAAACCCTCCATTGGGTCTTCAACTATGTACCCTAGATTCTTTTGAGAAAATCATGTTTGGCACGAGTGTAATTTATTGTCACTATGGACGAGTCTTATCATTATTAATCCAAGAACAAGAGCAAATAAATCGAAAGAGTAACACATCAAAACACATCAAACAGTCTAGGGAACACTCAAATTGGTAATAAATATAAACATTTGTTTGGTATTGTATGGTCATTCATAAATTGCAACTCAAAATATCAAGTCATAAAACAACATGGTCAAAACAAGAAGTAAGCACCCTCGGTCTGATACCGAGGGAGATATAGAAGCAATTCATGCCCATAGGTAGAGTCATAATAACATTGAACGACCTACCCATAAGACTATGAGACATAGTGTATCGCTCCAAATTTTTTACACCCTTACCTTCAGGCTATAGGATCCGTGCCCGGAAGGGGGATGTGAAAAGGATGGTATGGTACCTCGGACTGAGAGGCCTTGCAAAGGTCCCGCCTCTCGAGGGAGGTGTATTATGGTGATTTTTCGATGGATGGTGGGTTCACCAGGAAACATTTGAATGGCAGTTTCCCCGCCTAGGTTGGGAATGTGTTTAATGTGTTCAGTTTTATCTTTAAACATTCGGGTCTTAGGTTCAGCCAAATGAATCTAAGTTGTTCTATTATGAAAATGCAGACTACATGAAATAAAACAAACAAATTTGAACAAAAATAGAGAGAAAAAGCTAAATTACAGAGCCATACCTGATCCAAATGTCTGATGGAGGTTCTGATTCTTGAAGCAGATAGGATCGTCTGGAATTTGACGGGATCGTCTCTGACCTGTAGGATCGTCTGAGATCTGACAAATTTGTCAGAGACCTGCAAACAGAGAAATAGACACCGAATACAAAAAATGCAGCAATGCTAATAGAGGATAATGATATAAAATGACAATAAGGATGTTAACAGATAATCCCGAATAGAAATGCAAGTGAGTTGCAACACTTTAATAACTAATCATGACTTTATTATGCAATTAAACTATATGGGTGAACTCCAAGATGTAGAATAGCAGAAAGTAATAAATAAACTGACTAGCTGCAGAATAAAACAGTAGATGAGAAGAGAAAAATGCAAACTCTAGGCACTGATTGCCCCCAATGATGATTGCAGTCGAAATTGTCTCGAATTGGTACAAAATTGTCTCAAATTGAACAGGACCGTCTACGATGATTTGAGCTTGCTCCGACTGAAGAATGATAAGGTTCCTGCAACAAAATTTGAATAGGGCAAGTGCAGATGGTAATTCAGGATGTTTTAGTGCATGTAAAGTCAAGTTACAAGAAATTTCAGCCAGGGGGATGCCAAGGGGGAGTCCTAAGTTTAAATAGGCTTAGGAGGGAGGTTAGGAGGTTGGAGATCATCCCAATTTGGGAGATCTCCAATGGGGAAGGGTCTCTAACGATGCAGACATGCTTTTGCCTAGATTAGAGACACCGTTGGAACAGAGGCTAATTATGAAAAAATCAGTTTTGGGACAAGATCGTCTGGACGTCCTAGCCCAGACGAAATCGTCTGATCTGAGGTGATATCGTCTGATCGATGACGATATCATCAAACGGTCAAAACAAACTCTAAAAATGGCATGGGAAATGAAGAAACGGGTTAAGCGACGGTTTAAGAGCGGTTTTGGGGGTTAAAATTTGAATTTGAATTATTACTAAGGTAATTGTAATTATTTAAGGTTTTACTGTGCCAATTTTAGGGTGCTATATTTTGCCCCCTCTTTAGCGAATTTTCTAAAAAAAATGTGTTAAAGATGAGTTCTTCTCGATTTACGAGAAAGCAAAAATTATTCTCATTTTTAGGCGACGATTCTTGGTCGAATCGTACGACAGCTTACTATGGTGCCCCCTCCGTGTTTTTACCCAAATCGAACGTTTGAGGTAAAAACGCGGAAAAGCAAAATTTAAAAAAAAAATTGTTTAAGTGTTTTGAATAAAATTAAGAAAAATAGGGTAAAACCCTAATTCATTGTTACTGTTCATTTTTTTTCATTTTCTGGTTTTTAGGGCTCTAGAGACAAAATGGTCGAGACAGCGCACAGATCGACAAAGGTCTGGCGTGGGCTACGGGTAAGGGTCTAAACTGAATTTAGAATGCTTTACTTTAGAATTTCATGCTTTTTAGACTAGATTTGCTTGATTTTTGAGCATTGCAGCCATTTTTGGGCCGTCGACGTCATCGAGATGAAATCATCTCGATTTCATCGAAATCATCTCGATATTGTTGATTTCGTCCAAGGGCGAAATCGACAATAGGGGGAAAATTTCATCCAATAAGGGACGATTTCCTCATGCGAAATCGAAGACGAATTTGGGATGATATCGTCCAATTGTGAACGATATCATCATTTATAAAATTGAACTTACTTTACTTGATTTTTTTTTATTAATGATTTATTAATGATTTCTATTGTTGATTTTGTTTATGTTGCAGAGAGGATTACTAAAGAGCAGAGAATGGAAATATGGTGGGTTGAGGGATGACTTGGCCGCTCTATCTTAGGTAGAGCGAGATCAGCTGGCACAGGTCAGCTTGCAGCATGTGGTAGAGATGCCACAAGTTTCTATAGACATGGGGCTATTAACAGCCCTAGCAGAGAGGTGGTATCCGAGTTCTTCCTATTTTTGGTTATCGAAAGGGAAGATGACTCCCACACTAGAGGATGTATGGAGGATTTTGAGGATCCCCATACAAGGATGACTGATTACTCCCACGGCCAATCAGGGCCACGCGATGATGCGACTATGTGGCGATCCGAGATTCGTCCTAGAGAAGGGTGGAGTGAATATCGAGTCACTACGTCAGATGCCTGGGGCATCTAGACTCACACGGGTTTTGGCTGGGGTGGTAGGTGGACTTCTATTGTGCCACCAAAGCGGATGTAGACTACCATGGCTATTGACATATGTGGTTTGTGACATGAGAGACCACGGGTATAGGTTTGCTTAGGGGAGCTTTGTACTATGCTAGTTGTATAGGATCCTTCATGGGGTCGTATACAAGGGTGGCCGATGTCTCGTTATGACATCGCTACTATAGGTTTAGTGCTGGGAGCACATCATGGTGCGAAGGTCGG
The DNA here is from genome assembly GCA_028583015.1 of Wollemia nobilis. Classification (NCBI taxonomy): domain Eukaryota; kingdom Viridiplantae; phylum Streptophyta; class Pinopsida; order Araucariales; family Araucariaceae; genus Wollemia; species Wollemia nobilis. Next base: position 536,790 of record JAQPPZ010016791.1, read on the forward strand.
TAGGGCTTCCACTGATAGGGATTGATAGGGAGAGGCCTCGAGTTTTCTACTGATGGCTCCAGAGAGGGGCATAGCAGTGGATAGATCTGCCAGCATCCCGGAGACTACTAGATGACCTCGTCTCCGACCAGATCACCTGGAGGCCTTGGAGAGATCATCCAGGGTGGGCCGAGGATGGACATGAGCTGGCTCACATTAGGCAAGTCTGCTAGCTAAGGATGGAGAGGGGAGAGGTGGAGCTCCACCGGTATGACCGAGTTTTGAGGCAGTTCGGTCTATAGCAAGGGATCCCATCTATCAAAGACTACGAGTTATCTTGGACTGTCCAAGATAACACTACAGCTAGCAGGGCTCTAGATATGCAGCAATTCTAGAGTGAGGACGCAGATGATGCCCCCATTTAGCTAGTGGATAGGGACGATGCTGGGGTAGCCAATGACTATGATGCCTGGTACACAGGCATCCGCCCTCCTCAAATGATGAGGGCTCAGGGTTTGATTCATGCAATTATGCATCAGATGGGGAGGCGATACCAGGCGGCCATTGAGGTGGCATAGGGTCACGGTGAGAGAGAGCAGAGAAGACCACAAGCACAGTAGAGGCTACGATAGCGGGAGAGGAGGGAGGAGAGACCCCCTTCTCCACAGAGAGAGAGGCCACCATCACCCGATAAGGGCAAGGATGTTGACACTAGGGAGAGCAGCGAGACAACGACTCTTCGAGTGGAGACTGTCTATCTCCAGGCACAGGTGCAGACTTTGTAGGATGAGGCTGCACACCATCGAGCTGAGGTTACATAGCTCAGAGATGAGATTGCACACATCAGAGCACCGAGTGGAGGAGCGAGCACTCAGGATTTAGCACGCGCTATGACCCAAATTACATTCTATCAGGTTCTATATTACCAGGTGGTGTGAGAAGAGGAGAGGGTGCCATTACCAACTCATATTGCAGAGCTTGTCATGATGGGGTCATCTAGGACATCATCACGATCGGCATCCAGGACTCATGGCACCACACAGACTGCGATAGGGCCACCTCATCCACCTCAGGGCGGGGGAGGAGATGAGGTTGAGAGCTCGAGGGGTTCTCAAGACATGGCACAGAGGATATATGACTGAGAGGATTGAGTATGCCAAGATGTAGATTGTGGCATACCAATCCAGGTTTGAGATGATGTACAGACATTTGATATCTATATAGATGAGATATTTTTGATCATATTACTTATCTTATGTATTTTTATGATGTTTTAATGTTTTGGTGTGATTGATTTGATTATTCATGTTATTATGTCGTTTGGAAAGTATTATGGTTTGAATGTCATGCTTTAAAATTTAAATGAAATAATCTGATGGAACAAATTGGTTGTTTGTGATGTGATGATTTGATAAAAAAAGACTTCTAACAATAATTTCAAAGGACATTGTCGCTATTATAGACCATTTCATGGAGTCACCACTCACTCGGTCGTCAAGCTAATCCCAGTATAGAAATATTGTTAAAAGTAAGAGTGCTTAAGAGACTGTCTTAAGACTTTGGTGTAATGGTGTAAATGATGATGATGATGATGATTTGTTTTTAGATTTCCATAAAAATATTATGCATGAAATAATTTTAAAATGATATTTTCTAGGTATAAATTCCTAAGTGTGATAAATTTTTTTGGATAATTCCCTAGGAATTATACCATCATTGCAAATTTGCATGTTGACAAAATGACATGAAATAGTAATAATGTTCATTCTTTTGAAAGCATAATTGTGTAACATAATGATGTAAGTCATATGTTTTTGATGAATTGATTTGAAATAAATGGAAAATAAAATTAATACAATGGTTTGCGCTAGGCATAGAATATTTAGGTATAGACTTATACCATCATCGCAAAATCCAAAGAAGAAAATAATAGTTTTATTACACGGTTGATTTTTAATAAACAGAAAATATGAAGATGAGGACTTGCGCTAGGCATAAAATTCCAATTTTGGTTTTGGAACTATACCATCGTCGCGAAAGTCAAAAGTTATATATAAATGTAACTTTATTGCATGTTTTTTTTTTTTTTAAATGATTTTGATTTTTCTGGTAATGCCTGTAGTTGTCTTTATACTAAACAACTATTCTCAAATAAGAAAATGAAATTATTCCAGACAATTTACAAAAATATTTCAAAGTATCTTGAAGACAAAATTTAGATTTATAAGGAATCCCATGTGCATATGTGAGTTCATTTCCAATCTTGATTTATCATAATGATACACAAAATCTCTCAAATACAAATGTGTGTGCAATTGCTATGTTTGTTGACCAATTTTGAGCAAGATAATTTGATACAAGTGATTTGAATTAACCAAATAAGTGTTCATTAACCATGATTTAAATGCATATAACCATACCAAACTACTATGTAAGTCGGATTATCAAGAGCTAGCTAATCCATGAGCAGACATAGGTCTGTACAAAAGAAGGTCACTAATGTGACAGACATATCGCCACGCTAGGAGTTACCCAAGGCCAAGCGGGTTGGGCACAAACCACCTGTTATGGGGCTTACATCACAATTTTTGAATAATTGAGAATTCCAGGGATTCAAGCTCATCAACCCTTCTTTTCTTTTCAAATGGTAGGGAAAGAGATTTTATTACTTTTGCTTTTGCTTTCTTTTGCTTTCTTTTCTCTTCTTTTCTTTTCTTTTCTTTTGTACTTTTGCTTGATTTTGGAGATAATGCTTGGAACATTGCTGTAATGATATAAAATAACATTTTTCTTTTTCTCTTTTTCTTGAACTTTGCTTTTCTTCCTATGCTAGGGATACTTGCTCGGATTAGTTGTAGAGAAAGGGATTTTTATTTCGGGTAGGGGTGAGCTTGTCCTTTTGCCAATTCTCAAAGATTCTAGACCATGTGCATGATAGGATAGCAGGGGAAACTTTTCGCTCAAGAAACCACTTCTACTATGTAGCATAGCATGGATATTTACAAATATAATCATTTTATTGTGAAAGGATGTGCTTGGTTTAAGTAAATAACAAGATCAATTCTCTGTGCTCAAACTTTATTTAATTGAATTTTGTGGACTTTGATATAAGAGAGATTAGTAATCATGCTAGATAAAATCAAGATATTTATTTTTGTGTTTGCAAAAGTGAGGGATTCCAAATAAATGCTAATTTATCCAAAATAATTTGAAAATATAACTGCAATACTTCAAGAATATACAACAAATATTTTTGAGGAGTTTGATAATTTTGACTCTCTTTCCTTTTTTTTTTTTTTTTTGAAAGAGTCAATAATATTGATGTTTTTTTTTTTTTATTATGTTTGTTTTTGAAAGAATTAACAAGTGCCATAAATAAATACAACAAATAGTTTTGAATATTTTGATAATTTTGAATGTTTTTGGTATTTATGAATTTATAAATAGAAAGAAATACAAGATAGTGATTTTGAAATATTTTAAACAAATATATACAAGGATGAAATGACCAAATTTATGCATAGTAACGTTTAAGATGCATAATATTCATAGGTTCTTTTAAATCTTTACCATCTAAGGTAGATAATTTGTATGCTCCCGAGTCAAATTTAGCAGTGATAATATATGGTCCAAGCCAGTTGGGCTCAAATTTACCTTTAAGGTCTTTAGTTGCATTAGTATTTTTTTTATTTTCTTTTAAAACAAGATCATTGACCTCAAAGGATCGATGACGAATTTTATTAGCATATGATCTTTTAAGCTTGTTTTGGTAAGCATGAAGATGCTCCAAAGCATTGATGCACTTTTCATCTAAGAGTTCCAGCTGACTGAGTCTGCCAGCTCGATATTCACCTCCTACTTCGGTATCTTGAAGTAGTAGAGCCAAAGAAGGAACTTCTAATTCAAAGGAAAAAATGGCTTCAGCGCCATAAACCAAAAAAAAAGGTGAAGTTCCAGTAGGGGTTTGAACACTAGTTCGATAGGCCCACAAGGCTGGATATAATTGAATGTGCCAGTCGCGGCCAGATTTATTGACCAATATTTTGAGAATTTTGATTAAGGTTTTGTTAGATGCTTCTTGAACATTACCCTGAGGATAATAGGGAGTGGACCAGCGATGTTGAATCTTATATTTTTGGCATAATTTCTTAACATCTTTATTTTTGAAACAAGTTCCATTGTCTGAGATGAGATTTGCAAGAATTCCGAACCTACAAATGATTTGATTAAAAATAAATTTAGAGACTTGTGTGCCAGTGTAGGAAGCTAAAGGCATAGCTTCAACCCACTTCATGAAATACTCGATGGCGGTTATGATGAATTTGTGTCCATCAGATGACATAGGATTGATTTTTCCAATAATGTCTAAGCCCCATTTTAAAAAGGGCCAAGGAGATAAAATAGCCTGCAGTTCTTGTGCAGGGGCATGGACAAGGTCAACATGCTTCTGGAACTTGTCGCAATGGCGCACATAATCATGTGCATCATTCTCCATGGTAGGCCAAAATTATCCTATTCTAAGGAGCTTTTTAGCAATGACACTACCACTAAAGTGTCCTCCACAAGATCCATTGTGGGCTTCACTCAAGGCTGATTTGGATTCTTCTAGATTCAAACATCTCAATAGGATACCTTCAAAAGATCTCCTATATAAAGTATTGCCAATTATTACAAATCGACTTGCTCGTCTACGTAATAACCGATGCTGGTTTCTATTATAATTGGTAGGGAAAGTCCCATTTTGAAGAAAATCAAATATATTTGTATACCAAGGTTTAGGAGTAGTTTCATTAATTAGAAACACATCCAAAGGTTCTAAGCATGACTTATTTGAAGTGGGTTCCTGGAGCCGACGAATAATTATGATGGCATATTCGTCATCTAACTCCAAGGGCAGAAGAGATGCATTTGCGGCCATGGCATCAGCTGCATAGTTGCTAGTTCACGGAATAGCTTCCAAAGTAACTGTATCAAACAAGGATAACAGTTGCAAAACATAAGCTTTATATGGGCGCAATTTATCATCTCTGGTCTGATAAACTTCATTAATTTGATTTATGACAAGTTGAGAATCACCAAAAACTAACAGATGTTTAATTTTTAGCGCCAAGGCAGCTCGTAATCCAAGGATTAGAGCTTCATAAACAATAGTATTATTAGTGCAAGAAAATTTTAATTTAAAGGACAAAGGTATAATGTGTTTTTGTGGGGATATTAAAATAATACCCGCACCAGCCCCACTCATGCATCGGGCTCCATCAAAGTATAAGGACCATTGTTCAACATGGTCTGCCTCTGATTGAAGCCATTCATCAAGAAACTCAATGATGAGGGGATGGGTAGATTCTAAGGGTGTAGCAGCTAATTGATCTGCTATGATTTGACCCTTAACAGACTTCTATCCTATGAACATGAGGTCAAACTCACTTAGAGCAAGAACCCACTTGGCTGTACAACCCGATAAATAAGGTCGACTCATGAGATACCTCAAGGGATCATATTTAGCAATGACATAGGTTTTCTGACTAAGCATATAATGACGTAATTTTTGCATAGCAAACACGACTGCTAGACATAGTTTTTCTAATACTGTGTAATGGGTTTCATAACTAATTAGAGTTTGGCTAATATAATAAGTAGCACGTTCTCTCTTCTCATCATCAAGCTGAGCTAACATAGCTCCTAAGGCAAAATCTAAAGCTGAAATATACAGGAGAAATGGGTGATCAGGTCTAGGTGGAGAAAGCACAGGTGGGTTAAGGAGGTATTTTTTGAGAAGTTCAAAAGCTTCCTTACATTCGTCATCACAATTAAAAGGGACATCCTTCTTAAGGAGCTTAATAAAGGGACCGGTTTTATCTGCCAACTTATCGATGAAGCGACGGATAGCTTGAAGCTTACCTTGTAAACTTCGTAATTCATATATATTGGTAGGTGCGGGCATATCAGTGATAGCCACAATCTTAAGAGGGTCAATTTCGATACCACGTAAAGAAACTATAACCCCTAATAGTTTACCGGACTTAACTCCGAATATACATTTGGTTGGATTTAATAGAATAAGATATTCTCTTAACCGATTAAAAACTTTTCTCAAATCATCTAAATGGTTATCTTCATTAATAGAGCGAGCTATAATATCATCTACATAATCATGTAGGATATCATGCATCATATCATGAAAAATATAAGTCATAGCTCATTGATAGGTTGCACCTACGTTCTTTAAGCCGAATGGCATCACTTTCCAACAAAAGGTACCCTAGGGGGTAATAAAGGTTGTTTTAGCCTAATCTTCAGGAGCTATCATGATCTGATTATAACCGAAGAATCCATCCACTAAGGACATCATCCCACTCCCGACAGTAAAATCAATGATTTGGTCCATGTTTGGAAGAGGAAAATCATCTTTAGGGCATGCAGCGTTAATATCTCTAAAATATGTGCAAACCCTAACTTTGGTAGCTTCTTTCTTGGTGATTGGAACTACATTTGAGATCCATTCAACATAATCAATAGCTTGTATAAAGACAACATTCAGGAGTTTTTCTAACTCCTCTTTGACTAGTAAAGCCACTTTAGGATGCATTTTTCTAAGTCTCTATTTAACAGGTTTAGCATCCGGATGGACTACTAGGTGATGCATGATGACCGAAGGGTCTAAACTTGGCATATCTTCATATGTCCAAGCGAAGACATCTTTATATTATTTAAGGAATGGAATGCATTGCTCTTGTTTTTCTTGACTTAATTTTGATCCAATATTGATTATGTGAGGACTATCCTCAGTTCCAATATTAATTTTAATGATGTTTTCTACTTCCATGTGTAGATCTCTTTTAAAATTAGGTGGGGCGGGTGAAACGTCCAATTCTTGTAATTCTTTTAAGGTTAAATTGGATAATTCATCTTGAGGAGTCGTAGCCTCAAGTTGGGCTATAGTAGATATAGAACCATCAAAATAAAAACCATTGTGTAACATCTCTTCAATGGAGACATCATGGAAAATATCTCCTTCCAACTCATCATCGGATTCAGCGATCATTTCAGGGTAAGCTATGGATAACATATTACATGTGAATGGATGATTTTTTAGAGGTAAATCATCACGCCTATCCAAATAATCTTGATAACATATGAGTTGATCATCATCTTCAAAATAAAAGGGTTGACCCTTACTAGGAAATAAGCCCACACCACAGCGAGCAGGCCACGGTTCTACCTCAAACTGTTCTTTCATACCATTTTGGAAAGGTCCCAAGCCTTTCCCTTTATATCCCATTTTAAGCATGATAGGTTTAGCTTTAATATACTCATTAGTAAAATAACATCAAGCGTATCCATCATGATGAGTTTTGATATTTTGAGGTATTCTTCCCCAGTCATCTCCTTTATAAATGAAGGCACAACTCCCGACTTGGTAAGAACTTCCCATAGGTTGTGGGAGGCCCAAAGTACGAGGAGATGGTGGCAAGTTATTTAAAATAATAGAATTTTGCATAGAAGCATTTGTTTTTTCTGATATAAGAATTTGAGATAAATCAGGTAAGAGTTCATCAGAAAGAGCATAAGATGTAGAAGGATCATTCCCTATATCTTTAGATGTGGAAGGCATGATAGATGTAGATAATGTGGAGGTATTAATAGATGGGTCTATAGGTTTTGAAATTATAGGGATGGAACATGAAGGATTGGTTATGGATTGAAGGTCTTTTTGAGGTTCTAGAGTGGTTTGTTTAGAAGATTGTTGATCTAAACATGAAGGTGAAATTAATGGAGGAGAAATAGATGAAGTTATGGGTGTGTGTTTCACAGTTTTAGATGAAAAATAAGAATTAGGATGTGTGGATGACAGAGCGAGGCAAAATTGAACTCCAACAGGTTCTACCAAGGCACACATATCAAAGGGTCTAGGATCACCATGGATAGTGACCAACTGATTTTTAAATTTGAATTTAACACATTGGTGTAAAGTTGATGGGACAACCCGCATTGCATTGATCCAAGGATGACCCAAGAGTATATTGTATGATGCGGGGCAATGTACAATAAACACGGTCGTGTCTAAGGTTCTAGGACCAACTTGCAATGGGATGGTAATAACTCCACACGTTTCTTGTGTTTCGTCATTGAAATATTTTATGATCATGTCAGTTTTCTTCATTTCATCACTTCTAAACCCAAATCGTTGGTAGAAATCAAAAGTGCAAATATTTAGAGATGAACCATTATCAATCAAAACTCTTTTAACGGCTACATCTCCAATTAGGGCAGTAATGTATAAGGGGTTATCCTTATGTAAACTATGTTGTGGTATATCTTTATCCCGAAAGTCAATACAATCAACTTCCCTAGTGATGATAGTATTGGTCATGGCTTCAGGTTGAATGTTTTGTGGTACCATAATTTGGCTTAATGTAAGCATTAATTCATCTCTATGGGTAGGAGAAGATCTTAATAAATCCAAGAGAGAAATTCTAGTTGTAGTATTGGATAATTGCTCATTAATATTGTAAGGGGGTTTAGTTTGAACATTGGAAGCATGATTCCCTTTATTGGGATTTTTCAAAACAAATGGAGCTGATCCATCATTCTAGTTTGGTTCTTGTTGATAATTTTGAGCCTGTTGTCTGGCAACGACTCCGATGGTACCTACAATGTTGTATTGAGGACATTGAATAGGTCTTGGTCTAGCACTTATAGCTTGTTCATTAGAAAGGAATTGATCAGAAGAGGTTTGAGTAGTAATTCTTCTAGGAAATGGTTCTGGAATCATAGCATCTGTGATAGGTTGAATAGGATCTGATTCATTTTCAAAACTATTTGATTGGTTTGAAGTGATTTCCATGTCACTTTCAGTATCTGATTCTACATCACTAGGATCTGGAGTTTGAGTATTACATAGGGGCCTGGTTGTGACCATGGATAAAGTTGTGTCAAATTTTTGTAAATCATGATTAGGTAAATGTCTACTAATAGTTCCTACATATCGGGTAGGAGGAGGAACATTATGATGCTCAATTTGATTGGCCACCTCTTTACCATGTCTTGGTAAAGGATGTTGAAATATGTCTAATGATTGATTATCATTTTGATTTTGATTTTGGGGAATGTTCTTTTGAGCATTATTAGGAGCATTTTGTTTAGGTTGGAAGGCTTGCACCTCCATTTCATTATTATCAATCAGATCTTGTATTTTATGTTTCAACCTTTTACAGGTATTGGTAGAGTGTCTAGGTCCTCTATGGAAATCATAGTGTAAGTCAGCTCTGTACTCGGGTATGGTTGGGTCAAGTTCCCGGATAGCTGGTAATTGAATCAAACCTCTTTCGAGTAATTGAGGTAAAATAGTTGATAATGGTTGATTCAATCTAGTAAATTCTCGAGGAGGTTTATCAGGAGGTTTCAATATAAATTTTTCTATTGTCTTCGTTGCATTGATATTAGCAACATTTCTACTATCAGTGACTCCGTCACCTATGACTTGTTTGTTTTTATATTGATTTCTAGATGTTTTCTCATCATATTTCTTCCTAAGTTTGCCTCTCCTAATGAGGGCATCTTTTACTCTTCGAGATAAATATATAGCCTGATCGAAGGTAGTTAAAGTAGCAGTTGATAACTCATAAGATATTTGTTCTTGCAAATTATTAATAAAAATGTCCAACATTTCCCTATAAGGTAGCACAAAGTGCATTTTTCCTATCAACTGCCTCCATCTGGCTAAGAAATCAACAAAACATTCATCTTTGTCTTGTTTTAAGTTGTATAAATCTTTAATGGTGACATGCCTCTCGATGTAGGCACTAAATTGATGGACAAAATATTTAGCTGTTTCTTCAAAGTTTCTCAAAGAATGAGTGGGCAATTGATAGTACCACTCTAATGCCATTCCACCTAAACTTTTCGGGAACATTTTTAGTAATAGCAAGTCATCATGTGATATATCATGACATGTTATCCTAAACATGCGAAGATGCTCTATGGGATCTTTAGTTCCTTTATGTATAGGCAGGATGGGCATGGGAAAATGCTTAGGGTACGGTTGTGCTACAACTATGGGATCCAAAGGTTGACTACACATCTCTCGATAATTGTACGAGGGACGATAGGGATCTATCTGGTCCATGCGGGAAGCTAACTGCTTCACCATGGCTTCTAGATTACTGGTTTGCCCACCATATTGGTTCGGTAGGGCATTAATATGGGATTTGTGAGCATATTATGGAGGGACATGAATATTAGATGCTATATTGCTATTGTGTAATCTGTTGGTAGGAAGGGTGTTATGAAGAAGTTTTGAAGTTATATTATGTTGTATTCCAGATTGTTGGAAATTGGTGTTTGGCTTCATTTTAGGTTTTTGTTGATTTGAAGCATATTGATCAATAGTTTGGCAAAGTAAAGCAGTGAAGGAAAGTTTATTTTGTGTGGGAATGATTTTAGGCTCAATAACAGGTTCTTTAGGAGGTTGGGTAACCTGTTGTTTTTGCATGTTCTGAATCATAGTGACCATATCTCTATTGGATGGTCCAGCCTTATCACTTTCTTGATCAACAAAGGACAAGGGATTAGTGTGTATATTAAACACATCTTCCATGGCTGCTTGAGTATCACTAATTTGTCCTTTATCAATACAAACTGCCATATTAAGAGCGCCAATGTTATTATTGAAAAATTTCCAAAAATGATCTAAGTTATCAAAAGCAATAGTTCCATCTGGAGTTATTCTAGGGGATGAGGATCCATCCTCTTTAACATTTTCTTCTTGTTCATCTACAACAAGCTCATCGTCTTGCTAGTCTAGAGTTTCTTCTTCCGGGATTGGATCCTCAGGAAGGACATTTGGGTTTCTTGTTTTGTCTCCTAACCAATCTTCTTCTTCTCCTTTAGTTTGTTTACCATTCCTAAGTTTAGGCATTGTGCTTAACTTAGATTTCAGCAAATATATATATATATATATATATATATATATATATATATGCAACCATCTTAAGAGGTATATATTAATTATATACCTACTACAATATTTAAAATGAAATGTTTTGGTTTTTGTTATGTTTTTTAGTTTTTCTATTTTTTTTGGTTTTAATAACAATATTATAAAGATAACAAACAACACACAAAACGCAAGAAATAATAATAATGAAAGCAATGATCTAGTTTTCTATAAAAAATTTATAAATATCATTAACGGGCTCAAGTTCTTCAGGATTCATGAAGTGTTCTTCTTCAAATTGAAAATTTTCTTTCAAGAATCTAATGAAAAGTGCTATAGTGATATTATCTGTCTCAGATTCTGGTTGATAGAAGTAAAGCTCGTGGCAATACTCTCGATATAAAATAGCTCTAGGAACTTTCCTCCATCTTTCCCTATCCGTAAGAACGACCTCTTGGTCTTCTACATGACCTAGGAACTGGTGTATAGTGGTTGCATTCTCGAGGTATTCCTTGAAGGTGAACAATTTTGAAGACACAAGAGCTCTCCTATAAGCTAACCACCTATGGCAAGCTCTCTGAAGTTCATGATAAAAAATGATTTGATGAGGATCCAGGATTCTATCTAGGGCAAGCCTTTTGATTTTTTTAAGTTTTGTTGACCTAGATGAAATAACACCTAGTCTTCTATCAAGTTCGTCCCACAAAAGTTGGTTTCTATCTGTTTCAGGCACACTAAGCACATAATTGATTTCTATGGCTACTAATTGGTTTTCAACATTTATAGTAACTGCTAGTATTTTCTTAGGAGCTACCATCTAAACATGATATGCAACTTATTAGTTTTAAATGATTTGAAATGCATCTATATTTTTTTTGTTTTTGTTTTTGTTTTCAAAAGGTTTTAAATGCATTCACGTCGGGTTCACCAAAATGTATCGCTCCAAATTTTTCACACCCTTACCTTCAGGCTATAGGATCTATGCCCGAAAGGGGGATGTGAAAAGGATGGCGTGGTACCTCGGATTGAGAGGCCTTGCGAAGGTCCCGCCTCTTGGGGGAGGTGTATTATGGTGATTTTTCGACGGATGGTGGGTTCACCAAGAAACGTTTGAATGGCAATTTCCATGCCTAGGTTGGGAATGTGTTTAATGTGTTCAGTTTTATATTTAAACATTCAGGTCCTAGGTTTGTCCAAATGAATCTAAGTTGTTCTATTATGAAAATGCAGACTAGATAAAATACAACAAACAAATTTGAACAAAAACAGAGAGAAAAAGCTAAATTACAGAGCCATACCTGATTCGGATGTCTGATGGAGGTTCTGATTCTTGAAGCAGATAGGATCATCTGGAATTTGATAGGATCGTCTTCGACCTGCAGGATCATCTAAGATCTGACAAATTCATCAAACAAATTCGTCAGAGATCTGCAAACAGAGAAATAGACATCGAATACAAAAAATGCAGCAATGCTAATAGAGGATAATGATGTAAAATGACAATAAGGATGTTAATATATAATACCGAATAGAAATGCAAGTTGCAACACTTTAATAACTAATCATGACTTTATTATGCAATTAAAATATATGGGTGAACTCCAAGATGCAGAATAGCAGAAAGTAATAAATAAACTGACTAGCTATAGAATAAAACAACAAATGAGAAGAGAAAAATGTGAACTCTGGGCACTGATTGCCCCCAATGATGATTATAGTTGAAATCGTCTCGGATTGGTATGAAATCATCTTGAATTGAATAGGATCATCTACGACGATCTGAGCTTGCTTCGACTGAAGAATGATAAGTTTCCTACAACAAAATTTGGATAGGACAAGTGCAAATGGTAATTCAGGATGTTTTAGTGCGTGTAAAGTCAAGTTACAGAAAATTTCAGCCAGGGGGATGCCAAGTGGGAGTCCTAAGTTTAAATAGGCTTAGGATGGAGGTTAGGAGGTTGGAGATCATCCCAATTTGGGAGATCTCCAACGGGGAAGGGTCTCTAACGACGCAGACACGCTTCTACCCGGATTAGAGACACCGTTGGAACAGAGGCTAATTGTGAAAAAATTAGTTTTGGGACAAGATCGTCTGGACATCCTAGCCCAGACGAAATCATCCGATCTGAGGTGATATCGTCTGATCGATGACGATATCGTCAAACGGTCAAAACAAACTCTAAAAATGGCACAAAAAATGAGGAAACGGGTTAAGCGACGGTTTAGGAGCGGTTTTGGGGTTAAAATTTGAATTTGAATTATTACTAAGGTAATTGTAATTATTTAAGGTTTTACTACACCAATTTTAGGGTGCTACACATAGCTCCGCGAGCCTAAGGGGTGATAACTCAACCCTTGGTGGATCTCCTTGAGAAACCCCAAGTAAGGAACCACATCATGGAACAAAGTCACATAAAAAAAAAGAGGCTTCACAACCATCCTCATCAAGGAGACATGAGGAGACCTCAAGGGCCTCCTCTAAACACATAGAAACATCTCAAAGACATGAGGAAGCTTTAAGGGTTTCCTCCTCACATGGACATAAAGAAGGTTCTAAAATCCATTCTTCACAGGGGATGACGAGACTGCTACATCTCCATCTACATGGAGGAAACATGTTACCACCAAGCCCTCTTCATCAAGAAGGAAAACAAGAATTGTAACACATCAAGACTCACAAGAAACATATGAAATAGGTCTACCCATTGAAGGATAGGAATCTAGTCATGGGAATCATATAGAAGAAACCCTTCACACAAAAGGAAATATTACCATATACTATGACCTCATAGGAGTAAATGGCACCCCACAGGACCAGCCATGGAAAATAAGACAGCTAGATGGGTTGGATCAATTTCCTCCTCAACCAACTCATATAATTGTAGCTATTGAGAAGCGACCCCGTAGAATATCTACATCTAGAAGCTCATGAACTATGAATTATAAAAATAACTTCCAATATGGGGATACCTAAGAGTGACCCCGTAGAATATGCATGGATTCTGATCATAGGGATACTCAACAATACACTGAGCAAGTCACATTAACTAGCACGAGTACAGATATAGTAGAAACCCCCTTGAGGAATCTGTGAGTCAAGACAACAAGAACAGATTCAGATAAACATGAATCTTCTATGACAGCACAATCTGACTGAATGAGGAAATTAGAAAAAGGAGTGAGAGCTAGTAGAAGCTCTTGAACAAGAGAAACAAAGAGAAAGACTCTTACGCCAACATGAGTAGTGCTTAAGATATCAAGCTGAGTGGCTAGGTCTTAATAATTTATAGGTAAATAGTGGTGACCACCAAAGAACAAGACATGTTGACTCACCTCAGGAGAGGCGCACTAGACAAGATAGCCCACAATGGAACCCCCCACCAAATCATGAATGAAATCCAACTAATGGGGGAAGGGCAAACATAGAAAACCAGGATCATAATCCTCGGTCCCCTCCTAGGAGAGAGGAAAATGGAACAAATAAAATGGATAGAGAGTTACCTCCATTGCCAAGGTGAATAGGCTTATAAGAGGAGGAAATTCATGCATCAAAGGCATTTCAAGAGCTTGCTAAAAATATGAAAACCTTTGAGAAATAAGAGGCAACTGGGAACTCACCAACATTGAGCAAGATACACAATCAACAATTGTTCCCATCAATCCCTAGCCCTCCATATCCTAAGCACTTTGATATGCCTATGTTAGAGAAGTTTAAAGGTGAAAAGGATGCACAAGATCATGTCACCAATTTTATCAATGCCTATTTTCATCTTGAAGAAAATGATGCTCTTATGCTAAGAACATTCATAATAACATTTTTAGGTGTTGCCACTCAATGGTTCAATCAACTACCTAAGCATATCATAACCAACTTTGAACAACTAGTAAACACATTCTTAAAGCATTTCTCTTTTGGTGCTAAGAATAATGTGAACCTTTCAAACCTGGCCAACTTGAAATAGTATGATGATGATCCAGTAATGGATTATGGGAATATATGGAGAAAAGTCATGGCAAAATTATCATTCTCCATTTCCATAGAAGAGATCATTCACATGTTCACCAAAATTTGTTCTCTACATATATCCCTCTTGCTACAACTCCAATAGTATCCTTCATTTGAAGAAGCTCTGGCACAAGCCAAGCTAATCAAGGAAATAAAAGTAGATGAGGGAACCATTAAGCTCTGAAACAAACAAGAGTGGAACAAGAATGGTAAGAGTGGCAAGTAAAAGTAGAAGTAGGGCAGTCCTGCTCTAGTCAATCAATTTGTATTGGATACACCTAAGGATGGGGATGCATAACAACCCTATAACTATCAAGTACATCCACCACCAGCCAACTACAACCAAAATAACAATCAAGGAAGAAACCAAGAACACAAGCCACCTCATTATTTCATGCCTCTAACATAATCAATGCAATCAATATTTAATCAGTTGAGCGAGGCTAGGAGGATCAAATTTCTTGATATACCTCTTATAGATCCCAACCATCCTAATCCAAAAGGATATAGGGAAGATCAATTTTACCCTTATCACAAGATATCGAGGTATGATATTGAGGCTTGCATCGGTTTTAAGCATCAAGTGCAAAACATGATTGATGTGAGAGATATCAAAGTTGATAACCCACTAGATCTCAATAATAGATACATGGGCATATACAGAAACCCATTGCCCAATCATGAGGCCCCTCGAGAGCAAGGGGCCCAATTCAATCAGGTTTGAGCTGACATACCTACCCACGGATGTGTTGGGATGGTTGATATTGTTAACATAGCAACAAGGACTAGGTGGTATGGTCAACCACAACCACATGTAGCTCCCATGAACATCCCAGCTGCCCCTAGGAAAAGGAAATACAACATTCCAGGTCCATCAACATGACTTGTGGTAACTATTCAGAGTAGATTGGAGAAAAACCTACAGATGAATCTAGCTAAGTTATCCATCTATGAGCTCATACAACAATATCTAAAACATAGGGAGACTCTAATGGAGTTTTTAAGAATAATTGAGCTTCAACCGCAAGATGCGAATGCATTCACTCACTTTGTGGGACAAGTACAAGAATGTTAGGAACCTATAATCCGATTCTATGATCATGAGATTAAGACAGTTTCTGCTGTCTTACCAGAACCTCCACTAAATATTGTAGTAGCCATTAATGACTTACCTTTCAAGAGGGTTTTGGTTGATACAGGTTCATCGATTAACATCATTACAACAACTACAATAGAGCACCTCAAGATACCCAAGACCAATATCATTCCAGGAGCTTACACATTGAGAGCTTTTAATGATGCTTTATGCAATACTGTGGGAATGATAGTCCTACCCATCAAGGTGGGGCACAAGACCATCCCCATGATGTCTCATGTCTTGGAAGGATCTATGCAATATAACATCCTCTTAGGGCATCCTTGGATAAGGGCCATGAAGTATGTGCCTTCGATCTTGCACCAGTGTATCAAGTATGTGCACGAAAACAAAGTCTATGTGGTTCTAACCGATGAAGAGCTTTTTAAATACATTAATCAAGTGGAAATTTTGGGAGAATTAATGATCCCTTTTACTCACCTATATGTGGCACCTTCATCCCCAACCACACAAGGGGATAACAAAGACAAAGCGGTAAGAAAATACCCATGCACATCAACACCTCCTAATGGAATCAAGACAACCAATGCTTCTAAAGTACCATCAATGTTAAAACAAAAAGACAATCAAAAGATAAAGGTACCCTTAGTTCTAGAAGAAAGGCCCAAAGAAGTACCAACTATAGCCATTGCTGAAATACCAAGTCCTATGGAAGATGAAGATCCTCAAGATCAAGATGAAGATAGTGATTATCACCCTACTTTGCCAGTATCATCCGTGGGGTCATCCACGTCGCATGCATCAATACACTTGGAAAGTACATGCATAGGAGAGTACCTTGTGTAGAACATTACCTTTACATCTATCATTGAGTCTGCACAAGACATAGGGAGACCTAAATACTTGAGGCCACCAGTAGGAACAGTGGTTCCACTTGGAATCCCTCCCAACAAAACCAATTTTGTCTATGCCAACCTAGAATGTGCTCATAAGTCTTAAGATATAGAAGAGGATGGTGACAAATTATTCACAGTTAATGTTCCTTACCTATCTAATCATGAGTTTTCTCTAAGCTACTTTGAGTGTTGCCATTGGCATGGCTATGGCCTTGGCATATATGAGCAGGGGCGTAGGCAATCGTACGAGCCACTATATCAGCTTCCCTACGATAGATTTGGCTTAGGTTATTATATCGAAGGTCGAGATGACTCTATTGTAGCAGCATTGGAAATATTAAGCATAGGTTTGGGAGAAGACATTGATTTCATTCCTTATCACCCCTTAAGAATAGCAAATTTGAGCAACATACAAGTGGCCACGGTAAACATACCACATCTAGAAACTTATCATCCAAACACCTCAATTGATTCCACCCAAATAGGGTACAACTCGTGGGATGAGGAGAATGGATGAGGCAAGTGATGATGAGGCACAACTTGGATTAACCTATTAGGTCCTCGCTATTTACAAATATTCACATGGTCCATCCACGATGAGAGTGGGTATACATTAGAGGAAAGTGACTATGAATCATAAGACTCAATAAAAATAGCCTACTTAGGCCTAAGCCATCAACCCCTAACTTTGGGGAAAGAGAAATGCAAATGGATTCTTCATAAGTGATGAAGAATATGAAGATGAAATAGAGATGACCTACTTGGGGCCAAGACATGAGCCCCTTGTATTAGGGCCACATACCAATGCTAACAATTTTTGGATAAGTGATGATGACTTTGAGGATCAGATCGATATGGCTTATCTTGGACCTCACCACCTACGACAAGTCAATGAGCTAGTAGATAGAGAGGTGGGACTTCATGCCATAGACCCTCATCTCTGATTTTTGGGGAGACCTATTGACCTAGCTACCATTCATCGGATGGTCAACCCCCCTCTGCCAACATTCAAAGAGCAGTTAGAGCCCAATGATCCCATTGTCTGCCCTGCTCATGGGCCAGATCCAAAAATTCTCATTCCTCCAAAACCTCATTATGAGTATGGAAGGGAAACCCCTAAGATAATATCGCACCCATGTGGTCTTAGAGATTTCATCCCATCCATCAACATGATATCCATTGATTTGACCACTCCACTTCATAATCTAACAAATCCTACCAAATAATTCCATATTGATGTAGAGGCTATTGTTTGCGATCACGCTAGTTTTCCCATAAATCCAGAAGACCTCTTCACCAATGAAGAGATGTTATAGCCATTCCATTTTGCATTAGGTTGTCTGTATGACATCTTCCATGTTGGTTTGGAACTTGAGTCACTAGGTCTTGTAAATCTTGTCGATGACATTTATGTGATATCCTTGCATCATCATCTAGAGGATGGGTCACATATGGCTATAGAAGTGACTTTTAAGGTGGACATCAGTAATGATCCTACCCAACCAAAGAGAGTCCAATTCAAATAAAGTATATCTCTAGAGGAACAATCCATCCTAATTCCTCTCCTCAAGGAGACGCCAAATATTTTTGCTAGGACTTACAAAGACATGCTAGGGATAGATCCAAAGTTAGTCGTTCACAATATTTCATTAGATCCCATGAAAAAGCTAGTCAAGCAAAAACTAAGGAAAATGCATCCAATCGTTGCTTTGATGGTGAAGAATGAATTGCAAAAACTACTGGATATAGTATTCATAGTTCCTATTGACTACCCTGAGTGGGTGTCGAACATGGTTCCCGTAGGGAAACCTGACGGAAGAGTTTGTATCTGCATGGATTTCAGAGATTTAAATAGGGCAACACAAAAGGATTCATTTCTGTTGCAAAACATAGATGCTCTTTTAGATGCAACTATAGGTTATGAAATGATCTCCCTAATGGATGGTTTTTTTGGAAATAATCATATCCAGATTAAACCCGAAGATCAACATAAAACTGCTTTCATTACTCCATGGGGAGCATTCTATTACAAAGTGATGCCATTCAATCTCAAAAATGTTGGTGCCACATATCAGTGGGTCATGACATACATATTCCATAACTATATGCAATAAATATTGGAAGATTACATGGATGACTTACTAGCCAAGTCCTTGTTATGGCAAGAGCATGCCAAAGTCCTTTGATGAGCAAGGTGCAACCAAAGTATTGTCATTGTTGTCAACACAATCAGGTTGATCAGTTGATGCAATGGATAGGAGTTCATTGATGAGCAAGGTGCAACCAAAGTATAATGGACAGGAGTTCATTGATGAGCAATGTGCAGCCAAAGTGCAATGGACAGGAGTTCATTGATGAGCAAGGTGCAGCCAAAGTATAATGGATAGGAGTTCATTGATGAGCAAGGTGCAGCCAAAGTATTGTCATTGTTGTCAACACAGATAGATAGATCGGTTGATGCAGTGGACAAAAAGTTTAGAAGCCATTCTGATACAGTGGACAAGAGTTCAAAGGTCATACAGAGCATGCACAGTGAATTTCCAAGAAGACCGAAGTGGCCCATAGGCAAAAGATCAAATACAAAGACAAGTAAGAAAACTGTCGTGATATCACGACATGTTGAGCAAGCATGAGAAACTGTCATGATATCGTGATATGTTAGAAGAGAGAGAAAGCGCAAGGAAAACTATCATGATATTGCAACAATTTTAGAAGCTAGAAAAACTGTCGTGATATCGTGACATGTTTTAAGAGAGAGAAAGCACAAGGAAAACTGTCATGATATCACATGTTAAGAAAAAAGGAAAATTGTCATGATATCGAGACATGTTAGAAGAGAGAAAGTGCAAGGAAAACTGTCATGATTTCATGACATGTTGGAAGAGAGAGAAAGCACAAGAAAAACTATCATGATTTCGCAACATGTTGGAAGCAAAGAAGGCAAGTAAGAAAACTGTTGTGATTTCGTGACATGTTCGAAGAAGCAGCACATACAGGAAAAACTATCGTGATTTTGTGACATGTTCGATGAGAAGGCACATGCAAGAAAACTATCGTGATTTTGCGACATGTTTGGAGAGAAGGTGCAAGCAAAGAAAACTATCGTGATTTCGTGACATGTTTAGAGAAAAGGCGCAAGCAAAGAAAACTATCACGATTTCGTGACATGTTCGAGGAGAAGGAGCTCGCAAAGAAAAGTGTCACGATTTCACAATAATTTGCAAGAGAGACAGTATGGATGAAAATGTGTCATGATTTCACGACAGGTTCAAGAGAAAGAGCTCGCAAAGAAAAGTGTCACAATTTCATGACAATTTGCAAGAGAGACAGTACGAACGAAAATGTGTCGTGATTTCGTGATAGGTTCAAGAGAAAGAGCTCGCAAAGAAAAGTGTAGCGATTTTGCGATAATTTGCAAGAGAGACAGTACGGACAAAAATGTATCACAATTTTGTGACAGGTTCGAGAGAAAGAGCTCACAAAGAAAAGTGTCGCGATTTCGTGACAATTTGCAAGAAGGATTGTATGGACGAAAAAGTGTCACGATTTCACGACAGGTTCGAGAGAAAGAGCTCGCAGAGAAAAAGTGTCACGATATCATGACATGTCGAGTTTTCGTGACCCGAAGAGAAGAGAGAGAGTAAGGAAGCGAGAGTGTCATGATTTCGTGACATGTTCTATTTTTGCAGGGTCAAGGCAAGAAAAGAGACAAGGCAGTGAGAGTGTCGCGATTTCATGACATGTGTTTTCGTGGGCCAAAGATAGAAAAGGCACAAAGCAGCGAAAGTGTCATGATTTCATGACATGTTTTTTTGCAGGCCAAAGACAGGAAAGGCACAAGGTAGCAAAAGTGTCACGATTTCGTGACATGTCATGTTTTCGCGGTCAACGACCAAGAAAAAGTCAAAGGGGCAGAAATGTCACGATATCGCGACATATTGTTTTTGCATGACGAAAAGAAAAAATGAAGAACCCAGCAAAGTTAAGTTAACTGGAGTAGAACGACAGTTACAGGGGTATTTATAGAAAGAAAACATGCAGCTAAAATAAGAACAGTAAACTGAAGTCCGTTCGACTGTTACAGAGGTAGTTACAAAATAAATTCATGCAGCTAAAATAATAATAGAGAACTAAAGTCAGAATGGTAGTTACAGGGCCCGTTACGGAGTAAATTCATCGAGCGGTGGCCCTACTGAGAGTCCCAAATAAAGAGATAAACCTATTAATAGGTTGTGTGTAAGAATATTGTGTTAGAAAGGTGTTACTTACAGGAGTAGCTAAGAATAGGCTGGCAGGATAATGGAAGATATAGAAGACTTAGGGTTTCAAAATGAAAATATTATTTTAAAATGGTAGTTGCGTGCAGAAGAAAAAGGGCCGCTCAAAACTGAATAGTGTGCCACCATAAAGAGGGAAAGTGTCGTTGATAAAATAATATATGTGCTAAGAAAAGGTTGTTGAAGAGAGCCGCAAGAATGTGTATGTTTCATATACGGTAAGTTAAGAATTAGGGTTAGGGTTGAGCTCTGAACTGTGTAAGAGAGTAGATAAGAATGTTAGAGCACCGAAATGAGCATAGAAGGCTTTCAGAGAGCCGTAAATGAGTAGATAAGGCTGTTAGAGCCGTAAGCGAGTAGAGAAGGCTATCAGAGCGCAGAGAAGACTGTTAGAGTGTAGTAAGCAGAGTGGTAAGAGTGATCCGTTAGGTTGAGCTCTGTGCATGTAGAGAAAAAGGTGTGTAGTCGAAGAGAAAAATTGTGTGGAGATAGAGCACTATTGAGAGAAGAGCGATGAAGAAAGAGTGTAGCTGGTAGAGTGCAACTGAGAGAGTGCGATAGTAAGTGCACAGAAGGAATATGTGTTTCCTAAATTGAAAGAGAGGTTGGATGAGCAATAGACCATTAAGGGTCTTGTAAAAGTGAATGCATATTTATGTCAATCTAAGATTCAAAATAGAAATCCAAGTTGGTGCTTGGAATCAGGGATTGGTGCTCCTTCCAGTTGGTGCTTGGAATCAGGGATTGGTGCTCCTTCCAGTTGGTGCTAGTAAATCAGGGTTTGGTGCTCCTTTCTGTTGGTTGCAGATAAATTAGGGGTTGGTGCTCCTTCCAGTGTGTGCTGGTAAACTATTTGTAAAGTTGGTGCTTTGCAAAGGCTAGATTTGGATGGGAGTCTAAGCAGTCTATTTTTGAGGAGTAGCCAAAACTGGTGAACCTCGTTACATCTTGTGTTATGTGATGCTCTCTTGTGATACTTGCTATTTATGGTTTTAAGCTTTCATTTTTAGATTTAAGAGTTGTAGATTTGAAATTAAATAGCTACACTGATTCACCCCCCATCTCAGTGCCATTGTAAGACTAATAATTGGTATCAGAGCCAAGTTCCTAGTTTTGGCTAAATCAGTCAGGGTTGATCTTGGATTAGTACACAATGGCTAAAAAGAATAGATCCTCCTTCAAAAAGGCATCCCAATCAGTTTCAGTTTCTGTAGAAGAGAAAATTGAACCAGAAAAGGTAGAAGAAGTGAATCCTAAAGTTTGTGATGAAAATATTGAGATTGAAGTAGATCTAGAAGGTGAGTTGATCTCTACACTTGAAGAGTTGAGTATAGAAAAGAAAAAGAACAAAAGAATGTCCAAGAAGTTAGAAGAATATGGGGATGAGATTGAAGATCTCTTCCTACAATTTCAAAAGGCCAAGAAATTAGAAGCCTTGAAGACACACCTGGATGATGAGGATGATGTATGCAGCACAAGTGAAGAGGAATCTAACAAAGTTATTTTTGATCTAAAGCTGCAAGTAGAACAGTACAAAAAGATTGAAGATATTCTCAGGTCTCAAATCAATGAGAAAGAGACTGTTTGCTGCCAACAAGAAGAAGAGATTATTTCATTGAAGAAACAACTAGAAGAGGCCAACATAAATCTCAAATATGAGAAGAGCACTGAATTACTAGATAAAATGAGAAAGCAACAAAGAAGCTCCATGGATAAGTCTGGTCTTGGATATGAAGCTGAACAACCGTCATCTTCCAAAAGTACAGAAAAGAAGAAGTCCACTGCTGAAGGATCGAAGCAAGAAAAGTCTGAAGCTGAATCTTCAAAAGGAAGAAAATATCAAAGAAGATCTACAACAAACCAACCACATCAAAAGAGGTTCTCTCACTCTCACTCTTTTAATAATAATGCTTTTAATGGCTATTGTTCTAAATGCAACTGCTATGGTCACAAGGCATTTTATTGTGGACAGAATAATAGATCAAAGAATTATGCTGATAGAAATACATCTGCTTCTCTGAGTGAACACCATGTGCAATGTTTTAATTGTAATGGCCATGGGCACATAGCAAGGTTTTGTCCAAGCACTTCTGTATCTAATCTAAGGCAAGACCGTAGATTTCATCAGACACAAAGAGTGCAACACAGAAAGGGGACATATCATGTGCAATGTTTTAAATGTAATGGTCATGGGCACATAGCAAGGTTTTGTTCAAGCATGTCTGTATCTAATCTAAGGCAAGACCATAGATTTCATCAGACTCAAAGAATGCAATACAGACAGAGAATAAATCATGTGCACAACAGAAAGGAAAATAATCATCCATCAAGGATGCACAAGAGACAACCCCACAAGAGAAATGGTCAAGTTCATGAAAAGGTTCAAAATAGGGATGTAGGTGAAAACCTTCAGCCTAAGTTCAAGAAATACTGGAGAAAGAAAGAAGAAAGGAAATTGTGTCTCCTTGGACAGAAGGAGATTACTCCTCTATTGCACTAAGCAGCTCTAGGTAGCACATCCTCAGGGGGAGCAATGTTAAAGTTTTATTTTAATGCTCCTATGTATTTGTGTAGTTATCTGAGGATGAAAGGAAAGTAGTCGGGGAGTTGTTGTATAGCTGTCAAAGTGTGTTTTCTATTCATACAGTTGTTTGTGGTAGTGTCGTGAAGTGTGGTGATTAAATTGAGAGTTGTCATTATTGGTAGTATTGTTGTATGTCATTGTTGTACTGGTGATGGTTCTTACTGCCACTATCAAAAGTTAAGGATTATAACAGTTCAGATGACTTTGTTGGTTTTGAGGTACTGTGTTTGATGCTTGCATAGAGTTGGCAATAAAATTGCAATGTTGGTACAGTGTTGGACAAAAGTTGGTACAAGTGTGAGTCACTTGTCAATTTTGTTGATAGATGTGAAATCAGCGTGTTGAATGGGAAGATTGAAGAAGAGGTTTTTAATGAGCAGCCAGATGATTTCCATCCTGGTGATGAATGGTTGAGTTGCTTTCATAGATGTTGTTTTGATCAAGTTAATGCTTTACTTGATACATGATTTGGGCTTACTCCATTGAGATTGATTTGAGCAAGTTATTCTTTGCATTGGTGATATATGTTGGTGGCTATTTTGTTCAAATACCTTTGGAAGGAAAAGGATGTCTACTAGTTTCCTTTTCATGTAGTGATTGGTTGAATGCTTCAAGGTTAATCTTGAGTTGAATGATGTTGGTTAAACCTTGTCTATAAGCATTGTTGTTAAAGCCCTAATTGGTTGAGAAAAGATATTGTTTATGGAAAGAACATGAGTATCATTGTTATATGAGTTATTGCATGGTTGGCAATTGTTGGGTTGTGTTTCATGTTCTTGAGAAAAGTATACTACATCTATCTTATTATTTTGAGATTGAGATTGAGTTGAGATTGATATTGAGTTGAGATTGATATTGGGAGTTAAGTATAGATCATATTGAGTCTCTAACAATTCTCTTTATGCTTCTATGAGGATGATGAATCACATTTGGTCTCTAACAATTCTCTTTGTGGGTTCATGCTAAGCAAGTTTTTCTTGATGAACTTGTGAGCTGATTTGAGGAGCTTGCTTGATTGTACAAGAAGAAGAAAATTGGTTGTGGCTGGGTGGATTGAGGTAGTCTGCTGGATTCTCACTGAAGAGAGAGACAAACAGCTGACTTTAGGTTCAAGCTTGTTGAGAATATCCAAGATACATTTGCAGATGCTACCAGCATTGCAGAACAAATAGTTGGATATATACAATCAATGTATGCCTTCACTAATAGTGGATAAGTTTGAGATTGCAGAGCAACAGAGGGTTGGTACTTAGAAGACAGTAGTCCAGCCATGTTCTTACACATATTATATTGGTGAAGTTGACAGTGATGATGTCATTCATTGGTTATTGCTGCTACTCACATTATTGATATTGTTGATGCCTATTATGCTTATCATGATGTTGTCAAATAGTGAAATTAAGTGGTCACATATTCCCAAGAATAGACTAAGAATTGACTAGCCATCAGGATCAAATTATCAGGGGGAGAATTTATGCATCTGTTTATCATATTGCTCATGTTTATGCTTTTTGCTAACTGTAATAATTTTTGCCTGAGAATGTTGTGCATGGACTTAGGGGGAGTTTTGCAGCTGCCCTTTGGTATTATTGTCAAATGGGGAGAAGAGTTATAGGTAATTGCACACAATTACGTGTGTTGCCAACAATTCCAAAGGGGGAGATTGATGAGCAAGGTGCAACCAAAGTATTGTCATTGTTGTCAACACAGTCAGGTTGATCAGTTGATGCAATGGACAGGAGTTCATTGATAAGAAAGGTGCAACCAAATTATAATGGACAGGAGTTCATTGATGAGCAAGGTACAACAAAAGTGCAATGGATAGGAGTTCATTGATGAGCAAGGTGCAGCCAAAGTATAAAGGACAAGAGTTAATTGATGAGCAAGGTGAAGCCAAAGTATTGTCATTATTGTCAACACAGACAGATAGATCGGTTGATGCAGTGGACAAAAAGTTTAGAAGCCATTCTGATACAGTGGATAGGAGTTCAGAGGTCATACAGAGCATGCATAGTGAATTTCCAAGAAGACCGAAGTGGCCCATAGGCAAAAGCTCAAATAAAAAGACAAGTAAGAAAATTGTCACGATATCGCAA
The DNA here is from genome assembly GCA_028583015.1 of Wollemia nobilis. NCBI lineage: Eukaryota > Viridiplantae > Streptophyta > Pinopsida > Araucariales > Araucariaceae > Wollemia > Wollemia nobilis. Next base: position 562,663 of record JAQPPZ010016791.1, read on the forward strand.
CATGTTGAGCAAGCATGAGAAACTGTCACGATATCGTGACATGTTAGAAGAGAGAGAAAGTGCAAGGAAAACTGTCATGATATCATGACATGTTGAGAAGCTGGAAAAACTATCATGATATCATGACATGTTTGAAGAGAGAGAAAGCACAAGGAAAACTATCGTGATATCATGACATGTTAAGAAGAAAGGAAAACTGTCGCGATATCGCGACATGTTAGAAGAGAGAGAAAGCACAAGGAAAACTATCATGATTTTATGACATGTTGGAAGAGAGAGAAAGCACAAGAAAAACTATCACAATTTCATGACATGTTGGAAGCAAAGAAGGCAAGTAAGAAAACTGTCGTGATTTCGTGACATGTTTGAAGAAGCAATGCATACAGGAAAAACTGTCGCGATTTCATGACATGTTCAATGAGAAGGCACATGCAAGAAAACTATCATGATTTTGTGACATGTTCGGAGAGAAGGCGCAAGCAAAGAAAACTATCATGATTTTGTGACATGTTCGAGAGAAAAGGCGTAAGCAAAGAAAACTGTCATGATTTCGCGACATGTTCGGGGAAAAGGAGCTCACAAAGAAAAGTGTCATGATTTCGCAAAAATTTTCAAGAGAGATAGTACAGACGAAAATGTGTCATGATTTCACGATAGGTTCAAGAGAAAGAGCTCACAAAGAAAAGTGTCATGATTTCACGACAATTTGCAAGAGAGACAGTACAGACGAAAATGTGTCAAGATTTCACGACAGGTTCGATAGAAAGAGCTCGCAAAGAAAAGTATCGTGATTTCATGACAATTTGCAAGAAGGATTGTACGGATGAAAAAGTGTCACGATTTTGTGATAGGTTCGAGAGAAAGAGCTCGTAGAGAAAAAGTGTCGCGATATCACGACATGTCGGGTTTTCATGACCCGAAGAGAAGAGAGAGAGTAAGGAAGCGAAAGTGTCATGATTTCGTGACATGTTCTATTTTCACGGGGTCAAGGCAAGAAAAGAGACAAGGCAGCGAGAGTGTCACGATTTCATGACATGTCATGTTTTTACGGGCCAAAGACAAAAAAGGCACAAGGCAGTGAAAGTGTCACAATTTTGTGACATGTGTTTTTGTGGGCCAAATACAGGAAAGGCACAAGGCCGCAAAAGTGTCGCGATTTCATGACATGTCATGTTTTTGCGGTCAATAGCCAAGAAAAAGTCAAAGGGGCAGAAATGTTGCGATATCGCGACATATTGTTTTTGCATGACGAAAAGCAAAAATGAAGAACCCAACCGAAGTTAAGTTAACTGGAGTAGAATGGCAGTTACAGGGGCAGTTACAGAAAGAAAACATGCAGCTAAAATAAGAACAGTAAACTGAAGTCCATTCGACTATTACAGAGGCAGTTACAGAATAAATTCATGCAGCTAAAATAAGAACATAGAACTAAAGTCAGAACGGTAGTTATAGGGCCTGTTACAGAGTACATTTGTCGAGCGGTGGCCATACTGAGAGTCCCAAATAAAGAGACAAACCTATTAATAGGTTGTGTGTAAGAATATTATGTTAGAAAGGAGTTACTTACAGGAGTAGCTATGAATAGGCTGCATGTGGGATAATGGAAGATATAGAAGACTTAGGGTTTCAAAATGAAAATATTGTTTTAAAATGGTAGTTGCATGCAGAAGAAAAAGGGCCACTCAGAACTGAATAGTGTGCCACCATAAAGAGGGAAAGTGTCACTGATAAAATAATATATGTGCTGAGAAAAGGTTGTTGAAGAGAGCCGCAAGAATGTGTATGTTTCATATACGGTAAGTTAAGAATTAGGGTTAGGGTTGAGCTCTAAACTATGTAAGAGAGCAGATAAGAATTTCAGAGTGCCAAAATGAGTAGAGAAGGCTGTCAAAGAGCCGTAAATGAGCAGATAAGGTTGTCAGAGCCGTAAGCAAGCAAAGAAGGCTGTCAGAGCGCAGAGAAGACTGTCAGAGCACAGTAAGCAGAGTGGTAAGAGTGATCCGTTAGGTTGAGCTCTATGCGTGTAGAGATAAAGGTGTGTAACCAAAGAGAAAAATTGTGTGGAGATAGAGCACTGCTGAGAGAAGAGCGGTGAAGAAAGAGCACAGCTGGTCGAGCGCAACTGAGAGAGTGTGACAACAAGTGCCCCGAAGGAATATGTGTTTCCTAAATTGAAAGAGATTTGGATGAGCAATATACCAGTAAGGGTCTTGTAAAAGTGAAGGCATATTTATGTCAATCTAAGATTCAAAATAGAAATCCAAGTTGGTGCTTGGAATCAGGGGTTGGTGCTCCTTCCAGTTGGTGCTAGTAAATCAGGGGTTGGTGCTGGTTGTAGATAAATTAGGGGTTGGTGCTTCTTCCAGTGTGTGCTGGTAAACTGTTTGTAAATTTGGTGCTTTGCAAAGGCTGGATTTGGATGGGAGTCCAAGCAGTCTATTTTTGAGGAGTAGCCAAAATTGGTGAACCTTGTTACATCTTGTGTTATGTGATGCTCTCTTGTGATACTTGCTATTTCTGGTTTTAAGCTTTCATTTTCAGATTTAAGAGTTGTAGATTTGAAATTAAATACCTACACTGATTCACCCACCCTCTCAGTTCCATTGTAATACTAACATCCTTAGACAAATCTTTGATGACCTCATAGAACATAATATCTTATTGAATCCTAAGAAGTGTGTATTTTGTGTAACTTTTGGCAAGCTTTTGGGATTCATCATATCTAAGAGAAGCATCAAAGTAGATCATGTGAAGGTAAAGGCTATACTGGAAATGTTTGCCCCTACCAACATTAGGGAGTTGAGGAGCCTACAAGGTAAGATATCATCCATAAAAATATTCATCGCATAATTATCAGACAAATGCAGACCTATGAACAAGTTTCTATGCAAAGAAGTCCCATTTCATTGGGATGAAGAATGTCATCAAGCATTTGTAGAGATCAAAACTTATCTGGAAATGCTGCCAGTATTGGTTCCACTATAAAGGATTTTGTTTTGATATGACATAGGTCATATGGCTCAACATGTAGTGTCACAACTTTCGAGTTGCAAATACCACTGCTAAACACAACTTTTTGACATACGCATATCCTAGCTCATAACTCACCAAGGTGTGACTAATGTAATATATGGCTTGCTCTTTGTCTTGTGTATTATTTTGGGCTAACATGGTGCCCAATGTGAAATTAGTAGCTAATATATATATTAAAAATGGTATCACAATACATATCACAATACAAGACATATCACAATACACATACTACAAAGTGGATCATGCTATTGACAAAATTCGATCTAGATTTCATAAGCCAAAATTCCATCAAGGGATAAGTCATAGCATATCAATTAGCAGAGGTGCCTCTTCAAGATAACAAGACTCTTACCATAGAATTTCTTGATGATGCGGTCTTTGCATTATCAGATCCACAAAAACTCGAAGAACCTAAGAAAGAAAAATACATGTCATTATTATTTGATGGTTCAAAGTGTGAACAAGGGAGTGGAGTAGGGATTGTCTTTATCACACCATAGGGCACTCCATTGCCCTTATCATTCAAACTAGACTTCCCATGCATAAACAACAATACAAAATATGAAGCATTGATCTTGGGACTCCAAACAGCCATAGCGATAGGCATTAAAAGATTCAATATCTTTGGTGACTCCTTGCTCATAGTAAACCAGGCCAAAGGACTATTCCAATGTAGGTGCCCACTCCTGAAGACTTACAAGGAACTTGTTGACACCTACTTAGCTTGGCTAGAATGGTATGACATTGAGGAAATCCCTCATACGTCGAATAGATTTGTAGACACCATGGCCTCTTTGGGATCCTTAATCCCTTAGAATATGTCCACTGATTTTACAACTATCCATGTGAAAGTGCTTTCACACTCAGTAATATGTTGTGAGGATTTTGACAATCAAGAATCAGTCAACAGGATAAACATCGAGCCAAATCAAGATTGGTCCTTCACAGCCAGAGATTTCTTGCAAATAGCACCTTGGGGGTCTTTTATCTCCCAAGGACCTGTAGAATGTGGTGCAACCATATACCATAGAGTTGTTCCTCAATCTGTGTTCACTACCTCAGAAATGCAGGAAGAGCAATTTTTTTATTCTATAGAAGTTGTGGCCTATCAAGATTGGATTTTACATCTATGGGACTTCCTAAATCTTGGACTAATACCTCAAGGTTTTTTGCATACTGAAAGGCAAATGTTCAAGAAGAGAGCAAAAAGATACATTTTGCTAGGAGAAATCCTCTACAAACGATGATATGATGGAGTTGTTGTGGCTGCTCCACAACTAGCCCCAAGAATTGGGGACCCACTTTAAATTTTGTTTTTTTGGTGCTCTTTGGTATCCTTAGAGCGATAATTCCGACATATCTCATTCTTGATGTTTGCAATCGAATTCCAAGGTTGATTGTCGTATAGGTCTATCTCCACCAAAGGGTTGCAGTGCAAGTTTATTTTCTTGGCTATGGCCTTCTTTAGTCTCTTGGAGATACATGAAGACATGCGGATTTCGAGATGGAGTTGGCCACTAAAGACGAGGTGAAGGCCTAGACTTGAGCCAACAGAGACCCCATGTGAGGTGAATGACGTGGTCAAGGATGATGCACCCACCAAGGATTTGTTGACCAATTAGAATGCGGAAGATGATGGCGTGGTGTAGACGTCCGATTGGCTACAATGCAAAGGTCGCATTCGGACATAGACAACGATATCGAGGATGTCGCGAGGGTTTTAGAGCAGAAAATAATGATGACAACAGTGGTTGGAGTTGAAGACCCGACATTAGAGAGTGTAGAATGAGGGTTTCAAAGGTTCTGACAATACGAAAACCAATAGGATACGAGAGTACGTCTACACGGCGTGGATGTACTGGACGAGAGAGTGATGAGGCAATAGACGGATGTTAGCAAGCCGAAGACGTGACTAGTGAGCAAGGGGACTACCTCACCGGAGAAGTGATGTGGCACGAGGGACCCACGAGGCCACCATGTAGTAGATAAAACAAGGCATATGTGGATGTGGGCCCATTACAGGTGGACCAGGCATTCGTGGTAGTTTTATAGTGAAAAGAAGCATTGATGGAAATGAAATTCTATGATCGAAACTTACAAGACCTGTGCTCGGGTGTATACACGAATATGGAGAATGATGAAGCAGGAAATTAGCAATAAGTTGCTCAACTACCATGAGGTGAAGCGTCAAATCTCCATGCACAAGAATATTGGCTTGAGGAATGTTGAATTGATGAGGAATCTGGCAGTTTCATGTTTAAAAGAGCCCACATATAATGAAGAACACGCACAGACATCTCGCAGGTGATAGAGAGAGGAATCTTTGGCAGGTGACAGTGGACAACATTCAAGGCCCTCTCCATGTGACGAGGATGGGCGGTGTTAATGAGGTGACCAGTTGATGCACAAGGATGTAGCAAGCATTTTTGGTAACGTACGTGGACACCAATTTAGATGTGATGCCCAATAGCATTTTGAATGGGTGCAACTAACTTGGAAGGTAGCGTGGACTCCAGGTGGGAGATTCAATAAATGCAGTAGTTTTTGGCTTGCACGTAGAGGATAAATTCTCAACAATGAGGGTACCATGGGTGTAATATTTTCAAAACGAGTAGTATAAGCCATGGCAACATACCATGTTCGAAAGCAGTATTGACACCCAAGGTTTATGAAACAAAACGTAACGGTAGTCGCGTTGCATTGCACAGATCAATGCCCCAAATCCAGGGTGGAAGAAAGAGCCACAACAAGATGTCTATGACAGATTGGGCGACAAGTTTTGATGTAAGTAGACCGGTTTCACAATAGCGGCGATGTAGCAACAAATCTGGCATGGCCACGTGGATTTCAACAATAGGATAAGACGTTATGAGAAGGGCAATTTGACATATTAAGGGGAATTCCAGGAACGTGTGAAGATAGCAAACAAGGCAATAGTGATACCGAACAACCTCGAGAGCTCCATGGTGATGGTGACAGAGGAAACGTTGGCATGGTGATAATCAGGGTAACCACATGTATAACACGTGGGATGTCCCACATTCGAACATAAGGAGGTCAATTAACGGTAGCAGTGCAGGTCAAAATGCAGCGACGTCGGAGATGCATCCATCAAGGTTGTATGGGTCATGGCCTCATCGAACAATGGCATTAGCAACCGAATGTAAACCAAAGGAGGTAAGAAGCATTTCAAAGTGAAACGTTATAAGGCATTATTGTGGCAAAGGGGACGTTACATTGGCATAAGGAAGAAGAACGAATAGAGGTAAGAAAGAGAAAACAGAAAGGAAAATGTAAAGTCATGGAGAAATGAACAACATGTGAAACAGATTTGAACCAAACAGGAGAATGCCCCATGAGGGAAAATCCATCGAAACAAAGAATGAAAACAAAAATGGTGAAACCAAGTGAAGAGGACAATGGAAAGCCAAAAGACAAAAATTGGCACCGAAAAACTTTAAATACTCCCTCGAAGGATAAACAAGGGGTTGGAAACTTCTAAAACAGAGTTGCAGAGCTGAGGGCAAGAGGTCATTCTGGACCTGGTTTGGATTGTTTTTCTTCCACTTTTTTTGGTTTTGGAGAACTAGATTTTTGCCATGTACAAGGACATATTTTTAATGCAGATAGCTTTCAAAAAGTTGCATCTTATGGACAAGAAAGGAAGAGTCATTTTCTGCATGCAAGATTAAATGTCTATTTTTTTTCCCTTTTCATATTTTAGGCTTGTAAATGGAGTTTATGCAAGTTTCTTGATTGCTTCATGTGAATTCTTAAATCTAAAAACCTCATTTAAACCCTAGGAGCTAGCACTTAGCTTATCCGGATTGTGCTTGTTTTGCAAGTCTAATAGGTTAGGTTGCATGCATGAAAACCTCACATCTTTGATTTTTTTGGAATAAGATAGCATCAAACTGAATGTATCATGTGTTTCATTTTCTGCATTTCATTTTCATTTTTCTGCATTTTATTTTTCCAAAAAATTTAATTTTTTGTTTTAATATTCAGGCATTAAAATAAACATTAAAAAAAATTCAAAATTCAAAAACAATTTCACCATTGCATAGGTTATACTTAATACTTCCAATACGCACTTTGAAATTTCATTTTTGGAGTTGTTTAGTACTTTTAAAAATTCATCGAAATTGTTGTTTTATTACAGATTTTGAAAAATCCGAAAATAGAAAGTTTCCATTTTTGGGCCGAATTTCATTTTTTTTCAGTTTCATGCTTCATTCATGAGCCTATGATGACATTCCATTCATGAAAATTCCAATTTCATTGAAGGGGTTATGTTTTATGACATTTCACAAATTTCCATTTTTTTAGCCTAAAATTGCCCTCTCTTCATAAAAATTCTAATTTTACGAAAGAGGGGTAATTTGAGTATTACATTGAAGGTCATTTCTTCAAAGCACTTAATTGTTCATCTTAATGAAAATTTGATTTCATTTAAGAGGGATAAGTTAAAATGACATTTAAATCCCTTAATTTAAGGCCATAAATTATTGCCTCTTTGTGAAAACCTATTTCACCAAAAAGGGATAGCTTATCGATCACATTGAAAGCTATCTTTATCTTCATGATAAGAAGCCATATTTGGACTTAATAAAGAAGGTAAAATCTACCTTAAAATACTCAAGATAAAAGGAAGTAAGGCACTACATCATGGTCATATGAGGGCCAACTCACATTTGATTTATTTTGGTTCAATGAACAATCACTAAAGTATCATAGTAAAATAAACCAACATTGCCCCTTGTTTACAGTTACTTGCAATCACTAAGGTGTTCCTAGAATTATAATTGATATATATTTATTTGAGATTACTAATACACATATGCAAATGCTAATATAGCGAAGACCTTGGAGAATTTATTTTGTCTAACTTCTTTGCAAGAGGGAATTTGGAACTCAAATCCTAAGGAAGAGTGTACTTTCACACTGGGGTGAAAATACAACTCAACAGGAGTATTTCTCTATTGTCTTGAGCCCTAGGAAACATCTTGGGTAGTTTCGTAAGCTCACGATGGAACATGTGGAGGCCATTTCAGTGGCATGGCCATAGTTAAGCGCATATTGATAATGGGTTACTATTGGCCCACCATGGAAAAGGACTGTTGTGAGTATGTCAAGAAATGTAGTAAGTGCCAGCATCATGCAAACCTAACGCACTTACCATCGCAAGATTTGTAACCCATCCAGGAAGCATGGCCATTCTTGCAATGGGGACTAGACTTTATTGGGAAAATCTCACCCCCATCCTTAGGATGACACACATTCATCATAACTACCAAATAATACTTCACTAAATGGGTAGAAGCGATCCCCTTATCATCAAAAACTAGACCCAGGATTGCGAAGTTTATACTCCACAATATCATAAGTTGTTTTGGGGTCCCTTCTAAGATAATATTGGATAATGGGTCATATTTCAAGAACAAAAAATGTGTGTCCATTAATAAACAAATACCATATTCAGCACATTTTTTCAACACCTTATTATCCTCAAGAAAATGGGCAAGCAAAAGCCTCAAACAAAATAATAGTCTCCATTTTAAGGAAGACAGTGCAAGAAAATCACAAGGATTGGCATATTTAGTTACCACTTGCACTATGGGCATACAGTACTAGTATACAAACGCCCACTGGGGCAACACCATTTTCACTAGTATATGGCATTGAAGCCATCATGCCTCTAGAGTTGAAAATACTGACTCTGTCTATAGCATTAAAGGACTTTATTGATGATGAAACTGCATGACAAGGCTGCCTTGACCAGTTGATGCTTCTTGATGAATGTTGAGTCAATGCTTTAGAGCATCTTCATGTTTACCAAGATCTCCTTGCATGAGATTACAATAGTAAATTCCACCTAAGGGAATTTAAGGTTGGAGATCTAGTGCTAAAAAAAAACTAGCAAAATTTGAATATGTCACCACATCTGTGAGATAAGTTTACGGTAATTGGATAGGTCCATACATGATTTCATAGATATTTGGGCCTAGAGCATGTCGCCTTATATCATTATATGGTTTTGAAGAGCCTTAACCTCTCAATATCATTCACTTAAAGGCATTTTACACATAAACACAAAAACATTCAAATATGTCATAAAACACAAAAACATTCAAATATGTCATAAAACACAAAAACATTCAAATATGTCAAAAACAAAAACAAATCATAAAAACATAAAATTCCAAAAATAAAAATCAAAGGCTCCAAGGGTAATTCATACCACTTGGTCAAAATCAAATCAAAGGCTCCAAGGGTAATTCATACCGCTTGGTCAAAATCAAATCAAAGGCTCCAAGGGTAACTCATACTGCTTGGTAAAATATCAATTCAAAATGCTCTAAAGGCACTCAAGCCACTTGGTCAAAAATCAATTCAAATGCTCCAATGGTAAATCTAACCGCTTTGTCAAACATCAAATCAAAGGCTCCAAGGGCAACTCATATCGCTTGGTCAAAAAAAAAACAAATGCTCCAAGGGCAATTCATACCGTTTGGTCAAAAACAATCAACCAAAGGCTCCAAGGGTAGTTCATACCGCTTGGTCAAAATAAATTCAAAATTGCAAAGGTAATTCAAATCGCTTGGTCAAATCCCATCAAATCAACAGCCCCAAAATCATAATAAGCCCTTTGGTCAAATAAATAAAAAATACAAAAACAACGTAAAATCAAAAATACAAAAAATAATTGCACTTCACATTTTGCATCCACATCATTGCATTATATTTCCACATACATTACAATTGTATATGTCATGAGAACCTTAAAATTGATACCATAGTTTGTCGCACAAGTCCTTCATATCCATACCTCCATCCACATGTGTGTAGTTGTGTTTTTCAACACAACCATTACTTGTTGCTATACATAATAAAATAAGGCTTTTTGGTTAGTCAACCACACCTAGTAATCTTATCAAATTTTGAGAAAAAAAACTTTGATTAGTAGAAGGTGAGGCCTAGTTGTGATAAACCCTTGGATATTCAATATCCTGTCACTAATTGAAACACTAAAATCCTAGCTAGTACAAGGAAAATATGAAAGCTACAAAGTGGTCTAGGTTACCTTAGGCAAAAATGATCTTCCTTGCTTATCCCCCTGTGCAACCGGTTTAAAGGTGTTGAGAATTGGTAAAAGGACAAGATTTACCCTATCAAAATCCCTTACTTAAATCAAAATAAGCACAAATCCAAAATCAAAGTACATATTCAAAAGGCCAAGCATATAGTCTAGATTTCAAAGCAAAAATTTGATACACAAATCAAAATCCAAAAAAAAAATCAAACTCAAAAATATCAATAAAAAATAAACAGTGATTTTCATCACTACGTATGAGAAAAATAAATAGTGATTATCATCACTACAAAAAATCCCCGCTCAAATAAAAAATCAAATCAAAATAAACAGTGATTTTCATCACTACATATGAGCAAAAATCCAAATCCAAAAAGAAACCAAAAATAAGGGAATAAAGATTGAATCCCTAGAATTCTCAGCATTGTACAAAACTGGAAGGAGAAATCCTTACACATGATGATATGTCTACCACAATTGCTTCATGAATTTGTGTAGACCAATGTTTAAATGTGGATGAGCTAGCTTAGGTAACCCAATATTTCCTAGTGGTGTAGTCCAACTAAGTCCAACATAAGGATGAGATGAAAACTTGAGGATCCCTAATCTTAGAAATGGGCTGAAAGAATCTCGCCTAACATCGAAGGAAATTCTTGAGTTCTATCTCAAAATATACAATCACATGCACACAGAGATCATGAAAAACCAGGTCCATGTTAAAAGCCTTACTTTTCAAAATTCTAAGTGGTAAGTAGACAACTACTAATAGAGGAACTAGAGTGATTGAATATCCGAAAGCTCCAAAAATTCTTACATAGCAATAAATCATAACATCATTCACACCATCATATTATTTATAAGATCCTATAAATTAGGGGGTATCAACATAGTAGGACAAATACCGCATATATATTAGAAATAGTATATAGACGACCATTGACTACTTTATATATTTTAATTTACAAAAAATTATTAAGAAAATACATTGCACACCATTACATCTCACATATGAATACTTAATCAATTCTTATGATAGGATTGATTATTTAAATTCATGATTATTTTTTTACTTTTTGTGGTATCACCCATTAATATTGTCAATGTCATATGCATTATGTATGTTTTAAGTGATTAGAGCATACAGGTTCATTTATACCATTTCATAACATAAGTTAGATGCATACAATTAAAGCAAAAATTAAACATGCATTTAACAATAACATTTGCATCCACAAAAACAAGTCATTAATCATCCATAAACCACATCATAAAACATATAGGCAATATCCATTTGCATACAACCATAAATTCACCATTTACCACTTATCAAAATACATCGCATCATATCATAAAATCATATAAGCATCTATACGTCACATCATATCATCAAATAATATAAGCATTTATACATCCATCTGAGCATCTTCAAATATCATCTATCATCTAGCATATTCATCAAATCATCATAATACCATAATTGCATCATATCATAAAACAAAATAATAATAAAAACATAAAGCAATAAACGATATACATAATGAGTCATAAAAAACAAATCTATCATAAAAGTATGTGTGTCAAGTCCAATGGATATACAAAAATGCTCATGGGCTACAGTCATATAGGTTAGTCGACCTCAAAAATGTATCAAGGACCAATTAGAGCATCAGTCAAGTACTGGGCCTAAGACCCCTACAAAACCTCCTCTAGTGCTTCCTCCCCCTGTGGCGATATCACGAGTTGAGTGATGCGAGCCTGTAGGTATCTTTGTTCGAGTTTGGGTCTACTGGCTAGGACAGGTGGAATACTGCCTTGAGGTGGAGCGCCCACTAACATGTGAACCACCTGCACCTAGTGGATCCTTAGGGACAATCCCATGCCTCCTAAGCTGCATCTGAAGAAGAGTAACATGATTCACAAGTACCCAAATCTGCTCCTCATGCTCATCCAACAGATACTGGAGATGTCCCACATCTACCCCTAAACCTACCGCTGGAGCCTCCTGTGGTGTATAAGGAGGAACAAAAAATTGTATCCTGACATCACCACCCCTAATAGTAGCCTACATAGCCTATATCTGTGCTGATAATTGCTTAATGGTAGCATATCATTATTGTACCTGGATCTTAGTTGCCTAAAGCTCAGCCTCAACCTCATGCAATTGTGCTATTAGAGGAGAGTCTCTCTCCTCGAGCTCCAACTCCTCCTCAAGAACATTAGGATCCTCTATTGCCACCTACTTTACCGTATGGCCCCATACCTCGGTCATGGCTCAAACCTTGTGTCCTACCGAATGTATGCCATCACCCCTACCATCATCCTTGCACCCTAGGCTACCGATGCCATGCCACATCTGATCACACTACCATTGATAGTAGGTCTTTGTAACTCCCCTAACCATTATAATGTCTATGGCTAGGACATCCTCCTCATCTGAAATATTTATGATCTGTCATGGAGGTAGGTCCTTCTCTGCTGTGAGGTGCCTATACAAGAAAGGTATCAAGGACACATCCTACTACAATCCATATTGATGAAGAACCCAATAGTAGAAGAAATAATCTCGGATGGAAATATTATGGCCAACAAGCCATCACTTGCGTCGTGTCCTAGTAGTAAAACTAGTTGGATCATCCCAAGCAGGACACTCATAGTAAGGCCACCACACAACATCTATGGCCAACAGTCTGGTGAAAGCATTAGTATAGTGGGACAACTCCCCTGTAAAAGTGTGGCTCTTATGATCCTCATGCTCTCAAGCCCATTTGGAAGCATAGCACTGTGTTCGAGCATCGACCACTATGATCTCGACTGGGAGCCCCTTAGGGTGATCTACTATAATGTGCTCCCATATCCAAACATGTAGGAGCAAGATGTAGGTAATGTTGACATATCCCTATTGATGGATGTGATACAACTCATCATAGTACTGAGCCAATAGTGATCTACCCCATGCATAGATGATAGGCTCCTCGCTATCCATTAGGTCCTACACCATCACCAGGAGGTTCCAAGGGAACCTCAAACCCGAGAAGTTTGGGATAAGAACGTTGTTGATCACCATCAGCAACATGATATGCCTCACTGTGAAAACATGAGCATCATACCAAGATTTGATAGATACTCCCCTGGACCCAGCCTCCCAGAGGGCCTGTATAGAGCATGCTTCAAACACCCAAGCATAGATGGCCACCTGATCATTAGTGGTCAGTGAAACAATGGGTATCCCATCGAATGGGATCCGAAAGATCCTATAAATTTTTTTGGCATGAAAGTCATCTCATCGGGTGGAAGGTGGAAGGTGTTGCTCCACGGTTCCCAACGGTGGGCTAAGGCCATAAGATAATCCTGGTCGGCCATAATATGGGGTAAACTAATGACGTACTATAGCCCACAGGCCTTAAAACTCTACCAGTCAGTGTCATTAAATCTAGGAAGTAAGTTAAGTAGGAGCTTATGGTGTCGATCTCGAGCAGTGAGGATCTAATCAAAGCAGAAGAAATACAAGATATAACTATAGTGCATCTAAGGCATAATTCACAATAAATATGAAAATTATGTAAAAGAGTGTGAGTTACTCTAAATATAAGAAAAAGAAGAATAAAGTGCACCTAATCAAACAAATCAAAATTCCAAAATTCCAAAAAAAAATCAAAAATGTCATAAAATCAACAAAAATACAAAAAAACAAGACTCAAGCTTTAGCCATTGTTGCCTACATCGGCTGAAACCTGGCCGCTAGAGGTAGCAGTGGCCAAGACCCAAAGGTCAAATTTTTGCTTGTTGGGATTCAAGCTTGGCCGCTTTGAGCGACAACGACTCAAAGTTAGCCACTCGAAACGACAACGGCCAAGGTGTGGCACGACAAAACCTTGAACCCTTGGCTAGAAAATAAAAAAAAAATTCAAACTAACAAAACAATTCAAAAAATAACAACATAGGGGGTAAAGCAAACAAAATAGAAAGTAAAATTCCCTACCCAAGCATCAAAATTAAACTAATTTAAAAATGACCAAAATGGCGACAACGGGTGAATAATGGAAAAATTTTAAAAACCCTAGGCTAAAGCCACTAATAGAAAGTAAAATTAGGGACTACCCCACCGTAGCAAAAGAGAACCTAAGCCTAATTACAGAGTTTGTTCATTGCCAGTAGGTTTAGTGAGGTTCTTTTTTATTATTACTTAGTGAGTTTTAGTTTTACTTAAACAAAGAAAAGAGAGCTAGGGTTTCAAAGAGAGAAATACTCGAGAAACTCCAGCTCCTCTAGTAGTTGATGTATCACCCCATGAAGCCATGTCCTCAACACTAGAAAGTTTCAAAGTCACAACCATCGTCGTCGCACCAGAGCTCCCAAAATGAATCTTCAATGGTGAAAATGATAGGACAAACCCTAGAAAAATAATTTTTTATATTTCTTTAATTACACCTTAGCCACTACTGACATCAGTGGCCTAAACTTCTTCTTCGCTCAAGGCGACAATAGCCATAGGCAGGAACTTAGAGGCTGTTGGACCTGATAACGGCTAGATCCACAAAGCAAAACAAGGGATTTTCTCCCTGAGGGATCCCATAAAAATAATAAATAAACATACTTTGGTGGTTTAGGATTATCAGAATGTTCAATAACAAAAAAAATAATCACATAAAATCATAATCTCAAGCAGGCCTTGTATCCAGTTACCTACTCTATCCACTCGGTGATTGCAACGATTTGCACTCCATGTATTTCGGTGAGATGAGTAGATAACCATAAGGCCACTTGGGGCAAAAACAACTCATTTTGGAATTACGATATGTCACCCTTCAAACCTAAAGAAGATCAAGATGGTCGTACTGCTCCACAGGTGCGAAGGGATAATTCTAATTCCCCTATGACATCAAAAATATTAAGTCAAAGTGATACAATCTAGGCATAAATAGAATCACTCATCCTAACTCCCTAAGAAGGCTATTGATAGTCGGACCGCTCCTCGGGATAGGGATGGATGATCATAATAAGCAATTGGAATCACAATTGGATGTGGGATTGCCCATTAAAAGCAACAAATACTAGAAATGAACTATATTAGTCATATTGGTCAAGCGATTTATCGCTTCATTCATTGTCATTTCTTCACCAACTCATTACATGAGGAAGTAGTTCAAAACTTCAACTTAATCATAATAAAAATCAGAAAAATATCACTCGATCATAACAAAATTGTGTTCATCCTACGAATCATTGCATACAACAATCACAAATTTCCCTTGTTTGCTAGGAACGTAAGTAGACATGACATATTTAATTGTAGCTCTCCTACCGGTCAGAATTGTTGTAGCAGTTGAAGCTACCCGATTGAGTTTGAGGAATGAGTGCAATTTAACATGCAAAAGACACTAAGCTAAGTCCTTTGAATGTTGAGGTAATTATTCAAGGGATGTGCACCATCTTGCATGATTGGGCCATTCGATGTTGATCAAACCATTGATCACCATACACCCTACAAACAGATCAGTATATGTTTTTACTTAGCGTTTGTTTTCCACACAACATATCACAAAAAGGGGTATCTTTAGATACCTAAATAATGTCATGCTTAGGGGATTTGCTCACATAGACACACTCATAAGATCATAAGACATAATATTGGAATTTCCAAACATCAATAGTGGTTCTCACCACTCATTTGGGGCCTTTTCAAGCCATCCAAGCTTGGCCGCTCAAACCAAGAGAAGCCAGATACTAGCCACTCAAGACTAGAGAGGCCATACCTTAGCCACTATAAATGACAGTGGCTAGATCTTAGCCACTACATACAATAGTGACTAAGCCAAAAGAAGTAGTTTGCCAACAAACAGGCCAAATCTCAGGTGGAAGTGGTAGTCTACATGCAATAAAGGTGAGTGAGAGTGACTTTGCATTCCTTTTCATGAATAGTTCACATGGGATGTTTGAGTTTGTTTTTATACTTAAGTTAACTTACCTCCAAACATAAATAAAGGATAAAATATTCTCATGCTAATGACTAATTTGCATAGAAGACTCAAGTGGGTAGTTAGATTTCAGGTAACTGGCCTTTGAATATAGACAATGGACAAACACTTCTCATGCTAACTTGCACTATGCATGAGAAATCCATTCCTAGGACTTGGACATAGACCTAGGGTTTCATGCTATAAAAGGTACAAGCCTAAGAGCACCAAAAGAGGAGATCATATCAGAGAGAGACATCTTTCTGAGGAGAGCTTTCGAGACTTGGAGAGTTCTCTTTGAGATCATGTACACAGTGAAGCTCTAACGAATTGAAGAGCATAACAACTACTATTTCAAAATCAGATATAGGCTTTGACCCATAGTTTTGTGGCAAAGAGAGCAAGGTTTACTTTAGCATCCGCTATATTGGACAATGGCCCGCAGGCTTAGCTTAGCTTCTTTTATTCTATTCTTTATGTTTTCACATCATTAGCATATATTTACATGATTTTATGGTATAGTTTTATCATATTTCCGTTACACTATTTGATTACTAACAACCTCATATAGGGAGGCAATCTCAAACACATAAATGTGTGTTGTTTTTTCATTGATTGTAGGTCCATAGGTACATCAGACGAAGATTGCAACATACAAGAGCAAAAAGGGATCCCTCTAGGAAATAGACCTGGAGAAAGAGGCATCTGTAATCCCTCATACATTTTTGTGTGTGGAACCGTGAAGCTTTTATAAGTGCACCACCTCTTTGTGGAAGGGGCACTCCTTTCCTATTTGTAATTTATAGTATCAAAATGGGTATCCCTAAGAGGGACCGACATGTAACCAAGCTTCAATATCAATAAAGAGATCCGTATTTTTTTATTTCGTGTTATATGCTTTTTCATCTTGTCTTTCCATTTTATCTTTGGTATTTTAAATAGCATTGCAAGTAGGGTTTAGAAAAGGGACCGGTGTGTGCGTTCCCGAGGTTGCTAAACCAACAAAGTATCCTTTACAAAAAAAAATTAAAGAGCGAGTAGTAAGGATAGGGTAAAATTTTCATCAAGACTCAATTTGATTGGTTTAGAATATAATTCCCCAAAGCTCCAACTCTTTCACAAAATCCATAATAATAATTGCGCTCAAGTAGTAAGGATAGGGTAAAATTATCATTAGGACCCAATTCGAGTGGTTGAGAATCCGATTCCCCAAAGCTTAAGATCCTACTATTGGACTATTGGGCTAATATCCATTGGGGCTATGGACACCTGACTAGAAGTGGAGTATGCTCATGCATGGTAACATATATCTTTTGAAGAGACCTTTGACCGTACATAAGGATAAGCAAGATTTTTTATTCTCTTCATGATTGGTTTAATTTAGACTTTCTCAAGATTGGTAAATGAATTCATCATTTGCACACAAAATGGTTCCTAATTATCTAAGTCATTACCTTTCTCAAAATTGGTAAATGAACTTCAAAAAGCACACACATTGGTTCTTGATATATTTTCTTCATAATAAATCTCAATATAGGAAATGAATTCATGATTCACACATAGGTTCTTGATAGACTTGATCTCAGTACAAGGAAAACCAAGATTCTCGATGAACCTTGATTGGCTAATGTCATAATTGGATATGTATTACCATGGTCATAGATAATTTGTGCCAAATCAATAATTACTTTTGCATTTCACATCCATCAACTTTTTACATAGTACATTTTCATGATTGCTTCATTACATTACACGATTGATAGACATATTGTACATATCTTGCTTGCTCATACATGATTTCTTGGTCATATAGTTGCATAAGTATTTCATGGTTATGGTAGGGGATGATACCTGGTTAGGATTTACCCATATGCATTCTATTTAATCCAAGATTTGGATGCCTAGTCGAACCTCCCATAGAGAAAATTGCATCTTTCATGCCTAGTCATTTTGACCATTTCTCATCCATATTCTTCAAACCATCATTTTGATCATCAAATTTGATCATTTTTCTATTGGTTTTATATCTTTGACTTAGGCATAACAAATCACCTCATACAATATTTGCTTTATGACCACACACAAGGGGAAGCCTCCATTTCAGTCATATAAAAGGACACATCCTTGCGGGTTATTACCTAAGACATGGTGTTGTAAGTACATGTCACTCAACATATTCTAAACATATTTTGAGCATGGATTCTCAAATCTTTCCATTCATCTTCATTTATTTCCACACTATATTTTCACAAACCACATTTTGACTAGTATGATAGGTGTATATTAAAACCAACATCATCATATGCATACATTATCATTTAAATAATTCATAACATGCATCAAAAATAGAAAAAAAATAATAATAAAAACATCCACAAAAAGTAGAACACAAGCCATAATACCAAAAAATATCAAAACCAGTATGGTATATATCTCAAGAGTTGCATATACAAAGTGTCGTACTGGTGTGCCAAAATCAAAAATCTTAGCACACTCAGTCATCAAGGAAGCATGCCATAAAAATAAAAATCTAATATGTCATCCCCTATATCCTATATCCCTAAACCTCCCCCATATCTATTGGTGGTCTTAGTGGGTGCATGTGCACAAAATGAGTCATTTTTCGTGATCTCGATCATGAAAGACTCTAGCTTCTCAACTATTCTGGCATAGGCATCCTTTGTCCCCTTTGGCACTGTCTGATAGTATAGAATCTAGTAGAATATCTCATTATGAATCCCTCACCACCTCTAACTATGTCACTAGAAGCTAATACTATAATCAATGACCTTTGCTACTCATGGAGGGTGTTTCTCTTGTCGACTACTATCCCTAAGCTCAAAGTTGTATTTGAGTCTCTAGGAAACAAATGTATGCTACTTGAGTTACTATTTACACCCTCAAAGTGGCTACCTCTACCTCTAGATCCATAACTCATTGGCTATCCCCTCCATATCCCTCTCCACCAATATTATTCATCCCTACCTCACCAACCACATCTGCCTCATCATGTGGCTACATAGGTGCATCCTCCTACTAAGGCATATCCTCTTGTATCAATGCATCCTCCTATTTAGGTGCATCCTCCTACCTAGGTTCATCCACCTACCTAGGTGTATCCACATACCTAGGAGAACCCCTCTATCCAAGTGCCACCCTTTATCTGGAACTATAGGCCTCTCCCTATTGAGGTCTATCCTCTCTCCTCCATCGAGCAATCTCCTAAACCGCTAGTTGCATCCTACAGTCCACCTATCATGTGGATCATGGTAGCTCAAGATTAATCCTCTCAAGCCTAAGATCTTGAAACTATATTTGATATTCATCCTTCACCCCCACATCATCTACCCTAAGATCCACCAAAAGATGGTAATCCTCATCAGGCTCCCTAAATTGAGTGATATTAGGATCACCACCTACGCCTAGTAGATATCTAGTCACCCATCAAAACTAGATTTTACCTAACTTTGGTATCCCATGTACCAACCTAAAAAACCTTTGTACCTGATCAAAGTGGTACAATTACACCTCTACCTTATTTGATCATAGTCATAATACCCACCATACATGATCCAACTCTACACTATCATCATCCTAATATGGATGCATCCGCTAGGATCTCCATACCACCCATCATGAATGCAACCCATATACTACCTATCTAGCTACATCTAGTCCACTTCCAATTGCACACCTCTCTCAATAAAGCCCATCAATACATAGTTTGCTACTTCACATCTACCTATCATCAAGGTAATCCATTAGGTCTTTGCATTGCCAAATGCTCCAAAATCCATACCTGGAGCACGATGGTGAGGATAATGCAATTATTTTTCTTATAAACAACATTATATAATATACTATACAAGTGGTATAGCACAAAAGGGACCCATGCAAATTGCATCTTGATATATCTCATCTTGGATATAACTCCTAACAGAGCCCATGGTAGATGTCACTTGGTCATGTGACAGGTCAATATTCTAGAAACTACCCCACTCAAGACAATTTTCAATGTAGAGATACCCTATGTACCTCTCATCCTATCCATGTTGATGCCACTTTGGTTAACTAGATATGTAGGATACTCGGCCAGCCACTCTAAGATCATCCCCTATACCAAATACTAATATACATGTTATCCTCTAATAGGAATCTAGAGGATCCACCACACATCCTCTAAGGTCACAATTATCTCACCTGTAGGTAATTGAAATATGGATAATTCTAGGTACCACCTCTCTGCCAATACAGTTAGTAAATAATAATATGTGTCCACCCTAGGCATCTCTTCCACCTGGAGAAGCCCCACCCACTCCATTAAATCATGCTATGCTTGAGTGAGATCCCTCAATCTATCCTTGAAATCCTAACAATGCCACTCCTAATTCTCAAGAGTGTCATACTACAATCAAAAACATCAACATTGCACATTATTAGTTTATCATTATCATCAAATCATCAAATCATCAAAATCAAGGTAAAATTGTAAAATAACAAGCAAATAACATAAATTTACAAGTCCTCTACAAATTCGCTAGGGTTTCTAACCACAAATTCATGATCCTGATATAACCACATGAATTTTATAGGGTTTTACAACCTTAGTAAAGCAAATTTGTAGGGTGCAAATTCATCACACAGTCGTGACTTCACTTCGATGATCGTGTGATGAAAATTCTAGCATAAAATCTGGATAAAATTAAAAATAACAAAAACAAAATACACATCTAAGGCAAAAGGATAATTTAATGTTTACCCGTATCCTCATATTCACTCCATTACCGTCATTTCACATGAAATTTGCTTTGTGAGTGAGAAGAGCCATTTTTCTCCAAAGCCAAAACCAAAAAACTGCAAAGTAAAAATGAATTAGGGTTTTACCCCACCCTCCATTTTAACCCCCCTACTTTTTCCTTTTCTATTTTTTTTGTCAACCATTTCGAGTTCCATTAGGAATATGGAATTTGTTATAAAACTCGAGGGGCACACTAACCAAAAAATTAATAATTTTTTTGCATCGATTTACGTGCCAAAAAATAAAAAATAAAATTTAAATTTTTAAAAGGTAAAATACATAAACCATATATCTAAAACAGTTCACCCTTTTTTGTCCATGGCATACATTTTTCATACTCTTCTCAAGTGTCTACATATTTCTTTGATGCATTTATTGCTCATAAATGTGCCAAAGAGGAGGTAAAATATAGCCAAATTTTTTTGATCCATGTCATAATTCTCTAACCCCTAATGCATGTAACCTTACCCGTCATCAATCCATCTCTTACCTTGCATCATTGATACTATTTTCTAACCATCATGTGCATTTTTAACCTATTTTTAATGAATTTGTGACTCCAAAATTTAGCCTGTGAATTCATTGAAATAGAAAACTTGCCAACCGCATGAATGTTGTTTCAATTCACTCCAAAATGGGTATAACAACCCCACCTTCCATGAATTCGTGGCCTCCATTTTTAGGTTGTGAATTTTCTCAGATTGGAAATTTTTCCAATCTACCTAAAACCCTAAATTTCCACATTGGATCACACATTTCTTTGTTATCTGGCATCCATCCAAGGTTTTAAAATGGGCACTCTACCTCCCAAATGAGGCTAGTGATGAATTGAGAAAATTTTGGTAAACTAAGGAGCAATTGAATTTTTGATTGAGAGAAGCTGAGAATTGATAGAATTTTTGTAGGTTGAGTGATAGAAATAGGTTCCTTGCTTATTAAAGAAAACTTTTAGATCTCATATTTCTGTTGATAGATCCATATTGCTACCATCACCATTGCAACACCAGATGATAAAATCTACAATACTTCCACTATGAGCAATTTAACTTACATTTATATTGATATCTACACTTTATTTCCTGCATTTACATTTCACAATTAGCACATCTAGTGAATTTTTGGTTAGATCCATGAATTCACTCATAGGCCACAGATTCGCACAGCTACAGGGCTAGGGGTAAAATTTTGCTTCCAAATAATTTTTTTTCATTTTTATATTACATCTTGATCATCTTGCATTTCACAAAATTTTGATTTTTGCATTGTTAATATCATTTCAGTTCATTATTTCATTTATTTGTAATAGATCTATGATTTCCACCTTTTTATGCACTATTTGCTAAAAATACCAAGGGGATTTAACTATCACATCTCAAGACCAACCTTATAGTGGCCTAAGCAGATCCCTAATCACTAATCATAATTTTTAGTTTTTTGTGCAAGTGTTTGCAAGTTTCTCATGAATTCACTCTCAAATCCATGAATTCACTTGCAGGCCACAAATTTACTAAACAGACCATGAATTCACTTTGATCAACCATCTAGTCTAGGTAGGTGCTCAATTTTATTTGTTTCAATTTCATATTTCTATATCTATCAATATCATAATAGATTTATTTCCAATTTCCTATGAAAAACATAAAATATCAAAAAAGTAAAATTACAATGCATGTAGTTTAGAAGAATTGCTTGTGTTATGTTTTCAAGGAAAGTTAAAGTGCATATAGTTTATATCTTAGTAACCTTTGACCCAAACCTAGGTGTTTGTAAATTGAAAAAACACATCAAACATACACCTTGGCCAGACTTAGAAGTGGTCTTAAAATACTTCTTGGTGAACCCCAAATCTATCCAACCATCACCAAAGGAGGTATATCACCAGATACTCCTCACATTGAGGTGTAGACCTCAAATGACCTATCCCCTTCTAGGAACAGATCCATTTACTTGAGGGAAAGCGGTGCAAATTTTTAAGCCTACAATCCTCATACTCACTAGGGTTAAAATGAGTGGGTAATTAGGACTCAAAGTATTCCCAAATAAAGCTAGGAGTCATGTTTTGTACCAACTCATACCATTTAAAGGCCTTATATTCAAATTTAAAGGATGCCATTATGATCCATAAGTATTGAGATACATTATGGAGTTTGAAAAATTGATCTGCCCGACACAACCAATCATCAGGATCCTTTCCATTAAAATTAGGAAAGTCTAATTTAGAAATTTTAAATGGGGTATTAGTGTTAAAAATATCATTGTTTCTTCATCTCTATTTCCTAGAATGCCAATCATTCCATCATTCTTAATATATTTGTGTAATTGTGTGGATTCATTTAAATGGCCTTCAAACCAAAGGAAATTTTCCTCAATCCTCATTTTGACTTTAATATATTTAGATTTCAAGAGTTGCATATGATTTTCAAATGTTTAAATTCTTGTCCAAATTTTATTTGTAGGCTATTAATTTTTTGAATTATTATCCTATTTGATCGATCAATTGGTTTTTCTCCATCTCTCTCATTACTCATCTAGTCCCTCTAGCTATGGACTTGTGATTTAGACAACCTTAACTACCTTAATAAAAATAGAAGTGTTGTTTTAGGAGTTATTATTTTTAGTAATGATCTAGAAAAGTGTTTGGGTGCTATATATCAAAATGATTAGTTTGAAAAGATGGTCATAATGGACTAAGTCTCAAAATGATGTTTGTTATACCCCAAACTTTCTTTTTTATAACTAACTATCTAATTTCTTCTAAAGTTTTTATTCATCAAGAAAAATAACTTTCTTTTCTATTCCCCAACAACTATCATATCTTACACTATATTACCTATCACTATCACTTACATCTGCACCCATGTATAGCATCAACATGGGAATTTTCCTCTCATGTGGGATTTCCTAAGAGGAAAATACCTTCACAGAGAGCCGAATCTCATAAATAAATAAATAAATAAATTGTAGGGGAAAAGGTAGGGAAAAATAAAAAAATGGCACACAACAAAAAAAATGAAAATAAAAAGAAAAATGAAGAGGTGATAGCACCAAAAAAAAATGGTTGGTTGATCCACTAAAACTGCATGAGAAACATGATGGAGGAATGTAACATGAATCCTAAAATGACTACAAGAGGAAGGCAAGGTGAAACAAGGGCCAATACCACATGTAATTCAACCAAGGCTAAATATACTTAGAATACAATGGCAACCATACCTCGATATTAAATTCACCTAGACGTAGTGCAACACACACACAAAAAAAATAAATCCCATAAAAACTACAAGAGGTAAGGTTGGTGTGAACCAACGGCCAATGCCACATGAAATTCTCCCAAACTAAATATACACATATGCAGTTGTTTATATATTAAATATGTAGTGTTACAAAGGCCAGCCAAAATATGGTGGTGAATCAGCCCACTAGGACCAAAATCCTTAGCCAAAAATCTTGAGGACCAAAAGCCAAGATTACAAGGTGCACACTATGCTATTATATAGAGCATGTGACTTACAATTTAAATTTAAAATGATAGATGGCAACAATTAAAACTATGTATAGGTTCTGCTAATACTTGACTATGCATCCTTACAATATGAATGTTCTTTCCTTGATTCCAATAGTCTTAAAGCCTTCGAAAAACCCACGTACAACCAACACTACACTTTTACATTACAAATTCTCTTTAAGACAATTTAGAATTGTATCAACCTGCTAAAACTACCATTCTACCAAAGCCCTCTACACTGGCACTCCATGCAAATTTATTAACATGAAAAGACTTTACATTTTTCTACCTACTTGCCAAATTTTATATATCTTCCCTATCGTATATCCTATTTCGTAATATTTTACATGTTAAAAAATCTAGACAACTCACAAAAAGAGAATGCTTAAACAATATTTTAAATAAAAGCCATGAAATATTTATATTTTTTAAAATAGTCTTTGCCATCGAATACTGTGAAGATCTCTGGTCAAAACAGTCTTTGTGTGCTCAAACTGGGAAGTAGGCACCATTTGACTAGGAAGTAGGCACCATCTGACTAGGAATTCGGCACCAACAAATGGGATATAGGTGCCAAAAAATGGGATATAGGTGCCATCTATGGGATATAGGCACCAACAAACATGATATAGCCACTAGAAAATGGGATATAGGTTCTATAAAATGGGATATAATCACCCATAGATATAGGCACCATTGGATATAGGTACCCTCTGTATGTATCAACCAAATCTATCAAGTTTTTAGAAATTGATAGGTCTACCAACACTTATTGCTTAAAAATCCACACTTGTTGCCAACATGAACTTGTACACCAGATACCACCAAAATTTTAAATTGGTGCAACCATTAATGAATTTGAACACGAGGCTCAAAATTTATTAACATTTTGGTGACTCACAAGTAACACATACCTCCAATGTGAAAAGAACCTACAAGACCAGGTAGCCTTAGCATTCATTGGGAACAAAGTCATTAACATTTTCATATTTTTTTTGTTACATAGGAGAGTTGGTCATAACCACACTATTTTTAGTAATTGAAAAGCACAAACCATAGAGGCTACTCCCACAAAACCTATTCCACTTTGTTATTGTTGATCCGATAGCTACCCCCAAGGTTTGAATCTGGGTGTCTTCTTGGTAAGTTCTTGGCTAGACAAACGCTTACCAATTCACCTATCCCTCATGGGCTAAAGGGTTTATGGTAAACCAATATGATTTGAATTGAAGTTACATGGATCTGCACTGTATGGATCACGTTCCTCAACTGGTCGCCTCACACCAACTCAGCTATGCACTCACCATTTTTAACATATTTATATTTCCAACAAAACTAAAAATCCACACCCAAAAAATTTACTAGATATCCACAAAACTGAAATACACGATAATAAAGAACTTCAAAAAAATGAAATAACAAAGAATAAGGTAGATCTAGATTAGTTCTTTTAGTAGAGTTGCTAGGCATATTAACAAAATTCTTCAACAAGCAGATAATAGTCAAAATAAACACCAAATCTTGACTAATTTAAAACATAACAATATCTATGCAAATATTTTAGTAAAACTATAGATATGTCCCACCAAGCGTACCAAAACTGTTGATATCTTAAAATATATGCTTACATCTGCACCCACGTATAGCATCAACATGGGAATTTTCCTCTCAAGTGGGACTTCCTGAGAGGAAAAGACCTCTGAAGAGAGTTGGATATCATAAAACAAAAATAAAGAACTTGTAGGGGAAAAGGGAGGGGAAAATAAAAAATAGCACACAACAAAACAAACACAAAAATAAAAATAAAAAGAAGAGGTGGTAGTGCCAAATGAAAAATGGTTGGTTAATACACTAAAACTGCATGAGAAACATTATGGGGGAATGTTACACATAACCTAAAACAACTGCAAGAGGTAAGGTAAGGTGAACCAAAGGCTAAGGCTACATGCAATTCAACCAAGGCTAAATATACATAGAATACAACTACAAATGTCCCTTGATATTAAATCCACCCAAATGTAGTGGAACGCACACTAAAATAAAACAAATCCCATAATAATTGCAAGAGGTCAGGTTGGTGTGAATAAAAGGCAAATACCAAATGAAATTCTCCTAAACTAAATATACATAGATGCCACCATTTCTATATTAAATCCATAGTGTTACAAAGGCCATCCAAAATACGATGGTAAATCATCCCACTAGAACAAAAATCTTGAGCCAAAAAGCTTGAGGACCAAAAGCCTTAAGGCCAAAATTCAATATTACAAGGTGCACATGGCACTATTATATAGAGCATGCAACTTATAATTTAAATTTAAAATGGTAGATGGAAAAAATTAAAAATTCTTGCAGGTTTTGCTAGTACTTGACTATGCATCCTTGCAAACTGAATGTTCTTTCCTCAATGCCAACAATATTAAAGCCTTTGAACAATCCACGTATAGCCAACATTTCACTTTTACATTACAAAGCCCCTTTAAGACAATTGGTATTGCACTGACCTACTGATATTGCCATGCTACTATAGCCCTCTACCCTGACACTCCACACGATTTTTATTAATATGGTAAGACTACATATTTCCTACCTACTTGCTAAATTTTACATATATTCCCTACCATCTATCCAAATTTTTAATATTTTACATGTCAAAAAAATTGAATAGCTCAAAAAAAGAGAAGGCTTAAACAATATATTAAATAAAAGCCATGAGATATTTATATTTTTTAAAATAATCTTTGCCATCAAAAATTGTGAAGGTCTCCAATCAAAACAGTATTCGTGTGCTCAAAATTGGAAGTAGGCATCGCTTAACTAGGAAGTAGGCACCATTTTACTAGGAAGTAGGCACTAGAAAATAGGATATAGGCACCATAAAATAGGATATAGGCACCATATGTGGGATATAGGCACCACAAATAGGATATTGGTGCCACCAAATGGGATATAGGCACCAATAAATGGGATATAGGTGCCCTCTACATGTATTGACCAACTCTTCCAGGTTTTTACTGATAATATTGCCAGTACTTACTGCTTAAAACTCACCACTAGCTACTAGCATGAACTTTTCCACCAGATACCACCAAATTTTAAATTGATGGAACCATTAATAAATTTGAATGAGAGGATAAAAATTCATTAACAACTATTACTGACTATTACTAACAATTATCTTGGCATACTCTAATTGATTGTTATTAATAATAGCCCTATCTAACATTATTTATAAGTATTACTAATAATTGCCCTGGTAGACACTATTTTGACTATTGTTGATATTGCCTTGTATGACATTATTCTTGATTATTACTAACACTAGCCAATAATTATTATAGTATGGTAAAATTCATGATAGGTGTAGTCTCCTCAATATTCTCAAATCTATGGTTAGGGTTTTAGAGGTTTGTCATTAGGTATTCAAATTTGACATATAGCTAAAATAGGGTAACTCTATGTCAAGGTGTGTGCACTATCCATATCCCTTTACTATATTACAACAATGAATGATAATGTTCAAACCAATGTTTTAGTCCACTATCAAGGAAGGTTTCACACAAACCCTCGAGCACACTACCTACCCCTTTGATAGTATGGAAGGGTAATCTTCTTGAGTTTTGTGCTCAGTACACTATGGATAGATACATGGTAAAAAATATTTCTATGGCTAAAGGTATCTCTTAAACCTAGTGGGTCTCCCTATATACCCAAAAGTATGTAGGATCTCAAGCCTATATATGAGTGTTGTTTAAGGCCTGGGTATTGGATTTTGATCACCCTTCACTTCACTAGATTATTTATGGAAAATATAGATTTTCCAATAATGATAACTCCTATATGATATTTTAAAAACCTTGGCATAGGGTTTCTAACCTATTAAACTAAAATAAAGGGAAAAAATGACTCAATTTTTCTTTATAGGATAATGAGTAGAAAAATAAAAAGCAAGAAAAATTTATACCTAACAAGTCGAAATGGAATAACATGAACTATTTACATTATAGTAGGATGTGACCCTAGAAAGTGCTCTGACACCACTTGTTAAGAACAATTAAATGAAAATGCATCCACACAATATTGCAATAATAATAGAAAATAAGCTTGAAATTAACAATATTGCAAGATGAAATGGAAACATAATAGATTCTATTATAGAAATCAAGAATAAATTATAGAATCATAGACCTCTTTGAGGGGTCAAACTCCTTGGAATTAAAGCTTCAATAAAATAAAATATGATATAATCATTATATTGCTCCCTTGGATCTTTTGTAGACTTTGTCTACCCTAACCCTAATGCTCAAAGGTTCCCATCCACGTGTGAGGGTCTAACTAGTAACACATGAAGAATAATCTTTACATATTTAAATAAAAAAATTTATAATAAATAATGGTTACATCATATGGGACCATAAACCTAGGCACCTAAAGTACCACATGACCAAATCATTATTAATATTAGAATGAGGTCTTCACAGAACATATAAAAGCATTAAAAGAAAAACTATAGACACAAAATTAATGGGCACCCTTAGGCACCATAAATAGTCACTATATTATCCATGGATAAGGATCACTACATTCTAATAAAATTAATGACATGGTAGGAGGTTTATTATACCATTACCAAAACTCAATTATATAAATTAAGTTAACCTAAGTCAACATAATAGGAGGGTTTTAGGTTAATTATAAAATATAATATGGGTTTGACCATAATGAGGTTAACTATGGACCATAGGGATTACATAAATAAATATATTGTGTAATGAATTATTATGAGCCTATATACAATTACACCATAAAATATCATCCTTGGTCATAAATCATATTACACTTTCAACATGTTAGTAGTTACAAGGTTGATTGATAATTGCAACATGAATGACCAAACCTTAGTTCTAATTTTAACTTCATGATTTATAGTTAAGATACATGGTAGTTGATTTATTCTATGTCTTAGTTAATGTATTTTCATGGGATTTGATGGTGTTAGTAAAACTTGGTATATGGAAATAAGGGATCATTTGACTAGCAATTGATGCCAATGAGCTATATTTTTTTTGCTTATAATTTGGTAATAGTGATCAAGATAAAAATTATTATAACACTAATTTTTGTTTGGCATTAGTGCAAATGAGGAAGGTTGACAAGCTAGTTGCTCAAGAAATTATCATTTTTAAATATTGAAAAATAGCATAGTCTATATAGCAAAATTGTTATGGACTTAATGTTTATGGGATTAGGCTCATATTGGATCAATTTCAACATGGTAGTTTACTGATGATTTTTATGCCTTTGATGAGTTAGAGAATTAAATTATATATTTACTACTCAAATTTTAGTGTCTACATTTACCCCTTTTTGATGCATCATCAAATGATGAATGTCTCAAAACTAGCTTGCATACCCTAATTTTGCAATAAATTATTTTCTTGTTGATTTATTTTTATGATTTAAATTGGTTGATAATGTTTAATATTTGTTTATTTATGATGTGAAATTTATCTTTATGGTGACACTAGATGCTCTCATTATTACATGTTCCCCCTTAAGTTTTAAAAAAAATAGGTTAAATGAGAAAAATCAACCTCACTAGCATGCATATAAGAAAAGTGATAAGAGACAAGTAAAATAGTAATGCAATATGATTAAGAGGATCAAGGTAACAAGGATAGTGAATAAAAGTAAAACCATTTTTACCATACATGATTGCAAAAAGGGTCTTTGAATATGTTATTCTAATCTTGACATAGATGGCTTAATAGGTGAGAAACATGCATCATAGTGATTGAGTGACACCACTAGTAGATTGGAGGGGAGATAAACCTTTGGGTATAAATACCCCTTCATACCAATATTTTTGGATATCAGTTGGAGAGTAATTTTATTTAAATTCTAGTAATATTATTGGTGTCCATGGGCACCCCATCATATTTTGTATTTTTTTAATTTGTGTATTCCTTTGATTAAGCCTAGGTATTGTTTGATTCCACTCATGTTTAGAAATTGCTATGAAATTTGATACATGCATTCACTATCACCAAAATAATTCCTACTATCTATTCTAGCAATGCTTGCAATGGTGATTGAATGGATAGTTACTCCACATAAAATGATATATTTCCCACTCAATGCAAAAGAGGAGATTGGTGTGACTTGATATTACACCTTATTTTCTATGATGTAATATTTGCACCACCATGCCATGCTTATAGTTAGATCAAGGAAGAATGATTCATAATATGTTTTGGAACTATTTATTATCTTAACAAAGTTGTTGCCCCTTTTCTTCAACAAAAAATGTGCCCACTATGATTCAAACCCAAACTCTTCAGTCCAAAGTGCTCCATAGTGAACTAATCTAACTACAATGGTAGCCCTATTTCATGTGTTGGACCATGTCCTACTTCGTAAAGGAAGGCATCACATGCTTTCTAATGTGAGGGTGCAAGCCAAAACTAAAGTGCACAAAAAGTACTAAATTCATATTTAAAAATATGCATGAATCTTTGAATTAAGGTGAGAAGCACCTTTGAACACATATTTTTGAATCCCTTTAATAGCCATTAATTTTGATCTTTTGAATTTCAAATTTTAAAGTTACTTTTTAGAAAAAGCAACATGGAATTTATCCAATGTATTTGGAAAAGCAGATAATAAAGATGTAAAAAATCCTTTTTGCCTCTTATGCAAAAATAGTTAATGATATTTTTAGGAGAGAATCATCCTTTGTTTCAAAATAAAATTCAAAGGCTCCAAATAGCATTTATATATGACTAAGTGAGGTAACTCCATACCTACTTAGATGCTATATTGGAATTCACACCTATTTACCTAAACAAATAGAAGAAATCCATCTACTCATATCTTATAGAAAAAATATAAAAAAAGAGTATGAAAGAGAGAATAGTGGGCACCTATATGCACCTTAAATACTCATTATATTATCTATAGATAAGAATCACAATGCTGCAATAATGCAAATTAGTAGTGGTGGGGGTATTTATAAGAATACCAAAACCCAAAATACATAATGAACTTAACATTCAATTGACATAACAAGAAAATATTAAGGTTAATTACAAGATTACAAGGTGGGTTTAACCATAACAAGGTTAAACACTATCCATAGGGCTTATATAATTATAAAATATTATAATAAATTCGATACAATGTATAATGATGTAGACACCTAAAAATTTCACATTCAACATCAAACAATGATAATTAATGATCAAAGAATACAACATTCAAAAATTAGTTCAATCATCCAAAACCCTAGGCAAATCTAAAGCTAAACCTAAGATAACCTAAAACCTAGGTGGATTCCACCTCACACCCCTCTATCTTCCCTAAGCACCCATAACCCTTCACGTAACATCCACCCCTTTTCCCCCTTCAAAGATTTTAATAAATATTAAATAAAAAGTGTATTTTCCATTCCCTAGGCCTTTTGTTCTTCCCTGGGTGATTAATAAGCATGGATCACCCATATCCCACTTCAAACCCATAAGATGAAAGTCTTATCCATCCACCTAACTCATTAAATATTTTTTCTCTCCCCTCCCTCTTCTCCCACCACACCACGTACCCCTTTTACTTCCCAAGAGGCCTATAAATAAACCATTTTTCCTATGGTTTCAAATGAGATTATAATTATTGTTATGCTTCCAAATTGCATCCTGATCCATTCTCATGAATTTTGAATAACTAATGCTTATCCCACCAAGATTTTATTTTAATTTTCTATGATTTTACATGTAGAATAGGTGCTAGCGATGGAAAAATCAAGCTAAAGTTGCACTGGTGGAGTCCATGATAAAAGAACCAATCAATCAGAGTAAGAAATAAGAAATCATGTGTTGTAAATATGCTGAATAATTTCCATGTTATTCTGGTGGGGTTAACACTAAAAGGTACTGGACGTTGTGTACGATATACTCATAGAGGTTTGGGGCAAATCTGGGTCTTGAATAGGGGTTTGGGGGCGGTAGCCATCCAAAAATTAGGGGTCTAGGGGTAGCAACCCTCGACCAAATTTTTAGGTTTTTTTTTAAGTTATATTTACACCCATATGGGATTTTGGGGTTACTAAATTTGAACCCTTGATTTTTTGCCCATTATATTGTAAAATCTATGCATGTGCCTTTGTTATATATATTGCACTTGCACTAGGGTTCGGAGATAGATATAAGAATAATATTATTGTATTGGAGATGGTCAATTTAATCAATAATAAGATAATACTATGCTAGGTTTTTCTCGATTGAGGGTTTCTAGGATAAATATTGTGTAATATGTGAATATGTTATCTTCCTAATTTTATTATGCAATTACTACTTTTCTAGTTTTAGTTTATTGGGGATATTTATTTCTCTTCATTTGGTATGAGAGCTAGGTTTTACCTTTGTTTGAGGAGTAAGGGTTTTAACCCTGTGATAAATTAATTCTTGAGTGGGAGTCATACATAAAATGATCCAGGAAAATAAGAAATATGGGAAGCACAAAAATAGAGATTAAGAAATTTAATGGATAGAATTTTGAGCTGTGGAAACACGAGATGGAGGATCTGTTGGTTGATAGATATCAATGGACTGTGGTCTCAAGAATAAAATCAACATCGATGATCGATGAGGATTGGCTAAAAATTGATAGGAAGGCAAGGAGCTCTATAAGATTATGCTTATCTAACCCGATATTTTTGATTGTATCTATAGAGACTACAACAAATCTATAATGGGAGAAGCTAGGAATATTATATCAGACAAAGTCACTGGTAAATTAACTCTTTCTCTGAAAGAAGTTGTATTCAATTCGAATGAATGATGGTGACTCTATGGCTGAACATCTAAATTATTTTAACATTGTGGTTGTTGTGGGCCAAACACATGTGAATTTTGCTCCTATTTTGTCACTACTCAATCATTTAAATTGTCAACCCGAGGAGCTTCATAAAATTTAGAAGTGTCTCAGGCAAGATCACTTACAATATCCACTTTGAGATGAGTCCATCTAAATCTACTATTGGGGGGGGTTTAAAGGAATGTCAATAATTCATCCACACCACAATAATTTATGTATGAATAATTAAATCCTAAGAATGTAAATATTCATACGTGCATAAAAGTAAACCTACTGCAAAAATGAAAATAACAGTGTAGAAAATAAACCTATGAAAGCAGGAAACTAATCTAGGAAAGTGTAGACACCTAAAACGCATCATGTCGAGGGCGACTACTCATATGGACATGGTACAAAACCATATGAAGGATCTTGGATAGACTCCAAGATAGAGCAGTGGTTCTAACCACTCAATTTAGGCATTCTGGCCTAAGTAGTCTGAACCGCAACCTAGACCTGCGGTCTCCAGTCTGAACCACGGTTGACACCTACGGTCTACATTCTAGACTGCATTTATGACCTGCGATCTGAACTGGAGTTCAGTTAGACCTTCCATCCAATCCAAATCAGTTGGAATGGCCAAGAGATCTAGAAGGAGGCAGTTGGAGGATGGAAGATTCCAAAGGCTTCCATCCCAACTATCCTAACCAACCTTCTTGGTCTTGGCTTATCCATGAAGCCACCCCTAGACCTAGGGGCATGCTATAAATACCCCCCTTTTTCAATAGGTAGGGAGGGGGTGGAAGAGAGATAATTTGTATAGCGAAGCACTGGCGAATTATCGAGCAAGCTAATTGATCAAGAGAGCAGCGAAGCCCTGTTAAATTGCATAACAACCTTGTGCATTTGAGAGCCCATTTGCTATTCGTCCAAAGAACAATTATCCATGGATGCCCTAGGTGCCTAGGAGGATCAAGAAATGCAAATCTAAGTGAACAAAGGCCCTTCACAGTGATTTGACTGCCAAATCTATCATAGGATGACAAAGGTGACCCTTGAACATCAATTCGGACAAGGAGGTCAAGCCCACTACCCCTAATTCTGAGGGTAAAAACATTAGAGGTCAAACTACATCTATCAGCCATGGTTTATAGTGCAGGCCACCGCTCACAGCTGCAATTTGCAATAGGTTAGAGATCACCTTACTCAATTTGCTTTTTACCACATAGATTAGTCATTTTAGTCTTTTCATAGGTTTAATTATATTTTTAAAGAAAATTTGATCATAGGAATTAGGTATTTTATGTGTTGTAGTGGGTAGGATTTTATGTTTTATTGCTTCTAATTCGATATTTGTTCAATGCATCATGTGCTGATTCATGTATTGTATGTTGTAGTATAATTATTGATATGAGTAGAATAGCTTAAAACCTTTATTTATGATTTCTTGTTTTACTAGTTTAATGGTATTTACATATATGATTATTTAAAGGGCCTCATCACGAGAGGCTATCAATCTCTATAATTGTGCGCTGTTGTTTCTTGGTCACAGGGAGATAGGTGCAAAATGGATCCTATATCATAATCCTTCCACATCATGAGAAGGGGGTTAGATCTACCCCAAGGTAGTTTGTGAGTAATCATCAGAGAAAAAAATAAGCATGCCTACCCTATTGAGGGCATTGGCAATTGTAAACATCTGTATCATCTTTGGAGTGACCCTGAGAGGGCATTTTTGTAACCCGAGATCCTTTGAAATATTAATACAAGAAAACTTTGCATTAGTTGGCTTTATTTGTTCGATTTGTGCATTTTTGTGTGGATCTTTATGTTTTATGATGGTATAGATTAGTACACTAGCTAGGTGTATGCTCTGTGGTTCATCAGAAAGCATAAATAAAAAAGGGAAGGAATATTGGCTTGGAGTAGGCCCAGGCTCCAATAGCTCCCTTCCAGCTGAACATGCAGTTAGGAACTCTTGAACTTTATTGTATTTGTAAAATAATTATTACAACGCTTCTACCTCCTTAGAATGAAAAATGTATTCTCAATCTAGATTTTGGATGATTATCAGAGAGGTCTATGTGTGTTTATATAGCACACACACAAATCTTCTATTACAAAGAAGTTACAATAGTAGTTTAGTCTAGACTAAACTAGGACAATCTAGTAAACATAGTCAACATCTACTAAAATAGGCATTGTTCCTAATGGTAGTGCATTCATTGATTGGTGCATGCTTTGCCTGGTGTAGGTAAGACAGGCTCGTATATTGGTGCAACTCCTAGAATTATCTTGTGTGATGTAGAACTGGAACGACACTAGTCAACTCTACCCACATCACTTTACTTGGTTAATTGGTGAAGAATGGAGGCACCTTATCTTATGAGGAAGGTGCCTTCTTCATGTGCTTTTGATAGGCACCTTCCATATGCAGAAGGTGCATACTGATGTTGAGTGCCTTATTTCTATGAAATGCATCTACTGATCTGGGCACCTTCTTTATACGAAAGGTGCTTTACCTTGTATGGGGTGCCTTATGCAAAAGGTGCCTAAGTATGTCGGGCGCATTCTTTATACGAAAGGTGCCTACCTTCTATTGGTGCCTTCCTTGAATAGGAATGCGCCTACCTTCTATTGGTGCCTTCCTTAAAGAGGAAGGTGCCTACTCACCATGCCTTGATCCTGAAATAAATAGAGTGCTAGGTCCATGAAAGACCTCGATGGATCCAAATATGTCAAAATCAACTACATTTCCATAAAAATACACTAAAACACACAAATTAGATAATGCACACAATTCTATTAAATAATTACATAATAATTCATAAAAGTACACAGTTCCTATTATATATTGCCACATCATAATTGATGAAACCCATACAAAATATGAGCATTTTTTAGGCTCGTCATCCCCCCATGCCTAACATATGCCACACCCTCGTGACATCAAAACTACAGATAGCTCTTCATATTTCTTCATCGTCATCATTTTCCAATGGATATGGTTGTACCTGCAGTCTGTAACTGCTTCTTCTATGGACCAACATCGGGAGGTGCGGTCTTTCTTTTTCTATGTAGAGTTGTGGTGTTGGGATATCCAGCTACTGTTTTCTACCTCTGCTCAATTTTTTGGCTCTATCTATTCGAGGTTCCCACCCCAACTACTCCTAGAGGTGGTATAGCTAGAATAGTCCTTGCTGCCTAGAATGCAGCTTCTACAACTTGCCATAGGTTAGAATCCAGAGGCCTAGAAACTGCAAGAGGGATGTCAAAATTGTCCCTCTTGAGATGAACTACCTAGGCCTTGGCTAATTGGACTACTTCAGGGGTAATCCCTACATTTTATATTGCAATGGTAGTGGCTTCTAATTCAGGCCCATATACCCCCCATCTCCAAAAATATCTTGATATTTTAGAGGGGTGTCCTTAGGATGACCCATAAATCTCCCAAAACTAATCGCAATCTGTCAGGTTAACATAAATATCTAGGTCTCCCTAGACCTTTGAGGTTGACTTCATGGCCTCCTTTGTTGCTTCCATATCTTTTAGCAGTTTTTTGAATCGCTTCTACCTCTCTGCGAATGGTTGCATGTCCCATTCATCCTCAACCAGTTTGGCGAAGGTCACCTTCACCTTATTTCGAGCCATCATGGGCTCTTTTCCTTTGGCCCTGGTAGAAATTGTGGTAGCTTGAATAGGGGGTTTCTCCTCCTTCTCGGTGGGTGTCTCTTCATTGCAAGGGACTTGCTCTAATGTCCCCGGAGCTATCCCTCATTTCTTAGGTTGTTCTGGTGTTGACCCCGTAGGTCCCTCGGTCCCTCCTTCCTTAGGTCCATGGAATTCTTACTTCACCCTTGGTTTTGTCTGCGGTTGCTGGTCCACACCAGGCTTTGTGTCACTCAGGTCTATAACAAGGGGCTCTATTGGGCTCCCTCTCCTATTAATCTCAAAAATAGAGAAATTATCCCCTGCTTTTGGGATGATTTTTTGAGCATCCGACTAGAATTCCCTCGAAGAAAATACTCTTTCTAATGAGGTAGGGAAATTCATTGGGACCTCAATTGCCCAGTCAATTTGAGTGGATGCATCCCTTATTTCTATCTCCTTGGCCCAAAATTTTTGATTATCCTCCTGCAGCTGCTCAAGCTGAGCTATTCTTCATGCCTACTCCTATAATTCCTCCCTCTATGTTATCTG
Organism: Wollemia nobilis; assembly: GCA_028583015.1. Classification (NCBI taxonomy): domain Eukaryota; kingdom Viridiplantae; phylum Streptophyta; class Pinopsida; order Araucariales; family Araucariaceae; genus Wollemia; species Wollemia nobilis. The sequence goes on from JAQPPZ010016791.1 coordinate 600,093, forward strand.
GAAATCCTCAAATATTTTTTGGGCCATCCAACAATCAGTCTACCATTCTAGGGCCTCCTCTCGGGCTGCATTGACTTGCTGATTAATGCCCTTAGTAGCCCATGCATCCTACGGACTCTAGCTTATTAATTCCTAGAGGGTCTACAAGACCAACCTCTGGGTCATCTTATTCCTCCTTCGAGTATAGGATCAGATGTCGTAGGCGCTTTCTCCTAGGAACTGGTTCCAGTTGTCATAATTCGGCTCCACTATTGGCAAGTCATGCCCCTTCTTCTATGGATTTAGGTAATTGTGAATTCTATATTTCTTCTCCAAAATTGAGCCATAGCAATTGCCCTCTATCTTCTACCTCTTCTATAGGGCTTTCTTCATCTTGCCCAACCCCGACGACATAATCTTCCTATCCTTCTTGGACTTCCTGGCCGTCGTCTACCTCTACATTGGAATCTTTCCTTTGTGCTTTTGTATGGCAAACCAGCACTGTGATTAGCTCATGGTGGGCCAAGGTGAAATGTGCACCCCTTTGGTATCAAGCCACTTCCTCCTTCAGGTAGTTTTCTAGGTAGAAGGGCATGTTCATATTTCTTCCATGCACTAGGTGATTTAAAAACTGTGATTAACGTGTAGGTGGGAATATTTCCCTGTGAATGTGAAAAATTGAGCAATTTTGCTCGAACATCTTCTGCAGGTTCATAGGAAGTCTGCTTTTTGGCAATCCTTCCTTTTCTACCTACACATTTTCTCCTAGCAGCAATAATTTGATGCACTATTTCAACATGCTACCTTTGTATGTGCACTCACCTGTAAGAGGTAATCCAATCACCTGAGAGATGTATTCTGGGGTGACCAAAATCTCCCTTCCATGCACTTGAGATATGTTGCCTCTCAAGGAGGTAGTGAATTATTTGGCTACCTCCATATCTTGATTCTGATAGACCAACGTATAGTAATCGAGCCATCCCTTGGATTCGAAGTAAGTCCGACCCCATCCCCTCTGTGTCACTCGACTCATTCTTCTTGATGGCATGATTCTTTGATTGCCATCCCATGGTGCCTTCCCTAACCACTCCTCTATTTTACTGACTTACTCTCTCAGGAAGGTGCCTTCTTATAAGGAAGGCACCTAACCCTAGAATTCAATTTTGGGGTTGGCAAGGTATGCCTCTCGAGATATAACGTTGGCACGATGTTTTTGTCATGGGGTGCATGATTTTTATGGTGGCACTATTTTTTGGTACTGCATAGTTCATAAATGATTATATAAAAATTTAATTAAAATTATGCACGTACCTTATTGGATGCTTCGTGTGTCACAAAAAATAGTGATTCACTGATCTGTGCTATGGAGGATGGGTATTTCACATGTGTGGATTACGTTGGACTTCAATTCTATGTTGTTCGAGATTCAATGCCAAAGATAGACCTTTGATTGGCTTGAAAAACATCTTTTTATCATCTTTTAGGCATTCACGATAATCCTACCCCATAACTCTGCAATATTTTTGGTTGGGGTGGATTTTTCATCACGTGGGATCTGGTGGTAATCTGGTGCTACCCAATCATGTGTTGATCTCATTTGAATCGAGGCACACATGAAACCAAAGCATCGACTATATGTGGAAGGCACTTTTTTTGGTGCCTTCTCGATGTAGAAGGTACTTTAAATGAATGGTGCCTTCCCTAGGTGGAAGGCGCTTCTGCTTGATGATGCCTTCATGCTGTGGAAGGTGCTTTTGAATAATGGTACCTTCCCACTGCAGAAGGCACTTTTGAATAATGGCACCTTCCCACTGCGGAAGGTGCTTTTGAATAATGGTGCCTTCCCACTATGGAAGGTGCTTTTGAATGGATGTGCCTTCCTAGAATGGAAGGCGCCTTGATCATCATAATTTTTTTTCATGGTGCCTTCATGATGCGGAAGGTGCCTTCTCAATTTTTTTTTTTTTTTTTAAGAATCTCCTTCAGGTGCCTTCTTTATAAGGAAGGTGCCTTATTTCAGTTGGGTGTCTTCTCTATAAGGAAGGCACCTTATTTCATTTGGGCACCTTCTCTATAAGGAAGGCACCTTATTTATGTGGGGCACCTTCTTTATAAGGAAGGCACCTTATTTTTGTGGGGCACCTTCTCTATAAGGAAGGCACCTTATTTCTATGGGATGCCTTCTTTATAAGGAAGGCATCCTGCATCCATCTTGATACCTTCTTCACGGTGAGAATGTCCACCCTCGTTAGGCATATTTTTCGAAGAGGAAGGCATCGTTCCTCTTGTGGAGAGTTTTCTTTGAATATGAAGGTTTTCAGCAAGGCATTTTTCTTAGTAGAATGTCATGATCATCTGGGCAAGGGTTATCAAGCCTCATCAGACTTTCTTCATGCTACCACAACATCCTCCTGCCAGGCCTAGCATGTGATTTTCCCCTAGAGGAGAGTTTGTTGCCTTTGCCCGAGCTTGGATAGATGTTGCTTCTAAACTATGTGCACAGGTGTCAGGATGTTGAGCCGATTTAGGTCTAGTTTCCTAGATACCTATTTTTCAAGCTATCAATTCCTTTACCTACAAAAGTAAACAAAAACAAAAGAAAACTACAGGTAGTTAGACGCATTCCATGCCTAGTAGGCCCACTACTAGGATGCCTGCAGCATGCATGCGGGTGTCATCCCTACAAAACACACTATAATAAATAAAACAAACCTAAACTAACTTATTTTGGACACCTCTATGTCCACCATTTTACTTGCTAAGAGTTTAGTCTAGATTTACATGGATGGGGTCTCCCCCATCTTGCTCTAGAATCCACCAGTAAATTTTTAGATGTGTTGTAGGGCCACAGTCGATGGTCATTCACTGTCAACACAACATTGCTACCATCAATGGTCATAACACGCACAACACCATTCTTGATGAGCTCTACCACCTCATATGGTCCCATCCACCTCTACATTAATTTTCCCTTCCATTCTTGGAACCTGGAATCGTACAACAACACTCATTCTCCCTCTTGGAACTGCTTCAGCTTGATGTGTCGATCATGCAATTTTTTTCTTTACTTTTGTATGATCTCCATTCTTTGCAGAGCATCCATTCGGATTTCATCCATCTATTTTAGCTATCCAACCCTCTCTTTTTGAGCTTATTCCAAGCTCAAATTTAATTCTAAAGTAGTTCTCAATGTATTAATCTCAAACTCGATGGGCATCATTGCACTCTTCCCATAGACCAGATGGAAGGGTGTGAAGCCAGTGGTCGACTTCCACATGGTGTTATATGTCCATACTACCTTTGGAAGTCATGTAGCCCAATATTTTCTATGTTTATGCATGATTTTTGTTAGGATTTTCTCAATATCTTTGTTCATCACCTCCACTTTCCTATTTTCCTGCAAATGGTAGGGCATAGTCTTGTTGTGCCAAATTATATATTGCTTCATCAATTCCTCGATCAACTTGGAGGTAAATTGAGACCCCTGGTTTGTTGTTATCTCTTTGGGGACCCCAAATCGTGTAAAAATGTGAGAAAATAAGAAATTGGCTATTGTTCTTTTCTTTGAATCCCTTAATGCTTGGACTTCCACCCACTTGGTGACATAGTCTGTACAGACTAAAATAAATCTCCTTCCTATCGAAGGTGGATTAATTTGCCCCACAAAATCCATGACGCACTTATTGAAGGGCTTTATATGCACTTGCGGTTGAAGGGGCATCTCATCCCAATGGGTTGTTCTACCCATTATTTGACACTCATCACACTTTCTGGAGTAGGAGGACGCATATTTGAATAGAGTGGGCCAAAATTACCTAGCCTATAGGATTTTATAGGCAGTCCACTTTCCCAAAAAGTGTCCCCTGCATGGTTTATTATGGCAAAAATTGAGTATTTCTGAGAACTCTTACTCTGATACACATCTCCTTATAATCTAATCACGTCCTATTTTAAACATGAGGCCATCAACCCATAGAAATGAGGTGCTTTTATCTACTACCGCCTGCTTTTCTCGTGAGGAGAGAGCAGGTAAGGTTCTTTTGGTGGCTAAGTAATTGGCTATGTCTACGTACCATGGCGTTTGCTTGCTAATGGTGAACAAATGTTCATCCAAAAATTGGTCTTCCACTACCGCATGATTTATTGGTGTCAATTTGGATAGAAAATCTGCTACGATGTTGTCCTTTCCTAGTTTGTCAACTATTGTTATGTCGAACTCCTGCAATAGTAGAAACTATATTATAATTATTCTTCCAATATCTAGTTTGCTCATTAAATACCTAATAATTGCATGGTTTGTATGGACAAAAACCTGATACCCAATGATATAATGGCAGAATTTATTTATGGCATGCACAACTGCAAGGAAATCCTTCTTTGTCACTGTATAGTTGACCTCAGCCCCTACTAATTTTTTGTTGACACAGTAGATGGCATAAAGTTCCTTGCCATCCTTCTGCCTGAGGACTGCTCCAATCACATTGTTGGATGCATCACAATAGATATGGAAAGGTATCATCAAATTTTGTCCCCTTAGAATAGTTGCAGATATCAACTTTTCCTTGAGTGACTGAAATGCTCTTTCACAGTATTTAGTCCTGTTGAACTCCACATATTTAGAAAATAAAGTGTGCAGTGGTCTTGCAATTTTAATAAATTTGATGATAAATCATCGATAATACCCGGTAGATTTGAGAAATCTTCTTACCTCTTGCTACATTCTAGGGCTGGGTAGGTCCTTGATGACCTCAATTTTTCTTTTTTCCACCTTTATTCCTTTCATGGAGAGATGGTGTCCCAATACGAGCCCTCTTGCATCATCATAAATAATTTTTCATTACTAAGGGATAAATTATTTTCCTCACTTCTTTCGAGCACTCTTTCCAAGTTTGTCATTACTTCATCAAAGGTTTCTCCATAAATGGCGAAGTTAGCCGTGTACACTTCAACCGTTTTCCCTATCATGTCTGAGAATATGCTAAGCATCACCCTTTGAAAGGTGGCTAGTGTATCCGAGTAGTCCCATGCAGACACATGTTGGTGTCTTACCAGGAGCTCTTTTACTTTTTTTAGTTGTGTGGTGGTCAACCCATTGCTGATGTTTAACATCTTTCCAGGCCCAACATTTATCTGCTAAATATGGTTGTCTTGGACACCGTCCAATGGTGACTTGAGAATTGTGATGGAAGATTCTCCTTGGAGTAATCCTACGATAGCACCATCTTCATTCTCATCCTTCGCCAATTCATCTAATGCCATCATTGGCTAGATTATGGATAGCTAATTGTCTCCATGCGTGGTCAATGCATATTCTCCCAATGAATTAACGGACTGCACGGGGGGTGAAATGGTCAACCTTTTTACATTATGTCCATTGGATATGGTCATCATCCCATCACGATAGCTGATGTAAGCATCGGCTATCACCAGCCATGGTCTTCCCAAGATAAGCGGGTAGCCATCCATCCTGGTTTTAGACTACAAAACTAGGAAGTCAGCCGGATATTCCCATGCTTCAGATGTCACTATTATATCTTCAAACATTCCTTTTGATGCTATGATTGATTGATTGGCTAGTTGTAGCACCATTGAGGTGGGTCTCAATTCTGTGAGCTATATAGCCTCTGCATGGTCTCCTGAGGCATTACATTGATTTTTGCCCCGAGATCGACCAACGTATTGGTCAAGGAATGTCCCCCAATTTTTATAGTCAACATTGGTCTGCCTGGGTCTGCATACTTAGGATGACACGTCTTGCCCATCATTAAATCTGCCAACTTACCCATGAAATTGATAGTATGGGTTACTCTCCATCCTGACTTTATTAGGCACATCTCCTTTATCACTTTAGAATATATCAAGACATCTCAGATAGCTTGAAAGAGTGGAATTTTCATTGTGATATTTTTCAAGCTAGAAAGAATATCAAACTTTGGATGTGTTAGTTTATTCTATTCTTACAACCGGTTAGGAAATGGAGCCTTTGTTCTCTTATCCACTTCTTATTCCACTTCTTCTATAAGAGGTGTTTCTTCTACATCTTCCTCCTCTTCTATCAGCGGAGGTATCTCTACTCCTAGATGTCTACCTGATCTAAGCTGAATAGGATTGCAACTAATATGATACATCTCACCTTCTACATTGTATTTCAGCTGATTTACTCTATTATTTGGATTTGTTGTTGGTTGTACGGGTAGCTTCATAGATCTCACTACAGGTAAGGTTGGTAGGTTTTGATGGGTGTGATCTAGTGCTATATTTTGTGGAGCCATATTCCATGGAGCATGGCCTTTCCACTGTTTCCCAAGATATTGATATGGCATCTAGGGTTGCTGGTTAAGAAATGTTGCTCCTTGGGGTACGTTGGACCAAAAATATGACCCCCACCACCCCATGTTAAGTGGTTGAGGCTGGCCTTGTGGTATGTATGGTCCTCCCCGTATGATGGCATTCCTGCTGGCATATTCCCTGCAGGGGGTTGTGGCCAACTCCTTCGATTGCCTATAAAATAGGCTTCTGTAACATCAACATCCTCCTTGATACTAGGCAATTATGGGCACAATCGGGTCTTATGATTTAGTTTATAGGCCATGCATACTCTAAATTTTTTCTCCTGGCATGCATTCTTTGCATGCTTTCTTCTACATTTCAGGTATAAATAAGCCAATGCTGCTTCATTTTCTTGCTTATTTTTCTCCAACAACAGTGTGTCCATCTATAATGCTAGAGATGAAAGCATATCACTTTTAAAATCTTCTAGCATGTTGCCTATTTCTATTTTTGTGACCGAAGCAATTGATTTCATGGTTCTAGAAGTGGTCTTGCCTCTCCTTCTTGAGTAGTTTTGGCATAATTGTTGGATATCTTCCATAGCATGCTGGTATACGTCACCTCCAAAAATCATGTTGAGAGATTCTAATGATTCATTTTTAATTCCTCTCAAAAAGGTGCTTTTAAGAGACTTATCAGCTAACTTCGCATGAGGAGATCATTGAATATTGAAATTGAATCTCTCCCAATACTCCTCAAGAGACTCGTCTTATTTTTGCATCATTCTCAGGACCTCTTCTCTGGAGTCTCTATATCTTCCAAAGTCTTGATATTGCTCTAAAAAGAGCCTCTTCATTTGATACCATGTGGTAATGTGTTTTTCTCCTATACCAATGAACCATCGTAGAGCTGCATCGTCTAATGTGGAAGGAAAGAGCTTCAACTTTTGCATATTAGATTTATAGTCCACAGACCTACATAGAACATCAAACTTAAATAAAAATAGGCCAGGATCCTCGGTCGGGTATCCTCGAAAGGTAGGAATGTGAGCAGACGATATGTTTTTCATTGGTTTCTCCTAATCCTTCCTCAATTGGGAAACTAAAGCCAGATGAAGCCTCTTCGTTGGCCATTTTTTTAGGAAATGTGGTCTCTAATGCAATTATTATGGCCTCACGGTCCTTCAAAAATTTTTGAGTCAAGGCTCTAAGGTCATTTGGTGTTATCATCCGGTCTTCTAAAACTTTCCACAATAGTGCTTCCTCTGAGGGTGTCCTCTTAAACAATGGTTTTACAATGGTTCGTTCTTCCCTGGGTTGATGGGATGAGGAAGAACTTTGTACAAAGTGAGGATTCTCACTCCAGTGGACTGTTGGCAATGAGTCGGGTGAATCAAGTTCAAACTTAGAATTTTTGACTGACTCATATTTTGGTGGGATTTATTTTATAAAACAACCGTCAAGTCCTCTTCTTCTCGAAGAACTCATACAAATTTAGATGGAAGGTTTTTAGGTATTGAAATTAATCTAGTAGAGGCACTTTCCCAGCAAAGGTGCCAAAATGTTGCGAGCCAAACACAGGTGAATTTTGCTCCTATTTTTTCACTACCCAATCATTTAAATTTTCAACCCAGGGAGCTTTGTAAACTTTAGAAGTGTCTCACACAAGATCACTTACAATACCCACTTTGAGATGAGTTCATCTAAGTCTACTATTGGGGGGGTTTAAAGGATTGTTAATCATTCGTCCACACCACAATAATTTACGTATGAATAATTAAATCCTGAGAATGTAAATATTCATACGTGCATAAAAGTAAACCTACTACGAAAATAAAAATAACTGTGTATAAAATAAACCTATGAAAGCAGTAAACTAATCTAGGAAAGCATAAATAAAAAGGGAAGTAATATTGGCTTGGAGTGGGACCAGGCTCCAGCAGCTCCCTTCCAACTAAACACGTAGTTAGGAAATCTTGAACTTTATTGTATTTACAAAAGAATTATTACAATGCTTCTACCTCCTCATAATGACAAATGTATTCTCAATATGGATTCTGGATGATTATCAGAGAGGTCTATGTGTGTTTATATAACACACACATAGATCTTTTGTTACAAAGAAGTTACAATAGTAGTTTAGTCCAGACTAAAATGGGACAGTCTAGTAAACATAATCAACATCTACTAAATTAGGCATTGTTCCTAACGATAGCGTGTTCGCTGATTGGTGCATGATTCACCTAGCGTAGGTAATAGATTCTCATCCGTTGGTGCAACTTCTAAAATTATCTTGCATGATGTGGAACTAGAACGACACCGGTCAAATCTTCCCATGTCACTTTACTTGGTCAACTGGTGAAGAATGGAGGTGCCTTATATTATGATGAAGGTGCCTTCCTCATGTGCTTTTGATAGGCGCATTCCGTATGTAGAAGGCGTATACTGATGTTGAGCATCTTCTTCCTACAAAAGGCACCTACTGATGTGGGCACCTTCTTTATAAGGAAGGCGCTTTACCTTGTATGGGGTGCCTTTCTTATGTGGAAGGCACCTAAGTATGTTAGGCACCTTATTTATATGAAAGGCACCTACCTTCTGTTGGCACCTTCCTTGATGAGGAATGCACCTACTCACCATGCCTTGATCCCAAAATAAATAGAGTTCCAGGTCCATGAAAGACTTTGACGGATCCAAATCTGTCAAAATCAACTACATTTCCATAAAAATACACTAAAACACATAAATTAGATAACGCACACAATTCTATTAAATAATTATATAATAATTCATAAAAGTACACAATTTCTATTAAATTATCGCATAATAATTGATGAAACCCATACAAAATATGAGCATTTTTTAGGCTCATTAGTGGTAAATCAACTAACCTCTATAGAAGTAAAAATAGATGAAGAGGAAAAATGTATTACTTTACTTTGTTCATTACTTGATTTATGGGATAACCTAGTTATGGCTATCACCAATACTATATCTACATTGAAATTAGAGGATATAGTAGGAACTTTGCAACATGAGGAGATGAGACAAAAATATTCTGAGGATTATCAGCAAAAGGATGCCTTGATTGTGATAGGTTGTTCTCAAGAAAGAAGCAAAAAGAAATTAGGATAAAATAAATCAGGAGAAAAGAAATCAAAATCTAGGGGTAAATTTGTTACCTCAGAAAAGAGGAAATGCTAGAATTATGGTAAATTAGGGCATTATAAAAGAGACTATAGATTTAAAAAGACTAATAATAATCCATCATATGATGAAGGAACTTCTACAGAAAATAAGACCACAAATGAAGATTTAGGGGACTTATTCTTAGCTGCATCTTATCAAGTGAATGTGATGACTCATGTTCAATTGACTCAGGTGCTTATTTTCATATGACTCCTCATAGGGAGGGGTTTTATGAATATGAAAATATATATGGAGGTAAAGTCTTCTTGGGAGACAATTCGACATATAAAATTATATGTCGAGGAAGATTCAAGCTAATGCTAAAATATGGAAGAATTAAAACCCTTCTTGGTGTGTTGCATATTCCGGGTTTGGCAAGGAATATGATATCTATGAGTAATATGAATGATGCAGGTGTGAATGTGGTATTCAATAAGGATAACTGCAATATGGTTTGTGGATCCTTGGTGTTGGCAATAGGAGTTCACATAGAAACTTTGTTTAGACTTGAGGCTAGTACTGTAAGTATTAATTGCAATAACTCTTTAGTAGGAACTTTGTTTCCTGAGGAGATGAGACAAAAATATTTTGAGGATTATCATCAAAAGGATGCCTTGGTTGTGAGAGGTTATTCTCAAGAAAGAAGAAAAAAGAAATCAAAATCTAGGGGTAAATATGTTGTCCCAGAAAAGAGGAAATACTAGAATTGTGGTAAAGTAGGGCATTATAAAAGAGACTGTAGATCTAAAAAGGCTGATAAAAATTTATCATCTGATGAAGGAACTTCTATAGAAAAGAAGACCACAAATGAATATTCAGGGAACTTATTCTTAGCTGCAACTTTCTCAAGTGAATGTGATGACTCATGGTTGATTGAATCAAGTGCTTCTTTTTATATGACTCCTCTTAGGGAGGGGTTTTGTGAATATGAAAATATAGATGTAGGTAAAGTCTTATTGGAAGACAATTCGACATATAAAATAATAGGTCGAGGAAGAGTCAAGCTAATGCTAAAATATGGAAGAATTAAAACCCTTCCTGGTGTGTTGCATATTCATGGGTTGGCAAGGAATTTGATAGTTGCAAGATGGTCTGTGGATCCTTGGTGTTGGCAAGAGGAGTTCACACAAGAACTTTGTTTAGACTTGAGGCTAGCATTGTAAGTATTAATTGCAATAACTCTTTAGTTGTACATGAAAATAATATGCCTAAAATGGCTTCGAGTATTCCTATAGTGAATATAATGTTGTGGCATCAAAGCATGGGGCATATTGGTGAGAAAGGACTTCAAACATTGAAAATGAAAGGTATGGCTGAAGGAATTTCTTATTGCCCATTAAATTTTGATTTTTGTGAGCACTGTATTTTTGGGAAACAAACTAGAGTCAAGTTTCCAAGTAGTGCTAAAAGGTCCAAAGGAATTCTACATCTAGTTCATAGTGATGTGTTTGGACCTGCAAAAGTACCATCATTAGGTAAATCTATCTATTTTGTTATATTTATAGATGACTTCTCAAGAAAGACATGGCTATATTTTCTACAGAACAAATCTGAGTTTTTTAATAAATTTAAAGAGTTTAAGGATCTTGTAGAAAATTAGATAGAGAAGAAAGGTTTTGAGAAGTGATAATTATGGTGAATATTTTTTTTTGATTAGTAGAAAGGGTGTTGAAAGGTCCCTGAACCTTGTACAAGAGAGATTACGAGAAATCCATAACGATCGAGGTGGTCCAAGAAGAAAGGAATAGAGAGCTGGCAAACCTTCGCACTAGGGAAGGTGTCGCAAAATCGTGACCAAAATGGTGAAATTGCGACAAGTTGTGCCGTTGATGCCAATAGAAGAAAGGAAGTCGTGAAATCATGACAAGAAACACCATCGAAACCGAAGAAGGGAATAAGTCACGATATCGCGACATGTTGAAAAGTGTCACGATATCGCGACAAGTTGCTAGGTTGGAGCCGGACGAGAAGAAGAGTCACGAAATCGTGACAAGAATGAGGACCGCAGCTGAAAAAGAAAATGAGTCATGAAATCGCGACGAAAGTGGAAGCCTGCTGCCGAGAAGAGAAAGTGTCGCGAAATCGTGACAAGAATGAGGACCACTACCAAAGAGGAAAATTGTCGCGATATCATGACAAATTGGGAGACCGCTGCCAAGACAAAAAAGTGTCACGAAATCACGACAATCTGGAGGACCGCAGCCGAGGACAAAAAGTGTAGCAAAATCGTGACAATCTAGAAATCCGCAGCCGAGGAGGAAAAGTGTCACGAAATCGTGACAAGAAGGAAGACCGTCGTTGGAGAGAAAAAATGTCGCAAAATCGTGACAAAAAGGAAGACCGCCGTTGGAGAGAAAAAATTTCGTGATATCGCGACAAAAAAGAGAGACCATCGTTGGAGAGAAAAAAGGTCGTGATATCGCGACAAAATGGAAGGCCGCCGTTGGAGGGAAAAAGGGTCGCGAAATCGCGACAGAATGGAAGACCACCGTTGGAGAGAAGAAATGTCGCGATATCATGACAAAAATGGAAGACCGCCGTTGGAGAGAAAAAAGGTCGCGATATCGCGACAGAATGGAAGACCGCCGTTGGAGAGAGAAAAAGTGTCACGATATCACGACAAAAATGGAAGACCGCCGTTGGAGAGAAAAAAGGTCGCGATATCGCGACAGAATGGAAGACTGCCGTTGGAGAGAGAAAAAGTGTCGCGATATCGCGACAAAAATCGGAGACCGTTGTTGGAGAGAAAAAAGGTCGCGATAATTATGGTGAATATTGCTCTAATGAATTTGTGCAGTTTTGCAAGGATTGTGGAATAGAAAGGCAAAAAACTTTGTATACTCCACAATAGAATGTGGTTGCAGAACATATGAACATGACATTTATGGATAAGTATAGAAGTATGCTAAGTGGTGCAAGGTTAGAAAAGAAGTTTTGGGCAGAAGCTATTTTAACATCTTGTTATCTCATCAATAGATATCCTACCTCAGATTTGGTGGATAAGACTCCACAAGAAGTATAGAATTGTAAGAAACCCTCTCTTAGATATATAAGGGTTTTTGGTTGTGATGCTTATATGTATGTCCCAAAAGAGAAAAAGACTAAGCTAGACTATAAATCTGAAAAATGCATATTTGTGGGTTATAGTACTAGTGTTAAAGGATATAAGTTGTGGAACCCAAAAACATAGAAGGTTGTTTAAATTCATAATGTGATCTTTAGAGAAACAAAAGGGGTTCTAAAATAGGAAATGCAACCAAGCAAAGAACTAGAAATAGTGTAGGTAAAAATGGAATAGGAGGAAGAACTTGTGTAGAACCTGAATTATAAAGAGAGTTTGAAGAGGAATATTCAGAGAAAAAATATGAGGATGAAGTTGAAGATGCAGAATCTAGAACTCCAATTTTTAGGAGATCAAATTGAGAGAAGACTTCCAAATAGGTATAGTCCTTCAAATTTTTATTCTTTTTTTAATTTATTAGTTATTGATGAATATCCCAATATTGTAAAGGAGGCACTTTAGTCAAGTTAGAATAAGTCTTGTAAAATGGCTATGGAAGAAGAAATGGAGTCCTTGGATAGAAAACAAGACATGGGATTTGGTGAAATTACCTCCTGAAAGAAAATCCATCATTTGTAAGTGGTTATTAAAGAGGAAGTATAATGTAGAAGGAAAGTTAGAGAAGTATAAGGCTCACTTGGTAGCAAAAGGATTTTCTCAGGTTGAGGTAATTGACTTTGGTGATATTTTTTCTCCTGTGGCTAAACTAACTTCAGTCAGATTTTTTTTGGCTATTTCTACTGCTTTTGACATTGAAATATAACAGATGGATGTAAAGATAGCTTTTCTACATGGTGAACTTGATGAATATATATATATGTTACAACCAAAATGCTCTAAGGTAAAAGGTAAGGAGGACCTGGTATGCAAGATAAAGAAGTCTTTTTATGGGTTGAAGCAGTCTCCAAAGATGTGGAACAAAAAATTTGATAGCTTTGTCTTGACACTTGGGCTTGGAAAAATCAAAGAAGATCCATGTATATATTTTAGAAAGGAAAGTGAATTTTTTTTTATCATTGTATTGTATGTGGATGACATGCTGTTAATTGGTAACAATAAGGAGATGATAAATTTACTAATCTCAATTATCTTCTAAGTTTAACATGAAGGATTTGGGTGCTGCAAAATTTATTTTGGGTATGGAAATAATAATGGATCGTGCAAATAGAAATTTATGGTTAAATCAAAGGAAATATGTTGATTTGATACTACAAAATTTTAGGATGCATTATTGTAAACTAGTATGTACTCCATATTCAGTTGGTCAAAAGTTATTTGTGGAATAGTGTCCTAAAATAGATGAGGAAATTTAATAAATGCATCATGTTCCTTATGCTAGTATTGTGTGTAGTTTGATGTATGCAATGGTCTATAATAGACCTGATATTGTACATGCAGTGGGAGTAGTTAGCAAATATATGTCAAATCCAGGAAAGGAACATTGGACTGTTGTGAAGAGGATCTTTAGATACTTGCATGGAACTACATATTATGATATATGTTATGAAGGAAAATATAGAGACAATGATATTGTAAATCTACAAGGGTTTGTGGATGTTGAATGGGCTAGAGATATTGATAAGAGAAGATCCATGAGTTCTTATGTTTAGGCTATTTGGAGGGGTAGTAAGTTGGATGAGTAAAAAGCAATCATTTGTTGCTTTATCCACTACAAAAGTAGGGTACATTGCAGAAAATCATGTCATTAAAGAAGCGGTGTGGCTACAAAGGTTATTTTCAATATTTGGCATTAAACAGAAGGTTGTGAGAATCAATAGTGACAGTCAAAGTGTAATATTTTTGGTAAATAATCTTGATTTTCACGATTGATATAAATTACCATTTTGTGAGATATATGGTTGAATAGAACCAAGTGATATTATAGAAATTTGATAAAAGAATACTATTGATTCATTAACAAAGGTTGTACCTGCTCAAAAAAATTCTTGGTGTAGAAGATCTATGGGCATGGTTGCCCTTGATAGTTGACAATGACAGTTGTTAGCTCCTATGCAAAGTATTAAAAAAGTGGAAGAATTTTGGAAATATGTTGAATATTTTACATGTTATTCTAGTGGGGTCAACACTAAAATGTACTGGATGTTGTGGATGATATACTAATCGAGGTTCGGGGCCAGGTCGAGCCCTGAACAGGGTTTCATGGGTGGTAGCCCTCCGAAAAGTAGGGGTTCGGGGATGGCAGCCCCTGGCCAAATTTTTAGGATTTTTTAAGTTATATTTAGACCCATATGGGATTTTAGGGTTACTATATTTGAACCCTTGCTTTTTTGCCCATGATATTGTAAAATATGTGCATGTGCCTTTGTTATATATATCGCACTTGCATTAGGGTTTGGAGATAGACAGAAGAAGAATATTATTGTATTGAAGATGGTCAATTTAATGCAATAATAAGATAATATTGTGTTGTTTTTTTCCTGGTTGAGGGTTTCTAGGATAAATATTATGTAATGTGTGAATCTCCTATCTTCCTACGTTGATTCTGTAATTATTACTTTTCTAGTTTTAGTTTATTTGGGCTCTTTATTTCTCTTCAATGAGGACATATGTGACCACCCACAAAATGCATAGACAAGTGTGATCAATAGTCACACAAATAGGTGCGAGCACCCAAAAATACATAAACATAAATATTTTCCATTTTTAGGATGTCGAGTCCCCATGCTAGGTAATCCCTTCCTTCAACATCAATTTTAGATCTTTTTTGCAATCCCTTGATGTATATTTGGTTTTTGATCCATCATGGATGTTTTTTATAGAATTCCTAATTGAGATAGGTCTCCAAATGATCTAACATGTTTTGTGGGGTTACACAGGTTTTGAGGATTGATGTAGCCAGTGATGGCACACATCATAAGCTCACTCCAAATATAAGGACCTAAAGGAAGACTTCAACGATGTCACAAATGTGTTTGATGTTAGGGTCCCTCATTATGGATTCCCTATTTGTTAGCCTTCAAGGCTTATTGTAAAATAATTTAAAAACACATACTGTAACACTTTTTACAAATTATCAATGAATTGTGGAATGTTTTCTTTTTGTTTCAATTGGAGATTATGGTTTTATTTTCTTTTTGTTGGTTACTATCTAATTAACAACTTTATGTGGTTTTGCTATTATTTAGGTATAACAAAATAAGCATGTATTATCCCAAATCCCTAAAATGCATATCAAGCCCAATTCACACAACTTTATGATTCATCTTGTTTGGTGTTACGTAGTTATTTTTATTTCATGTAAATGACATTTTCTACAATAAAAACTTTTTCAAGTATATTGTGTTGAAAATATGCATATTATGACTGTTAAAGAAATCTAATATTTTTTTTCTAAAATTATAGGTACAACCCTAAAATTACCAAATTCTGGTCCCTAGACCCGAGACAGGTCTTGAACCACCTAAAAAACCAATTTTGTAGGAAATTGTATGCATATGTGTGATCAGTGCTGACACTTATAGGTGCTAGCACCCAAAGAATGCATGTACCCATACAATTTTAATTTTGAAACTTGTGACAGACCCTATCAGATCCCAAAAGGCATCCAAATGTTGGAAAACATATGTAGACAACTTAAAATCCTTAATTTAATTTGTTTCTATTTTGTTTCTACTTGTTTTGTAAAATCAAATGGTATTTTATGTTTCTTCACAAAACACACCTATATCATTAGGTCATTGCTCAAAATCACATAATTTTTTTACAAAACATCTTTCTTTTGCTTGTTTTTCTTTTCAAAATGCACCTAAATAATTAGGTCAATTTCATATTTAGTGTAGCTTTCTTTCAAAAAGGTAATCTATTTTGAATAGCACATTTGAAAATGTTGTCTTCATGTTTTGTTGTTATAGCATAGTTTCAATTCAACATTTCAATCTAAAAAGAAGAAAACACCAAAAACAAACACATATGCATGCAAGTCAAAACATTGGTTCGCATTGGATTTAATCACCAACCACAAATAGATATCAATAGCATTGGCTCTCACTAGCAAGCATTAAATCACCCCCCTAGAAACCTTAGTAGCCCCTATAATTGGTTTTTCATACTTCATAATCAAAAAATCCCCTACTCTTGAGATTACCTTGGGGTAGGATTAGGATAGACACCCCTAATCATAGGGCTTCACATAATATATGATTTTGTATCTATAATTATTGACTAAGCCCAATTAAGGATGAAGCAAAAGCCTGGGTAGGCTGCTAGTAGGTCTTAGACAACACCACCTCTTTCATAAGAGAAATTTTGTATCCCCCTTTCTAGTCACCATGAGCCTTCCTCCATCATAGGAATCCCTTAACTTGTTCTTTTATCACCACTCATTGCGTACCTTTAGGTATAGCAAGAAGGGTGTGTATTAAGGTATCCATGTAGACATCATTCACATACCTTATGCTTGTAGAAGTATTTTCATCTTAAAACACATAAAATACAAAATAAAATAATCAAGCAAATGATTCAACATCAACCAACATCATAAATAAATTGATATAAACACTCTAAACATATCACCCACACACTTTTTTGTTTTTTTTTGTTTGTTGTATTAATTAAAATACTTTTTCTACAAAAACTACCATCACATAAAACCCAAATGTAAGTTCATATTTAACCCAAATTATCCCCTTTTAAATATTCTCTAAACTTTTGGAAACCATAACCATTAGATTGGAATTGAAAAGATCTTTCCAATGATATAAGTTTTGTCAAATTCTGACATCGCTTGCTCCCCTAAACTACAAAACAATTATAAGGGGGTCAAAAGCATTATATGAACAAGTGCAACCACAAACGCATGGATGGGTGCGAAAACCTAAAAAATGCATGGATGGGTGCATTTTCCCCAAAACTATTTTAGTTTATTAGAACCAAATAGGGTTATGCATAGTGGCGAATATTCACAAATTGGGTGAATATTAGGATTTCCAAAATTGGAAATTGGCGAATATGAGGACCCTCAATGTCAGCCCATTCGCCTAAAATTTTTAGGATCAATTTTTTCTTAGGGTCAATTCACCATAATATATATCCAAACATAGGCATATTTATACTCATTGGAAAGCTCTTTTCAAGCCTGATCTAATGGTGGTGTTTTTATGAAGTTATAATATGATTTAATAGGTCAAAAGTGGTCCTAAATATGACTTTACATTTTAGGGCTTCAAATACCCCAAATTTTGGTATGAAGATGCTCAATTTGATTTTCTTAGGATTCTCGATGATTCACCTTGATTTTGATTAGGATTCACTATTTTTTTACAAGTAAATTTTGAGTCCAACCCCTTATGCATAACCCTAGAACCAAATATCATTTAGCTTAGAAATCTAACATATTTGGGTTTTCCTCTCACAAAATCAAACTGTAACCCAATTTTCTTCATCATAGTTCTTATGAAAAACCAAGCACTCAAGCAAGAGTGTGTTGCCATGGAGAATTTTGGAGTGAATCCTCAGCTTGAACACCAAGGAGGAGCATCCCTTCCACCATTGCAATATCAACCTATACCTCCCATAGACCAGTATCAGAATGTCACACCTTTAGGACCTACCCTTCATCATCCACAACTAGGATCATCTCAAGCCGTGTTAGTTCCTCTCTACATCCTCAATACACACTTGTCTTTGCTATCACAGATCCAGATAGAATCCTCTATTGTCTCACAAATTTAGATACTAGTTTTGACCACCTTCATACCACCCCAAGCACATATCATTCATATTTTTTTAGGACAAGCATTTGCATTTCAAAATTTATCTTCCTAATCATCTTCATCATTTTCATACGGATGACCTACATAATAGGTGTACATTCAGGTTCTAAGCCAACAAGGGTACACATAGATTCCACAACAACAAAAATCACACATTATGATACCAATCCACTAAGGGTACAACCAAATACCCCAAAAATAAATGCACACCTAAATTCCAACACAACAGGGGTACACTCAGGTGCCCCAACAACAACAAATGCACATTCAGGTGCTAACACAACAAGGGTACACTCAGGTATCCCAATAATAACTAGTGCTATTCATGAGCCAAATTGATAATGGTACAACCAAATACCCCAAAAAATGTACATTCAGGTGCCAAAACAATAAGGGTTCACTCAAGTACCCCAACAACAACTATCGGATATCCAAATACCCCAAAAATAAGTCCACTCTCAAGTGTTACCCCAAAAATGGTAGATCTAGGTACCACAACAAGAATGGGACACTAAGGTGCCTTACCAAGAAGTACAAGCCTAAGTTGTATATCTAATGCACAACTAGGTTTTCCTTCACTCAGATGCTCCTAAATCCAACCTGATGCAACAAAAAACACTTCATGAAGGACTAAAATCCATTCCACTCCAAACTCCCCTACATCCAATTCAACCCCATGCACCCTACCTAAATCAATAGATTCCACAACAACAATACCAACCTTCTCCTTCACATCACTTGTATCTCCATTCGTACCCATATCAATCAACCTCTTCCCCTTCAATCATCCATGTCAATCATTTCTCAACACCCTCAATTCATCCCTCCGTTGACATAAAAAATATTTTGGATCACCTCAACCATATTGAATTGTAGATGAAAAACTATAGGTGTCAAGCATATTTCCACAACCACACCATGATGGTCCCCACAGTAACTCTATCTACCCAAATTCATATAAAACCTCAACACCTTCATAATCCACTTCATACTAAAATTTCATTGTTTAAACCATTGGCTAATCTTTCCAAAAGTTACACAATGCAAGGAAAATCATCTTGCCTGACACTAGGACATATGATCGTAATAATCCTAAACCAAAAGAATACAATGATCATCAATTCTATGTTTACCATCGACAACCAGGGCATGACATTAATAATTACACCTTCAAGTGTCTAGTCCACAATTTGATTGAGCAATGGGAAATAAAATTGGATGCTCCCACATCATCTCCCAATCCAAACCAAGGAATATGTAATGGTTCTTTACCCTAATAGGGTATCCCATAATCAAAATCCAGGGCCTTAATATCACAACCCACACCCCAACAAGTTCATCATGTCCATGGTTGCACTTCTTACCAGGATTTTCATCATATCATATGGCACCTAGCAATCCATGACCTCTAAGATAATATCTCCCAACAACATAATATTTCTATTGTATTCTAGTTTGTCATCAAGCCAATACTAGAACTGTGATAGTTATCTTGAGATATTTAAAGGTGAGCACCCACTGATCACAACCCAAACTAAACATTGGAGGAAACAAATTACTTTGATTCAACCTGCAGAGAAGGTTGGCATACCTGGTCAACCTAGTATATGTTGACTCTCTTTTTAGCTCAAAATGGTCATATTTTAGGAATAGGAATGGAAGGGTTAGAAATGTATGAATGAATGATGGACGGGTGAAGTGAACAACATAGACATCCATAAATTATCTTTCAACAAGTCAATTTGTAGAAGCAATATTTGAGACTAATAGCATTTAAAACTCAACAATAATTTTCAACAATGGTTTTTAACATACTTAAAGAATTATTTCAAACATCCAACATTAGTTATCCAATTTAATAGAATAAGATCAATGCCCCGACTAACAAAAATAGAATCCCCATAATTATGCATATAAGTATGAACTATTCCAATTTGCTCTAAGTTAGAAATCCAAATTAACTAAATAAATTAACCATAGCAACAATAGCATAAATAACTTCACAAGATTATGATCAGCCAATCAATTTAGATTCAAGTTCAAGGTAAACATAGCTAAAGGGTTATTCTTTCATTAATTACAAAAAAATGTACACAGTAGTGCAAGCAAACACCTCAAACATGACCATTTGAAAGGAGGTAACTACCTTTATTTATAGATTTACAATGATTTTTGCTCTAAATATTATAGGGGACATTTCATAGTTCTTGATTTCTTAGCCACTTGTAATAAATGGTGCTAGCCAACTATGTCTTCTTAATCCATTGCAATAGAACTCTAGACCAGAGTGATCTCCACCGTCGATGGTTCTTGTGACCTGCTTTCATCCATCAATCTACAACCAAAGTCATTTAGATTGAATATTATAGAAGCTTCTAGAATGTAAGCAATGATTCAAATTTTATGGTACCTAGTTCATCTTTCCTTTGCCTTCTACAATAAGTAGGCACATGAAAATATGCTAAAAATCTAAATTCAAATAAATACTAACAGTTGTCATTGATCTGCAAATGAACGATTGTGATTGATTATCACATGACTACTATTCAACTAAATTTCCCTTGAATCTTCCTGGGATTAGAATTTCTAAAGTTTGACTGCAGAAATAAAAAGGTGCATGGAATCAAGGTTTTGCACATATATTTTAGCTTGTTAGACTCAATGGGTTTTTGACTGGTGAGTTTCCTCTTTTGTCTTGCATGCTTACACAATCCTCCATAATATTTGGATTTGTGTTTGCTCATTCACCATGTTCCTTGAGTGCACTTTTGATTTACGCATGGACAACAAAGGAGATAGGAAATCACATGAATTTGCTACTTAGTCTTCTTGGTCAAATTTCCCTGTGAAAACATGTATTTTAGTGTTTTTCTCTTTGCAAGCTTTTCCTAGAACTTTTTTGTTTACGCACAGATAACAAAGGCATCAAGAAATCTTGTGTGCATGTTTTTTCTCCATTTTTTGTCTTTTCTCATGGATTCCCATTTTCTAGCGCTTTTCATATTTTAACCCTTTTGAGCACTTTTCATTTGCACATTACCAACAAAAGGAATGATAAATCATGGCATTTTACTTATAATGAGTACTTCTCATTTTTATGGAATCACACTTTTCAATGGATCTACCTTTTTGAGCATTTTTTTGATTTGTGCAAGAATTACAAAGAAGATGGTAAATCACACTTGGAATATTTTTCCCAATTTTGGGTCTTTCTTGTGGATTCTTTTTCAACGAACTTGAGATTCATAATTTTTATCTGAATTAACCATCCTTCAAAATGATTTCACATCCATGCTAGGATTACAAGTCATACTTTTGAGTGACTTTGAGAATATATGGGACCATATATCTTTCTTTATTGGATAATTTTTGCTCTTTCGAACTACCACCCTTGGTCATATCAAATTTTAATTATTTGTAGCACATTTATCATGTTCTTAAAAAAAATTCACCCATGTAGATTTTTGAGCCTACATTAAGGTGCATCTCAGGGAATTTTATGTGGAAAGTTGTAAAACTCAGATAGCCTTATCCAGTTGCCAACACCTCTTGAAGAAAAAACTGAGATCTAAGGGATGCACTGGAGGAAGAAGGGAAGACTAACATGATAAAAAGAGGAATAATGGATAAATAAGGACAAAATAAAATAAAAATGAGGAAACTCAGGGAGGTTCAATGTATCACAAAATGAACCTCATAATACGCATGAAAAGGTAGTGATTGGAAGTGGATAGAGACAAAACATAGTATGAAAATCCAAAGAAAATAAATGAGGATACAAAAAAAAAATAGAAAGCAATATTTTTATAGGAGGGATGGAAGAAACAACACTAAGGTTCTGGGTGAGGGAAAGGAAGGAAAGAAATCAAGGGAATTAGAGGTACACAAAATAATAAAACTACAAACAACATCGTACCTCCATATGCATACTCCATCGGGGTGTAAGTTTCATATGCACATTCTATCGAGATGTAGGGCCACTTCCAAGGTAGGTAAATTACCAGTGCATAGGTAATTTTCCATATCTTCTGCATATTCTCCATCTAAACTAGCAATCAGATATTATTTTCCTCAACCAAACATACACCATTCCATAGTTTCTCACTTACACCTTCTGATTCATCTCTCTGATTGATATCTTCGACCTTTAATTTTTTAGTGATACTCTTCTTCATATAGGGCTGATATGAGAGTGATCATCGTGTCAAATAATTATTGTTATGTCATACCTCATGGATTTTGAATATATTAAGCCCATTTAGGAAGGAATTCATGCATCAACTAGACCTTCTACTCGTGTTGCTCTGCTTTGAACTGATTTTATTTTATACGATGTGTGATGCTTGGTTTTACCACTTGGTTCTATTCACATAATTTAGAACTCTACCTCCACCACCTCTTAAAATTACATTGGGTAACAGAGTCATAAAGAGCTGGAGAAGTAACCAAAAATATTCCATGATGTGCTCCTTCAAAAGTATAACTGTTCAATCCTCCACCTATTGTACATGCACATGAAAATACAAGGCGCATGATCTATCACGTAGCTGCCCTACTTTATTCATGATCACTATAGTCAGATACTTTATTTATATGTCGACTATGTATACAAAAATTTGGCATGAAATCCCATGCTTGGCTTTGGAATTTATTTTGTGAAATTATCCCATGAATTTGTAATGTATTGACCATATAGTCCTAAATCTATACTTTTCCTCCTACCCCTAGTCAGACATTTCATAGAATTCTCTGATTTTTGATTAAAAATATTCCAATCTTGCACCTCCCTTCGAACGATGAATGTGTGGATCTAATAATGATTCATCAACTTATAAGATCTTGACCACCTATTTTTAGCATGGTATCCAAACCATCAAATCATTCTAAAGATATTCATTCTCATGTGAATACAACAACTTGACTTCTTGTCCTAACAAATCTCCTTGGTCTCTTACATGGAATAAAATGACCACTTGCTATTCTTTGGAAAGGAAAAGAGGTTGTCACGATCATTCTTTACTTTTTGTTACTCCAAAAATAGCATTTTTCTTCATGTTTTGTGAAAAATGTTGACCTTTGCGTTAATATTACTGATGGCCTTATTTGTCTCATTGACTTCATTTTGCTTGATTTCTTTGATAATGAATGATGAGTGTCAAAGTGTTACAATATATGGATCTAATTTACTTATATATTTCTTATAAATAAATGGATATGAATGGTTTTTAATTACTATTTCATATTAATATCATTATTTATGCATCAATATGATTAATTGTTATAAAAGTTATTTATGCATATATTTTACACAAATTATGTGCAATATGTTGTGTTGTTAGGCAGATATGTGTATGGAGTTGGACAGAGGTTATGGTTGATGAACCAGAAGGTAGGCATACACATATTGGTTGAACATATGGTGCACTTGCAGGATCTATGGATAGGTGCTACTGAAAGGGCACTATGAAAAGCTCAAAGTCAAAGTTGACCAAGCCTTGTTGCCATGTCACATCTAGCACAAGCATATTATACACAGTCAACCATTTGACTATCAACATTGGCAAAAATATATTTGACATTTTGATTATTATTAAATAAAAGTTGTAAATTTGTTATTAAAATTGGAGAGGATAAAAGTTGTTAAATTATTCTACCAACTTATAATTGTATTTCCTTAAGAATAGGACAATAGGTTATTATTGTTATTCCTTAAATTAAGAAGTTGTTAAAGTGGTTGCCACTTGGGCTTGCATTGATTAGTCCAAGTCCCATTTGTTATGAAGTTGTATTTGTTTAGAAAAAGTTATTTAGCACTTGGGCTTGCGTTGATTAGTCCAAGATCCATCTTGTTGTGAAATTGTATTTGTTTAGAAAAGTTATCAATACATAGGTTAGGATTTATATTTGATTAGTTAGAAAGAGAAAAAATATTATGGAAGACTTTAGTGAAAATAATTATATAAGTTACAGTGATGAAGCCTTTGAAAAGGTCCTCAACACGAAGAGAAAATAATTTTAAGAAGTCACTCCTTGACAAAGTCTTTGTAGTTGTCTGAGAATGATTACAATTTCCAGTAGTGTACATGATTGAAGTTCAACAATAAAATAGTATTTTCTTTCCATACTTTTGCAATGTTATTTTGTCTTTTGCAATGATTTATTTTCTTTTGTAGAATATTTATTTCCTGCATCAATGAATAGTTAAGATGTTAGAATAGGTTAAACGAAATAATAATTACTAAAGTAAGATAGCTTAGAGGAGAAGAGAAATATATTGACCTATTTTAAGGTAGGGCTCACTTCATAAAGACCAATCCCTACTCTCTCGCTCCTACAATAAAATAGGATTAGTTAGTATAAAGTAGAATTAATATAAATTAAATTACATTATTTATTTTAATAGTAAAGTATTCAAAGCATCATGATTTGCACATGGATCCACATTCATTAGGTTAATTTCATATTAAAATAATTGCATTTAAAACATTTTACATTTTCTATAGCCCAATTTTAAGAATTTGAATTAAGCTGGTTAATGTTATGGAATATCTATACTGGATATCTGTTATTTAAATTGATTAAGACCTAGATTAATAAATTAAATGATTAGCCCTCCAAGATAGACATTTTTGGCACTGTTGTTGGGGAGAATAGTGCTATTGCATTAATCTGAAAACTGTTGGACCATGTAAGGAAGGAAGCTTACCTATACATGTAGGGTGGCACAAGTAGTGATCAATGCACATATAGAGTTGTGTGTGGAGGGTGCCGCAAGTAGTGATCAATGCACACACACACCAAGAATCCCCGAACTTAGATGGATAGGTTCTATTTTCTTAAATCAAATTTTATATACTTTCCTAGAATTATCAATTTAATTTCTAGCATTTACTTTTTAGCAATTTCTCTTTTCAATAATTTCCCTTTCAGCAATTTATTTTCTTGCATAGTATGGTTGTTGCTAGTTTAAATATAAGACTCTTTGGCCTATAGAAACACAAGGTAGTATAGGAAGTAGGTGTGATTGAGTGATACAGCCATAATGAAAACATCCCTTAGAAGTAAAATGGTAACAAAAACACTTTATTTCTTCTTATTGTGCTAAAATTAGTTGTATGAATCCATTGATTGTGGGTTGCACCTAATTTTAGTTATGATAGGATTGCTTTAGAACTAGAAATTTTTACTTTCCTTCTATTGTGCTAAAATTGGTTGTATGAATCCATTGACCGTGGGTTGCACCTAATTTTAGTTACAATAGGATTGCTTTAGAACTAGAAATTTTACTTTCCTCCTATTGTGCTAAAATTGGTTGTATGAATTCATTGATCGTGGGTTGCACCTAATTTTAGTTATAGTAGGATTTCTTTAAATTGTCAAACAAAACATAAATAGAATTAAAAACAAGAGAATATATATCTATATAAACAGAGAAGTAAAAGTTGTTAGATGGTGGAAAATTGTTTAAATCAGTTTGTGATAGACCTCAAGAAACTAATATTGGAACAAGAAATTAACTTGATATTTGAGAAAAAATAAAACATTTGGGAGAGAGTGGATCCAATTAAGGAAGGTTAAAATTTGTTTCATGAATAGACCTAGAGACTTGAAGGGAAGATTAATTAAAGTTAGTAAACCATAAGCAAATTGCCAAAGAGACCTTAGTAAGAAATCTAAAACTTCTGAGCTAAAAGAAACCAAAATTTCAATCTAAAAATCTATAGACTGTGCATTATCAAAGCAGGTTGAATTTCTAGAACAAGATCCCAAAACATATCTATTACCCGAACCATAATTTGACGATCATATAGATCCCTCAACACTCTTTTTAGAACCTATACCTAATCCAATTCTTGAAATCATACATTCAATCATGGTTGATCAGGCTAGTGAACATGAGGAAGTAAATGGAAATCAAAGGGAACATAGGCAAAGGACTAATGATCAAGGAGAAGTAGAAAACAAAATGGAAGGTGGATAGAGAGACTTTTACCTTCCCAATTCCTTATTCTGAAGAAAGGCTAACAAGAGAAACTAAACCAGTCTCTATTGCTATTTTACCTAACTTTCATGGAAAACCACATGAGGATCCTAATGCCTTTCTCTTTGAATTTGAAGTGGTATGCCAAGCTTACTTTTACACCATCGATGAGCAAAAATTAATACTATTTCCATCTACGCTTAAAGTTGCAACCTTAAGATGGTTCATGGGTTTAGGAGAAAATATTTATAATTTATGGGATGAAGAACATGGATTAAAAGACATATTTATTGAGAGATACCAATACTATTGTAGAGTTAGATATAAGAAGGCTGAAATGTTTTGAATGAATAAAAAATACAATGAATACCTTGAGGATTATATCGAGAGATTATGGTTTTTGAGATCAAGGGTAAACACTGAGTTGTATGAGGATGTTCAAAAAGAAATTTTTCTTAAAGGGCTAAAGGAATACATTCTAGACATACTAAAAATTATGGAAAAAGGGGATATCCATTAGATGGGATTAGGAGAAATTGTAAATATTTGTAAACATTATTCAAGAAATAAGCCATTAAGAAGTAATAAGTACCCATCATCAGGAGGAAGAGTAATGCAATATGAAATTGGAAACATGCTAGAGAATATTAAAACCGATCTATTGAGCACATTAACATCATCCCTCAACCTCATGGATAAGAAATTGAAGGATAAAAACATTGAAGAAATATATTGTCATCGATGTAGGAAGAAATACAACTTGAGAAAATATCCTCTCAATATTACAATATTTCCAACATATCTACTTGTAAAATCTGTGACAAGAACCATAGTACCAAAAATTGTAAATATATTTTTGCTATCAAGACTACTATAAAAGAACCTAAGGTCGAAGAAGTAGAAGATTTTTATTTCATATCTCAAAGAAGGAATAGTCTATTTAATGGTCCACCCAATTGGTCAAACTCTAACTATTCCAACCAATAAAAACCTAATTATTGGTCAAATGCTCCAAATTGGTTGAACTAGAATCAATTCAATCAAGACTGGAACATGCTTCCTTGGGCACAATTCAACTCATACAAAAATTTACCTCCATGGATGTCAGACCAAAATTAGAATGCATCTAATTGGAATATGAGTGGCCAATACAATAAAACAAGACCTAGCTAGTGTCAAGGGCATCCCCAACAACAAAAAATTTAAAATCAATTTAGGAAGAAAGTACCTCAAAACCAGCCCTAAAACAAACTCCTTCCACCTTTGAATAATGTAAATAATCCTCCTAAGTAGCCACCTTTACCAGCTCAAGCTGTGCTTAACCCTAATAATAACAAAAACATTCAACAAGTCTATGAAACAAATGAGACATTTTGAATATCTATAAGTCCTTGCCAAAAAAATTAATTAATATCTAGAAAATATTGGACAATACTAGAGCTACTCTTACAAAAATTGAAGAACCCCCAAAAAAATTATCTAAAAAAGTAAACGAAGATGAAAAGCTTTAATAAGAGGTGGTAGTTTTACTAGAAAACATTCTAGCCAAACAAATTCAAAGGAAAGAAGTGGAGATACCATTTCCTAAAATACTGGCAATACCAAAGGAACCATCTAAACCATCTTTCAATTTTACTCAAGAGTTAGAAAATGTTACCATTAAAATTCTTTTATTATAAGCCATAAATTATAGTCCTATCTATTCTAAGTTAATTAAGAACATATGCACAAATTCTAGAAGGAAAAATAAAAATGAAACTCAAACCATTCAAGTCATTGGATAGTTGTCTGAGATAATAACTGAAGGTAGGTTATTACCAAAATATACTGATCCTAGAATACCTATCCTTATAGTTCACATTGGTAAAATAGCCTTGTACAATATTTTGGTCGATTTAGGAGCTGCTATTAATGTCATGACCAAGGAAACAACATAATCCTTAGGAGTACACAAATTACAACCAACTTCTATAGTACTCCAACTTGCAGATAAATCTACTGTTAGAAAAGAAGGAAAATTGGAGAATGTTATAGTTTTTGTAAGTTCATGGGAATACCCTATAGACTTTATAGTCTTAAAACCCAAGAAAAATTTAGAGCGACATCCCTTAATTTTAGGATATCCATGGCTTGCAATATCTGATGCCTACATTAGTTGTTGTTGGACTCTAGAGCATACTTTACAGTATCTTCCCTAAAGTATATAGGTTCTAAATATTTAGAATTCATTTAAATATAGTTACACCAACTTTACTATTTGAGAGGAACTCAGTTTTGTTGTGAGATCATATAGGGAATTGTTTAGAGTATTTCTAAACATAGTAGGAGCAAGTAAGATCCCCATAATAGTAGAGATTTCAAATTTATTGGAGTGCTATAAAAGCATTTGTAATTTCTTATTATTAAGAATATAATGAGCATATTTTCTCATTTTGATATCAGAGTAGCTTTTCTCAGATGGATGAAAACCTGTGGAGAGTGGTGTGAAGATATTTGAAGCACGCACTTTGTCAGAGAAACTCAAGTGCATAGCACCCAGTAGAGTTGCAAGGAAGATCTCGAGTAAATAATTAATATCTCATACATCCTGAGGTATTTAGTTATTAAATTTTTAGAGTTGTTATATAATTGTATAAATATGATTCAATCAAAATTTTAGGTGATTTGGAGCTAATTTTCTGATTTTATTAGCATTTTGAGTTTTTAAATAAAATGGTTGTATAAGGTGGAATATAGGGTATTTGCTTCTCAAATTTTTGGAGAAATATTATTTAGCTAAAATCATAATTCAGAAAAAATTTCAGGTCATTTGGATTTGTATTTATCAATTTGTGTGAATATTTATTTTTTCTTCAAAAATCCTAGATCCAGAATTGTGATAAAAAGGGAAAAAGTAAATGATCACATATTTTTCACCTTTGTGAATTTTATTCTAAAATTTAGAGGGTTTTTATATTATTATCTCAGGAATATATAGTTTAATTTTTAGAAATTTTTGAGCTGTATGGATGTATTTATGTGAAAAACATTGATGTTGTCTCAAAAACACTCTAATATCTAGAAAGGGCAAAAGTAAATTGATCATATATTTCTCATTTGTGTGAATTTGCTTCTAAAATTTAGTGGATTTTTAGATACATATATTAGAATTCTACAGGAAAAATTTTAGTTTGTTTCAATCAGTATTGGCCGATTTATGATAAATTTGGTGCTTGATACTTTGGTAAATAAAAAGAAGCATGTATTTTTGTAATTAGAGGTTAATTCTGAGAGATTGACTTAATAGGTTGAGTCAATTGAGTAAAAGAAGATTTGTTTTTGTTCTTTATTGCAAAAAAATTGTATTAGAATCTATATACATTATTCCAAAGTTTTATTTATTAGCATCAATGGCTGCCAATAACAATCTTCCCATTCCTGAATTTAATGGGTTAGATTATGAGTATTGGTCCATCAAGATGAGGACCTTACTCATAGGCAAGGGGTTATAGGATATTATATAAGAAGGCTATAATTAACCTATATATTGGACCACCTTGAGTGCATCTAATAGAACCAATAAAAATTATGCCCAAAAGAAAAACTCATTTGCTCTCTACCATCTCCAAGCGACTTTGGATAAAAGCATCTTTCCAAGGATTTCTTCTTGTTCAACAACCCTAGAAGCATAGAAATCCTTGAGAGATTTCTATAAATGGAGAAATAAAGTGAAGCAAGTGAGGCTTCAAACCTTGAAGAGAGGTTTTGAGAATCTCAAAATGCATTATGATGAAAGAGTGGAAGATTATTGTGTGAGAGTGAAAGCCATTGTAAACAAAATGCAAACCCTTGGAGAAGACATCAAAACTAAAGTAGTGGTGAAGAAAGTGTTGATAAAACTTCTTCATAAATGGAACCATATTGGTCTAATTATTGAAGAGTCTAAAGATTTATATACTCTAAATTTTGATGCTCTAATTGGTTCTTAGATGTCTCATGAAGAAAGATTATAGGGTGCTACATCTACAAGCTATGGAGGTGATGAGAAAGCATTTTCATCCAAAGAATGTGATAATGCACAAGGAAGAGGACAAGAACAATGACAATAAATATGCCAATGGAGAGGCAAAGGAATAGGATGAGGTAGATCAAGAGGTGGAAATCAAGGAGGAGGATGTGACAAATAAAAGAAATCTTGTTACAATTGTGGCAAGGTTGGTCACTTTGCTAGAGATTGTTGGCCCAAGACTTCTCAATATGGGAGAGGTCAATATGGAAACTATGTAAAAGAGGAAGGAGCTTCTTCAAATCTGTTCCTCACCTATGGAAAATAAAATCAAAATATTAATGGAACTTGGATTTTGGATACTGGTTGTTCCAATCACATGAGTGTTAAAGAGGATCTCTTTGCTACAATGGATTCCTCCTACAAATAAAATATCAAATTGGAATATGACAAGGTACTACAAGTTGAAGGTATTGGAGCCATGTAGGTTCTAATAAAAGAAGGCACCAAGAAGGTAAATGACATCTATTACACCCCAAAAATCCAACATAATTTGCTTAATGTTGGACAAATGATGGATAAGAACTATAGGCTTGTTTTTGATGAAGTAAAATGTGTTATTTTTGATAAAAGTAATTGTAATAGAGTTATTACACAAGCACCTATGACAAAAAATAGATTATTTCATCTTAAGTTTGGGGAACAAGGAGGTGCTCAACTTTCTAGTGTAGCTATTTCTAATCCAAGTGTGCTTTGGCACTTGAGATTTGGTCATCTTAATTTTGCAAGCTTGAATTTGTTTACTTCTCAATATATGGTAAGTGGACTTCCAAGAGTTGAAGAACACAAGGATGTGTGTGAAGGATGTGCTTTGGGAAAGCACTCAAGATCAAATTTTCCAAAGGGATAAGCATGGAGAGAAAGCCATCCACTACAATTGGTGCATTCGGACATTTGTGGCCCAATGCAAACCAAAAGAATTGGTAACAACTCTTACTTTCTCACTTTCATTGATTATTTCTCTAGGATGTGTTGGATTTATTTTTTGAAAACTAAAGATGAAGCTTTTGATTGTTTCATAGATTTCAAAAATAATGTAGAGAATAAAAGTGATTTTGTTGTAGAAATACTCAGGAATGATAGAGGAGGAGAGTATTATTCAAATGCATTTCTAAAATATTGTAAATATTATGGAATAAAAAGGTAATTCACAACTGCCTACACCCCACAAAAAAATGGTGTGGTTGAAAGAAAGAACCACACTATAGTATAAATGGCTAGATCAATGTTGTAAACTAAGCATCTAACATGTATTGGGTTGATGTTGTTAGAAATAGTGTTTGCATTTTGAATAGGAGTCCTACTTCTAGTTTATATGGGATTACTCCTTATGAAGTATGGTATGGAAAAAAGCCAAATGTAAAACACTTTAAGGTTTTTGGTTGTCTTGCATATGCCCACATTCCTGATGAGCAAAGAAAGAAACTTGACCCCAAAAGTCAAGCATGTATTTTTGTTGGATATTGTGAGTCTTCCAAAGCATATAGGCTATGCAATCCCAAAACACATAAAATTTTACTCTCTAGGGATGTAATTTTTGATGAAGGGGAAGAATGGGGTCATCAAAAACTTTTTTTTAATGATGGATCTCATGATGCAAGTTCCTCTCGAGTGTAGCAAGTGCAGACCAAAAATAGCAAAGGAAGTCCTCCAAGCCCAATTATGAGTACTACTTCAAGTATACCAGATGCTACTCCAAGTACTTCTCCACAAATATCAGTAATTTCTTCACCAATGGATATTTATTCTCCATCAAGAGGTAAAATTACACTTCAGCACCATACATCTTTTCAAATGTTGGATAACAATTTCCAGAAAAGATACACTAGAAGTCAAGATAGTGAAATGAATGTAGTTTTAAAAAGTCTTGAAAATTTGCATATGTATGGTGATGATGACTCCCAAGATCCTAAGGGAGATGTTTTAAATTATGCTTTAATGACTAGTGTAGAGATAGAGCCATCTAGTTATGAAAAAACATATATTCATGATGTATTGCAACAAGACATGAAAGAGGAAATGACCTCTATAAAAAGGAATGATACTGGGGAGCTAGTGGAGCTTCCTGAGGGAAATAATTGTGTTGGATGCAAATGGGTCTACAAGACCAAATCTAATGCTGATGGAAGCATTTAAAGATACAAGGCAAGACTTGTAGCAAAAGGGTTCACTCAAAAGTATGGGATTGACTATAAGGAGACCTTTGCTCCTATTTCTAGACAGGAGACAATCAAATCAGTACTTTCTTTTGTTGTCCACAAAGGGTGGAAAATTTAGCACATGGATGTCAAGAGTGCCTTTCTCAATGGGTACTTGAATGAAGATGTTTTTGTGCAACAACCTCAAGGATTTGAATAACAAGGTAAGGAGCACCTTGTCTAAAAACTAAAGAAATCATTGTATGGCCTCAAGCAAGCACCAAGAGCATGGTACTCATGCATTTATGGCTACTTTCAAAGGTATGGATTCACTAGGATCAAAAGTGAACCTACCCTCTACTACATGAAACAAGGTAAAGACATTCTCATCTTAGGCTTATATGTGGATGATATAATATTCATGGGTAGTAGTGCTAAGATGAATGAGGAGTTCAAACACTCCATGATGAAAGAATTTGAAGTGAAAGATCTAGGTTTAATGCATTACTTCCTAGGCATGGAGTTAAATCAAATATATAAAGGGATCTTCATATGTCAACACAAATATGCTCAAGATATGATCAAGAAATTTTCTATGGAGAAATGCAAGCCTGTTGCAACTCCAACGGGTCATGGGATCCAATTGAGAAAATATTGTGGAGCACCAAAAGTTGACATGACCACTTACAGGAGCATGGTTGGGAGTCTAATGTTCCTCACCAACACAAGGTCGAATATTTAGTATGTTGTTTCTCTTGTTTCAAGGTATATGGCTGATCCATCTGAACTTCATTTTCAAGCAACTAAGAGAATTTTGAGATATGTAAAGGGTACATTGGATTTTGGGATCCATTACCACAAATGTAATTCTGTAAAATTAGTTGGATTTAGTAATAGTGGTTTGTGCAACAATATAGATGATAGAAAATCTACTTTAGGGATTTTTTTTAGTATTTGATCAGGACTAATTACTTGAAGTTCCAAAAAGCAAATTTTTGTAGCATTATCATATACTGAAATTGAGTACATAGCCATCACAAATGCTAGTACCCAAGCTTTATGGTTGAGAAAATTTCTTGAAGAAATCAGAGAGAAACAAAGTGGTCCTACAAGATTGTATTGTGACAATATGAGTGCCATCCAATTGGCACATAATCCTATCCACCATAGCAGGTCAAAGCACTTTGATATGAAGTATCACTTCATTCAAGACATGGTGGAGAAACAGGTGGTTGAGTTACGACATTGCAGCACTTTGGACAACATAGCGGACATCTTCACCAAAGGAGTTGCAAAAGCTCAGTATATAAAGCTGAGAGATTGTCTAGTGAGTCCTCTCAACTTTAAGGGGAATAATGTTGGACTCTAGAGCATACTTTAGAGTATATTCCCTAAAGTATATAGGTTCTAAATATTTAGAATTAATTTAAATATAGTTGCACCAATTTTACTATTTGAGAGGAAATAAGTTTTATTGTGAGATCATATAGGAAATTGTTTAGAGTGTTTCTAAACATAGTAGGAGCAAGTAAGATCTCCATAATAGTAGATATTTCAAAATTATTGGAGTTCTATAAAAATCATTGTAAGTTCTTATGATTATGAATCTAATGAGCATATTTTCTCAGTTGTAGATTCAGAAACATGACTGTTTCCAATGGTAAGAACACTAAAGATCTTAGTCTATTTCTTGAATCAAAGTTAGATAGAGATTTTCCAAAACAACTATGGTATGATTCCCCTCATTATTTGGATGATATCCAAACCTTATCGATCAATATTCTAAGTGAAAACCTACAATAAGAATTTGAGGGACCCTTATAATTGTTACTAGGAGATCAATAGGAGGATCAAGGTCATGATAATAGTTGTTTATCTGAACCTACTATGTTCATTAATGAGGCTAGAACAAGTAAAAATCATTAGTTGATACCATATGACTATCATCTAAATGCACTTAAACCTAAAATAATGGGAATAGATACGAATACAAAAAATTGCAAACAGATAGATATTACACTGGAAAGAACTTTGAACATTAGTATTGAGCTTATGAGCATACAAGAATCACAACTGATTGATGTGCTTAAAAAGCATCAATTTGTATTTGCATGTAACTATGAGGACATGAAAGGAATACACCCAAATATTTGTACCCATTGTATATTTATTCAATAAGGTTACTACCCAGTAAGACAACCACAAAGAAGATTGAATCCAGCTATGAAATATGTAGTTCAAGAAAAAATCATTAAACTCTTGAACGTAGGATTTATATATCTGATTTCTGACAGTCAATGGGTATCACCATTAGTAATAGTCCCTAAAAATAATGGTAAATGGAGGATTTGTGTGGATTATAGGGAACTAAATAAAGTGACAAAGGACTATTTCCATTTATCATTCATTGATCAAGTTCTTGATACCTTGGCTGGGAAGAAATATTTTTGTTTTTTGGATGGCTTTAGTGGGTATAATCAAGTTTCTATAGTTGAAGAAGATCAAGAAAAGACAAATTTCACATGTCTTGTAGGAACCTATGCTTATAAAGTCTTACATTTTGGACTATGCAATGCACCAACCATTTTTCAAAGGGTTGTCTTAGCCTTTTTTTTAATTTTATTAATGAATGTGTA
Source organism: Wollemia nobilis (assembly GCA_028583015.1). NCBI lineage: Eukaryota > Viridiplantae > Streptophyta > Pinopsida > Araucariales > Araucariaceae > Wollemia > Wollemia nobilis. The sequence goes on from JAQPPZ010016791.1 coordinate 635,123, forward strand.
GAAGTCTATATGGATGACTTCACAGTCTATGGTAACACCTTTGAAGAAACTTTATCAAGCTTACAAAAGGTTTTGATTAGATGCCAAGAATAAAACCTCTCTCTAAGTCATGAAAATTTTTTCATGATGATGAAAGGAGGCATTATTTTAGGACATTACATATCAGAGGAAGGTGTTAAAGTAGATCCTACAAAAATTCAAGTTATCCAATCCCTCCAACCTATGAAAACACAAATAGAGGTAAGAATTTTCTTAGGACATGCAATATAATACCATAGATACACTAAATATTTTAGTAAAAATATTGCTCCTACACTTAAGATCCTAACCAAAGAAAGTGAATTTATTTGGATCAAATCATGTCAGGAAGCCTTTAAAATTATAAATAATAAATTGATTATTGCTCCAATCCTGAGGGGACCAAATTGGAAATTACCCTTCTATATACATTGTGATGCTTCAGGATATGCAATAGGGGCAGTGTTGTAATAGATAGAAAAAAAAAACCTTATGCTATCTATTATGTAAGTAAAAATTTACATGGAGTTGAATTGAATTACATAGTTACTGAAAAAGAGTTCTTATCTGTAGTCCATGCTATTAATAAATTCAAACATTACATAATAGGGTATGAATTATTTGTTTACACTGATCACTCTACCATAACATAATGAAAAAATCCACAATAGGAGGTAGAGTGGTTAGATGGCTTCTATTATTACAAGAATTTAATGTCATAATTATAGACAAAGTAGGCAATAATAATGTTATTGCAGATTATTTATCCCATATACAAATATTTGATGATGACGAGTTAATTCCTAATAAATTTTTGGATGAACATTTGTTGGCTCTCTCTATGTTCACTCCTTGGTACGCTGATATTGTAAATTACTTAGTAATGAGAAATATGCCTCAAAATTTCACACCTTGTGAGTGAATAAAGTTAGTACATCAAAGTACCCCTTACATGTGGATTAATGGGATTTTATTCAAGTCCTATCCAAACCATGTAGTTAGGAGATGTGTGTAGAAAGACAATGTGTATGATATCATTAGAGCAACACATGAAGAACCTTCTGGAGGTCATTATGTAGCCCAAATAATGGTTAGTAAAATACTCCAAACTAGATACTTTTGTCCTACTATAAATAAGGATGTTCATCAATTTGTTGATAGATGCGATGCATGCCAAAGGGTTAGTAAACCAACCCCAATAATGGAGATGTGCTTGGTACTCAAAATTATGTTTGAACCATTTGAGAAGTGGGAAATTAATTTTATTGGACCAATAGATCCTCCAAGTGAAAATAATAAACATATACTTGTGTGCATAGATTATGTTACAAAATGGGTGGAGTTAGAAGCTTTGCCATGAGCACCAGCTGAACCCATTGCTGATTTTTTCTATTCACACATTATGTTGTGTTTTGGAGCACCTAGAGAACTAGTTTCAGATCAAAGAACTCAATTTCTCTCTAAATTAATAGAGCATTTCACCACAATATATCAAATAAAACATAGAAAAATTTGACCATATCATCCTAAAGCTAATGGACAAGTGGAAGTAACCAATAGAGAGCTTCAAAAGATAATAACCAAAATTATGGCCACTAGTAAAGTAGATTAGGTAGAAATATTAAAAGAAGTTGTATGGGCTTATAACCTAGAATACTACCACTGGTTTAATACGTTATGAGATGGTTTATGGTAAACAAGCCATCATGTCCATTGAGTTCGAAATTGAGACTCTTTGCACAATAATACAATTTGATATGAACTTAGATCAAGCACAAAGAACTAGGTTGAAGAAATTAAATATTCTTGATGAAATAAGAATTGAGTACATAGAACTGAATTAATACAACAAAGAAAGAAATGGCACGATAAACACATTATACCTAGAATATTTCAACTAGGATATTGGGGTTTGTTATTTGACTTCCTCTACCAATATTTTCAAGGGAAGCTAAGGACAAGATGGCTTGGTCCTTATGAAATTGAAGAGATATTTGAAAATTGTAAAGAAAAACTCAAGCCTATTGATGACTCAACCAGAAAATTGATAGTTAATGGACATAGGCTTAACTTATATAAAATTCCACTTTCTAAAGAAGATTTTATACACCATCTTAAGCAATGAACTGATTTGCAGTATATATCTAAAATATAAATCACTACTATTAAATAAACACTTATTTTTAACAAACAACAAATACACTATCTATTAAATAAGTTGTTTTATATAAAAATATATATATAATATATACATATGCATATACATAAAAAAAAAGATTATGCTTCTTTTATTCCATAATGGAGTTCCAATATTTGCAATACTCTCATATTATTCTTCATAAATTTTTAGTCTCAATATTATTTCCAAAAGATCCGAAAAGGACACTTATTTTATTTGTAACAACTTGAGAACTTGTAGGAAAATTACTGCCACATCTTGCATAACACTTTGTTTGCTAAAACAAAATCTAGGTGTTTTCAATTTCTCAGCCACCACTAGTGTTTTGAGAAAATCTCCATTGAAAATCAAACAATATTTGGGTGTTATAAGTTGCTCCTAGTCAATCAATTTTCCTCTTGGACTACACACATTATAACAAATAAAAATATTGTGAAGTTTGGAATAATAACTCATGAGTTGCTATTGACATAAAGTGAACGGTTTCTCCTGCTTATCCAATTATGCGCATAGTCTAGAAAGCTAACGAATTGGCAAAATAAGAAGCTCCCCATTCATATTTTAAAAAAAAATCCCTTTCTCTCTCCTTAAATGAGCAAGTATCCAAAAAAAAATTATCTTCTTGCTCCCCTTTAAAATGAGCATGAATCCCAAAAAGTAATAAAAATCCCTTGCTCTCTCTCAAAATGAGCAAGTATCCCAAATAAAATTTACTAAATGAAGGGAGAAGAGCTTGAAACCCTAGAATTCTCAGTATTTTAAAAACCATGGGGTGATCCTCATTGCAGCAATCGATTGAATGAAACCCACCTGGCAATAAGGTGTCCTTATGCAGTAGCGCTAAGTTTGGACAAGACCTATGGATGCTCATAGATAAGCTAACTTGTTGGCATAAGTGACTATTGATTTACTCAATCCTTACTCATGATGAGGAATGAACATTCACTGCACACATAGTTGGTCTTAGAGGCTTGAAAATATTAGGATAACCTTAGCATCATATCGATTTGTGATATAAATAGATGAATTTGTTTAAAGTTGCTAGGATGTTTGAGTGTTTGTGAAATAACTCTAGAATATCATAAGCAACAAAAATTCATGAGAAATTTTCTTATATAGGTACTATAGTTCACCCCATCCTATAAATATGTGGTTTGTATTTCCCAAGAACCTTAATATTTACTTATAGGGATGTTGGCATTTTTGCCACATTGTTTTTGTTGTTACTAATCATGCAAGAGAATGCACAAATTGTAGAGATACTCACTCCTCTATTTGTCCCTCCAAGCACTTTGAAAGGGAAAATACAAAAATCTCTACAAGTTTTGTGTTAAATCAAAGTAAGTGTAAGATGTTACGATATCGCGACATGCGATATCACGACCTGTTGCAGTTTCATGGCGTTCGATGAAGAAAATAGCTAAGTATAGAAAATGTTGTGATATCGCGACATGTCGCATTTTCGTGACCTGTCACATTTTCACGGCTAAAAGTAGCCAAAGGAAGCAAGGGAGTAAAACTATCATGATATCATGACATGTTGGATTTTTGCGCTAGGAGCAACAAAAGGAAGCAGTAACGACAAAGTTGTCGCGATATCGCAACATGTCACATTTTCGTGACTTGTAGTGGCAACTAAGAAAGGTGAAGGGAAAACGTCATGATATCGCAACATACAGCAGCAAAGAGGAGTGACATGTCACATTTTCATGGAAGGGCTGAAGATAAACACAAGGCAGAAGAAAGATGTCATGATATCGCGATATTTTTGGAAACGAAGCCAAGCAAGAGAAACTTGTCGTGATATCGTGACAGGAAGCGGCAACGAAGGAAAAGACAAAAAATTGTCATGATTTCACATGTCAGGGTGGAAGGGCAAAGCACAGAGAAAAGTCATGATTTCGTGACATGTCATGTTTTTGTGAGGAAAAAGTGTGGAAGCAGCCAGATAGTACGGAATGTCGTGATATCGCGACATGTCGCATTTTCGCGACCTGTCACATTTTCATGGTGAAAAAGTGATAAATACAGTGCCAAGTACAAAATGTTGTGATTTCATGACATGTCCCATTTTCACCACTTGCAGGAAGATGAAATCCAATGAAGAGGAGGATGTCATGATTTTGCAACATGTCACGTTTTCACGACTGGTGGCAAGAAGAGAAAGTAGTAAGGTAAAAGTGTCACGATTTTGTGACATGTCACATTTTCGTGACCTGTCACATTTTCGTGATAGAAGCAACAACAAAGGCTCGATTAGGTTCTATCGGCATTTTCCTTCAAAATTGCATAGGAGAACATGAGGAGCAGATAAGGATCAAACGAAGTAATATTTTAAAATCTCTCCAACTGATTTTGAGATCGTGGTCAAAGAGGCTCCAAGATTAAATGTTGTTGTTTACCTATGTGCGCAAGACGAAAGAACATGAGGCTATTTTCGATGCCACAAAAATTAAAGATGCCTTTAGTATTAAAAGATTTTGTTCGTGATCTCCTAACAACTTCAAGCATGCTCTGAGAACAACCATTTAATGAAGAAATATGGTCCCTTGTTTCTGTTTGATTTTTAGTTTTGATCCATAAAAATAGGGAATCTAATTTCTCCGAGGCAGATTAAGGGGGATTATTTCTCCTTTCAAGTGCATATTTTGTGGATCACCTCTTCAAAATTTGTTTTATGTTTTAAATGTTGTGATGCGAAAGGAAGAGGAAAGACCTCTATAAATACCAATGTAAAATCTCAAGCAAAAAGAGGACCTTCTTGCAAAAATTGAAGCAGAAATCCTAAGTGCATTTTGCTCTATTCTTAGTGTCTTTTGAGTTGGTGATCCAAACTGTTATTCATGTGATGCTTTCTGTGATTCACTTCTGTTTAGTCCAGTTTTAAAATATGAGTTGAATTCTTCTGTTCTAAATTTGGCTATGTTTTCATTTGAACATTTGAAGTATAATTGGAGGCAAATTCATGGTCAATGTTTGATCCAATTTTTGTATATGCATTCTAAGAATCAGTTGCTGCTTATCTTTAGGACCTAGTTGAGGTTATTTGCTATCTGAGGTTATTCTCCCTATCAACTGCTGACTTCGGAAATATTTCCATATCTTTTTGTTATTTCCCTTTCTTTCTACATTTTCCATTTCTTTCCCACACCCTTATCTTCAAACAAGTTTAGATTAGTTTGGGAGCCAACCCTCTCTGGAGATTGGCCCGGGAGACTTCTCTTTCTCTTGGCCTTTCAATGTTGGCCGATTCTAGGGTGCACAAGTGATGAAATATTGTACTTAGGTATATTTGTGACCAAAAATTTTTGGCACGCCCGGTGGGACTCACAAGTCCCATATTTTGACACCCGGAGGAATCAAGATTTTGATGAACTATCTTGACCTCAAAGTGGAGATTGTAAGTTCATCTGGTGACTCTGTTGAGTTGAAGATCCAAATTTCTTGATCGTAGCTGCCTTTTAAAGTTGAAAGAAGACACCCCGGAGGAATCAAGGTTTGGTGAGTAGCCTTGACCTCACAAGCGGAGAAAAGAATGTTCACCTGGCAACTCGACTTAGTGGCGATAACCGTGATCTCTGCAGACCGTTGCTATAATGGCAAGTGTAAGCTATCCTAGCTAGAATGATCATGGCCCTTTGAATATTCAAAGTTACCATGAAATTCCCAAAAGTGCCTTGAAGACATTGACAAAATACAATGGCACTAAGGGAATGGCCCTAGAGCATATTGAAGATGTTTCCACTTTGTCAATCCTCCATGACATAATCCATGAAGATGTCATGATCAGACTTCTGGTTCTGTCTTTGGAAGGAAGGGCGTTGCAATGGTATAGACTGCTCGGGCGTAAAAGCATCTGCTCATGGGATGACTTAGCGAGAGCACTAATCAGAACATTTAATGGCTCTCAGGATCCCTTTTAGCTTTTAATGTACATCACAAAAACACCTCTGGAGAGTATCATAGACTTCAATGTCTGATTCTGCAAAAGTTGGAAGAAAATTCTAGAGAATATCCAACCGACACCTACCCAAGCCCACCTCTTCTATGTTTATGCTTTCCACCTGAACATAAGCCTCCTCTTGCTGCAATCAAGTGAATGAAGGTTCCCTCAAATATTTGAGGAAGCAGTGCGAGCGGAATAGCTTTTGCTCCTATCAAGAAAGTGGCAGTAGGGAGAAATCTCATCACCTTATCTGGTAGTCACCGCTACTGTCTACCCTACATAGTATTTGTTGCAAGTGTGAAAAGGGTTAGGTCTAAGTGGCTCAGAAATATCCTGATTTCTGGCCTAAGTATGAACACATCATGTATTTGTCGGCAAGGGTGTTTGTCGGCATGATTTTTTTATTTTTTATTTTTTTCTCTCTGTCATTTTATCTCCTTATCCCTCCATCCCTATTCCCTCGCATCCCTTTCCTCCCTATTTTTCCTCCTAGATTCCTTTATCCCTTATCTCTCCTTCTTCCTCGCTCCACGTCCCTCCTATCCTCTCTTTCCCTTATCTCCACACTACCTCCCTTCCTCCTTGTCCTCTAACCTCCTTCCACCTTCCACTATATAAATAATTGTAAGTTGTTTTTCGAAATGTTCTGCATGCGTAATAAGAATGAGTTATTATTCTCATTTGGTATCAGAGCACAAGGTGAATCCAGATTTGATTTAACAATCATCTGGATATCAAGGTGAGCCTTGGATGTGTGCATAGGCGGTGCCATTCACAGTGTTTTGGAATTCATGCACGATAGAAAAAGGAAAAAGGTGGTGTGCGTTCAGAAAAAGCGGTGGTCTGAAGAGAAGAGGCCCGATCCGTGGCAAAGAACGTAAGCTAAAAAAAGTGACGTTGCATTTGGTGAAACGGAGTTAACGCTATCGAGGAAAGCTTGAAGGCTGTTGTTTGCAGTGAAGAGGCATAGTCTTTCATTGGAGAAAGCATCAAATGGTAAAATAGACACCGTGTTAAAAGAAAAGAAGACGACGTATTAAATTCAAACTGTGTATACTGCAAATTGATGACCATGCTTGGTAAATAGTGATTGGAGACTCAAACGATGTAAGGATCGCATATGCATATTCGCAGCAGTGGTGAAGGAGGAAAATTTGTTGTTAGAATGTTTGGCATCAAATCCTGCGTGTCGATCCTATTTTTTAGAGTGTTTGGAGCCGTTGTTGAAACGTCGTGCCTGTGTGGAGAGAAAGCAGGTTATACGGAGATATTTGTAGGTTTTACGTCACAAGTCGCTGTCAAAAGCCACCTATGGGAGAAAGCCCACGATGCACTACTGTGCATTGTAATCTACGCCATCGGACTGCTGAGCGTGGAGGATGATTAGTTACGTAATTCATGGTGCAAAGACTGCGAGGACGAGATTGTGATGAGCGTGGAGATTAAGAGCGCAGAAGAACCTTCACGAAGGAGATTAAGTGGAGTACAATACCATTTGTGCAGAAGGCAAAGGTCAATCGGTGTGCAGATAGAACGGAGGAGAGAAGACGTCAGATGACATCCACGTGACATATGGAGAAGCTTAAGAAAAGGTAAAAACAAATATTTTTTTTTACCTTAATTACTGCATGTAATCGCTACGATTGCAGTCTGTAGCAGAAGGAGACGTCGGCTGCGATTGCAATTTGATATAAAAATTACTGGTGCTGAAAGAGGATGTAAGGGAATAGCCCTCAATTGGAGGCGGATCATCGGATGAGTCGTTGGACCTATGGTGTTTTATGGTGAAAGACAGTGAGCTCACTGGCCTTCGTTGAAGGCACATTTGTCACTGTGTGACAACAGTGTGCAAGGGCGACGAGTGCGTAAGGGCAACGCGTTTGTCTCTTGTGATTGGAGATTATTAAAAAAATTAAATCTTCGTATATTCTTGCTGTAAGAAGGAGTTGCATTTTGGTATCGTAGAACACAAAGTGACGCGGAATTAAGGTGGACGTTCTGCGAAGAGACCAAAACGATAGAAAAAAAAGTCTGTTCTAATTTCGTGATTGCACTGGGCGTAATTGATGCTGAGACGTGCTGTGTGGAGTTTCACAAACCATTGTGCACCAGTCAGGAAGCTGTGTTTTGTGAGAGCACCGAAACCTGAGAAGAGGCTAGCTGTCTAGAAAAGAAGGTAAAGCCACCGGTGTGAGTGAGAGGAGAGTGAAGACGTTGTGTTGTTGCTAACTGACAGAAGGGGATCAGTGACAATTGTTGTTCTCATTTTGTGTTATCTATTCTGATGTTATAAATTTCTATGTGAAGAGTTTATTTTTTATTTTTCAATGTTTTGAAGATCTTGCACATAGAAGAGTAGACTGGTGAGGCTGATTTCATAAAGCAACCAAAAGTCTAAAAAAAAAAAGGACAAAAAGGCTGCGTAGATTCAGGAAATCAGTGGTTGAAAATTTGGTGGAAACTTGAGGTCTAATTGCTGGTGGCGTTGAGAATACCCGTAGTAGCTCGACGTGGAAGTAGAAGTGACAGTGGGAGAATTGCAGTCAGAGACTTGGTAAAGCCCATCTCAAATATTGAGATCAATCAACACAAGGTGGAGTTGAGTGTTGAATATGCTGACAGCCTAGCAGAGTTGTTAGACCTATGTAGAAGAAAAACTACGCACCAGTAGAGGTTGTGAAATCTTGAAAAAGACCCCTCCGCATCCTGGAAGATGTGGAGTGTTGTTGTTGTAGGGTGATTAAAGACTGTGGAGCACCTGCAATGTACGAATCTGATGTGGAGGCCAGCCAAGAAGTAATTGTTTGCAAAGGTTTGTTGTTGTGTTTCTGTCCAATAGCATGTTGTGGGAGGACGTCAATACTGAAGACGCTGTTGCCAACCGAATGCTGCCTATTACTGAGTTTTTGTTCAGCTTAAACCCTACCTGGAAGTGCAGACTGACCGTCGTCTTTGTGTCATTATTGGTTCATGAAGTGCAGACCTGTGTAACTTATAGCCTTTATCTTGTGTTAAAGCAAATATGGCAACCATGTATGAAGATTTGGTTGTGCCTAAATTCGATGGAGATGATTATGCTTATTGGAGCATAAGGATGAAAACTTTATTGATGGCCAAAGACCTTTGGAGCATTGTAGAAGAAGGATATGAAGAATCTTCAAATTGGAGCAGCCTTCAGGAAAATGAAAGAAGAGAGAAGAAAGAGCAGCAATACCAAAATTGCTTAGCCCTTATGGATTTGAGGAGAGGAATGGAAAAGAGTGTTTTTCCTCTCATAGCCAATTGTAGATCAGCTACAATGGCATGGCAAGTGTTGCAAGATACATATGGGTTTGATGAGAACACCCATAAAATCATGTGTGACAATCAAGAAGATTGTTTAAGCAAGGAGGAGCCTTGCTTTCTTGAAGAATTTTCTGAATTAGATCCTTTTGCAGGAGCTTTTGAAGACGCATGTGAAGACATGTCTTATGAAGAAGGCATGCATGATGAATTCTTCCTTATGGAGGAAGATGATGGAGAACTTATTGAAAATAAAAGAAGAGGTGTGTATTCCTCAAGAGGAAGAGGAGGAAGACGAGGATTTGCAGCTGATAGAAGGAAAAGTAATGAAGAATCTCTTCATGGAGAAGAGGATGAGAAAGAACCTAGTTCCCTAGAAGATCCTTTTGGAGAGTCTTATGAAGACTCATCTGAAGATTGTTTTGAGCAAACATGGAAGAATCTCACTGATGAAGACGTTACTTGTGAAGGCATGGAAACTTGTAAGTATCAATTCTCTGTTTTAGAAAGAGAATATGATGAAAATTGTCAATTCTTTCCTTTAGAGGGAGAATATGATGATGAAAAGCAAAATTGTATTGATGGAATAGAGAATGAATGTCTCATTGAAGAGACAATTGTTGAAAGATCATTCTATGGGAATGATGTTTATTGTAAAGACCACTCTAAAGTGGATGATGGCTTGCTTGAAGAATCACTCCAAGAAGAAGGAAGAGAAACACTCACATTGAAGTGTTCCTTGCTTGAAGATCACCTAGATGAGGTGGTGGAAGATGAAGAATGTCTCATGAAGGAGACAAATGGAGAGTGTATTTTGGAGAATACACCTAAAATTCTCATGGAGGAGAGTGATGAAAATCTAACCGCAAATTGTTGGCATAATGATGGAAAAGCAATGTTCATGACAAACCATTGGCTTGAAGACCATTCACTTGGAATGGATGTATGCTCTCTTGATAGAGCAACTCAAGATATCCTTGAAGGAGACGATAAAATTGTTCCTCTACAGGGGGAGGAAAATATTAAAGATGAAGAGGAGCTTGATTCACAAATTGTATGGGATGTTGATTCCCATGACATTGTTGATTGTAAGGCTCAAGTTATGTGGGATTTTGATCCACAAGAATTTGAAATTGAAGAGGAGATGAAAGTCATAAGCTTCATGCTCAATGGAGGATATCACTCATTAGGGGTGACAAATAGAGATGCTTCTTGTTCATCCACCCAAGAAGTAAAACATGAAAAAGGAGAGATTGATAGTTTTCATGTTGTGATGACTATGAGAACATCAATGCTTGAACCTAGGAATTATCTTGTACAGGCAATTACAAATCAAGAGGAAGATTACTCATTTGGTGTAATAGAAAAAGAGATTGATGGGTTCCATGTTATGGAAACATCAATGAAAGAAGAAATGAAGGGCATAAGTTTCATGCTCCATAAAGCAGATTATCTCAAGGCTGAGATAATAAAAGGAAAAGAACATTATGAGAAACACTATCTCAAGGAGGAGATAGAACATAGTGAGATAGTCACTAATGGACTTCATGATGCAATGGAGGCATCATCAAAGGAGATTGAAAATTGTCTTGAAGAGGCAATTATGGCTGAAGATCACTCACTTGGAGTGGCTACATTACAGAAAAGAAGTTGTCTTGAAAAGGCGACAATGTATGATTGCTTTAATGAATGGTGTTTCAACACACGACCATGGATTGATCAAAGGAGAAGAGCTCTTAGTGAAGAGTTGATGGTTGATATTGAAGCACCATACCCCAAAGGAGAACTGCTACAAAATAGCTTTATGGGAAGCACCAAATCTACTCATACTAAAGGTAATGTTTTTATGATTAATGATTTGTTTTTTGTGAGTAGGAATGAAAAGAAAGGAGAATGTCTTCCAAAGGCATTATTGAGAGGAGATTGTCTCATAGAGACAACTTTGATGAAGAGTCTTCTTGGAGAGAAGACAATGATGGAGAGCTTGGGTCACATGGATCCAACTGATGTGTTAACAATTCCTTGGAAGAAGGAATCTTGTAAAATCATTATGTTGAGTGAAAATTTGTGTGAGGAGCAACATTTTGTTGCATATGTAATTAGCTATTGCATAGCTATATTTTGTTTGAAGATCTGTGTAGAGGTATGTGAAATTGTAATATGGCAAAACCATCTACATAAGATGATGCATTGCACATACTCAGGAGGAGTATTAGGAGCTGAAATATGGTTTGAAGACCATAGAATGAATAATAAAAGAAGTATGCTGGATTGGTTAATGAGAACCAATACTTATGGCATTCTGGGAATGCCATCATTTGAAGGAGCTTTTGATGAAGGGGGAGTAGCTCATCAAAAGGAGGCACTCTATTACTTGCATGAAGGAGCAATAACAAAGATGGAGGAGATCACACACAAACAATGGAAGGAGTGCCCAAGACAAAACTTTACAATTTTTGATTTCTTGTTACAAAACTGGAGGAGACGAAAAAGATTGAGTTTCTTCCAATGTTGTGATGCTGATGAAACTTTTTGCAAAAAGTCACATCAACATCAAGGGGGAGAATGTTGGAATTACCCCTAATTCCTAAGTATCTAGGTTAAGATTTGTTAAGGGGGAGAATGTTGCAAGTGTGAAAAGGGTTAGGTCTAAGTGGCTCAGAAATATCCTGATTTCTGGCCTAAGTATGAACACATCATGTATTTGTCGGCAAGGGTGTTTGTCGGCATGATTTTTTTTATTTTTTTTATTTTTTCTCTCTGTCATTCTATCTCCTTATCCCTCCATCCCTATTCCCTCACATCCCTTTCCTCCCTATTTTTCCTCCTAGATTCCTTTATCCCTTATCTCTCCTTCTTCCTCGCTCCACGTCCCTCCTATCCTCTCTTTCCCTTATCTCCACACTACCTCCCTTCCTCCTTGTCCTCTAACCTCCTTCCACCTTCCACTATATAAATAATTGTAAGTTGTTTTTCGAAATGTTCTGCATGCGTAATAAGAATGAGTTATTATTATCAGTATTCACCATGGAAGATTCCTCATACTGAGTAGAGACCTGAGATGCAGCCGTGTGGAGCTCAAGAGGCAGATTTCATCCAAGTCCAACGATGGGAATATGCAAGCTTTGTCCCAACAATGGATAATATGGTTGCTTGCAATCTCCATCAGGAGATGGGCCAAGAAGGGGAACAGGATCAAGTGGTAAAACCTAAGAATGAAGAGGGCACATTTTTGCACCCTTTTTGTATCCCAGGGCATAGCACGCAAGTGTTCAACCAGAACCCATTAAACATGTCTCATCAAGAAGCTGAGCCTGAGGAGATCCTAGAAAAATGCCTATCACCAGAAAAGTCCTGTTATTGCATCAAGGGGTTGGAGGAGCCTGTACTCAGCCCACAGCCAGTGGACTCTTCAAAATGGTGGTATTGGCTTCGGCCATTACTACAACTAGTACCCAAAGGAGCCCTCCATGTGGTAAATCTCGTTGCTACATTATTCATCAACTATGTGCGTACTGGCATGCATGATAACTTGCCACATTGCACCCTATTTGCAACATGGAGAACTTTGAGAGGTCATCCAAACTTCAAGGACTAACTCAAGTATGATCAGATCTGGTCTGGACATTGCAGGTTCACCGGATAGACACCTAAAGTTGGGTTTGTGGTGGTGGCATGCCAATCATGTCATAAACTTTTGTGTAAATATTGTAAATAGCCCGGCTAGTAAATAAAGTGTCAAGGGCACTAAGTGTTGCTTAGGAGCTTAGGTACAATTTTTTGTTTAGTTTGTGTGTTTCTTTTTAGCACTTACCCAGCTCAACCGAGCTAGGCAAAATGTAGTCGTTCAAGAAATAAGGGAAGTTTTGCTATTCCATAAATTTCTGTTGAAGGTCCTATTTTGAGTACCGAGCACCAACAAGAGCTTGTTGCAACAGCCCATAGACATGTCCAGCATCAACCAACACTCACTTTTCCTGCCCCTCCAGCTTCTTGACTTTGTTGCCCAATGGATAAAGGCCTGGGGTTCGTGCATACAATAGAACTGTATACCCCGTGAGCCGCCAAGAATGTTGGCATTTTTGCCACATTGTTTTTGTTGTTACTAATCATGCAAGAGAATGCACAAATTGTAGAGATACTCACTCCTCTGTTTGTCCCTCCAAGCACTTTGAAAGGGAAAATACAAAAATCTCTACAAGTTTTGTGTTAAAGCAAAGTAAGTGTAAGATGTCGCGATATCATGACATGTCACGATATCGCGACCTATTGCAGTTTTGCGACGTTCGATGAAGAAAAGAGCTAAGTATAGAAAATGTCGCGATATCGCGACATGTCGCATTTTCATGACCTATCGCGTTTTCACGGCTAAAAGTAGCCAAAGGAAGCAAGGGAGTAAAATTGTCGTGATATCGCGACATGTTGGATTTTTGCACTAGGAGCAACAAAAAAAAGCAGTAACAGCAAAGTTGTCGCGATATCGCGACATGTCCCATTTTCACGACTTGTAGTGGTAACTAAGCAAAGTGAAGGGAAAACGTCATGATATCGCGACATACAGCAACAAAGAGGAGCGACATGTCACGTTTTCATGGAAGGGATGAAGATAAACACAAGGTGGAAGAAAGATGTCATGATATCGTGACATTTTTGGAAATGAAGCCAAGCAAGAGAAACTTGTCGCGATATCGCGACAGGAAGCAGCAACGAAGGAGAAGATAGAAAATTGTTGCGATTTCACGACATGTTAGGGCAGAAGGGCAAAGCACGGTGACATGTGATTTCGTGACATGTCACGTTTTCACGAGGAAAAAGTGTAGAAGCAGCCAGATAGTACGAAATGTCACGATATCGCGACATGTCACATTTTGATGACCTATCGCATTTTCACAGTTAAAAAGCGATAAATACGGTGCCAAGTACGGAATGTCGCAATTTTGCGACATGTCCCATTTTCATCACTTGTAGGAAGATGAAAGCCAACAAAGAGGAGGATGTCATGATTTCACGACATGTCACATTTTCATGACTGGTGGCAAGAAGAGAAAGCAGTAACGTAAAAGTGTCACGATTTTGTGACATGTCGCATTTTCCCGACCTGTCACATTTTTGCGACAGAAGCAACAACAAAGGCCCGATTAGGTTTTATCCGCATTTTCCTTCAAAATTGCATAGGAGAATGTGAGGAGAAGATAAGGATAAAATGAAGTAATGTTTTAAAAGCTCTCCAACTAATTTTGAGATCGTGGTCAAAGAGGCTCCAAGATTAAATGTTGTTGTTTACCTATGTGCGCAAGACGAAAGAACATGAGGCATTTTTCAACGCCACCAAAATTAAAGATGCCTCCAGTATTAAAAGCTCCTATTCGTGATCTCCTAAAAACTTCAAGCATGCTCTGAGAACAACCATTTAATGAAGAAATATGGTCCCTTGTTTCTGTTTGATTTTCAGTTTTGATCCATAAAAATAGGGAATCTGATTTCTTCGAGGCAGATTAAGGGGGATTATTTCTCCTTTCAAGTGCATATTTTGTGGATCGCCTCTTCAAAATATGTTTTATGTTTTAAATGTTGTGATGTGAAAAGAAGAGGAAATACCTCTATAAATACCAATGTAAAATCTCAAGCAAAAAGAGGAGGACCTTCTTGCAAAAATTGAAGCAGAAATCCTAAGTGCATTTTGCTCTATTCTTAGTGTCTTTTGAGTTGGTGATCCAAACTGTTATTCATGTGATGCTTTCTGTGATTCACTTTTGTTTAGTCCAGTGTTAAAATATGAGTTGAATTATTTTGTTCTGAATTTGGCTGTGTTTTCATTTGAACATTTGAAGTATAATTGGAGGCAAATTCATGGTCAATGTTTGATCCAATTTTTGTATATGCATTCTAAGAATCAGTTGCTGCTTATCTTTAGGACCTAGTTGAGGTTATTTGCTATCTGAGGTTATTATCCCTATCAACTGTCAACTTCGGCCATATTTCCATCTCTTTCTGTTATTTCCCTTTCTTTCTACATTTTCCATTTCTTTCCCACACCCTTATCTTCAAACAAGTTTAGATTAGTTTGGGAGCCAGCCCTCTCTGGAGATTGGCCCGGGAGACTTCTCTTTCTCTCGGTATTTCAATGTTGGCCGAGTCTAGGGTGCACAAGTGATGAAATATTGTACTTAGGCAGATTTGTGACCAACAAGGGATAAAGTAGTAAATATAGGGTTACAATTCCCATCAAGACTCTGATAGAGGGGTTAGGAATCCAATTCCCCAAAGCTTTGCACTACTATAAGAACATTAAAAACAAGTATACTCCCAAAGGAAAGAAAGGCCATCAAGATAACATCAAAACAACTATCCTATTATTCTATTGAAATCATCTAAACCTTTGATAAAGATCTATTTTATATATTAATGACTGATATTAGATTTGCATCCATTATTTTCTCACATGGAACTCCTTATGAAATTAAAATAAGAAAATCTTCCATAAATATAAAAAATATATATAATGAAAAAAATATATATAATAAATAATATATATATATATATATATATATATATATATATATATATATATATATATTTACCCCCATACCATTAAATAAATAAAATAATATATATAAATTTCCTATAAATATAAGCATATTTAAATAAAAATATTTCCCTCTATTTTTGTTTTGGCTATATAGCCAAAATTACAGTTTGGGGGGAGGTATAAGGCTAATACAATAAAGTCCATAATACAGTTTGGGGGGGAGAAAAATTTTGCAATAAAATGAAACTTTCCTTAGTAATGTTTTAGTAGCATAGTTTTCCATAGAAAAATTTTAGTAGAAAGCTTTCCATAAAAATATTTTCGTAGACCTGCACTTGAAAAATAAATCCTAAGTGTTTTGGCAAGAAAATTAAAATATAGGTGAAGCACTATTTCGGTGGGAAATTTTAAAATCTACGCACTGGAATACAAATAAATTTTAAATCCACCTTAATGATGGGAGCTATGCACCAGACTTCAAATACTTTCCAATTCGCTTCACCAATGATGGAATTAATAAAGGTAATAGTTTTTCTTTTTAAAATTTTTGGCAGAGTTTCGAATTGCAGTGACAAGCTACCCTTGGATCTGACATGTTGGATCGAGAGTAGCCCAGATGCCATTTTTATTGGCTAAAAAAGAGGGTATCGCACCACCATGAAAGCATCGAGTGAAGAACACAAGGTATACCTCATTGCCATTCCATGGCCATGAAAGCATTGGAAACCATGTTGTATGGGTTAAAATAGCCATGGGTTAATTAAAACCTCAACCACATGGAAATTAACAAGTCCGTGAGCAAGTAACATGAAAGTAGAAAATGATGAAATGACACAAAAAAATTCAACCCTAGGTAATTATTTGGAGATACTCCATTGGTTAGCACACCCAATAAAGACATGGTGGCATGGAAATGTGAAGTACAACTCAATGCCTCGTGGCCAGAGAACCCAATCATCAATGAGCAGAACAAGGATGTGATTAAAACATCACTAAGGTGGTAAGGTACATACGAGAAGGTATTTCAAAAATCACAATTTGTACCCATGCAGTCAATGGGAGGAAACGATGTGAATAAAGGTTCCTAGCCATTGATTGAAAAAAATCAAGGGTTGTAATTCCCCAGGTCTGCCACCAAGAACCATTATGATTGGACGATGTGACCACCATACATAGGAACATCAAGTTGTATGAAATAACTTTTAGATCCACCGCTTCCCACCGTCGATCAAAGGTGATCCATGATGGAGGTTTAATTGGAAATTAAAAACCTAAATAAAGGGTTAAAAACCCTAGGATGCCACGTCAGGGTCACAAGTGAGCAACGTAGTATAGGAAAATACAACAATGTGGCATGGAATCCAATTTCGAGTGACAACATGAGGACCCTCCATTGGCCAACACGATGGCAAACCAACTCATACAGGAGAAATAGAAGGACAAACACTGTAACCATACCCATGCATCCAATAAAAAGTAGAGCCATGGATTGAAAATTTCAACCATTGATTGGAAAGGAGATTGAGGGTTGTGAACCCCTCAAACTCGACATGTGTGAAAATGTCAACCTAGCATGAAATCTCCTTCGTTGATTGGAAATGATCTAGTAGTGAGGGTTTAATTAGAAATTAGAAGGTTAATTTAGGGCAAAAATCCCTAATCCACCACCTAGAGTGCAGTATTTTAACTGTAAACGACGTAGTCTGTTAGGAGAAGTTGCACAGCTACAAAAATATTGAAGAATTAGTTGTAGGTGATGCCAGAAGCAAAGTCCAAGGTAAAATAGGAAGTGGCCACCATTTTCAAGGTAAAAATTCACCTTGCTAAATTTTTTAGGAGATTCGCTCAGACCAGGACTAAAAATCTAGAAATTTTCTTTCTTTAGAGTAGTTTTGGGTTTAAAATGTAGGGGAATTTCTTTTAAAATTGTTTAGAAATTGTGTTTGGAAGCCAATCCGGAAGGAATTTAAAACCCTTTTTCTTAAATTCTGTAGGTAACTTTATTTTTTAAGAGAATTTTAGAAACCCTCTAGAAAGGGAATTATGTTTGTCTTTGTGTGTAAAAAAAATCTGCAGTCAAACTAAGAATTTATTGAATCAAGCTAAAAGTTGAAAATTTGAAGGGCTTCTCTGTTTTTACTAAAATTTGTAAAATTTCCCCTAAAAATTTTCTAAACATGGAATATTATGTTTCAAAAAGATAATATGGAAGAGAATTTGTTTTCGTTCTTAATTCTCATTAATATTTCTGAAGAATTTCGAAGTTCTCATATTTTCTCCTACAAATAGTGTAAAAAAAATACATATATATATATATATATATATATATATATATATTGTTTTGTAGAGACTTCAAATATTTCATGTTATTTTTCTAAATATATATATATATATATGTATAATATTAAAAAAAAACCATTATGTTTTTTAGAAAAAAATAGACTACAAAATCTAGGGTAATTCTACTATTTTCTCTTGAAAGAAAAGTGCAAAAAGATTTCTTGTTTTTATGCAATGCATTTATTATTTCTTTGATGATGCAGGGTTCCTTCTAACTGTGTCCTACTAAATCCTACCATTCCTTAAAATCATCACCATGCCTAGGACTACATTCCATAAAAAGAATGAACCCTCAACTATTGCAACCCAAAACCCGAGTGATGCAGTGAAGAAACTATTTCAGGAAGCCCGATGGTGGGATGCCTTGATAAAATATCAAGGCCATGACCTAGGTGTCACAAAATAGTTTATTCTAAACTATAATCATGACACCTTGATAACCCATGTCAAAAATTTCAAAATTTAGATTACCCCTAGTTTAATTGCAAAAATTCTAAAACTACCAGAAGTTGGTCAGAGGTATTTTAAATCCACATATAAGGGAGTGAGTCAAATGGTTGTCAAATTTGAGAAAAATGCTCAGTTAACTGGGATAGAAATGGTTGGATAAATGGAGTAGTCACCTCCTCACTGCTGATAAAATGGTAGGAGGTAGTTACAATATTAATGAAGTTCTTCACTCTTGAGGGCAGGTTGTCTACTTGTGGGGGTTACCACCTAAAAATGCTTTTGAACCTTAAGTTTCCTAAGAGGGAAGATTGTATAATTAACCTACCCTATTTTCTGTTTCACTCTTTAAAATTTAACATCACCCATGTGTAGCCATTGAATGCCCAAGAAGATCCTAAATTATATCTCATTTCCTATCATGTATTAATTAAGTTGTTAGTTAGACATGAAGTTGCTAAGGTAAATATCTCATGGAATACCTTGGTTAATAGGGCTAATATTTCTTTGATGTCTGAATCAAGTGATTCTAAACCAGTCTAAAAATTTGCATCTGAAAGCTCTGACATAGAAAGCTCATAAGAATTTTCTATTTGAAAATGCCCAACCACTTCCAAAATATCCAAAACCTCTAAGTCTACAAGAAAAATAAAATATGAAAAGTTTTTTCTAAGTAATCCTAACTGAGAGTCATCTCATATAGAAGAATAATCTCAGGAAACACCTCTCAAAGAATAAATACCTATACAAGAAGAAGCACCTAGACCTACCTTAATATCACTTATTGCAGGACAATCCAAAGCTATTGAGTTCCTCAAAATGCAGCAAACCCTATTGCATATCAAAATTGATATACTCACAAATCTAGTTGAAAAACATGTTGCGATGGTAACAAAATCCCTTTATATTCAGAGTGATATCCTTAGAAACCTAATGGAGAGAAAGGTGGTGAAAATAGATGATTCAGTCGTTGCACCTTTGACTGTCAGTCCATATCCTCATAAGAGTACTATAACTAGCAAGAAATAGTGGAATTCAAACAACTTTGCCAAATTCATTGACTTCTCTAAGGTGATAGAAGAAGACAACTCATCACCATAATCTAAACTGCCTCAACCAAGTCATCCAAAAAAACTAAAATCCTCCAAGGATATAGGGATATTACTAGAATTTTAGCACTTAAGATAGGCATACCTCTCAACATCAATGAAATCTTTAACCATGCTATGGGAATAATAGTTTCACCTCCAAATATGTAGGAAACGTAGAGTGAGTCTCATAGCAATGGATAGAGGGATGTAGATCATATGAAAACCATATTCATAGAGATCCCACTAGATCCATAAGTAGGAAGGGCATAGGTGTAGAATGTAAAGAAAGATAGAAATCTCCCAGCCAAGCCACAACCTATACGAGTTTCATCTCGTCTAAGGGCTAAAACTAGTCCGGACATCAATAGAATTATAGGAAGATGACAAAAAAACAAAGATTTATTTTTTTTATCTGGTTCACAAAATTTATTATTATTATTATTATTATTATTATTAGTAATGACTTTCATAATATATGAATGTATATATGTGTGTGTTGTAAGTTTCTTTCAGAAAAAAAAATACGGAAGTATTATTATTCTCTTTTTCATAGCAACTGTTATGAACCAAAAAAATTGTGATATTTTTAGGAATAGATGATTGTATGCACAATTGTTTAAAATTATAGATTATTATTTGTAGAAATATTTTTATTATCATTCACAACATTAAAAAAATTATGATCAAAAAGAGAAAATTGTCTTTTGTGACATTAGCTATGCATGAATTATCCATTCAGATGGACTGTTACAATTTTAGATTGATTTATGTTTGTAAAAATTGAGTAAATCAAGAAAATGTTGTATAGGTTTTTGTGAAACTATGAAATTATATGCATGAGGACATGCATCACCTTCAGTTTGGGGGAATGATGAGTGTCAAAGTGTTACAGTATATGGATTTGGTTTACTTATATATTTCTTATAAATGAATGGATATGAATGTTTTTAAAAAAAAATCATCTTAATATCATTATTTATGCATCAATATGATTAATTATTTTAAAAGTTATTTATGCATATATTTTACACAAATTGTGTGCAAGATGTGTTGTTAGGAAAATATGTGTATGGAGCTAGGCAGAGGTTGTGGATGATGAACCAGGAAGCAGGCATACACATATTGGTTGAACGTATGGCACACTTGCGGGATCTATGGATAGGTGTTATAGAAAGGTGCTATTGAAAGCATTTATCGAAAGGGATGCTACGGAAAGCTTAAAGTTAAAGTTGACCAGGCCTTATTGCCACGTCACATCCAGCACAAGCATATTATACACAATCAGCCATTTGACTATCAATGTTGGCAAAAGCATATTTGGAATTTTGATTATTATTAAATAAAAGTTGTAAAGTTGTTAAATTATTCTACCAACTTATAATTATATTTCTAGGACAATAGGTTATTATTGTTACTCCTTAAATTAAGAATTTGTTAAAGTGGTTGCCACTTGGGCTTGCATTGATTAGTCTAAGTACCATTTGTTATGAAGTTGTATTTGTTTAGAAAATGTTATTTAGCACTCAGGCTTGCGTTGATTAGTCCAAGATCCATCTTGTTGTGAAATTATATTTGTTTAGAAAATTTGTTAGTACGTAGGTTAGGATTTATATTTGATTAGTTAGAAAGAGACAAAGAATATTATGGAAGACTTCATTGAAAATAATTGTATAAATTACAGTGATGAGGCCTTTGAAAAGGTCCTCAGCATGAAGAGAAAATAAGTTGAAGAAGTCACTCCTTGACAAAGTCTCTATAGTTGTTTGAGAATGATTACAATTTCTAGCAATGTACATGATTGAAGTTCAACAATAAAATAGTATTTTCTTTCCACATCTTTTGCAATGTTATTTTGTCTTTCACAATGATTTATTTTCTTCTATAGAATATTTTTCCTACATCAATGAATAGTTAATATGTTAGAATAGGTTAAATTAAATAATAGTTACTGAATTAAGATAGCATAGATGAGAAGAGAAATATCCCGACCTTTTTAAGGTAAGGCCCTCTTCATCAAGACCAGTCCCTACTCTCTTGCTCCTTGCAACAAAATAGGATTAGTTAGTATTAAATAGAATGAATATAAATTAAACTGCATTATTTATTTTAAGAGTAAAGTAGTCAAAGCATCATGAGTTACACATGGATCCACATTCATTAATTTCATATTAAAATAATTGCATTTAAAACATTTTACCTGTAGCACCCTAAAATTGGCGCAGTTAAACCTTTAGTAAAAAGATAAAAAATTTAATTTTAACCTCGAAACCACCTGTTAACTGCTCCCCCCATTTTTCGTGCCATTTTTAGTTGTTTTGACCGTTGGACGATATCATCGCCGATTAGACAAAATCATCCTAGATCAGATGAATTCGTCTGGAATAGAACGTCTAGACGATTTCATCCCAAAACCGAATTTTCATAATTAGCTTCTGTTTCAACAGCCTCTCCAACTTGGGTAGAAGTGTGTCTGTGCAGTTGGATATTCCTCCGTTGGATATCTCCTAGATTGGGATGATCCCCAACCTCCTAACCTCCCCCTAATTCTATATAAACTAGGATTTTCTTAGTTTATCCCCCTGCTGGCTCTCCTCCTGACTCTCTCCCTGGTTGATTTTCCCTACCATTTAGATTTGCTATGTTAAGACATCCTATCCACCATTGTTTGCACTCGTAGTTTTAATTTTTCATTGTAGGATTTCACTGTGCTTCAGCTGGAGGAAGCTCGGATCGTCGCAGGCGATTCCACATGATTTCAAAGGATCCTATCGTAGATCAGAGATGATCTCATATGATTGGAGGCGATATTGACTACAGTTCAGATTGGGGGCAATCAAAGCCTTGAGTTTGCATTTCTCATATTCCTTCCTTATTTTATTATGCATTAGCTTGATTTATTTTCATTTTGCATCCTGGAGTTCACCTCATTTAGCATAAATGCATGATAAAGTTAAAATAAGTTATTAAAACAATGCATTTCCTTTAATCTACTATCTATATTTATTAGTTAAGCATTTATACTCTCATTTCTATCATTTTGCATTATTCTTGCAGTTGTATTTTTTATTTTTGGTGTCTGTTTCTGTGATTGCAGATTTCTGATGAATTCGTCAGATCGATGATGATCTTATCTGATTTTAGACAATCGACTATGATCTGGGATGATTCTGTACAATTGCAGATGATCCTATCATATTCGGGATGATCTGGACTCCTACAAGCTTCAAAATCTTCATCAAACATTTGAAATCAGGTGCATTCTTTTTCATTTAACATATTTATTATATTTAGGATTCATTCATGCTTTCTGTATTCATATAAATTGGCATCTTCATATAGAATAGCTTAGATTCATTTTGGACAACCTAGGAATATGAATTATTGAGTATAAAATGAACACATCAAACCCATTCTCAACCTAGGCGTGGAAACTGCCACTTAAAGTTTACTAGTGAACCCCACCATCCGTCAAAAATTCACCCTTATACCCCTCCCCCAAGAGGCGTGACCTTCAAAGGGCCTCTAAGTCTAAGGTATTGTCTCATCCTTCTCGCATCCCCCTTTCGGGCACGGATCCTATAGCCTAAAGGTAAGGGTGCAAAAAATTTGGGTCAGTACATTACCTTTTCTATAACCTAATTTTAAGAAATTGAATTAATCTGGTTAATGTCATGGAATATCTATACTAGATATATGTTCTTTAAATCAATTAAGGCTTGGATTGATAAATTAAATGATTAGCCCTCCAAGCTAGACAATGAAAGGATGATGAACTTTTCCAAATATTTTGAAAATATTTCCTCCCCCAAATATTTTAATTTGATTTATCTCGTGCTTGAGGTGAAATCAAAATTGACTGATGATAATTTCATAAAGGCATGTGTTGAATAAAAAATGAATATCTCTATCACTATATCATGCACCATGGCTAAATATGGGTGTCCATACAACATCATTACGAAGTGCCTCAAGATGCCTACAAATCTTATAGTATTCCCTCTAAAATTCAACCACATAGGTTCCTTTTGACCAATAGTCAATTTTAAAACTTCACAGATCTTTAGGGGTATTATTGAAACCTCGACTCTTGGATCTATCACATAATTGTGCAATATTCCTTTCTCTATTGAGAGTGGTAGATGACATGGAATAGTTCTTATTTTTTAGGAATTTTGAGCTTTACTTCTTGAAGTTGTATCATATTCCTCAACCCCTAAAGAGATATCAATCAAATTAACTTTCGAATGAACCAACAAGTCCTCCCTCAAAATTTTCCCATGTTGCAAAGAGTCTTTAAATAAGTCTTGGAATTGACCCACTTTTACCTTTCTCTTCTCATGATTCAAAGTGGAAAAATACAAGATTTTGTAAGCTTCAAATCTCATATGATTTAGGAGCTCTACTGGTGAAATCTGCTCTTTTATCCATATTTTCTCTTCATAATCTTCCATTTATTGAATTGGTGGAGCCTAAAGGTAATTACCCAGGTGAATATGGGCTGCCACCTCTCTCAAACCTTCTTAGCATGGGTCTTCTGTTTGACTAAATTGACTGGTGAAACTAGTATCAATGAGAGTCTTTAGTCATTTATTTCTTTAACATTGCTTTGGTATTTCTCCTCATCTCCATCGCTATGAAAACTGCTACTGATAGGATAAGGACCACCATTTTGTTTGATTTTGTAGTATTGACTTCCTCCATCACCAAACCCTCTTTCCTTGATGTCCAAAGTATGTGATTATTCCTTTTTATTTCTCTAATCAGAGCACGACATCACATTTCTAGCTCCTGATTTCCATGAGGATAACTCATGTGCAAACTAGCGAAAATCTTGTCACTATTTCCATGCCATGGCCATGACCTCACTCCTTCCTGAGATATATCATAAAATAAGCTGAGTGAAGGATAAAATGAAGGATTGACTTCTCTAGGAGGAATTTTCCCTACTATGATCAACATGTTTTTAGCTCGAACAATCTCCAAGAATATATGGAAGAATCTATTTTCTTTGTACTATTGAATAAGGAGGCTTAGATCAGGATGGAGTGTATGAATGTAATAAAGATAAGCTTGGGGATGAGAGAGCTAGTATTCTTGGGGAATCCTTCTCCACATTATTTTAAAATGAACATTGAAATCAAGATAGACATTCATGGGCCAATTTTTTACAAATGAGTATTGAGTGAGCAATGGAAAGGGATCTCCAGGATTATTGAATTCATCAATGAGGGTTTTAGATAAATATGCCCAGCTACAAATGTTTTTATCTTCCAAGGATTTATACCATAACCACACTTTTATCTTAAGAGATAATACAAGTAGTCTAACCATGATATCTTTGGTTATATTATTGTAAAAAAAGAACGAGGCTATATCTCAACAATGATCCTTTGTTGATTTTTCATTTCCTTCATAGCTAGGAATAGTTTTTAGAGCAATTTTTAGGATTTCATGGAGGATTGGAATATGTAGTGGTCTTGTGTCATACCATGGGGGATAATATTGGTGAGCCATCCTTCCTAACCTATGAGGTTGAGGGAAAAACTAAGGTGAGTAACTTTCAATAGAGCCATTAGAGTCATTATAAGGATACAAATTCGACCTAAAGTGTTAGAATGACGGATCAACAAAGCTAGAGATGATGATAACTGAGCATGGTCTCCAAATTCTTAAGCTAGATGAGTTGCTAGATAAATTTAAAATCCCCACTCAATGGATCAAGTTAATTCACCTAATATTTATTTCCTTGGGTGATAAGCATTGATCTATTCACAATTGAAATTTATAACATTAAAAATTATTGATCACCAATCGATCTTTGTTTTCAACAGAGTCGCTAGATGATTTAAAGAAAAACTTGATACTATAGGATATCACTAAAACCTAATTATTTGAACTGTGGGATAAAGGGTCCTATAAAGCGCATCAAAAATTGTTGTAGTCTGGTTTATCATCAAGCCAACACTAGAACTATGACCATTATCCTGAGAGATTTAAATATGAGCACCCACTGATCACAACCCAAAATAAACATTGGAAGAACCAAATTTCCTTTTTTCAATCGCCAGAGAAGGCTGGCATACCTAGTCAACTTAGGAGATGTTGACTATCTTTTTATCTTAAAATGGTAAGGTTTTAGGAATAGGAATGGAAGGGCTAGAAATGTATGAATGAATGATGGATGAATGAAGCTAACTTCATAGACATCCACAAAGTATCTTCCAACAAGTCAATTTGCATAAGCAAGAATTGAGACTAACAACATTCAAAACTCAAAAATAATCTACATCAATGGATTTTAACATACTTAAAGAATTATTCCAAACATCTAACATTAATTATCCAAGTTAATAGAATAAAATAAATACCCCGACTAAAAAAAATAAAATCCCCATAAGTATGCATATAAGTATGAATTATTCCAATTTTCTCTAAGTTAGCAATTCAAATTAATAGAATAAACTAACCATAGCAGCAGTAGCAAAAATAACTTTTCATGATTATGATCAGCCAATCAATATAGACGTAAGTTTGAGGTAAACATCCCTCATAATGCTTATTTCATTAATTTCGAAAAAATGTACATAGTAGTGCAAGCAAACACTTCAAAGTCGATCATTTGAAAGGAGCTCACTACCTTTATTTATATATTTATAATGATTTTCGCTCTAAGCACTACAAGAGAGATTTCACAGTTCTTGATTTCTTAGCCACTTGTCATTAATGGTGCTAGACACCAGTGTCTTCTTAATAAATTGCAATAGAAATCCATAATAGAGTGATCTCCACCGTCAATGGTTCTTGTGACCTACTTTCATCTGTTGATCTGTAATAAAATATGTTTGGATAGAAGATTCTTGAATCTTCTAGAATGTAAATAGTGATTTGTATCCCATGGTACATGGTTTTTCTTTCCTCTACCTTCTACAACAAGCAGAACATAAAAATACGCTAAAAATCTAAATTCAAAGAAATACCAATGGTTGTCATTGATCTGCAAATGAATTATTATGATTGATTATCATGCATCCGCTCTTCACCTAAATTTCCCTTGAATTTTCTTGATATTAGACTTCCCAAACTTTGACCATAGAAATAGAAGTCATGTGGAATTAAGATTTTGTGTATATCTTTTAACTTGTTAGGCTCAATGGGTTTTTGACTGGTGGGTTCCCTCTTATTTCTTATGTGTGAACAACAAAGGAGATAGGAAATCATGCGACTTTGCTTCTTAGTCTTCTTGATCAGATTTCTCTATGAAAATGTGTATTTAGAATTTTTCTCTTTACAATATTTTCCTAGCATTTTTTGTTTGCATACGAATAACAAAGGCATCAGGATATCTCGCGTGGATGCTTTTTCTCAATTTTTACCTTTCCTTGCAGATTTCTATTTTCTAGTGCTTTTTAGATTTTAACCCTTTTGAGCACTTTTCATTTGCACGTGGCCAGCAAAGGGAACAAGAAATCATGGTGTTTTGCTTAAAATGAGTACTTCACATTTTCCATGGAATCGCACTTTTCAACAAATCTACCTCTTTGAGTGTTTTTCTAATTTGTGTGCAAATTATAAAGAAGATAGAAAATTGTGCCTAGAAGCTTTTTCTTGATTTTGTCTCTTTCTCGTAGATTCCCATTTTTTATTGAATTTGGGATTCATACTCTTTTTTGAATTAATCCTTCAAAAATATTTTGCATTTGCGCTAGGATTGAAAGTCGTACTTTTTAGTGACTTTCAGAATATATGGGGTCACATATATTTCTTTGTTGAAGAAATTTTTTATCTTTCGAACTGCCACCCTTGGTCATAGAAAATTTTGATTATTTTAGCACAATGAGCCTATTCTTCAAAAAAATTCACCCATATAGATTTTTGAGCCTACAATTTCTTTGGATTCACTCCAAGCATCAACCATTCTTTCTCCATTTTTTCTCTAATTTTTTTTTTCTTCCTTGCTTCTCCAAATTTTCCTTCTCTCTCTTTTTCATAAATTTCATATCATTGTTATATGGTCACGCATGAGCAACTATATACCTATGATTGGTTATTTTCTTCTTATCTATATTTTTCTCTCTTATTGTTTATCATCATGTCTGCATCTACTTTGAATCAATCGCATGATTGGGGGAATCCCATCCTCTGTCAAAATCATTTTATCATCTAGGGGAGTTACCACTTTCTTCAACCAATTTTGCATCCAAAAGTATTAAGCCTTCCTTATTATCTACACATGGCAATGCCATCAAACATTTAAATTATAAATCAATTACCAAGTTTAAGAGGTTGCATTATTTTTTCAAATGTTGCACCATTTTCCTCACCTTTATCAATCAAATTGATCACCAAGTTCAAAAGGTTGTGTCCTTTTATCAAAGGTTGTACCCTTTGCATCACCCTCATAAATCAATCAATCACTAGGTTCAAAAGGTTATGTCCTTTTATTAAAGGTTACACCATTTTTCTTACCTTCATTAATAAATCAATCACCAAGTTCAAAAGGTTATCATTTTATCAAAGATTGTGCCCTTTGCCTCGTTGATGAGGAATCAATTACAATAGACACGAGATATGAATGTCAATCCAAAAACTTAGTTGCAATTAATAAAATAAGCCTATAAATAGGCATTACAAACACATGTTATGGATAAGGTTACATTAAATGATAACGGTGCACCTTATCCCTTACAACAACTAATAATTAAAAATAAATGACCATCAATGGTTAATGACTTATTATATTTATTAAACCACACCTAATCCCTATCAAAAACACACCTAATCCTTATCCTTATCATTCCTCCCCACCAATCATTGGAATCCAATGCATTCAAAAGGAAAGGAATATGGTTTGAATGCTAGAGGGTGTGGGGATGCTCCATAATGAGGCTCCATGTAGATACAATGTGGACTACCAATATGAAGAGAATGAGTGTGTATGAATGGTAGTTTTTGATATACCATCGAATGCTAAAATTCTTAAAATGTGAAGAAGCTAGGATGCATAATAGTGGGAACCAAATGAAGAATTTGAGAAGGATCTACAACTATAGTATTAGGAGCAACAAGAAGAGAGGTTGGTACAATGGGAGCAACTACTAGTGCAACAAGGATAACTACTGGTACAATAGGAAAAACTATTGGTACAACTATTGGTATAACAGGAAAAAATATAGGTGTAACTAGAACAAGAGCCTGATGTATGTGCTTTGAAGTGGACAAAAGTGCTCTTGGTTGGACATCCTACTGATGTGGTGTGCTAAAAATCAAAGCAATGGGTCGTACCTGATGTAAATTAGTGCAAGCTCGATGTGTAGTGGGTGGAACACTATAGACAAGAAAGGATTTTTTCTCATGCTACAAAGTATATGTATTATGATAGGCATCATAAGTGGCACGCTTGTCATACTAATATGGCTTACCCAACAATAACCCACAACAATCCATGGGTGTCACATCACAAGTGATCCTATATTTGAACTTAGGGATAAACGTAAATTCAAGTGTGCATGTGTGTGGGATCTTGAAAATGTTTTTACTATCCTTCCATCCAAGATAATATGGGTGAGTATGAGGTGCTATGGGAAGTTTAAGCCTACCAACAATAGACTACGCAATCATATTCTTGTGTGAACCTTTGTCAGTGATACAATCTATAGCAAAATTATGCAGCAAATGTGCATCCGTGACAAACAGATTATCACGGTCACATGTTGTGGAATTGTGATGCATCTATGTTACATAAATTAATTTTCCCCTTAATTCCTCATAAATATCTCCCTCACTAGTAGCCTTGATGAGGTTATCACTTGTGCCCTCATCAAAATTTACAAATAAATTCTTCTTGTTAGAATTCTATAATTTTGGACATGCAAATTTGTCATGCCCTATTTTTTTACAATATCGACAGAATTATTGAGAAGTAGAAGAAGAATGAATTATTTTCTTAGAAGCAAAGGAGTTATTAGAAGTGAGAATAGAAGAAGAGGAAAAAGAAGAAGAGTTTCTTGGTGCTTGTTGTTATTGATGAGACTCATTTATGGAACCACCAAACGAGTGGTGAGATCCATAGTACTGGGCAACGAACTTCTCCTTTGCAATATGAGCATGGTTGAACACATCATCAAGTGTGGTGCAACAAAAAGTTCAAAGTGGTGTGATCCATTAGTGCATGATCTTGGAACGGTGTAAATGCAGGAGTAGCAGTCAATTGGGGGTCAGCAAGTAGGACCTAGAAGTAAAATGGATAAGCAAAACAACTACGTATGACCACGAGTGACACTGTGATAGGGTCTATGAATCCAAATGTTGTGGTGACAAAAATGGAAGGTGTGCATTATCAATGGAAGGGTCATGAATGAACAAACAACAACACTTAATGATCCATGGATAAAATGGCCAAGCAACCGAGTAAGGCTGGTGAAGAGAGCACAAGAATGCACAAAATAGTGCTAAAAAAGGTCGATCATCATCAAAAATGGTGAATTTGTGAGGATTGTGATTTTAAAAGGCTAGCGATAATGAGGTTTAGGTAGTGGACATCGAAAGCTATGGGGGTTTGATAGTACTAGATCGGGTAGTAGTGACAACAAATCAATGTCTGGAAGGAGGAGATCAAAACTCCAAAGTTGCAAAGACATCAAATCAAGGCACAAAATATGTGGAAACACTAGAGATGGTTGTAATGGTGGTCAAAAATGGGAAACCAATGTTTGAGAGAGGAGTCATCAATCGATAAATGGACAACAGAGAGGTTGAGGATAAACTGGTAGGCCATGATGTGCAGTAGGCACGATGATAGCAACAGAGAAAATAGCTTGATCTTCAACTGTAATGACTTCTAGAGAGCTTGGATATACAATTTTGAGAGAATTTTTGATCTGCAACAAGAGATTCAAAGGAGATCAGATCTACAAGAGAAGCAACATCATCTAGTGGTAAGATTTTGGGCAAGTTTCCCAAAGACCTTGATTTGAATCCATGTGTTGCTATAGATTCTTTATGTTCTAATTCTTCATCAGCAATAGTGATGATTTTAGCTTGCATCTACTAAAAATTGGTAATTATTTTTGCATGTATTTGTTGAATTTGTAGGGTAAAATCGATAAGTTGAGCAGATACCTCATCAAGCAAAGTGGTTGAACTCAACATCATTCTATAAAATATGAAAATAGATGATAGTCATGAAAAAATAAAGGTGCAAGTGCACTAGATTATGATTTGAATGAGTATGAAATGAACAAAGTTTGGAAATGGTTAAGTATGTATTGTCGAAGCAGGATGAAACCACATGCAAAGTCAAGCACAATTCGTAAAGCCTACAACTACAAACTATTTGTAACAAAAGTAAATCAATCCACAGAAAGACCTATGGGAGGTATTCTCGTTCCTCGTTTGAACCAATATTGGCCTAGAATAAGAGGATACTAGCCTTTATCCACAATCACTCTAATACCAATGATGAGGAATTAGTGACAACAGACATGAGATATGAATGAAAAATTAAAAAATTAGTTACAATTAACAAAATAAGCCTATAAATAGACATTACAAACACATGTTATGGATAAGGTTACATTAAATGATAATGGTGCACCTTATCCCTTACAACAACTAATAATTAAAAATAAATGACCATCAATGGTTAATGGCTTATTACATTTATTAAACCACACCTAATCCCTATCAACAACACACCTAATCCTTATCCTTATCACTCACCTTCATCAATAAATCAAACACCAAGTTCAAAATGTTGTAACCTTTTGTTAAATTTTGCACCCATTACCCTGCCTTCATCAATAAGATCGATCACCAGGTTCAAAAGGTTGCATCCTTTTACCAAATGTTGTACCCTTTGCCTCACCTTCATTAATCAATCTATCACTAGGTTCAAAAGGTTGCATCATTTTTCAAAGGTTGCACCCTTTACCTCATCTCCACTAATCAATCAATCTCTAGGTTCAAAAGTTTCATTCTTTTTTTCAACGTCTCCTTTGCCTCACCTTCATCAATAAATAAATTGCTAGGTTCAAAAGGTTCCTTTTGTCAAAGTTTGCACTCTTTATCTTACCATCACAAATTATTATTTTTGATAACAACTTTGCATTTCTCACTTTCTTTCATAGGAAAAAAGGTTTATCCATAAACTTCATCTTCATTTAGAACATTCTTTTTAAAGTATCTTAGAAAAAAAATGATTTTCCAAAAACCTCAACAAAAATTTGGAAAGGTCTCTCCAAAAGCCTCAAGCCATTTGGAACATTCTTTTTAAATCTCTTAGAAAAATGGTTTTCCAAAAACCTCAACAAAAATTTGGAAAGGTCTCTCCAAAAACCTCAAGCCATTTGGAACATTCTTTTTAAATCTCTTAGAAAAAAGATTTTCCAAAAAACAACAAAATTTTGGAAAGGTCTTGTTGAGTGGTAATTTTACCCAATTGTGAAATTACACTCTCCCCTAGGATTTTGTTCCCAAAACCCTCTCTTGCAAAGAAGTTAAAATAGGACAACTTCTCCAAGGTCTCTGCTATATTAGCATTTGCACATGTGTATTAGAAATCTCAATAAAGATATATCAATTCAATGTTAGGAACACCTTAGTGATTGCAAGTAATTGTTAACAAGGGGCATGTTAATTTCATTTTACCATGCTAAATTAATGATTGTTCATCAAACTTAACAAAAAGAAACTACAAATTGGCCCTCATATGACCACAATGTAGTGCTTTAATTCCTTTTATCTTGAAATATTTTAAGGTAGATTTTATCTTCCTTTATTAAGTAGATTTTTAACATGTTTTATCTTGCATTAACTCTTACTTTAAACATGAAAATGAAGATTAAAATCTATCTATGTATGTGAATCTAAAATTATGAAAAGATCCATTAAATGTAGATTTTATCATGAAGATAAAGATAGCCTTTGATATCATTAATAAATTGTCCCTCTTTGATGAAATTAATTTTCATAAAGAGACACCAATTTATTGCTTGAAAATAATAACCTCATAATGTCATGATGAATTATCCCTCTTTAATGAAATTAATTTTCATTAAGAAGAAATAATTTCATGCTTTAAAACCAAGACCTTTGATGTAATTATAAATTACCCCTCTTTAATGAAATCAGAATTTTCATGAAGAAAGGTGCAGTTATTGCTCCAAAAATGATAATTTATGAAAGGCCATAAATTTAACCCCCCTTCAATGAAATTGGAATTTTCATGAAGGAAAGTTCATTTATGCTAGCAAATAAATATATAAGGTATAAAAATCTAATTTACCTTGAAAATGTAACAAAAAAATGAAATTTTGAAATTATGAAAACCCTTAAAAATAATAGTTTTAAAAAATAATTATAAAATCGAAATGACCTTGGAATGAGTCCAATTGCGTATGGAATATTGATGCTCATTCTAGGGCTCCATGTAATTATTTTTATCATTTTATTTTTTTTCGATTTTTATTTTAATCTCTGAAAATAAAAATAAAAATCTGCAAAATAAAAGTTAAAAAAATAAAAAATAAAATATAAAAAATAAAATCTGGAAAACATGACAGAAAACCGAAACCTAAACATGTAAAATATCACTAGTATTTCCACCCAATTTCTGCAAAACCGAAGATGTGATAAAATCTTGCATGCAACCTAGCTACCCGAATCTGCATTTGCACAACTCTAAATAATCTAGGTGCGAGCTTCTAAGGGAAAGAACGAATAAATTTCATGCTTTAAACCTTCGTTGGTGCAACCATTAAAAATAATGCATTCAACACCTTCTATAAGCCTAAACATGAAAAGGGGAAAAATAAGCAGGTATAACAGGCATGCAAAATAAAACTCCTCCTTTCTTGCACATTAAATGCAAATTTCTGGCCTATTTTGTATTAAAAACATCTCTGTATTACATCACTTTCCAGTAGCATGTGGCCTCCTAAAAGGTCTAGCCTGGTTTCAATGGCTTCCATAAATATTTAAAGCTTTTGGTTCAACCATTTCCCTTCATCTTCCATTTTCCTTCGTTTCATTATCTACCTATTCACTTCTATTTCACTTGCTTTTGGACGCCTTGTTTCATTTTCCCAAACATAGTATCCAATTCGTAACGTTCCATTCATCATTTGTAACAGTTGCACTGTCTCAAGTATTTTAAAACTGATTTAATAATTTTGTTAGAATACTTAAGCATGTTACTAAATAATGTCTTATCCCAACGTTACAATGTCTACTTTTAATAAATGTACTTTTTAATGATCCTTTCACGATTTTATCATGAAATCAACTTATTCGACGTCCATAACATATGTGGGGGTAATTTATAGTGTTTAGGATCACATCATTTTACCTTAATAATACAATAACCCCCACATATTAAATTCGGTATCAGTGTTCAAGACTACCCCATTACCGCTATATTTTACAACAATGTTGTTGTCTGAACCTCGCTACCCCATTCTGACTACATGGATGCCAGTATTTTGATGCTTACTACCTATGTTGGGTGTTGTGGTATGTTTCTTTCATCACCGATGTCTACCACTATGATGGCTATCGTATCCACTGTATGTATAGCTAGATACTTTCTATGGGCGCATCATGTAACCATCTGCATTACCCTACAGGTTAAATCCTTTGCTAATGAGACGTGGTACTCGTGTGGCCACCATTCATCCAAATTTGAACATACCCTTTCTGATATCTCTTCTCTATCGAACCATCCACCGTTGACATTCCTCTCATTGCTGTCTTCATTGTGAGTGAGTCCCCATTTATCATTGTTTGTGGTGTCACGGCTTCCATGTAATCTCCTTCAACATTACCCTCTCGAACAACCCACCTACATCACTACCACGCTGTACTATTGAGTCCATTTTCTTTTCCACTGTAGTTGTTGGGTATTCCACATGTACCGCCATGATCATTAGTTTTTCGTCCAACTCGTCTTTGCAGTGCCGACGATGACCATGCATTCGTGTTTTTCAATGCCTCATCTATCCTTACTCTGGTATGTGTTTCCAAAGTTTTGGTTGCCAGTGCCTGGATATCACAAATCCTCCACTGTGTTATATTCATCTCATCCACTTTCATGTAACCATCCTTTTTCATGCTAGATCTTTCACTCCCGCATTGGTGAGCTCCTCGAATCTCACTATGTAGCCTTGTGTTAACGTGTCGTTCGCCCTGCTTCAACGTTGTGGCCGCATTATCCCTATCGCTCCTAGTATATCCTCTTAACACACTTGTCCATGTCATGTTAGACCTATTCAGAAATACCTCCTGCATTCGTGCTTCGATAGTTCGGTCATCGCGATGGATCTCTACATGGTTGCTCTTATTTGAATGCAAACTACATAGTCTCAATGTTATCCACCAGTGCCCACTTTGAAAACTATCGAAGGTCCCTATTGGCGTCATGGCTTGACATGTTACGTCCATGCATTGTCCTCCATGAGGGGTCAACCATACCCGATCATAACAATTATCCGATTGTCGTAGGTGCTTACTAGCTCAACGCAACGCTATGCTCTCACCATACGATACACTGCCATAACATGTACGATGTGTTACATGCCTAGCCCACCAACACCATCGTGAGGCCTCCTGCCACAATGTTGTCTGCTAGATTTGAAAACGTCCATGTTGGCTCCGCTTTGTCTGCCCGTAGCCATCAAATCGACCCGAATTGGAGTCTAATCTACCCATGTGGTTGTAGATGTCACGTTCAATATCTACACATCATCCAGCATCGATGATGTGGTACTATGTGGCCACCGTCTAGTTGCCTGTCATCACTCCATTCCTCCATGACTCTCATGTGTACCCTGTATATCCTGGCGATCGTCCACTTTTTGTTGACCTACAACAAATGAATATAACATTAAGTTTTCCCACAATCCAACAAAACCAATGCACAGAGTGATTAGCCCTCGAGGGCTTTATTCTAATGTATGTAATACATATAGAATTACCTTTTTATCAATATATATTTTTATTTTTTTTACTTTTTATTTTACTTTAATAATATATATATATAAAGATACATATATCAATAAGTCATTCCTCTATTTTGAATTTTAATTTTAATATATATATATATATATATATATATATATATATATATATATATATAAAATAACATATATACTTATCCATTATTTTATTTTATTTATAATTTTTACTTTTATTGGAACCATAAATTATATTTAATAAAAATAAAAGAGGCTACAATAAAAAAATTATTCTACAAAAACTATCCATTTTATTTATTTTTTTAATATTAATATATATAAGAATATATATTAATATATTTTTTATTAAAATGAAAATTAATCAACTTTTCATAGGTTGATTTATCACGAATCCTAATAAAAGTAAAACACTTGGAACTAACCATGGAAAATACAAACCTAACCAAACTGCCTTTAATGAAACTAAAAAAGGAAACTCAACACAAACAATCTCACGAGCATACCAAATAAAGACCAAAAGAAAACACCAACTAAGGAATCTTGACATCTACATGGTTGAATCCAAGGGTAAAAAATTCATCAAGAAATGCAACTCAAAGAAACCCAAAATCATCCCTCCAAGGACACCAAGACTCTCCAAAAACCAAAAATTAAAAGTGGGTCCCCAAGCTTTGGGGCTAGTTGTGGAGCAACCACAACAAATGGTGACTCTGCTGAGAAATGCTCCAGGGAATTTCGATAAGAACCCAACCTGAAATGAAAATACACAATAGTAGCGAGACACAATAATTTAGCAACGTCTTGAGAAGATGGGGTAAACAGCTTTAGAATGAAAACAACTAATCCATCTGCCTTTTCTCAGTGTGTGCAAAAGTGATTCATTCCTGTATTTATGAAAATCCTCCAGATTCCATCATCCCTTTTTGGATTAGGCTATGAAGTATTTCTCATAACAAAATGGCTATAGACAAAGCCCCATTTCTAGTCAGGCGTGCATAGCCCCGATGGAGTTTATCTAACTCACCCTTGTTTTTCTCAATGCTTTGCAAAGCCTTTCCTTTTACCCAAGCTATATCTAGATAGAGCCCTATTGTCGATCATGCATCCATAGCCCGGGTAGAGTTTATCTAGATCTTGTGACTGATTTGATCAAGCTTTTTGATGCTCGCTCTCTCTTTTTTTCTCTTTCTTTTTCTCTTTTTTTTTTTATTTTTTTTCATATATAAAATTTTTCCTTTTCAAAAGAACAACCTTGCAAAGCTTCAAGCATCACTGGGGTAAGGCAACCTACAAGTGAAGTGTTTTAAATTTTTGCCTAGGGTTGCAGATCAAGATAAATTCATCCTTCCTAATTCCAAAAATACCATTTAACGTGTGTGAGTTCCATGTGGAACTTTGGCTAATATTTCATTGTTCCACTTTCCACCATTTTGGTCCCAAAATATGAGCATGATCACCAAATAACTCATCCCCCTTTTCTTGGGTTCATCATTTTTTAGATCAAGTACTCAAACCTATTAAGAAAAGAAAATTCAAAAATGGGGCCAGAGTCCTGACCCCTTTTTTTTTTCTCGAGCTCATTGGCTTTCAACTCAAGTACTCCAACCTACTAAGCAAAGAAACCTAAAAAATGGGGCCAGAGTCCTAACCCTTTTTTTTTTCTCGAGCTTATTGGCTTTCAACTCAAGTACTCCAACCTACTAAGTAAAGGAGATTAAAAATAGGCCAGAGACCATAAGTTAGCAACCACAAAACATTACCCCAACACAAGGGAACAACCTCAAAACACAAACCAAAACTATATACAAATGTACAATATGGTACAAGATGGTGTAAATCTTGATCCATCACTTCCCCGGATCCCACACATGATTAATGCATTTCAAAAGATATATAACATGATATGCAAGCCAAGCTTTATAGAAATCCAGTGAAATCCAGATTAGGCCAAACAATACAACATTTCTCCTCTTACCTCACTCACCCCACCAATCTGATTTAGTTCTATTAACAATTCCATAAGTGAGCTTCAAATCATTAAATTAATTAGGCAACATTTTATTTTCAATTCTTTCTTGTCTATCCCTTAAGATGTAAATTTCACAATTCAATTCATAATTTAGAATTAGGATTTCTTTTTCAAACATAATATTTTGCAAACAAGAGCCTATTTCTAAAGATTTTGAAGCCAATTTATTTTCCATTTTTGTAGGCCAATAAAATTTATGCAAAATTTTTCAAGCATATAGGATATCTACTAAATGAGGATCATCATAAATTTTCCCATTTATTCCACCAAAAATGATCATCTTCCAACATTGGGGTGTGGTGCTCAACTATACCTTCACATTCTTCAAATTCATCAATGGGTTGATCCTCAAACTCACCTTCACCTTCCTTAGATGGTTCAATTATTTCCAAGAGCGGGTTACTCTTTGTATTCAAATTTGCAAGATCACAATTCACATTTGTAACCCAAAATTCAATTTTATCACAATTTGGAAGGTGTAATTTTTCTTGGTTATCAGTTCAACAATATTATCCAAAGTATATTTTGAGAATAAGTGGTGAACCTCTATTATGTCTTCGAATTCATTCATTTATTTTCTTTCAACATTACTTTCAACCACTTTTGATGGCTTAGGGTTTTCTAAAATGGGATCATACCCATCCTCACTTGTAAACCAAAACTTTAATTCACTCATCTCCAATTCATCACTACTTGAATCATGTTGGCTTTCTTGATCTTTATAATGGTCATATTCCAAAAATAAGTGATGAGATTCCACCATATCTTCAAATTCATCTATTGGCTTCTCAAATTTAGTCTCAACCACCTTTGTTGAGTCAAGGGTTTGTTCAATAGGATCAACTCTTGTATCTTGCTCCCAATAGTTTTCCAAATCCTTTGTGAGTAAACATGACCAAATCATATCCTGATGGGTTTGTTCATCCCAATCCTCATTAATGGACCTTGGCTTTGAGACTTGCACATCCTCTTGGATGGAATCTAAGGTGGTAGTAATATTTGGACATTCAATTGCGTCCCCTTGATCATTCACCCTAGGTTAAGCAATGATGGTTGGTCCATATTTTCTCTTTCTGAAATGGCCCATTGTTCTAATTCTATCGTGGCCTCATAGACTCTATGCAAAGATGGGTCATCAAGATTTTCCCTTAAAAATGTACCCACTACAGGTTGTATAGCTTCCATGTATATTTTAATAGCTCTCTCTTCTAAAATGAAGAAATGGGGCACCACTTCAGTATACAACTTATGAAACCTATCATTGAATTCACTCATGGACTCATTAGGTTCACTAGAGATAGAGACAAATTGATTTAACATCCGAATAGGGTCAACTTGTCTTTGAAAATGGCTAGTAAATGACACTTCTAGTTGAGCCCAAGAAGTAATGGAATCTATATGTAGGTGTATACCACTTATATGCAACTTCATACAATGTGTATGAAAATAATCTACAAGGCACATCTCCTTTCCATATTTGCAATTGCCTTAAGGTATCCTTCTATCTTTGAATATGTTCCTTAGCCGAGGTCACATCACCCTTAAACATAGGTAAATGATTTTCTACCCCTTGAGGAATTGGGTGAGTAGGCCTACCTAAGTGACTATAATAGCCAGCTATCCATGGTGAAGTCTCTGCCCTAGTTTGAAAAACTGATGCCATTAGTGAAACTCAAAGAATAACTTCAAAACCAATTTGTTAGTCAAATAAATATTTCTTACAAAGAAGCATGAAATGACTAACCAATCTCAAATATGTAACATATGAATCATCATGTTAGCATAAACCAAGAGATATGTATCCATTAAACCATAAACTTGAAGTATATTCTCCAATTTGTAAAAATATTAGCATTAACACATCATCAAATAGAGAATGTTAGAATCAATGAAAGTAATCATATGGAAACAAAACCTCGTTGGTCAAGACCAATGTTTTTAAATAAATATTTCAAGTAAGATGAATAATTTATTATCTAAATAGCAATAGAATAAATCCATTCAAATCCTCCTAGCTCCCAAATTTTTGACTACTAAATTGATGAGGGTCGTTGTTCATTCATCATTTAATCATTATGTGTGTCAATCCAGGGCGGTGTCCAGAGGCTGTATACGATAGGAGGTGTTACAGTTGTAGGTTTAGTTTATCCAAGAACATATCTTATTTGTAGATCAGTTAGCAATTGGGGGTTTTTTTGTGACCTTTAACTTCTAAGAACTGAAATTAACTCCTATTTACTTTTGCAGAAACAGAATTACAAGAAATGAAATGATAGAATCTGAAAATTGCAGAAAATGAAATGTTGCTAAATTGAAATGACAGAAAAGTAAAGTGCATAATTTAGAACACACACATTCTTGCATGAAAGTAAATCAACTAGATAACATCAAAATAGAATTTCATCTACTACAGGATTGAATCAACAAAAACTGCCAAATTGCAAAATGACAAGATATCTGGAAATTGTTGTGTAATGCAAAATTGAATCAATAATGGTTGTATAACTGCAAGATAAAAAAAAAATCTAGGAATTACTGTAAATACAAGGAAATACTGTCCACTACTGAAATATGTCAGAAAACTACTAAAGAAATGAAAACTGGCAGAATTCTGCTAACCTGCTGCAGTAAGAATTTAGCAAGAAATTTTGTCAGAAGACTGCCTTCCTCTGGGTTGCAAGTGGCCCTTGCTTCCAGAATCAGAAGAAGGTGAGGAGTTATGCTAAGAGAATTTAGCTGTTACTCATCAATCTCAACATGCCAATTGAAAACTGAAGATTCCACCTTTTTATTGAATCTGAAAATGCATTACAGTAATGCAGAAAAAACTTGCAAATTACTATTTTGCTATAGGAAAAACTTTACTCTATGCTAATTTTTCTATATATCTATCTCCATATCTATATCTATATCTATATCTATATATCTCTATATATATATATATATATATATATATATATATATATATATATATATATATATATATATATACTCGACCATATGGGAGCTTTATTATTTATAAGATAACACTGATATGCTTGGTTACTGTTTTGCAGGATTTACAGCTAATTACATAATTGTTTCCTAGACTGCAGGATTTTACTTTGTCCAAAATTTATCCATTCATTATTGTTGGGCTGCATCTGTTGAGGAAATCAGTTAATATGAGTTGGGACAACCTCCTGGTCAATTTCTAATACTTTCCTCCATCGGTTTATCGCTTTTTGACCACCTTCAGTTGTTCCTGCGCTATTCCCTATTTCTGTGCCACTTATTCCTGCACTACTCCGAAACAACAGGCAGGTGATCGTTTGTTGCTGATCTATGGTCCAAATGCATAGGAAGTAATGTGTTGACTTCTCCACTCTCTTGCACACCCTTCTGCTTCGGTGGCATGTGCTGGAGTGACTAATTCCAAGCCCTGTTGTATATGTACAGCTGACTAGAACTATCACGATGCTAGACTGTTTTCTCGCACGATCAACTACAATGGACAAATTCTTGGCGCCCTTTTCCATTTGAATTAATTTAACCAAAGGAGCACAATATTACCAAGCGTCAGATATTCAAAAAATTTCTGAATTGCTATAACACTATTGACTAATTAACTAAAAAATAGGTGAAATTGCAGTAAAAATAGCAAAACAGAGCATATGCACTTTGTCATTCCAAAAATTGCAAACATCATTATATAATGCATTTTTCCATAATTAACATAAAAATCATAGTAAAAAGGGTAATTCAAATAGTCAAAAAGATATCAAATAGTGTTCATGGATGAGGCAATTCCTGGCCTCATCATTCCCCCCCAACTTATGGTAATACATGTCCTCATGCATTTTGTACAGAATAACAAAGACACACAGATCCAGGTCTAGACATCTTTCATGAAATTTGAGTAATGCGCCACCAATTTTGTAGAATCCACTAACTGCTTTGATGGACTGAAACCATTATTGGAAGTGCACATCAGGATGTGGGTTAGTATCAAAGAAGTAGGGGACAGGAGTAATAATTATGGGCATCCTATATCTCAGACCTATCCAAAGCTCCTTGATTTTTGATATAATTAGGATAATGCCTTCTGCCCTTCTCCTTGACCACAAAAAATTGGTGGGAGAAATTGGATCTCTTTTCTGGAGAGAGATAGATAACTCACCCCATCTATTTTTACAAGCTGCCACAGCATCATCAAAGAAATCTACACAAAAATTCTAAAATTGGATTATACATTTCTGAAGGTTCCCTAAATAGAGTTTTTTCATTCTAATATCCCTCATGAAGGTATAATGAACATTTGTACAATATCTATGATTTAGGGGAGCAGGTCTGATAAGCAAAACTTGTGATTTCAATTCCTTGGTGAACTTCTTTTTTGTGTCCCAGTAAATCTGATTTTGCAGAGTGGACATGAAAGCTCTAAGTTGTAAATCACTTATATAAATGTGAGGCAAAAACATACTTTTTGTGGATAAAAAGAAATTATGCAAGAAAAACTCACATAACAGGTTTTGTTGCTCTACTGGACTCTGCATAAATGCCTCTATGGATTCTTTAGGAGTGTTCAACTGATGAGGCATCTCAGAAGCAAGTCTCATGATTTGCCAGTGAAGGCATCTCTCCTTGAGTAGGAGACTATAAAACCAAGGTGGTATTCTGCACTGTATTGCATATTCTGCAATCTGACATACATCCTTCACCTATGTTTTTAACCTAGTAATATTTGTTTCCTTTTCTGCTACTTTGGTTGCTTCAGAGTTTAAAGTGGCAACTTTGCCCTCTAACTGGTGACACTGAGTCAT
This sequence comes from Wollemia nobilis, assembly GCA_028583015.1. NCBI lineage: Eukaryota > Viridiplantae > Streptophyta > Pinopsida > Araucariales > Araucariaceae > Wollemia > Wollemia nobilis. The sequence continues at coordinate 677,754 of JAQPPZ010016791.1, forward strand.
CCAATATGCCAGGTCTTCATTGTACCTAGTTAAAGGCATTGTGTCTGGGGGTCTGACAATAGGTGGCATTTGTGCCACTATATGCACTTGTACACCAACTTCCATAGTTGGTATTACAACAGGCAAATCTATTTGTGTCCCTTATTCTATTGTAATAGCAATGAGAGGAGAGGGTGTGGATATCTGATATTGTGCTATAGCTTCTTGTTCCTCTACAGAAGGTGTCTGTGTTTCCTATTGAAGTGCAGTATCATTTGTCAACAGAATTCTCGATGGACTCGCATCATCAAATACTGTCATTCCTGCTTCCTCTTTATTAGGTGATCTCTATGCAGGTGCTATCTTTGCCTCAGAATGTTCAGCTAAATCTAAGAGAATCTAGGCCCATTCATCCTATGATGCTTCTGGTAACTCTGTAGAATGATATTCCAGTTGAGACAACTGGTTCTGCAAATCTTGAATTTTTTGCTGAAGCAGATCAATTTTTTTATCCTTTTGTTTTATGGTCTCTTCAGCTTGCTCAATCCAATGGGTCTGAGTTTTAATCACACTTTTTGTAGCATGCAATTAAGTGTGGATATCAATTTCCTCTTCAGACTTGGACTCAGAATACTGCTCAAAATCAACATGCATTAAAACATTCAAATCATCTCTAACTAGTTCAGAACCAAATTTCAGCGGCTCCTTAGAATCAAAGTCATAATAATCAACTAATGGACATACAGGGCTTATTGAGGTTTCATCCATAGTTGTATCTAGCTCCATGGTCTGTATCCCTGGGTCTGTCATTTCTATTTCAATATTTGGTTCCTGTGCATCCTCTATTCTGGTTTCTCCTTCATTTGGGTCTATGATATCTATTAGTTCTTCTGGCAAGGTTTTAGTTTTCTGAAGTCTAGCAAACCTTCTTAACCTTGTAGACCCTAGATACTTCTTAGCAGGTGTAGGTTTTGGATGTTCTGGAGCAACTGCAGATGTTGCTATTGTTTTAGGAGTAGATTCCAGAGCATGTTCACTTGCATTTCCAATTTCCTTGCTGGATTGTACCATATCTGCAAAGGTTACCCTTTTTCTTTTATATTGATAACCAGATGTGGACGCTTGCTGTTTCCTAGTTTGTGAAGATAGAGGACCATCTGGAGAGGGGGAAATTCTAATTTTAGAGGGTTTTGGACTAGGGTTTCCTGCAAATTCTTTCTCTGCTTCTTCTTCCTCTGCTTCCTCTTCCTCTAATTCCTCTTCCTCTGCTTCCCCTTCCTCTGATGTAGGATTAGAGTCATTTGTTTTTGCCCAAAGGGCAAAGAAGCGATCAAAATTTCTAGGGTTTCCCCTAAAGTGATACTGGAAAATCAATTTGATGAGCCCATGGTGCTTAGGGCTTCCCTTCCCTACTTGGTATTTGTTGGCCATAGCTTTTAACTCTTGAAAAAGGTATAAGGGCACATTAACCTTACATTCTGGTTTAACTACTCCATGGCACAGATGGTTGAGGATACGAAGGTGTGGGCCAGATACAACAGTAAATTGGCCGTCACAAGTGATGTACCTCATAACCTACATTGCAACTTCGTTCCAAGGGACTGGTAAACTAAGTCTTTTTACCCCCTTACAAACATTTTTACGCATTAAAAACTCAATTTCTCCATCCCCTTATTTCTTAAACTGATTAACTAGGTCATTTAAAATATTTTGCCCAATTTTTACAATCTACAAGCCTTGAAGAGGTAATTCAGTGACTTGGCTGAGTATTTCGGGAGTTACCTGGATAGTCATCCCGTTAATGTGCACCCGATTATTGCGAAAGGTGCATGTGAATTCTGTCGCCAAGCCCTCTAAATATCCATCAAATTTTTGTAGGAACAGCAAAAATCCTCCATCAGTGAATATTTGTAGGGATGCAGGGTCACTTTCCAGGTAGCTAACATTTTTAGGTTCGGCTCTAATTTTCTTTCCCCCCATGGCGTAATTTCTTGCCTTTTGTTCTGTAGTTTTTGTAAATTGGTGGACAATACGAGCGTGCATCTGGTTTAGGGTTTCAATCGTTGTAGCAGGAATAATAACAGCATAAGAACTGCTTCGAAACTTGTAGCATAATGATGTGGCAGTGTATGTGAAGTTACCACCTATGACTTCGATCATTTTTGTTATGGATGCCAGCTGTCACATGCAACCGTGAGTCGATGACTTGTCTTTTTCCTTCTAAACCAATTAACTCACCTCAGGCCAAGTGTCACAAACAATTTTCACACATAATTTCATTCCTACGCTTAGTGATCTATTCCTATGCGTAATCAATCATTCCTGCGCTCTGGGATATAAACAATTTATTCTTGCGCTTGTTAAATCATTCCTGCGCTCTAGGATATAAACAGTTTATTCCTGCGCTTTATGGATTATTCCTATGCTTTGGAATATAACAGGTTATTCCTGTGCTTTCCTATTCCATCGCACTTCTATTTTTTCATTCTAGAGCAGAATTGAGGCAGAGGCATTACTGACAAGGACTTTCCATGTTTGATTCCCCATTTTTACATGCTTTTATACTAATCAAGGATATATACACTATATACTAATGATTTACATTATTCAAAGAATGAAAAAGACACATACCTGTTATAACCATTTTATCTACATTTCGGGGTGCTCCTGCTGAGATTTCCAGCTAATCAATCTTTAACCTAAGGTAGGTGCAATCTGAAAACAGACGAAACAACGGTCATGAGACAATACCGAACAATGATAGTGAAACCAACTAGGTAAACATGTCGGACAACTAGTTTTCATGTAAACCCAACTCAGGAGTGCCTCAAAGAGGTTTTCACTTCCTGAATTTCTTATTTGTTTTTTTTTTTTTTTCAAAATCTTGTGTCAATCTACTAAATTTGGGATGGAAGAAGTGTTTTCTTCCCAAATGTGTACATCCAAACTTTCCACTTGCTTGAGAAATTCTGCCCTGTTGTATGGTTTGTGGTACATACGAAGACGATGTCCATTCACCACCAACTTGCATTGTGAGTCATCAATAGGTGTAAGATGTGAAAACACGAGATTCTGAAAACAAAAAGGATAGACTAAAAATGCAATGTAAACGAAACTAAAATAACGCTTAAACCCTATGTTATTGAAAAATGCGTAAAAAGAAAGAACATGAACACAAGATATCAAAGCAATATAAAATATGGCCCTTTTATTGATATGCTTTTCAAATTTGTGTTACAATGCGTCTCCTTCCTTTTTAGGGGATAGGAGCGTTAAATGTTGGTCTTTTACAACTTGTTTCATAATTCCTTCTTTCGCGTGCCCACATATAAGATGGGCAAACCAAAACATTGCCACCGCTTGTGTTGGTAAAAGTAGATCCCTCGCTGCTCTTCTAATGCTGAAAATCTGCGTTCAAAGAAACAAACAAAGAATCAGTAGCACCTGTGTATGAAAACGAAAGATAAATATAATAATGGTTAAAATGAGTCCAAATAAACTGAAAACTTGACAAAATATTAATCATGTAACTAGCTAAATACTACAAAAGAAATAGTCACCAAAGGCAATAAGGCGGGGGGCGCCCGAAGGCAAACCACCCGTGGGTGAAACTTTGTTTCAACACCAATCCGCTTGGGATGGGTCTGAAACCTGACATGATGTGTTGTCGAAAAATTGGTAGGATATTGTGGTCAGAAAAATTGGGTTTTGGTTCTTGATTTATATCTTCAAAAGTCACCCAATAACCTCTCTTTCGATTAAGAGATTATGGATTTTGAAAGCACAAATCGCAAGTGAACTGGCAGCACTTCATTGCTCCAAATGCTCCTTCTCTGTATATCTTTTGGGTGGGAAAACTCCCCAATTTATAGACCTTAGGGTCTCCTTGTTTGAATTGCACATGCGAGGGCGCCTCTTGAGTTAACTATCCTATTTTCAAAGAAAAGCTAACTCCCTGATAAAAAAGCTTCTTGCATGAGGTCTCTAAAATAAAGACATGCATGATTGAAGTCTCTCTTCTTGATTTGGAGTTGTTCCTCGCAATTGCATGGCTTGAAGCCTCAGTTAACTGGCATAGTTTTCGAGGTTTGACTTTTTTCCAGTCAAACCTGCTATTCGTCCCACCCTGGAGCGATTGCTTAATTGTCCCAGGGTGGGATGAATACTGGTCTAAATTCGTCCCTGGGTGGGACGAGTAGAGAAAAAGGTGCCAAAAAGGTGCAAAATTGACTTTTGACCCTCAAAACTGCTTTTGGGAGTGGTTAGGACCACTTTTTGACCTCTGGGGGCTGCCCTAGGGGCTGTTTGTGTCAATGCAATCAGCGCTTGTTGTCACATAATCGGATTGGTGCTGTTTTGGTGTCTACAGATGCTCCTTTTTGGGAAGCATTGTGCAAGGCACAACGCTAAGCAAAAATAGATAACCAAAGCACTAATGATTAGGGTTTCTCAATAACCTAACCAAATCTTGATGCCCCAAGCATGGAAAGGGCATGCATTCTTGAATCCTTGCTTCTAACGAGCTAAGGAATTTGATTTCAAGTATTAACCTATTTTGGTGAGGTGTGACTTGAGCTTGGACATTGATCGATCATGAATAGGCAAAGGGCGCAACCTTTTGTCCATGGGGGAACCTTGTGTTCATGCTTCAGGAATGCCAAGTGTTTGATCAGTTTGTGATTATTGCTTGTTTGCTGCCCCAAGTAGGGGCATGATTGTCTTTGTCAATGATTCTTTGAATGCGTGTCATTTCCAAGATTGGGTATGTTGTTGTTGATTGGCGACTAAGTGTGACTACCCCCTCAAGCGACGAATTGATGAGGGAATGACCGACATGAGAAAAGCGACGAGTCACTTGACCCAAGATGACTTAGGTAAGGATGCCTTCAGATGTTATCCAATGCATGCTCGAGCAGTTTCTCGATTGTTTTGACCTATTTTTGGTGGGTGTGAACCCATTTTGGGATGCCATTTGGGGTTAACATTGGCAAAAATCCATTTTCTCGTGAAGCGGTCCAGCTATGGTAGCCTTCTTAGGGAGTAGGATAGCGATAAGGTAGACCCTGACATCAGTTTTCTTATGCCAAGAGGTTAAGTGCAAGAGCACTTTTGTCCGGCAATTTTTAGTGGTTTTGTTGGCATTTGTCATTTTTATATTTTGGTTGTTTTTGATTTTTTTTTTTTTGGGTATTCGTTCCGGGGGACGAACTCCATGATGGTACTCGTCCTGGGGTGGGACGAGCGTGCCTCCGAGGAAAAAGTGCTCGTTCCAGGTAGGGACGATTACCAACAAGCAAAAAGGTATAAATAGGCGAAAATGACGTATTTTGCTCATTTGCACTGTTCATCGATTGCGATTTGGAGCTCTGAGGAGGAGGAGGTAGATTTTCTGACGCAAAACGTTGTCAGATTTTCCAGCCACCATGAGTGCATAGACCGGGTCGTCAGGTGGCGGAGCCGAGGCGAGACCAGTAATCCTCGAGTTTGAATTTGAAAAATGCAAATGTGTTTTTATTGTGTTTGTCTTTTGTTTAAGACATGGAACCCTAATTAATCAATTAAAAGGTGAACGAATTTGATTTAAAGACCCTGAAACAAAATAAAACGTGTATGCAAACCGATGGAAACCTAGATGGAAAACCATAGAATAAACCCAGATGAAACTTAGAGTAACACCTTAGGGTAACCATGGTTATAAAAATGTTTTTTTATGTGAATGGTAAAACGTAGGTCGAAACCGTAGGTAAACCATGTCACTTTTTTTGTCTCTGTTTTTATGATGAAACCCTAGATTTATTTTTTTTTATTTTTTATTTTTTTAAATGGATGAAATTTTTTTTTGTTGGAATGGTAAACTTAGGTAAAACCATAGGTAAACCATGTCAAATTTTTGTTGTTTTTGATGAAATGTAAGATGAAAACTTGATTTTTTTTTTTTTTTTTTTTGTAAATTGTAATAGATGTACATGTGAATGAATGTTGTTACTGTATATTGATGCATGTTTTTGATGTGTTTATGTTTTGTGATATGCAGGTGGTGAAGAATCGGCATCGGGTATCGACTGGTTTTTCTAGTGCCCACGAGGCGTTTAGTGCGGAGGACTAGGAGTGGCTTGATGCCTTAGGGCTCAAGCATGTGACACGATTGGAAGCAGTTGTTGTGGATCGGGCGTACTTGATAGCTTTGATAAGCCTATGGGATGTTCGAATGAACACCTTCCATCTCCTGACAAGGGAGATGACAGTTACCTTGGATGATGTGTATCATATTCTTCTGATTTCGATAGACGGGATGCCCATTCGGATGATGCCACGAGGCCAGAGGATGGCTGTACTGACTCGGTGTTTTGGACACGGGGAGGATGTGGATGGGATGAGCTCAGTGGAGAAGGCAGAGCTTGATTGTCAGGTTGGGGGGATTCTGGTACAATGGTGGTATGCGAGGGGAGTGCTAGGAGTGAGGCATACACTGCTTATGAGCCTCATTTCTAACATGCTCCTGCCAGACTCGTCAGGAGCGAGGTTCCCATGGAACCTATTGGATATGGTGTGGCAGTTAGTGGATTGTCCTGTGATAGAGCTGGTGATCATGAGATGGGGCCAGACACTGTTGGCTCAACTATATGATGAGTTGTATGAGGTCCATTGTCAGAAGCGGAATGGGATTGGCTGCAGGTACTTATTGCAGTGTTGGGCATGGCAGCATATAGCCATAGAGCGACCACGAGGGCTACCCTGGACTACACGGGTTGACATGGTGGATAGAGATATTGGTTATGGTGCTTTATGGTATCGATCTAAGGAGCGAGGGCAGAGTCGACGGTTTGCGGGAGACATGGACCATTACATAGATGCATTGGCACGACTGACTCTAGGAGATGTGGTGTGGAGGCCATATCGGGATATGGGTCATTGGATGACACGGGACGGAGTAGGAATACTTTCATTATCTTTGAGTGACACGACAGTTTGGGGTACGCCAGGGGTTGCCTGGGGAACCCGTAGTCTATCGACATCGAAGCGATGAGAGGACTCTAGCTACGTCGATCCTCAAGCCACTAGGGGAGGAGGCAGATACAGTATTGGACACTCCAGATGTGGATGACATTGGAGTTACTATCAAGTACCAGGAGTGGTGGACACTCCGACAATGGCGAGGTGAGGGGCCATTAGGAGGGGATGAGGCAACGGGAGGTGGAGAAGGTGCAGAGGCACCAGGAGAGGATTGGGGAGCTCCTGCTAATGTGGACATGGTGGAGGTGGCAGATGCAAGAGAGGACTTTGATGAGGAGGAGCATCCAGAGATGTAGGATGCTCCAGAGCAGGCCGATGCGCCAGAGAGGCCGATGCAACCAGTCGTGCCAGGGGATACAGAGGTGGGGTTGCACACGAAGGTGGTGCGGTTGATGGAGTTATTACGGAGGCGAGATCAGGAGCTTGGGGATGCACTGCAGGAGAGGGATCTCTTATGGACGTAGTTAGGGCAGCACGAGGCTAACCTCGTGACATACCGTCAGCAGGGGAGGGACTTGGAGTGACAGTAGGATGAGCTGGAGGATGAGGTTATCTACCTTGGTGGGAGAGTTCCTGCATTCTTTGGAGATGGATCATCGCGACACTCGAGAGGGAGCGACATGGAGCAGATAGCATCCTCGCAGCGGAGGCGGCGAGATGAGGGAGAGGCCAGCGGGCATGGTGCAGGGGCGAGCAGTAGCCACCCTGAGAGGTCTTAGAGGACCCGCACCATGGGGGGTAGTTCCCGTCACACCGATCTTGCATGATCATGGTGGATGATGCCCTAGACTTTGGGGATTTTGGTGTATGATTGCAGGGTCAGAGGACCAGTTCACTGTAGCCTGCAGGCAATTTTGTTATGATATATATATATATAGATGACTCTTTTTTGTGTTTGTACATTTTTCATGATTTATTTTTATGTGCATGTTTTTATATTGATGTATGCATATGTGATTATGAATGCAATGGTTCTAATTTGTATGATGTATGCATATGGAATGAATGAAATGAATTGTTGATGATTTGTCAATGCACCATAGACTATACAAGATTTGACTGGATTGCTATAGTAATGGGATAACTTTGTAGAATGCTTGTGCATATGAAAACTTTATTTTTGTATTTTGTCTATTTTTTGATGGTGATGTATGGAATGAAATGTACCAGTTGTTTTAAAATTTAGTTAAGCTTTTCTAAGATGCAGATATTTTAACTAACTAGCCAAGACTGTACATTTATCTCGCGAGAATTTTGAACAAGGTCTAAATCCAACTTGAATTTAACCAAGTTATTTCACATCCCTGTGTGTGCAATTGAGTTCGTTTATGTGGTATTTGTCATGATACCGCTAGTGCCAGATAGGCTATCAACCAAAACTGTACTGAGGATCACCTAATTAGCTCCACTAACTCTATTGTATTTAGCAAGATTAATCCATGGGACAATCTAAGGTATCATAAGCTAGTTCATCCACATGCAAACATTGGTCTGCACACACGCAAAGTTAATGTGACAGACATATCGTCATGCGGGTAGGATACCACCATTGCCAGGTAGGCTATCAACCAAACCTGTAATGAGGATCACCTAGATGGTTTTTGAATGCTAAGAATTTCCAAGGATTCAAGTTCAGGCTGTGTGGTGGAATGATTTGGGAGATTTGCCCGTCTATATAGTGATGAAAATCACTGTTTATTTTTCACTTTGTTTTTCTTTTTGAGCAAGGATTTTGAATAGTGGTGATAACCACTGTGATTTGATTTTGTATTTTGAGCTTTGTAAATTTGAACTTGTGAAGGGCCTTGATCCTTTTAGGTCTTGGGGATGACTACCCATCCTAGTTATGGGCGTGTAGTATGAATCCTTACGACTTTGGGAATCAATGGGATGATGGAGATTATGAAGTAAGGGCATTGATCTGTTAGGCCTTGGAGATGACTAACCATCCTGATTAGGGGCGGATAGTATGAATCCTTACAACTTGGAGACCAAAGGGATAATGGAGAGTATGAAGTAAAGGCATTGATCTATTAGGCCTTGGGGATGACTACCCATCCTGATTAGGGGCGGATAGTATGAATCCTTACAACTTGGAGATCAAAGGTGAATGGAAAGGTTAGGATGATGGTTCGTTGGAATTTTTTTTGTGAAGGGCATTGATCCTTTTAGGTCTTGGGGATGACTACCCATCCTTGGTAGGGACGTGTAGTATGAATCCTTACAACTTTGGGGACCAACTATGATTTGGATTTGGTAGTGGTAAAAACCACTATTTATTAAGGTGAATGCATAGGGAAGAGCTCGTCCTTTTGTCAATTCTCAGCATTCTAGAACCATTCGCACAGGGGGATGAACAGGCTAATCTTTCACTTATAGTACCCGAGACTGCTTTGTAGGGTTCTCTTGCGTTCACACAACTTAGGAATTATTTTATGTGTGTTAGTTTGTGATGGGATGTTACGTAACAAGGCGTGATCCAAGTAAAACTTTCCGTGTAAAATCTGCTTAACTGTGTACAATTTTTGGCTAGAAATTTAAAAATAGCTGAATGACGAAAACCCTATATACATTAGGAGACAACTGACGATGCAAAAAATGGTGATGGTGCTATTCTAGATGTAGGCGTTTATGAAAATGGATCTGATGTGGAAAAGGATGGAATTTCCAAGTAATGATTGTCTATGGTGCTTTTGACTTGTATGACCTAACAAATGTATAATGTATGGATGCGATGCCTAATGCAACCTATATTTTTGTGTTTTGATTTTTATGAGAATGCATGGAATTGGAATGCAATTGTTTTTGTGATTTTGATTTTTATGAGAATGCATGGAATTAGAATGCAAATGTGTTTGTGATTTAGATTTTTATGAGAATGCATGGAATTGGAATGCAAATGTTTTTGTGATTTTTTTTTTTTTTTATGATTTTTTTTTATGAGTATGCATGGAATTGAAATGCAATTGTTTTTGTGATTTTTGACGATTATATTGTTTTTGTTTATTTTTGAATATTTATGTTGACCAAGAAGTTATGGTAACGCTTGGAGCTTTTGGTGTTGACCAAAGGGTTTATAGATACTTTTGGGGCATTTAGGGATGACCTAAGCGATTATGAAAATCCTTGGAGCTTTTGTCTTGACCAAAGGGTTTATAGAGACCTTTGGGGCGTTTAGGGTTGACCAAGAGATTATGATAATCCTTGGAGCTTTTGTCTTGACCAAAGGGTTTATAGATACCTTTGGGGCGTTTAGGGTTGACCAAGCAATTATGATAATCCTTGGAGCTTTTGTCTTGACCAAAGGGTTTATATATACCTTTGGGGCATTTAGGGTTGACCAAGCGATTATGATAATCCTTGGAGCTTTTGGTTGGACTATGGCTCTCTAGATGTGGAATGGCCTCAAATGAATGATGTTCAAGGGTTATGTTTCCTTGATTCCTTCAAGAGAGGCAAGCCGGTATGTTTTGGGTCCTATTCTACTGTCAATGATGTAAGGACCTAACCAATTTGCCGTGAACTTGTCCCATAGATGGGATGGCAAATTAGAATTCTATTGGTTCTCTTTTAAGACCAAGTCACCAACCTGAAATTCCCTAAGGTGGACTTTCATGTTGTATGCTCTCTTAAGTCGCTCTTGATAGATATGCAAATGCTCAAGAGCATTAACGCATCGTTCATCGAGCAAAGTCAGTTGATCTAATCGGGCCTGCCGTGCAGTGTCATCATCGATGAACTCTTGCATTGAAATGCGTAGGGAATGGATTTCCAACTCAAAAGGCATGACTTCCTCGGAGCCATACATCAACAAAAATGGATTTTCCCCAGTGGGCATCCAAATGCTGGTGCGATAAACCCATAGGGCAAGCGGGATCTGAATGTGCCAGTCCTTATGATTGTCTGCAACTATCTTTTTAAGAATTGCGACTAGCATTTTGTTGGACGCTTCTGCTTGCCCATTTGCCTACGGATATGTTGGTCCAAAATTTGCCACAAGAAAGGATTTTACAAGTGCACCCTAGACCCGGCCAACATTGAAAGGCTGGAAGCAAGAAATGGCTCCCAGACCAATCTCCAGAGTGGGCTGGTTCCCTTCACTATTCTAAACTGGGTTTAAGATAAGGGTTGCTGGAAAGAAATTGAAATGTGCAGAAAGAAATAGAAATATGGCCGCAGGCCGAAGTTATGGGATCGGAAGACAACAGCAGAAAACTTAAAAAATGCAACAACAACAAGCAATAGAAGATATTAACTCAACTTCTCACACAACTGTATGCAGCAAATCTCTCCAATATTACACTCCAGAAATCATACTCTCACGGCAACACTTAAATCCAAGATGCAAAATTTAAATACAACAACCATTAAGAAATACAAATACTATAAGAAATGCAACCTGAACGTAAAAGAAAATCACCCATACAACCGTTGCTGAAAATCAAGCCAATACTTTTATTCCTGCAGATACAATTCCAGTTTCTAGCAGAGAACTCTCCAACCCCTACAAATGAAGTTTACATTGGTTTTTATAGAGGGTCGTCCTCTTTGCAGCATTTAATATTTGAAACCAACTTTCTTGTGATCTACAATTATGCCTTGGAAACCAAGAACACGATCCCCTTAATTGCAGCGTTAAAGAAGCAAAAATTAAATGCAATGAGACGTTCACGGTCGCCTTCATTAAATTTGATTTTTTGAACATGTGCATGAAAACCGTTGAATTAATCCACGAACAGCAGCTTCGAATAAATAAAACTTTAATTTTGGTGGCCTGGGCGCTTCTTCGACCTTGATTGCCTTGGAAATCCATGAATCATTTAATTCGGGGTAGCATTTAATCTTCGAAATTCGAAAAAACCTTCTCGGGCGTTCATACTATGTTCTGGCGGGAAACTGCGCAGGTCGCGAAAACGAGACGGGTCGCGAAATCGCGACGTCTTTTTATGTCGTACGCTTCGCTGCTGAAAACCCGCGAAAATGAAACATGCAGCGCATCGCTGCAACTTCGAGCACTTAGACCTTTTGCCTTCCTTACAACCAATGAAACATTGCAACCTTTTAAAACAAACTTGCAGCGCATCGCTGCAACTTCCTCCTGGACTCCCCTTTTAACCAATATGCAGCGAATCGCTGCAAGTTTTGAGTTAGACTTTCTTTGAAACAAAGGCGCCACGAGTTTGAACGTCAGCGAATCGCTGCACATTTGAAACTTAACTCTCTCCTCCGCTCATCACCCGTGATTTTGAAACATGGCAGCGCGTCGCTGCAACTTTCCAACTTGAGTTTTTGAAGCCAAACGCCGCGCAAAAATGAGACGTCAGCGAATCGCTGCAGCAGTTAACTTTGTGTCTTCGGCTAAACTTTTTGTCACGATTTCGTGACATTTTGTTGTTGTTCCTCCTTTACTCTTTTCAAGCCGTGAAAATAGAACACGTCGCGATATCGCGACGGTTCCGTTTAGCTGCATGCGTTGACCGTGTTGACCGCGATTTCGGAACATGTCAGCGAATCGCTGCAATTTCTGGACTTAGTTATTTTTTGCTCTTTTTTGCTCCTTTATTCTTCAACACCGCATCAAAGCCAAAATCAAAGTTAGATTTGCAACAATTTACACGTTAGTACTTCAATCAAAATCAATGTGGCAAAAATGCCAACATTCTTGGCAGCTCGCGGGGTATACAGCTCGCTGTATGCAAGAATCCAGGCCTGAATCCATTGGGCACAAAGTCATATTAGATCAGAAAGTTGGCCGCTGTGGTGCATATCTCAGGGGACTGCTGCAATGATCTGCTACTGAAAAACTGAAACTGGAAAAACCTGCATATAACTGGTTATGAAACGACAAATGGAATGCGATAGTGGAGTGAGCTCCTGCGATTGCGCAAGCGGTGACTGCAATGGAATGATGATAAAAATGGAATGATGAAGTGACAAAGCGATGTGGTAGACACAATAACAGAATGCTGCTATACTACCATCTACAATGGATGGAATGAAAGTGAATGAACGGATGGAATGGAAATGGAAGTATGAAAAGTGTGGAGTGAAAATGAACTAGACTGTAAATTAAATATGTAACAGGACAGAAACTAGAGGAAAGGGAAAAGAAGGAACGGGAACAATGAGAATGGGAAAAAGAAACAACAGCCGTGGCTCTGTTTTTTTTTTTTTTTATGTTTCACTGCGGAAGAAAAAGAAGAAAGAAAGAAGAGGATGAAGAAAGGAAAGAGGGGAAAAAGGGAAGGGAAAAGAAGAATTTCCTGGAAAGCCAATGACTGCTGGGAAAAAAACAAAAGAAAAACAAGCATCTACGGCTCGCAGGCAACAAGAGCCGAGATGAATAAAAAAACAATACTTCTCTTTTTTTTTTCTTCTCTTTTCTATTTTTTTTTTTTTTAAATATTATATACAATAGTTCACGACATGATTGGCATGTCGCCACTAGACACCTAGTCTCAAGGAGGGTTATCCGGTAAATCTGCAATGTCCCGACCAGATCTGATCATACTTAAGTCGGTCCTTGAAATTGGGCTGGCTTCTTCCTGAAGTTCTCCATGTTTCAGACACTGGCAAGTTATCATGCTTGCCAGTACCCACACAATTGACAAATAATGCAGAAAAGAAACCCCACCATCTTGAAGAGTTCTCTGGCTGTGGACTGAGAACAGGTTCCTCCAACTCCTGGATCCGATCACAGGAGTTGTCCAGCAACAGTCCTTTCTTCAGGATCTCTTCAGACTCTACCTGTTGATCTGACATATTTAACAGGTTCTGACTAAATGCTTGCGTGTCGTGCCCTGGGATACAAACAGGGTGCAAATATGTGACCTCCTTGTGCTCAGGTTCTGCCACTTGAATCTCTTCTTCTTCTTCGCTTATATCCTCTGGATCCATCTCCTTATGAAAACTGCAAGCAACCATATCGTTCATTGTCGATCCTTGGCTTTGGATGAGATCTGTCCCTTGAGCTCCACACAACTGCATCTCATGTTTCTGCTCATTATATGGGATCTGGCATGAAACATACTGCACGGGATGGACAGGAGCAGCAACTACCGGAGAAAGTGATGGAGTTTCTTCCCACGGTAATTTTCCTGATAAGAGCAAAAGTTGTTCTGCTCGCACTGCTTCCTCAAAGATTTGCGGGAACCTTTGTTCACCTGATTGCAGCAAGAGGAGGCCTATGTCAGAATGGAAAGCTCGAACATAGAAGAGGTGGGCTTGGGTGGGTGATGGTCGGATCTTCTCTGGAATTCTCTTCCAGCTTCTCAAGAATCGGACATTGAAGTCCGTGATGCTCTCTTGAGGTGCTCTCTTGATGTACATTAAAAACTGATAGAGATCCAAAGAACTGTAAAAGGGATCTTCATCAAATCTTCTCGATTAGTGCTCCCGCTAGATCATCCCATGAGCCGATGCTTTGACGCTTGAGCAGTCTCGTACCACTGCAATGCCCTTCCTTCCAAAGACTGAACCAGAAGTCTGATCATGATATCCTCATGATTTATGACATGGATCATTGACAAAGTAGCAATATCTTCAACATGCGCCAGAGCCATGCCTTCGGTACCATCATATTTTTCCAGGGCCTTCAGGGCACCTTCGGGAATTTCATGCCGGATTTGGAGATTCAGAGGGCCAGGATCATCCCATCTAGGAAAAACCCTCGCCTTTGTGGCAGTGGTCTGTGGGATCACGGCTATCGCCATTAAGTCAGAGTCGCCAGATGAACATTCTTTGAACTTGAAAAAGGCAGGCATCCACGATCAAGAAATTCGGATCTTCAACTCAGCAAAGTCGCCAGATGAACTTACAAATCTCCGCTATGAGGCCAAGACAGCTCATCAAAAATCTTGAGACCTTCGGGTGTTAAAAAAAAATGTGGATCTTTTGAGACAGAATAAGTCTGTCCCACCGAGCGTGCCAAAAAACTGTTGGCACCGGTGGGTTTATCACTTTGGAAAATTATGCTTATCCCACCGATTATGAATTCTTGGAGAAAAAACTTGTCTGTCCCATCGGGCGTGCCAAAAACTGTTGGTCCAAAATCTGCCACAGAAAGGATTTTACAAGTGCACCCTAGACCCGGCCAACATTGAAAGGTCGGAAGCAAGAAATGGCTCCCAGACCAATCTCCAGAGTGGGCTGGTTCCCTTCACTATTCTAAACTGGGTTTAAGATAAGGGTTGCTGGAAAGAAATTGAAATGTGCGGAAAGAAATAGAAATATGGCCGCAGGCCGAAGTGATGGGATCGGAAGATAACAGCAGGAAACTTAAAAAATGCAACAACAGCAAGTAACATAAGATGTCAGCTCAATTCTCACACAACTGTATGTAGCAAATCTCTCCAATATTACACTCCAGAAATCATACTCTCATGGCAGCACTTAAATCCAAGATGCAGAATTTAAATGCAACAACTATTAAGAAATACGAATGCTATAAGAAATGCAACGATGAACAAAGGAAATCACCCATGCAACCGTTGCTAAAAATCGAAGCCAATCCTTTTATTCCTACGCAAACGAATTCCAGTTTCTAGCAGAGAACTCTCCAACCCCTTGCAATGAAGTTTACATTGGTTTTTATAGAGGGTCGTCCTCTTTGCAGCATTTAATATTTGAAACCAACTTTCTTGTGATCTACAATTATGCCTTGGAAACCAAGAACACGATCCCCTTAATTGCAGTGTTAAAGAAGCAAAAATTAAATGCAATGAGACGTTCGCGGTCGCCTTCATTAAATTTGATTTTTCGAACATGTGCATGAAAACCGTTGAATTAATCCACGAACAGCAGCTTCGAATAAATAAAACTTTAATTTTGGTGGCCTGGGCGCTTCTTCGACCTTGATTGCCTTGGAAATCCGTGAATCATTTAATTCGGGGCAGCATTTAATCTTCGAAATTCAAAAAAACCTTCTCGGGCGTTCATACTATGTTCTGGCGGGAAACTGTGCAGGTCGCGAAAATGAGACGGGTCGTGAAATCGCGACGTCTTTTTATGTCGTACGCTTCGCTGCTGAAAACCCGTGAAAATGAAACATGCAGCGCATCACTGCAACTTCGAGCACTTAGACCTTTTGCCTTCCTTACAACCAATGAAACATTGCAACCTTTTAAAACAAACTTGCAGTGCATCGCTGCAACTTCCTCCTGGACTCCCCTTTTAACCAATATGCAGCGAATCGCTGCAAGTTTTGAGTTAGACTTTCTTTGAAACAAAGGCGCCACGAGTTTGAACGTCAGCGAATCGCTGCACATTTGAAACTTAACTCTCTCCTCCGCTCATCACCCGCGATTTTGAAACATGGCAGCGCGTCGCTGCAACTTTCCAACTTGAGTTTTTGAAGCCAAACGCCGCGCGAAAATGAGACGTCAGCGAATCGCTGCAGCAGTTAACTTTGTGTCTTCGGCTGAACTTTTTGTCGCGATTTCGCGACATTTTGTTGTTGTTCCTCCTTTACTCTTTTCAAGCCGTGAAAATAGAACACGTCGCGATATCGCGACGGTTCCGTTTAGCTGCATGCGTTGACCGTGTTGACCGCAATTTCGGAACATGTCAGCGAATCGCTGCAATTTTTGGACTTAGTTATTTTTTGCTCTTTTTTGCTCCTTTATTCTTCAACACCGCATCAAAGCCAAAATCAAAGTTAGATTTGCAACAATTTACACGTTAGTACTTCAATCAAAATCAATGTGGCAAAAATGCCAACAGGATAATAGGGTGTTGAAAAACTATGCTGAATTTTGTACTTTGTGGTCAAAGCATGCACATCTTTATTCTTAAATGGTGTCCCATTATCTGACAGGATCTTGGATGGAATACCAAAACGACATATGATGTTATGCAAAATAAACTCTGTAATGCGGGATCCAATCATAGTGGTCAACGAAATTGCTTCCACCCACTTGGTAAAGTACTCTGTGGCCGTTAAAATAAATGTGTGACGACCAGATGACATAGGGGAGACCTTTCCAATTAGATCAAAGCCCCACTACGAAAAAGGCCAAACTGATTGAATTAGCTGTAAGGCCTGAGAAGGTACGTGTGTCAAATTAGCATGGTGCTGACACTTCACGCACTTCTTCACATATGCATAACAATCTTGCTCTAAATATGGCCAATAATAACCCATGCGAAGAATGCGCTTTACGATGGCCATACCGCTAAAGTGGCCACCACATGTACCATCGTGAGCTTGGGTGATCGCCCAAGCGGACTCTTGCTAGTCCAAACAACGAAGGAGGATTCCTTCATAATTTTGACGATACAAAATGTCTCCTAACAAGACATGCTTTGCCGCTTTCTGTTTGAATGATCTTTTCGCGACTTGTGTCAATCCAAGTGGGAGGTTACCTAGCTTGAGGTAATCCCGAATGGGTGTGTACCAATCTTGCTGATCAGAAACCTTGATAGTATGAATGGCCAATCCCTCTTGAAGTCCATCCCGAACAAAAGTTGAGCGGGAGAGAACTTGTAAAAACAACGTGGTGTTGCTATTAAGAGGGGTCGGGGAGAACAAGGACCCCCAATTGGCTTGAGTCAAACAATCTCAAATTTGAGAGAACTTATCCAGAGATGGTTCAATCTGGATCAGGTGGATTCTTGGTGTGAGGTCAGAGCTTGCACGCTCCATCGCAGGTTGTGATAATGTCTTGACTTGAATGGTTGTCATCTCATCGAAATGATCTTGCAAGATTAGGGACCCCAAAGAGGCCATAGTATCTGCAAAACGATTCGATGATCGAGGGAGTGCCTCAATGTCGTACCATTCAAGTTGTGCCAGGAATTTGTCCACAAGGGCTTTATAGGCCTATAAAACTAGACATTTACATTGGAATATCCCCTTTACTTGATTGACAATTAACAACGAATCACAAAAGATATTTAGACATTTAATGTTCATGGTGATTGTTGTCTGAAGACCTATGAGCAAGGCTTCATATTCTACATTGTTGTTGGTGCACGAGAAGTCTAATTTAAATGACAAGGGCATTGGAGCACCTTGCGAAGTGAAGAATACAATTCCCATGCCACCCCCTTGCTCACATTTAGAACCATCGAAGAATAGGGTTATGTCAGCCTATGACTCAGGCTCATCAGAATCTGGTGATTCTGAAACATGGAAGACCCCATCATCAGGTAGTTCGAAAGTCAGAGGTTGATCGTCTTCAAGATGAGCCTCAGCTAGTTGATCGGTGATGACTTGACCTTTTATGGATTTTTTTCCAATGAAATCTATGTCAAACTCCATCAACAACATGATCCATTTCGTTGTGCGGCTACTATGATAAGTATGACTCATCATGTATCGCAATGGATTCTCCTTAAACACAACATACGTCTTATTACTGAGCATGTAGTGGCATAGCTTTTTGGTAGCAAACACCACTACCAAGCAGAAATTTTCAACATATGCATAGTTAAGTTCATAACTGACTAGGGTGCGGCTAAGATAGTATGTAGCCTATTCTTTGTGAAGTTCATTTTTTTGGGATAGCATGGTGCCCAGTGCCACCTCAGTGGCTGAGATGTATAAATAGAATGGCACTCCTGGTCTAGGTGGTGCCAATACTGGTGGCAAAGCCAAGTACTATTTAATGTCGTCAAAGGTGAACTGGCACTCGTCATCCCAATGAAATGTGACCCCCTTATGCAATAATTTATTCATGGATCGGAATTTGTCAGATAACAATGCTATGAAGTGCTTGATCGATGCAACCTTTCCTTACAGACTCTTGAGCTGCTTGATGGTGGTTTGGGGATGCATTTCAAGGATTGCCTTGACTTTGTTTGGGTCGACCTTGATTCCTCATTTGGAGACTATGAAACCCAAAAGCTTTCCAGAGGTGATGCCAAAGACACACTTCTTAGGGTTTAATCTGACTTTATGTTCAATGAGGCGATCAAGGACCTTGCTCAAGTCACCGAGGTGATCTGGGCTCAAAAGAGATTTGGCCAATAAATCATCCATGTAATCTTCAAAAATTTTGTGCATGTAATCATGAAAGATGTACGTCATGGCACGTTGGTAAGTGGCGCCAGCGTTTTTAAGGCCAAAAGGCATGACCTTATAGCAAAATGTCCCCCAAGGCATTGTGAATGCCATTTTTAGTTGGTCCTCGGGATTGATACGAATTTGATTGTATCTTGAGAAACCATCCATAAGGGAAAGAATTTCGTGGCCCGCTATGGCATCTACCAATGCGTCGATGCTTGGCAAGGTAAAATCATCCATAGGACTCGCTTTGTTAAGATCTCAAAAATCGATGCATATGCGAATCCTCCCGTCGGGCTTCTTGACGAGAACCATGTTAGACAACCATGGAGGATAATCCACACGAGATGACAAACTGGGCATCCAACAACTTTTGTAACTCATATTTTACCATTAAGGCCACTGTTGGGTGCATCTTGCGTAGCTTTTGCTTTACTGACTTAATTGTCGGATCAAGAGTTAAATTATGCATGACTAGCTGTGGGTCTAGTCCCAACATATCCTTGTATGACCATGCAAAAACCTCCTTCTTTTCCTTAAGAAGGGCAACATAATCGGCTCGCTCTTCGGTGGAAAGACTTACCCCCAGCTTGAGAATCTATGGATTCGTTGGATCTGTGCCGATGTCTACATCAGTCGTGGCTTCGACCAACATGTGGGATCCATCTTCCAACTGGTGTGGAATTAGGATCATATGGATATCATTTGCTGAATTAAGATCATCATTAGGAACGTCAAGTTCCTCTTCAACATGGAAGACATCCTAAGTCTGTCCTGGAGTGAAATGAAACATCCCACCACAAGGCCAATACTCTAATGGAGATGGTGGTGTGTCAGCACGATCCCAATCTATAGCTTCTATGTCTAGATGCAATGATCATGTTGGATTGGCTGGATCATGGATGGGGGTGGTCAAGTCAATGGAGATCATGTTTATGAGATGATGGTAACCTCCATTACCGCAAGTGTGATAACTCTAACATTTGGGATGTTCTTGGTGCGTTGGATCTGGCTCTATAGGCACTGGCACAAAGGGATCAGCCCTATGCACGGACCTGCAAACAGGGTCTGCCCTAGGCACTAATGGTTTGATAGGGTCTCCAGGTGAAAGATGCTCTCTATATACCTAGAGTGGTGGGTGCAGTAATTGCTATAACTACGTCGGGTTGAGATGCCACCTATGTCTTGGACCTATGTGTAAGTGTTCAAACATGTCATCTATGTCCAAAGGATATTGTTGTTGTTGAGGTAGCCTATGCTCACTGGGATCATTCAATGGGAACATCATCAAGAAGCTTTCCTGATCATCATTCATTAGATATTTGTGCGAATGATCATACTCTGACTCATCTTTAGAAGACCCTTCGTGGTCTTGTCCATATTCTCCTTGTGGGTGAGTCCGTGAGGTTTCTCCTTGTTCGACCGTAGGGAAAGGGTTGTTGAGGTCAACAAGGTTATTTGTTTGTAATGGGAAATAATCCCCCAGTGTATAAGTTGTATTTGGATTGGCATATGGATCTAATGCCAACCCATCCTTGTTGCCTATCCCTAGGCTTTGCATGTTTTTGACCAAGATGTCGAGGGGCAAAGGGTGATTAAACCCTACTCCTGACTTGTCATAAGGCATTTTGTATCTTGGTTGGCACAGAACATGCATTCCTTGTTCATACCTACCTAACCCGTATCCATGCCAATTGCATTGGCTAAGATATCGTAATGCGAAGTCTAGGTTACCCAGATAATTGACATCTTCCACAAAGGGATCTTCATCTTCCTCTTCTTGTCGAGAAGGTTCAACGCCATGATCCAGGCCCCCAAAAATAAAGTTTGTCTGATTAGGTGGGTAGCCTAAAGGAACCACGAAGCCTATGGGGTGTCGAGGTCTTCCCATGTCTTGCATAGACTGAAGTGTGGGCGTTGCAACAACATTGCACACTATATACTCCCCCATGCCTGTGTTAGACATATCAACAGTAATCGTTGGCAATTGAGAGGAAGCGAATGGGAGTTCTCCTTGAGTCCACTCCATGGGGGGTGAACTAAGCGTCTCAAATTCCATTCTATTAGGCGTCTCTTCTGTAGAGATGTTGGAGACTAGAGGTGGTTTCGCTTCCAAGGGCTTCTATCCTTTGTCCGTTGGTGTGGCCACCGTAGGTGGTGTCGTTGTGGGAGGACTGGATGAAGAATATGAACCCACCTGGGAATTTGATTGATTTGGTAATGGAGATTCTTGCTTAGTCGGACCCCTCTTAGATGGATTTAACTAGAAATCCATGTGCATTGAAGGAAGGGTCGATCGCGGCATTATTTGCACTGAGTTTCAATATTTAAAAGGTTCCAAATCTACGGGGACCACATGTACTTGTCCTTCAAATGTATATTTCAAACATTGATGAGAAATTGAAGGGACACACTTCATATCCCGGATCCAAGGCCGCCCAAGCAAGATATTGTAAGCCATCTCACCTTCTAAAATGTGGCACAACGTATGAATGGTCTTTTGTCCCACTTGTATGGGCAGGACAATTGTTCCAACTATCGAGCATATCGCATCATTGAATGCTCGAAGGGTATAAGTGGAAGGTACAATGTGAGAGGTCAGCAACTTCAAATGTTGCGAGTGTAGCAGCTTGTAATAATGTTATCTGGACGAACCAAGTGTCTACCAACACCTGCTTATATGGAGTCCCGTTGACCTGTGCAATAATGTGCAGGGGTGGATCTGCTACATCTCCAGTCACCATTTTTAATTCATCTTCTCTAAAAGTGATGACTGGTTCGGTACACTATTTGACATGCCCGACAAAATTGTTGAACGAATCCACTTCGTGGGGTTGCAGCTCAATTGCCTTTAATATCTCCATGAGAGCTTCTCGATGGGGCACCGATTGTTGAATAAGCTCATAGATGGAGAGCCTAGCTGATGTGGTTTGTAGACTTTGAGTAAGTCTAGTTCGAATCATGGCCATTGGTCTAGGCGGGGGCAACTGTGTAGGATTCGGTTGAGGTTGTGATGTGGATGGAACTTCCCTACTGGCTGTCGTGGGGGCAGCTCCTGGGTGTCTCTTGTTTCTTGTCACAATGCTAATCATCCCAACATACCCCTCCATGGGGCAATTATGTTGCACTTCATTGACATGAAGAGGTTTTGCTTATGCATCATGTGTAGGTAAAGGATCTTTGAAAACACCCATTTGTTGGTTGTTGGGTGCGATGGGGTTATCCACTACCAATGTGTTATTGTCAATGAGGTCTTGCACTAAACATTTGAATGTCCAACAGACATTAAGGTCATGCCATTTCCTTCTGTGGAATCTACAGTAAATATCCTCTCTGTAGCCCTTAGGCTTGGGCGCATTAGGATCGATTGTTTGAATCTTCGGCAGATTAATCAAGTTTGTCGCTGACAAACTATCAAACAAAGATTCCCTGGACTTGGTGTATGGTGTATATTGCCGCCTAGGGTGACGCTGCTAATTTTGATCCTATTTTTTATTATCTTTCTCATAGTTATTGTGAGGCACCGCCTGATAATTAGCCTTTGGAGGCTGTGTCGCTTGGGCAGGCTTAGGGGCATTGATAGCAACTTGATTGACCGCGACGGGTTTTTGTTGCGTATTCCCTATTTTGGTGCTCTTGTTCCACTCTTTTTTCTTAGGCTTGGCAATTTTGCCATCCTTTATCTTGATCTCTTCGATAACTCTAGCTTGCACCAGAGCTTCTTCTAAAGTGGCGTATTGTTGTAGCTGCAATAGCACAGAGATCGATCACAAATAGCTCTTTACGAACATTTGAGTTAGGTCGAACATAGGAGGGAGGTAGGACAGCTTTGAAAGCAACGTCCTCCATCGATTCCCATATGACACCATAGATTCCTCCTCATACTGCTTGAGGCTAGCTAGATCACTTAGTGACGCCTTTTTATTTGTGTTGAAAGAAAAACATTCTAGGAATGCATCCACTAGCTAATCCAACTTGTAGATGTTATGCTTCGGTAGATGGGTAAACCAATCCGAGGTAGATCCTACGAATGTGGTTATGAATGTTCTTAATAGCAATGCATCATTGTCTTGTATACCTAAGCATTGGCTCAAAAATTGAGTCACATGCTCTTGAGCATCTTCATCCCCTCTAAAGAGTGCCAACTGGGGCAGCTTGAAATGTTTGGGGTATGGAGGTGCTGGCACTGATGGATGCACCGGATGACTACGGAGTTGGTGTAAGGTAGGATTTTGGGGCCCAGCAGTCTTGAGTTCCATAGTCTCCAAGCATTCTAACAACACTTTGTATGCATCGAAGGACTTAATCTCCTCCTCCTTGGTTTTCTCCCATTGTAGATTGTGGGGAACTTGAGGCCTTTGGAGGGATAAATGGGTAGCATCCCTCCTGCCTTGATAGGGCATTTCAGCCCGCTCTTCTTCTTCATAATCCTCATAAGCTTCTTGAGGAGTGTCTGGCCTAGGCCTATAAACATTGATGGGTGCCCGTGGAGGATGCCCATCATGGTTGCGGGGAGTGGCCTCCCGCTTAGGTCTAGGAGGTCTTAGAGGCAGTGCTTGATGAAGTCGTAGAGACCTGTCTCGCACTAGGGGGTTGTGCCTCACATACATCTTAGATTGCTATGTGCGAGGGACTGGGGCCTTCTCAAGCGCATTGTTGTGAAGCAATTCAGCTATCTAATGCTGAATGCGCTCTTGATTAAGGCAAAACAAATGTTCTAATTTCTATTGGTCTTGCCTAAGTCGCATGATTTGCACTTGGCGGGTGGCTAGTTGGGCAAATTCCAAGTCATTTTGTTTTGTCGTCTCTTGTTTAGGAGGCCTAGATGCCTCCCCTACATATCTATCTCGATCATGGTGCTCTGAGACCCCTATATGTTGCTTCCCTCTATCGAGGTTGGCAGCATTGATTTGAAGCTCTGGTCTCAATGAGTGATCTGGATATAAAGTGGGTGCAGACGTGCATCGTTCCCACGCTAGGTACTGTCTTTGAGGAACATATTGATCTTCCTCACATTCTCTGTTATATTCATAAAAGGTGCGGGCAAAATGGCCCTGCCCTACCGGGAGAACCTGATATTCTGGATATGGTCTCGTGTGTTTGACATTGATCAGGGGTAAATTAGGAGTGACAAAATAATATGATTCCACCTTGTGGACCTTTTGTTGTTCTAGAGCAGTATATAGCGCTTCATCACTAGGCCACCCATAACGAACTTCAAAGGGGGGCCTTGTATCTAGGCCAAGTGCTACATGTTGGTTATTTTCTTGAAAATATTTTTGTTGCTTAGGAGTACCCCCTAAGGAGGTGCCTCTATAGTCTTGTCTATTGATGGCATGAGTTGGAGTGCCCCTCAAGGAGGTGCCTCTAGAGCCATGTTCTATGAACTGCCTGGTGTGGACTAACTTGTGTACCTTGCCGCCAAGGTAGGATGGCCAAGTCTTTAGAGCTATATCGAAGATGACTTGTCTCTCTTGGTGCATTCTCTGCAGCTTCTGCCCGTGATTGGGCTTGGCTACGAGTAAACACCATGGTAATGTTACCCTAAAGATGCAAAAATTATTTTTATGATTTTTTTTTTGTCTAAACAGAAAATAGCATACACACACAAGCAATGATTATCTCTTTTAAAGATTAATAGTGTGCCCTAAATCTGGTTTAGTGTGTTTTTGTTGTTTTTTTTTGTGTTTTTGAAAATTTTTGTGAAACGTTTAAATGCAATTATGAAGGCTCTTATGACTCCCAAAATGGTCGCCCCTTCAATATACCATTGTCGGACCGATATACCAACCTCTCTATATACCCGCCCTTACATGAGGGAGACTATAGGTACGTGAGAGCAGATGATACGTGGAACATAGGCAGTACAGAAGGGGAATCACTCTGTTTATGACACCTACCATAGAAGACTTATCCTCATGCACTAGGAATCACCCTAGCTACACTTGGTCAGCTTTTGTTAGGATTTACGTCTAGCAACAATCGCGATCGGGGTAATGGATGTTAATATCCAAGCCAACATGATAATGGAATCCACTATTGGTCTTGCTCAAGAGCTGGGGTTTTACGACCAACTCCTTGGTTTAAGTAACCATGTGATGTGTGGGGTTCATTTTAATTTGCAAAAATTTGAAACAGGCAAACAAAAAGGAAACTTTCCCTAAGCCATACAAAACTGAAAACCAAAAAACAAAAAATAGAAATTTGACAAAAGCTTGTTAAAAACCCCTACCTCTTCTCTGCCCAACAGGATGTTTCTGATTTGCTGCTCTAAAAAATGTACAGAAAGCTATTCGTCCCTGGGTGAGACGAATATCAGAAAGTATTCGTTCCAGGGTGAGACGAATGGTATACTCGTCCCTGGGTGAAACGAATAACAATCTGCCGACTAAAAAATAAGTACCTGTAATCAAAACAAGCAATTTCAGATCAGAAATCTAACCTAAAAAAAACAGAGGACAGAGGTCCCACCGTGATCACCATTGAAAACATGAGATTCCAAAAACAAAAAGGATAGACTAAAAATGCAATGTAAACGAAACTAAAATAATGCTTAAACCCTATGTTATTGAAAAATGCATAAAAAGAAAGAACATGAACACAAGATATCAAAGCAATATAAAATATGGCCCTTTTATTGATATGCTTTTCAAATTTGTGTTACAATGCGTCTCCTTCCTTTTTAGGGTATAGGAGCATTAAATGTTGGTCTTTTACAACTTGTTTCATAATTCCTTCTTCTGCGTGCCCACATATAAGATGGGTGAACCAAAACGTTGTCGCCGCTTGTGTTGGTAAAAGTAGATCCCTCGCTGCTCTTCTAATGCTGAAAATCTGCATTCAAAGAAACAAACAAAGAATCAGTAGCACCTATGTATGAAAACGAAAGATAAATATAATAATGGTTAAAATGAGTCCAAATAAATTGAAAACTTGACAAAAGCTTAATCATGTAACTAGCTAAATACTACAAAAGAAATAGTCACCAAAGGCAATAAGGTGGGGGGTTCCCGAAGGCAAACCACCCACGGGTGAAACTTTGTTTCGACACCAATCCGCTTGGGATGGGTCCGAAACTTGACGTGATGTGTTGTCAGAAAATTGGTAGGATATTGTGGTCAGAAAAATCGAGTTTTTGTTCTTGATTCGTGCCTTCAAAAGTCACCCAATAACCTCTCTTTCGATTAAGAGATTATGGATGTTGAAAGCACAAATCACAAGTGAACTGGCAGCACTTCATTGCTTCAAATGCTCCTTCTCTGTATATCTTTTGTGTGGGAAAACTCCCCAATTTATAGACCTTAGGGTCTCCTTGTTTGAATTGCGCATGCGAGGGCGCCTCTTGAGTTAACTGTCCTATTTTCAAAGAAAAGCTAACTCCCTGATTAAAAATATTCTTGCATGAGGTCTCTAAAATAAAGACATGCATGATTGAAGTCTCTCTTCTTGATTTGGAGTCGTTCCTCGTAATTGCATGGCCTGAAGCCTCAGTTAACTAGCAGAGTTTTTGAGGTTTGACTTTTTGCCAGTCAAACCTGCTATTCGTCCCACCCTGAAGCGATTTTTTAATCGTCCTACGGTGGGACGAATACTCGATCGAATTCGTCCCCGGGTGGGACGAGTAGAGAAAAAGGTGCCAAAAAGGTGCAAATTTGACTTTTGACCCTCAAAACTACTTTTGGGAGTGGTTAGGACCACTGTTTGACCTCTGGGGGCTGCCCTAGGGGCTGTTTGTGTCAATGCGATCAGCGCTTGTTGTCACATAATCGGATTGGTGCTATTTTGGTGTCTACAAGACGAATAACTCCATTGTCAAATACTTCCTCAATTTGATATGGTCCAAGCCATCTAGTCTGCAAATTTCCAAGGAAATCCTTATATTGTGAATCAAACAACAAGGCCCAATCACCTTGTTGAAATTTTTGCTGCTTTATGTGACTATCATGCCACATCTTTCGTTGTGCTTGGATTATCTCCGTTTGATGTAATGCATCCATGCGCAGTTCATCCAATGCATCAAGTTGTAGAATACGCTCTTCTTGTGCCTGTGACAGATTAATACCTACTTCCAAAGCAGTTCGAAGAGTTAGTAATTCAAACTCAATAGACAAAAGCAATTTTTTTCCATAGACCAATTCATAGGGCGTAAATCCAGTGGTAGATTTCCAAGTGGTATTATACGCCCAAATAGCTTTTGGTAATTTTTCTAGCCAATTTCTTTTATGAACCGCTATGGTTTTGGTAAGAATTCGTTCTAATTCCCTATTGGTCACTTCAACTTGGCCATTGGCTTGTGGATGATAAGGTGAGAATTTTATGTGTTTGACTTGATAGAGTTGAGTGAAGGCTTCAACAACTTTTGAAGTAAATTGGGGTCCTTGATCAGTGGTGATGGATTGTGGGGCTCCAAAACACAAAAAAATCTGTGAGTACAAAAAATCAGCAACTTTTTCTTCTCTAGCATGCTTAAAGGCACGAGCTTCTACCCATTTGGTAACATAATCAGTACATACCAAGATATGCACTTTGCCTTGGGAAGAGGGATTAATGGGTCCTACGAAATATAAACCCCATATTTCAAATGGTTATGTTCCTATTTGAGGTTGTAATGGCATTTCATTAGTAAAGGTAGGTTTTCCCATTTTTTGGCAAGCATCACAATGTCTAATGTACTTCTTTACATCTTTATGCAAAGATGGCCAATAATATCTGGTTCCCAAGATTTTGCGAATAGTACTTTTGACTGAATAATGCCCTCCTGATGGTTCATCATGGCATGCCCGTAGGATATCATATATTTCATCCTGGTGGATACACATACATAAAACATGATCAGGACTGCATTTAAATAGTAAGCCCTCTATCCATTGAAAAGAAGAACTTTTCTTAATTAACTATTTCTTTTTTTTTTGGGTAAAGTGAAGAGGAATCTTCCCTGTAGCCAAGTAATTAGCTATGTCTGCAAACCATGGAGATTGTACAGAAATAGCAAACAACTTTTCATCTGGAAAGGTATCTTCCACAACTTCCCCTGTATCTGCATTTGGTATTCTTGACAAGAAATTTGCAACTACATTAGATTTCCCAGGCTTGTTTACTATGGTAATATCAAATTCCTAAAATAGAATCAACCAACGAATAATTCTTGCACTATCCAATGGTTTATTCATCAAATATTTGATTGCAGTATGATCTGTATGGATGAATAATTGGTACCCTGTGATATAGTTTCAGAATTTATTAATAGCATAGATTACAACCAAGAATTATTTTTCAATGGTAGTGTAGTTTTTCTCAGTTCTTGTCAAGTCTTTACTGATATAGTAAATAGCATAATGCTCCCCATTTTCATTTTGTCCTAACACAGCTCCAATAGCAGTATTGGAAGCATCAATTTGAATATGAAAAGGTAACTCCCAATTAGAACCTCTTAATACAGGTGGAGTGGTTAAATTTTCCTTTAAGTCTTCAAAAGAAGTTTGACATTCAGAAGACCAAACAAATTCAGAATCCTTCATGAGTAGAGCAAACATAGGATTTGCTATAGTACTGAAGTTAGCAATGAATCTACGATAAAAACCAATGTGCCCTAAGAAACTGCATACATCAATTTGATTTTGTGGAGGAGGGAGGTTTTTGATGACTTCAACCTTCTTAGGATCAACCTTGATTCCATAAGAAGAGATATGATGTCCAAGGACAATTCCTTCCTCCATCATTAAGAAGCATTTCTCAGGATTCAGAGAGAGGTGGTATGTTTCACAGCAAATCAGCACTTTTTCAAGCTGTTCTAATGCATATTCAAAACTATTTCCAAACACCGTGAAATCATCCATATAAATTTCAACACTTTCATTGGTTAAATCAGAAAAAATTGCTAAAATAGCTCTCTCTGAAATGTTGTTGGAGCATTACATAAACCAAAGGGTAAAACCCTATAATAAAAGGTTCCCCAAGGACATGTAAAGGTAGTATTTTCTTGGTCTTCTGAGGCAACTTGTATCTGGTTATACCCACTGAAACCATCAAGGAAACAAAAAAATTTCTTCCCAGCAAGGGTGTCCAATACTTGGTCTATGAATGGTAATGGGAAATGATCCTTATGTGTGGCCTTATTCAACTCCCTATAATCCAAACATACTCTCATTTTACCATTTTTCTTTGGAACAATGACCAATAGTGAAACCCATTTACTATCTAAAATTGGATAAATAAATCCAACATCTAAGAGTTTTTCACTTTCCTCTTTCACAATTTCCTTTAGAGCAGGATTCAAACGTCTCTGAGGTTGCCTTACTAGTTTTACATTTTTTGTGTATATCCTATGTGTACATACCTTAGGATGAATGTCTATCATGTCTTCATAATTCCATGCAAAATATTGAACATGTCTTTGTAATACTACAAATAATTTGGCTTCCTGGTCCTCAATTAGCCAGCTATTAATGTTCAAAAATTTACCTGGCTGGATTTTAATTTGTTTTATCCCTGGGTAGATAGAACTAGCTACTTCATAGTTACTAATTAATGCATTTAATGGACAATGATGTGGCTGTAGAGTGTAAAATACTCTAGAATCTATCTTTGAGATGATACTTGGTGGAATAAGAGGACATTTGAAGGTGTTAAGGAGATGATGATGCCATCCATGTGGTAGAATGAATGATCTTTCCTGATTAGGCATGGATGATATAATTTTTGAATTTTGTTCCTCTTCTTGCCACATCAACCGATGAACAAGAGTTTGATCATCAGTTAGTCCTTATGATTGTAATGTTTCAATTAGGACAGTTTCATTCTCAAATATTTCTCTCTCAGGTGTAGTGATTTCCTCAATATGTTCTTTTACTACAACTATAGCCAAAGTGGCAATGGTTTCCTGTTCTTCATCAGATTCAGGATACCAAATTTGTCCAAAAAAATTAGTGGAAGGTTGAGCTGGTGGATACAAATAAATTTTCTTTAGGTCAACACCATTAGAAATGGTCATTTCTCCTGACCTGCAGTCTATAAAAGTAGCTGCAGTAGCCAACCAAGGTCGTCCTAGAATGATAGGGTATCCATTGATTGATTTTCTAGGCTGCAACACTAAGAAGTCTACAGGATATTCCCAATATGAGACTTCAATGGCTACATCTTCTAGGATACCTTCAGGTTTAGCAACGGACCTATCTGCCATTTCCAAAACTGTGGTGGTAGGATTGAGATTCTTGAGCTGCAATTTTTGCATTGTGTCCTTAGTCATAACATTAATTGTAGCTCCAAGATCAATTAGCACATTAGGAATTTGCATTAATCCAATAGTAATTATAACTATTGGACTACCGAGTCACTATATTTAGGAGGAACCAGTTTCCCAGACAATAAATCAGCTAATTTTCCTTCTACCTAAACAGTTTTAGGAAAGAGCTTCTTTTTACCAGGTTTCTTGATACATAACTCCTGAATAGTTTTTTTGAGTGAAGGCACATCCCTTATTGCATACAACAAAGGGAGAGAAATTGACATCTTTTTAAGTTCTGTCACTAATTCTGATTCAGGGGTAGTATCAATATGATCAAACCTTTCAGGGTATGGTAATGCTACTGGAGAAGATTCCTGCATTTTTTCTCGTTACTTCTTCTTTTTATTTTTGTTGCATTGTCTCCTGATTTGGAGGTTCTTGTTTCTCACTTATTTCTTCAATAGTGGGTGGAACAGGTTCAGGTAAAACCTTCCCTGAACGCAACTGGATGTTACTACAGTCAAGTACATGAACTGTAGTAGAATATTTAGACTCGGCCTCATAAATAGGGGTTGTTTGTCTGGTATTATTTGCATTAGTCATAGGCTGATCTGGGAGTGGAGGTTTTACTGGTTGTGTTTGTTGATGTTGTGTTCTTCCTTGAAAATTTGGATTAGGAGCTGGCAGCAAGTTTTGAGCTTGCCCTTAATACCTTTGTTGTCCTTGATATGGTGGATATTGTTGTCCCCATATTTGTCCTTGATGTGTCCACTGTGGATGAGTTGCATTCCACGGTGGATTCATCCATCCAGAATGTGACCAATATGGAGAAGTTGTCCAAGGTTGGTTCCAAGGTTGTGCAGGGACTTTTGCATGTCCCCATGGCATGTTCATATTCCAAGGAGATTGTCCCCAGTTTGGAAACTGAGGAGCATTGGGATATTGTGTATAGCCACCACCAGATCTCTTCCCAATAGCATTAAGTTCTTATGTTTGGGTGCCTAAGCCAAAATTTTAGATGAGGCAACAAAGGACATCTATCTGTTGAATATTCCTTGTAACAAATTCCACAAATAGAAGTTTTTTTTAAATGGCAATCTTGCAAGGCATGCTTATTCCTACATCTTGGGCAATAAATTGCCAAAGGTGGTGTAGGATTGGATTTTGTGTTTCTCTCACCTAATGCAGAATTGAGTTGAAAAAGGATATTAGTATTTATATTAGCCATTTCCTCCATCAACTCCTTTATGTCATTATTTCCATAATTCCTTTTCTTTCTCCGTTGGTGAGTGCGGGAATAGTTTCTACATAACTCCACAATATCTTCAAGGTGAAGTTGATCTATGTCTCCTTTTCCTATTAAATCCAAAACTTTCCTAGATTCATCCTGTAATCCTCTTAAGAAGATAGGCTTTAAGAAATCAGGTTCTACAGGACCACATCTCTTTTGGACAAAGGCAAAGTGATCAAGGTAATCCTCTAAACTTTCATCTTCTTCTTGCTTGATCCAAAACAACTCATCTTTTTTGTTTTGTACTCTACAATAATCTTGATATTTATGTAAGAATGCAGTCTCCATGTCATCCCAAGTACGGATTGAATTAGGTTCAAGATTACTCATAAACCATCAGAGAGCAGCATCCTTAAGCGTAGAAGGAAACAGTTTCAATTTCTGATTATCATTTATGTAGTCATAAGTCTGACATAACACTTTGAATTCAAACAAAAATTGATCAGGATCTTCTGAAACAGTTCCCCTAAAAATTATCAATATGGATGGAGAAATAGTTTTCATGGGAGCATCTAGAGCTGGATCCAACCATATGGGATATTCAAAAGTCTTAGGAGGATCATCAGTATGCCCACCTAATGGTGGTAGTGGTGTTGCCATAGTTTCTTTCTTTCTTGATTTTGATATGGATAGTTCAGACTTAAGGGAACGTTTAGTAGAAAGTGCTACAAAAATTTCTTGTTCTAATCTGTCCAAAGCTTCAGTTGGTGAAGAAGGTATTTCTTTCTCTAGCAATTCTTCATCTGATCATGAAGAATGCCTTGGTGGTTCAGAACTAGTTCTGATAAACCTCCTTCTTTCGTCTCTTAGCCTATGCATTCATGCATATTCACTAAATAAAATAAAATGCAATATTTCAAAAATTGCAACACAATTCTTGACCTGTTTCACTTTTCCTAACAACACTGATTGTTCCTCGATAATGGTGCCAAAAATGATGAGGGTTTTTATTCATTCATTATTTAATCATTATGTGTGTCAATACAGGGCGGTGTCCAAAGGCTGTATACGATAGGAGGTGTTACAATTGCAGGTTTAGTTTATCCAAGAACAGGTTTTATTTGTGGATCAGTTAGCAATTGGGGGTTTTGTTGTGACCTTTAACTTCTAAGAACTAAAATTAACTCCTATTTACTTTTGCAGAAATAGAATTACAGGAAATGAAATGATAGAATCTAAAAATTGTAGAAAATAAAATGTTGCTAAATTGAAATGATAGAAAAGTAAAGTGCAGAATTTAGAACACACACATTCTTGCATGAAAGTAAATCAACTAGATAACATCAAAATAGAATTTCATCTACTGCAGGATTGAATCAACAAAAACTGCCAAATTGCAAAATGACAAGATATCTGGAAATTGCTATGTAATACAAAATTGAATCAATAATGACTGTATAACTGCAAGATGACAAAAATATCTGGGAATTGTTGTAAATACAAGGAAATGTTGTCCACTACTGAAATCTGTATTGAAAACTACTAAAGAAATGAAAACTTGCAGAATTCTGCTAACTTGCTGCAGCAAGAATTCAACAAGAAATTTTGTCAGAAGACTGCCTTCCTCTAGCCTTCAAGTGGCCCTTGCTTCCAGAATCAGAAGAAGGTGAGGAGTTATGCTAAGATAATTTAGCTGTTACTCATCAACCTCAACATGCCAATTGAAAATTGAAGATTGCACATTTTTATTGAATCTGAAAATGCATTACAGTAATGCAGAAAAAACTTGCAAATTATTGTTCTGCTATAGGAAAAACTTTACTTTATGCTAATTTTTTCTATATATCTATCTCTATATCTATATCTATATCTATATCTATATCTATACTCTCTCTCTCTCTCTCTCTATATATATATATATATATATATATATCTCTATATCTATATATATATGCTCGACCATATGGGAGCTTTATTATTTATAAGATAACACTGATATGCTTGGTTACTATTTTGCAGGGATTTAAAACTAATTACATAACTGTTTCCTAGACTGTAGGATTTTACTTTATCCAAACTTTATCCATTCATTATTGTTGGGCTGCATCTGTTGAGTAAATCATGTTAATATGAGTTGGTACAACCTCTTGGTCAATTTTCAATACTTTCCTCCACCGGTTTATCGCTTTTTGACCACCTTCAGTTGTTCCTATGCTATTCCCTATTCCTATGTCGCTTATTCCTGCACTGCTCTAGAACAACAGGCAGGTGACCGTTTGTTGCTAATCTATGGTCCAAATGCGTAGGAAGTAATGTGTTGACTTCTCCACTCTCTTGCACACCCTTCTACATCGATGGCATGTGCTAGAGTGACTAATTCCAAGCCCTACTGTATATGTACAGCTGGCTAGAACTATCACAGTTACAGCCTGTTTTCCTGCACAATCAGCTATAGTGGACAAATTCTTGGCGCCCTTTTCCATTTGAATTAATTTAACCAAAGGAGCACAATATTACCAAGTGTCAGATATTCAAACAAGTTTTGAATTGCTATAACACTATTGACTAATTAACTGAAAAACAGGTGAAATTGCAGTAAAAACAACAAAACAGAGCATATGCACTTTGTCATTCCAGAATTTGCAAACATCATTATATAATGCATTTTTCCATAATTAACATAAAAATCATAGTAAAAAGGGTAAGTCAAATAGTCAAAAAGGTATCAAAGAGTGTTCATGGATGAGGCAATTCCTGGCCTCATCATAAAGGATTTCAAAGATGCTAGTCAAATGAACTTGAAATATTTAGCAATTAAAACTCTTGAGTAACCATGAACAATCCAAAAGTGTTAGATCAATGAATACCAATTCATGTCCTCCTTCTAGCACCAAAATTTTGAGTGGTAATTTTACCCAATTGTGAAATTACACTCTCCCTTAGGATTTTGATCCCAAAACCCTCTCTTGCAAATAAGTTAAAACAAAAAAATTCTCCAAGGTCTCCACTATATTAGCATTTGCACATGTGTATTAGTAATCTCAATAAAGATATATCAATTCAATGCTAGGAAAACCTTAGTGATTGCAAGTAACTGTTAACAAGGGGTATGTGTTGGTTCATTTTACCATGCTATGTTAATGATTGTTCATAAAACTTAACAAAAATCAAATGTGAATTGGCCCTCATATGACCACGATGTAGTGCCTTAATTATTTTTATCTTGAAAATTTTTAAGGTAGATTTTATCTTCCTTTATTAAGTAGATTTTAAACAAGTTTTATCTTGCATTAAATCCTACTTTAAAGCATGAAATAGAAGATCAAATATATCTATGAAAGTGAATTTAAAACAATGAAAATATCCATGAAATGTAGCTTCTATCATGAAGATGAAGAAAACCTTTAATATAATTGATAAATTGGTGTCTCTTTATGAAAATTAATTTCATTAAAGAGGAAAAATTTATCTCCAAAAACATGAAATAGAATATTTTAAACAAGTTTTATCTTGCATTAAATACTACTTTAAAGCATGAAATAGAAGATCGAATCTATCTATGAAAGTGAATTTAAAACAATGAAAAGATCCATGAAATGTAGCTTCTATCATGAAGATGAATAAAGTCTTTAATATAATTGATAAATTAGTGTCTCTTTATGAAAATTAATTTCAATTTGAATCGCTTTGCATCAACCATCATCAATTCACCATTGAACATTGGCCCTCTAAGCAACCAAGCAAAAATTTCCACTTCAAAAACCTAAAATTGAGCATTCATCACTTCAAAAAGTAGGGTTATCTTTGAACTAAAATTTCCCCTATCAATTCTTCTTAAAATTTCCTAAAACTACAATCATTGTATCGGGCTCAAAAATTTCTTTCTAATGATATAAGTTTTATCCAATTCTAACATCGTTTGGTCCCCCAAACTATAGAAAAATGCAAGGGATTAAATATCAAGAAAACGTACGGATCTATACGATTTTTTTGGGTGCACCTGTCCATACAATTTTAAAATGTACCCATCCATAGGATTTCACATTTATTGCTATCAAATCATAAAAAATACCAAAATTTATCCTCTAGCTTTCGATGCTCTTAAAATTCATCTTTATCAAGAGATTCACCGCTTACTTCACATTCTTATACCATCAACTCATCCCTTGAGGGGGTAAATATCATATTCAAAATTTACCTTATGCATGATCAATACTCAAACACTCAATGTTGGAATTTGTGTTTGTCCAATAAACTTTGTCTAAGACTACCACAAGCCCTCCTTTGTTGGGGCAAACAAAAGCAGAATTTCTCTTCTTAATAAAACTCCAACCTAATTAAATTTAGTATGTTGTATTTTGATAACTACTTGTTTACTCATGTATGTATGCTTCATTGAGGTGGGCAATTGATCCCACCAAAGCAACCATGAGCAGACCTACTCATGTGTGTACGCTTCATCGAGGTGGGCAATCGAGCCCATCAAAGAAATCATGAGCATACCTACATATGGCTAACTAGTCTACCAATCCAAATGATCTCATCAATTTATCAAAGGTAAAGTTTAAAGGACATGCACCCCTTCCATAATTAGAACATCTTATATTGATCACAAATCAAGATAATATTACATGTACTCCTCTCAAAAAATCATTTTTCATCGACCACCAATCAATTTTCTCTTATAATCGATCACCAAATAGGTGTCATAAGTTTTTTGCATTCCATCATGTCTTTGCACAATGTGGTAAAAAAAGGGGTAAAATGTAGATACCTAAAAATGTCACATTCGACCTCATGTAGTGATAATTAACACTTAAAGAATGAAATATTCAAAAATAAATTTAATCACTCAAAACCCTAGGTAAAGCTAACCTAAACCCTATGTAATTCTAATCCTAAGCTAACCTAAACCCTAGGTGGATTCCACCTCACACCCCTCTACATGCTTCCCTAAGCACCCACCCCCTTCACGTAACATCCACCCATTTCCCTTCAAGGCTTTTAATGAAAATTAAATAAAAAGTGGATTTTCCCTTCCCTAGGCCTTTTGTTCTTCCCTAGGTGATTAATAAGCATGGAGCACCCATCCTCCACTTTAAACCTATAGGAGGAAAGCCTTACCCATCCACCTAACTCATTAAAGAGGTTTTCTCTCTCCTCCCTCTTCTCCCACCACATCGCATGTCCATTTTCCTTCCTAAGAGACCTATAAATACACCATTATGCCTATGGTTTCAAAAGGATTTTCTAAGTACCGTTATTCTACCAAATTGCATATCGATCTATTCTCATGAATTTTGAATAGTTAACGCTCCTCCCACCGAGCTTTTCTTGTAGGTTTCTATGACTTCAGGTGCATAATAGGTCCTAGAGAAGGTCAAATCAAGTTGAAGTTGCACCGATGGGCTCCATGACCAAAAAACCATCCAATCATAGCAAGAAATAAGAAATCGTATGAACGAGTGCGACCACCCATAAAACACATGGACAGGTGTGATCAACACTCACATGGACAGGTGCGAGCACCTAAAAAATGTACAAATAGGTTTATTTTCCACTTTTAAGTTGTTGAGTTAGCTTGACAGGTAATCTCTTAATTCCACATCAATTTCAACTCATTTTTGTACTTTCTTGATGCATTTATATTCAATTTTTGAGTCAACATGTATGTTTTTATAGGAGGTGTGATTGAGATAAGCCTTCAAATGATATAATGTGTTTTGTGGAGTTACACAAGTTTTGAGG
Source organism: Wollemia nobilis (assembly GCA_028583015.1). Taxonomy (NCBI): domain Eukaryota; kingdom Viridiplantae; phylum Streptophyta; class Pinopsida; order Araucariales; family Araucariaceae; genus Wollemia; species Wollemia nobilis. Next base: position 714,954 of record JAQPPZ010016791.1, read on the forward strand.
ATCGATGTAGCTAGCAGTGGCATGCATCATAAGCTCACTCCAAGTTTGAGGACCTAAATGAATACTCCTACAGTTCCACAAAGATGTTCAATGCTACGATCCCTCCTTATGGAGCCCATTTTTTGTAGCCTTTGGGGTATATTGTAAAATAAAATCAAACACATATTATAACATTTTTACAAATTATCAATGAAATACGACATGTTTTCTTTTAGTTTCAAATGAGTTCCCTTAGGCCTATCCAATATTACATCATACAATGTTGGCCTTGTCCATGAATTATATATCACTTTTAGCATGTAAAAGATAAGATGCTCTAGGAGTTACAAAAAAATCTATAAGAAGGATATTTAAGATTTATCAAAATATATCAAATGGTGAAATAATTATTCTCCTAGAAAGGAATGAAAGAAAAGGTAAAACATTTTATGAAATAATGTGGTGTGTGTCTAAGGAATAAATAGAAAAATTTTAAACTACATGGCATTTCTAAGACTATAGCTTGTGATAGAGATCCCATATTCATAATTAACCTTTTGAATGAGATTTTTGCATTGAGTGGAGCCCATATCAACATGATTTTAGTATATCATCATCGGGCACATACAAAAGCATATATTATGTCTAAGTGTTAGGGTATTTTTTTATACACTTTGTGTAAGTGAATTAAATATTTCCCTTTGCCTAGTTTATGGTACAACACTTTGTATTAACTCTCTATTAGATTATTTCATTTAAAGAATTATATGGTGTAGCACCCTAAAATTGGCATAGTTGAACCTTAGTAAAAAGATAAAAATTCAAATTTTAACCTCAAACTGCCCGTTAACTACCTGTTACCCACTCCTCTTATTTTTCGTGCCATTTTTAGGATTTGTTTTGACCGTTGGACGATATCATCGCAGATTAGACGAAATCATCCTAGATCTGACGAAGTCGTCTGGAACAGAACGTCCAGACGATTTTGTCCCAAAAATAAATTTTCATACTTAGCTTCTATTTCAAAAGCCTTTCCAACTTGTGCAGAAGTGTGTCTGCGTAGTTGGAGATTCCCTCGTTGGAGATCTCCCAAATTGGGATGATCTCCAACCTCCTAACCTCTCCCTAATCCTATATAAACTTAGATTTTCTTAGTTTATCCCCCTGAATCTCTGCCTAAAACTCTGCTTAAACCCCCTGAACTTCCACACACCTCAGAGCATCCCCACACCATCATTTGCATTTTGTATTTCATGTTTTCTTGCAAAAACTTTACTATTTTTCAGTCGAAGCTAGCTCGGATCGTCACAAGTGATTCTAGGCGATTTCAAACGATCTTGTCGAGGAGCACAGAAGATCTCATATGATTGGAGGTGATCCCGACTGTAGTCTAGATTGGGGGCAATCAGAGTCCAGAGTTTGCATCTCTTTATCATTTTCTGCATTCCTTTATACATTATCTTAGTTATTGTAGACACCAAAACAGCACCATTCTGATTAAGTGACTACAAACACTGATCGCATGCACATACACAGCTTTCAGGGCAGCCCTTAGAGGTCAAACAGTGGTCTTGGCCACTTGCACGATAGTTTAGAGGGTCAAAAAATGAGCGGTGCAGAGTTGGTCGTTTTGTCAAAACCTTTAACAAACTTTAAGCCTTTAGTCCAAAGCAGCCTTCAAAACTTCACCAAACTTCAAGCCTTAAGCAATCCAAAGCAAAGTCTTCAAAAGCAAACAAGCCTCAACAAAAAGGGAGCCTAGCCTTAGACGTCGTGAAATCGCGACGTCGCGATTTCGCGCGTCGTGAAATCGTGACACCGTCGCGAGCCTCGCACGTCGCGATATCGCGACACCTTTGGCCCCGAGGCTACCCTCGCCAAAGGTGTCACGAAATCGTGACACCTTTGGCCCCGAGGGGAGCCTCGGCCAAAGGTGTCGCGATATCGCGACACCTTTGGCCTCGAGGCTCCCCTCGGCCAAAGGTGTCGCGATATCGCGACACCTTTGGCCCCGAGGGGAGCCTCGGCCAAAGGTGTCGCGATATCGCGACACCTTTGGCCTCGAGGCTCCCCTCGGCCAAAGGTGTCACGATATCGCGACACCTTTGGCCCCAAGGGGAGGCTCTGCCGAAGTGTCGCGATATCGCGACGTCGCGATATCGTGACACTTCGGCACTTTACGTTTAAAAGGCATACTTACGATAATCAAAGGCGGACTTTGACGTGGCCACCGCATCCAAGGGATAACCGCCACGTGGCACCCTTACGTGCCCCTTTTTAAAGAAACCCCGTGGGTCTGCAGAACGGCGGACTTTAATGAAACAAGCGGTTTTAAAACAAATCCGATCCAAGGCCACGCCTCATAACTTCTAATGTCAGTGCGAGCCATGTCTCATAATGGCCTGACAAAGATCAAATCTGAGCGGCCCTTGCGGATTTAGGGTTTGACATTAATGCTCCAAGAGGCGAAAACCTCTATAAAAGACTAGCTCGATATGAAGTAAAAGGAGGAAGCATTTTCTGAAACATAACGAAGTGCTGCAAAACCAGAGACTCGTTTATAGTCTTTCTGAACTCATTCTTCTGACTTTCAGACCCGACAGTGGATCACTGTATCCCACTAATTCGACGACAACACTCATTATAAAAGATTTTGGGCTCTTCCTTATTGGATTGGCGCCAAAGTCGATTTTAACAGGGGCGGCCCATTTGGGCACCCCACGTACATGCTTAGTTTAAATTCGATTCAAGCTGTTTGGAACAGATCTTGCAGTGACAATATTTAAACAGTTTATATTTTTATGTTCGAATATATCATGCCTTCGTATGTGTCCGGTTCTCTATCAGAGTAGCAGGTTGCAGCGATTTATTTATCGAACATCACAACATCACGTTATATGTTATTTTGTTAGACGCATTATTTAATACGTTCTACGTTCTGTCTTTTAGTGCTTATTCTGATTAAAAGTGTATGTCACTTAAATTCGATTTATGCACTGTTTTTAAAGATTCTATGCATATATCCTCTACTTATTTCAAGATTCATTCGTTTCACTTATTAACACAGGTGCTACTAACGTTTTGTATGTTTCTTTGACCGCAGGAGAAACAGCAGACAACGAGGATTCACCAAGCACTAGCGGCAGAAATACGTTGGCCCCTCCATTTTGCATGTGGGCATGCGAGAAAAGAGATTATTATTTATCTGGTGTATTTGAGAAATATGTAACCGTGGAGATGTATTGTAACCGAGCAAAGTCATATTAATAAAAAGGGTTGTGCTCCTGTCTTTTAATTTGATCATATTCGTGTTACCGCATGCATCAAATTAGTTCTATTTTCATTTGTACCTTAGTGTTTCTTTTATTCCGAAATCTCATGCTTTCAGTGGCGATCACGGTGGGACCTGAACCCACAGTTTTTATTTTAGGTTAAGTTGCTGATCTAAAAATTGTTTTTTTTTTACAGGGACGATTACGGATCTGTACATTCTTCAGAGCCAATCAGAAGCATCCCGTCGAGCAGAGAAGAGGTAGGAGTTTTTCTGAACTTCTGTCAAATTGTTGTTTTTTTGCTTTCTGGTTTTTCGGTTGTGTATAGCTTAAGAATTGTTCCATTCTTATTTAAAGAAAGGTAGAGAAAATTTCGGTTAATTTTCTTGCTTTGTTAAAAAAAAAAAAAAAAAAATCTTTTTAAATTTTTACTTGCTGTTTTCAGTTAGTATTATCTGTCTGGCATAGGGAAAGATTTCTTTTTCAGTTGTCTGTTTCAATTTTGCAAAGTAAAATGAACCCCACACACCACGTGGTATTTTAAACCAAGGCGTTGGTCGTAAAACCCCAACCCTTGAGCAAGACCAAAGGTGGATTCCATTATCACTTTGGCTTGAGATATTGCATCCATTACCTCGATCGCGACTGTTACTAGACGTAAATCCTGACAAAGGCTGACCGAGTGTTGCTAGGGTGATTCCCATGCATGTGAGGATAAGTCTTCTATGGTAGGTGTCATAAACAGAGCGATTCCCCTTCCGTACCGCCTATGTTCCACGTACCATCTGCTCTCACGTACCTATAGTCTCCCTCACGTAAGGGCGGGTATATAGAGAGGTTGGTATATCGGTCCGGAAATGGTATATTGAAGGGGCGACCATTTATGGGAGTCATATGAGCCAACATTATGCATTTAAACGCTCTTCCAAAATTGCAAAAACAAAACGAAACACCAAAATGCACTAAACCAGTCTAGGACACACTATTTAATCCTTAAAAGAGATAATCACAGTTTTGTGTATGTGTGTGTTTTCTTCTACTTAGTGTAGACAAAAAGACAAATCATCATAAACGAGATAAAATCTGCTTAGATAGTAGCGAAGCATCACAATGGTGTACACTCGTAGCCAAGCCCAATCAAGGGCAGACGCTACGGAAGGTACACAAAGAGAGGGCGCTAGTCGCCTTCGCTTTAGCCCTGAGGACCTAGCCATACCGTCTTGGCAGTCTGGCCTACAACAAAGCCCACATCAGGCCACTTCAAGAAGGAACTATTGGGAACCTCCTCATTGGAATACACCCATTCAACACAGCCCCTTTCGGGAAGATGGTTCACATGCAGCTATCAATATAAGTAGACAACCGCCTCTTGAGGCTAGATTTGAATGGCCACAACGCGATGAAGTGCTAGAGAGGCATACTGTCCATTTGGAGGGGCAACGTGGATATGGCATCCCTTCTTTACCTCCCATCAGAACAGAAAAACAACATCCAGAGCGCAGGGCTCTTTACACAAGGCAAGCTAACTCCGCCCGCCCCTTTCACACCCATGAAAGGGAGTACGAGGAAGATCATCACATTCCTCGAGAACAACAAACAACGCGGGAACCTTGCGTTTCTGCACCTGCCAGATATCATGATCACACATCGAGGCTAGGACCTCAAACAAATGTTGCCTACCCCGACAAAGGGAAGCAACCCATTGAAATTTTAGACCATCAAGATCGAGGCAAACACATAGGCAAAACATTCAAGCCTCCTCAACAAAAGAGGGCAGACCCAGTTGACCCGACAGTCGCCAGACATGCCGCTCGCCAAGCTCGAATCACGCAGCTTGAGCAGGGTCATCAGGAATTAGAGTATTTATACCGCTTGAATAAAGAGCGCATGCAGCGTGAAGCGGATGAATTGCGCTATAAGCTACCTGAGAGGGTGCCACCCCTCGCACCCATAGAGAAGAACAATATGAGAGGCACAATCCCTGGGTGCAAGACAGGTCTCCGCGACCTCATCAAGTTTTGCTGCCGAGACCTTATAGACCCGAGAGGGAGGCCACTCCCCGAAACAATGATGGGTACCCCCAACGGGGACTCAATCAAGGTCATAGGTCTCGCCCAGGGACTCCTCAAGAAGTTTATGAGGAGTTCGAACCAGAAATAGAACGGGCCGACACGCCCCATCAAGGCGGGAGGGCTGCCAATCGGCCACCTCCCCATAGGCCTCCAGTCTCCCTTGACCCACAACGAGAGCAAACCAAAGAAGAAGAAATAAAATCTTTCGATGCATACAAAGCGCTATTAGAGCGTTTGGAGTCTGTGGAGATAAAAGCTTCTGGGCATCAAAAGCCCACACTACGTCAACTCCGCAGTCATCCGGTGCATCCCTCAGTACCCATACCTCTTTACCCCGAACATTTCAAGTTGCCACATTTGGTAGTCTTTAAAGGTGAGGAGGACGCACAAGAACATGTCACGAGGTTCCTAAGTCAATGCTTCGGCATCCAAGACAATGATGCATTGTTGCTTAGAACTTTCATAACCACATTCGCGGGCCCCGCCTCGGATTGGTTTACACAATTGCCCAAACACAGTATCAACAACTTAGATCAACTAGTGGATGCATTTCTTGAACGCTTTGCTTTCAACACAAGGAAGAAGGCATCACTAAGTGATTTGGCCAGCCTCAAGTAGTATGAGGAGGAAACAATAGCAGCATACGGGGAACCGATGGAGGGCTTTGCTTTCCAGGCTACCCTACCGTCCCCCTATGTCTGATCTCACTCAGATGTTTGCACGAAGTTGCTTAAAATCAATCTCTGGGCTATTGCTATTGCAGCAATACGACAGCTTAGAAGAAGCTTTGGCGCAAGCCAGAGTCATAGAAGAGATTAAGATAGGCGAAGGCACAATTGCCAAGCCTAAAAAGAAAGAGTGGAATAAAACCACTAAGACTGGGAATACGCAATCACAACCCGCAGCGGTTAATCAAGTTGCGATAAATGTTCCCAAGCCAGTGCAAGACACGCAGCCTCAAAAGGCCAATTACCAGGCAGTGCCTCCTAGTTATGAGAAAGATAATAAGAAACAGGAGCAGAATCAGCAGCGTCGCCCTAGGCGACAATTCACCCCCTACACGGAGTCTAGGGACTCCTTATTTGACCGCTTGTCAGCGGCAAATTTAGTAACCCTTCCAGAGATCCCGACTATAGACCCTAACGCTCCTAAGCCTAAGGGATATAGAGAGGAACTATACTATAGATTTCATAGGCGAAGGGGACACGATTTGAATGGATGTTGGAAGTTCAAAGGACTAATCCAAGATTTAATCAAAAATAAAACATTGGCCGTGGACAACCCCATAGCGCCAAACAACCAACAAATGGGGGTATTCAAGGACCCCTTGCCTGCCCACGAGGCACAGGCAAAACCTCTCCAAGTTAATGAGGTGCACCAGAATCTTCCCATGCAAGGATTTGTGGGAATGATCAGCATAGTGACGAGGAATAAAAAATACTCAGCAGTTGCCCCTGGGGCAGCCACAAAGGAAGTTCCGACAACGTCACAGCCTCAACAACACCCTATACAGTCACCTCCGCCTAGACCAGAAATCATGATACGGAGCAAACTCACGCAGAGTTTGCGGACCACATCGGCTAGGCTGTCCATTTACGAGCTTATTCAACAATCAACACCTCACAGGGAAGCTCTTATGGACATTTTAAAAACCATCGAATTACAGCCCCAAGAAGCAAATTCTTTCAACAACTTCGTGGGACATGTAAAACGATGTACTGAGCCGGTCATCACCTTCAGAGAGGATGAAATCAAAGCAATATCGAATGACGCGGCAGATCCACCCCTGCATGTTGTTGCGCGGATCAACGGGATCCCGTATAAGAGAGTGTTGGTAGATACTGGCTCGTCCAGTAATATTATTACCACTGCAGCCCTAAAACATTTGAAGCTGCCAGCCTCTCATATCACAGCCTCCACGTACACACTGCGAGCTTTCAATGATGCAATATGCTCGACAGTCGGCACAGTTGTTCTACCTGTCCAGGTAGGACAAAAGACAACACCAACATTGTGCCATGTGTTAGAAGGCGAGATGGCCTACAATATACTGCTAGGGCGGCCTTGGATTCGGGACATGAAGTGTGTCCCTTCCATCGCTCACCAGTGCTTAAAGTATGCTTTTGAAGGAGAAATACATGTAGTCCCAATGGACCTGGAACCCTTCAAGTATTGCAATGCGGTACAACTAATGCCTCAGTCGACCCTCCCTTCAACACATTTGGATTTCCAGCTAAATCCATCTAAACAGGGTCCAATACCGCAGGCACCACTGGTGACCAAAACAACAACATCCCAGCCAGGTGAACCCTCATCATCTACTCCTTCATTACCAACGCCACCTGTCATGGCTACACAGAAGGACAAGGGAAAACAAATCATGGAAGAGGCTCAGCCCTTAAAAGAGGGGTTGCCAACAATTTCAATGATATCAACAGAGGAAATATCCAGCACAACGGAAGCTGAGACTCCAAACCTACCAAACATGGAATGGACTCAGGAAGGACTCCCGTTCCCTCCCTCCGAAGCATCAACAATCACTGTTGAAATGGCTAGTACAGGCCTAGGGGAGTACATAGTGCAGAATGTTGTGGCAACGCCCGCATTAGAGTCAGTCCAGGATATGGGAAGACCTCGCCTTCCCATAGGAACAGTTGTTCCCTTAGGTCACCCACCCAACCAGACAAATTTTGTGTATGGGGGCCTTGATCATGGTCTTGAACCATGTAAGCAAAAGGAAGCAGACGAAGAACCTTTTGTTGAAAACATCAATTATCTGTCAAACCCGCAATTTGCCCTCAAATATCTCGACCAATGCCATTGGCATGGATACGGGCTAGGCAGATATGAGCAAGGGATGCGTCTCCCTTGCCAACCAAGATATCAGATGCCATATGACAAGTCAGGAGTAGGGTTCAACCACCCCCGCCCTTGGACATCTTGGTTGAAAATATGCAAGACCTAGAAATAGGCAACAAGGGGGGATTGGCACCAGATCTCTATGCCAACCCAAATACAGAATTTACATTGGGAGATTACCTCCCATGGTCACCAAACACCCTTGGTAACAACAGTAATCCCTCTCCTTTGCTAGAGAGAGGCGAAAGTTCGGATACTCATCCCCAAAGAGAATATCAATGGTGTCCGGACATCTTCTCGAAGCTGTTCCCCTTAGAGATTCCAGTTGAGTCAATACAATGTCCAGAGAGTCAGGTCCCTCCACCCAAAGTGGAACAACCGCAATGGGACCAGATTAACGTACTGGAACAAGGAGAACCATCAACGTCGCAAGCAATAGTTGTTGAAGAGAATGAACATTTTTGGATCTCTAAAAGTGACTCAGAAGATGAGACTGAGATGGACTATCTCAGACATGCGCGATGACATTATCGCGCTTTAACTCATGAAGATCTAATGGGACAGATGGGCATAAGATTAGGGCATGAATGGTGGGTCGACCCAGTAGGGTGGGACCTGATCTTGGATCCATGGCTCCACATTCACGATGAGCACCGTCCACCTCGAGACCCTATCATAACAATAGTGCCGAGGGAAGACCCTGTCCTCCATTTAGCACATAGGGCCGATCCGTTCGTGCCCGTTCCCTTAGAGCCAGATCCAGAGCATAGGGAGCATCTAGAAGAATCGCGTTATCATGCCCACGGTAATGGAGACCAAATTCATTCCATCCACATGATCTCCATTGATTTGATCGCACCCATCCGCAATCCGGCCGATCCAAAGCACGGTCATTGCATCTAGACATAGATGCCATCGATCGGGATCGCGTCAATTCACCTCTATCACCATCAGAGTACTGGCCTTTCGGTGAAATGCCTCATTTTACCCCAAGGACAACTCAGGATATTTTTCAAGCTGAAGAGGAACCTGAGGTTCCAAGCATAGATCTAAATTCAGCTAATGATATCCATTTGATCCCGACTCCACATCAGTTGGAGGACGGATCCCACATGTCGACCGAGGAGACGACTAACGTAGACATCGACACAGATCCAATGAATCCACAGATTCTCAAGTTGGGGGTAAGTCTTTCCCCCGAAGAGCAAGCCGACTACATTACCCTTCTCAAAGAGAAGAAGGAGGTTTTTGCATGGTCGTACAAGGATATGCCAGGACTAGACCCGTAGCTAGTCACGCATAATTTAACGCTTGATCCGACAATCAAGCCTGTAAAGCAAAAACTACGTAAGATGCACCCAACAAGTGGCCTTGATGGTCAAAGACGAATTGCAAAAGTTGTTGGATGCACAGTTTGTCATCTACGTGGATTATCCGCCATGGTCGTCCAACATGGTTCCCATCAAGAAGCCCGACGGGAGGATTCGCATATGCACCAATTTTTGTGATTTGAATAAAGCGAGTCCTAAGGATGATTTCCCCTTGCCGAGCATCGACGCGTTAGTAGACGCTACAGCAGGACACGAAATGCTCTCCCTAATGGATGGTTTCTCAGGATACAATCAGATTCGTATCAATCCTGAAGACCAACTAAAAATGGCATTCACAACGCCTTGGGGGACATTTTGTTATAAGGTCATGCCTTTTGGCCTTAAAAATGCTGGTGCCACCTACCAACGTGCCATGACGTATATCTTCCACGATTACATGCACAAAACTTTGGAAGATTACATGGATGATTTGTTAGCCAAGTCTCTCTTGCGCTCAAATCATATCGCCGACTTAAGCAAGATCCTCGATCGCCTCATGGAGCATAAAGTTAGACTAAACCCCAAGAAGTGCATCTTCGGTGTCACATCTGGAAAACTCTTGGGTTTCATAGTCTCAAAACGAGGAATCGAGGTGGACCCAAAGAAAGTCAAGGCAATCCTTGAAATGGTTCCCCCAACCACAATCAAGCAGCTCAAGAGTCTGCAGGGAAAGGTCGCATCGATTAAACGCTTTATAGCGCAATTATCTGACAAGTGCCGACCCATGAACAAATTATTGCACAAGGGGGTTACATTTCATTGGGATGACGAGTGCCAGTCAGCCTTTGACGAGATCAAACAATACCTGGTTTCACCGCCAGTATTGGCACCACCTAGACCAGGAGTGTCGTTCTACTTATACATCTCAGCTACTGAGGTGGCACTGGGCGCCATGTTAGCCCAGAAGAATGAACTTCACAAAGAACAGGCTACATACTATCTTAGCCGCACCCTGGTTAGTTATGAACTTAACTATGCATACGTTGAGAAACTCTGCTTGGCAGTGGTGTTTGCTACCAAAAAGCTACGCCACTACATGCTGAGCAACACTACGTATGTTGTGTCTAAGGAGAATCCATTGCGATACATGATGAGTCATACTTATCATAGTAGTCGCACGGCAAAATGGATCATGTTGTTGACGAAATTTGACATAGAATTTATTGGACAAAAATCTATCAAAGGACAAGTCATAGCCGATCAACTAGCAGAGGCTCCTCTTGAAGACGATCAGCCTCTGGTCATAGAACTACCCGATGATGGGGTCTTTCATGTCTCATAATCGCCATATTCTGATGAGCCTGAGTCACAAGCCGACATAACCCTATTCTTCGATGGTTCTAAGTGTGAGCAAGGTGGTGGTGCGGGAATTGTATTCTTCACACCGCAGGTGCTCCAATGCCCCTGTCATTTAAATTAAACTTCCCATGCACCAACAACAATGCAGAGTATGAAGCCTTGCTCCTAGGTCTTCAGATAGCAATCGCCATGAACATCAAAAGACTGAACATCTTTGGTGATTCACTGTTAATAGTCAATCAAGTCAAAGGGGTATATCAATGCAAATGCCCAGTTCTGAAGGCTTATAAAGCCCTTGTGGACAAATTCCTGGCAAAACTTGAGTGGTATGACATCGAGGCACTCCCTCGATCATCGAACCATTTTGCGGACACAATGGCCTCCTTGGGGTCACTAATTCCGCAGGACCTTTTCGGTGATATGACAACCATTCAAGTCAAAACCTTATCGCAATCCGCGATGGAGCGTGCAAGCTCAGACTTGACGCCAGGAATCCACATGATCCAAATTGAACCATCCTCGGATAGGTTCTCTCGAATCCGAGATCGTCTGAAACACGCCAACTCGGGGGTCCTTGTTCTCCCCTACTCCCATTAGTAGCAACACAACACTATTCTTGCAGGTTCTATCCCATTCAAGCATTTGCTAGGGATGAACTTCGGGAGGGATTGGCTGTTCATACTATCAAGGTTTTTGATCAACAAGACTGGTATTTACCCATCCGAGACTACCTCAAGTTAGGTAGTCTCCCACTTGATTTGACTCATGCCGCAAAACGAGCACTCAAGCAGAAAGCGGCTAAGTATGTCTTGATAGGAGACATCTTGTATCGTCACAGCTATGAAGGAATCCTCCTTCGTTGCTTGGACCAGCAAGAGTCCACTTGGGCAGTCGCCCAAGCGCACGATGGTACATGTGGTGGCCACTTCAGTGGAATGGCCATCGCAAAGTGCATTCTTTGCATGGGCTATTATTGGCCATCTTTAGAGCGAGATTGTTGCACCTATGTCAAGAAGTGCGTGAAGTGTCAACATCATGCCAATCTAATGCACGTACCTTCTCAGGCCTTGCAGACAGTCCAGTCTGCTTGGCCGTTCTCGCAGTGGGGCTTTGATCTAATTGGAAAGATCTCCCCTACGTCGTCAAGCCGTCACACGTTTATCATAACGGCCACAGAGTACTTCACCAAGTGGGTGGAAGCAATTCCGCTTACCTCCACGACAGGACCCCGCATTGTGGAGTTCATTTTGCATAACATCATATGTCATTTTGGTATTCCATCCAAAATAGTCTCGGATAATGGGACACCTTTCAAGAACAAAGACGTGCGTGCTTTGACCACAAAGTACAAGATTCAGTAGGCGATTGGGCAAGCAGAGGCGTCAAACAAAATGCTAGTTGCCATCCTTAAAAAGACCGTCGCGTCATAAGGATTGGCACATTCAAATCCCACTTGCCCTATGGGCCTATCGCACTAGCATTCGGACGCCCACTGGGGCCACTCCGTTTTCACTCGTGTATGGCTCCGAGGCGCTCATGCCTCTAGAGTTGGAGATTCCTTCCCTGCGCATATCAATGCATGAGTTCATCGATGATGATTCTGCGCGGCAGGCCCGGTTAGACCAGCTTACGTTGCTTGACGAACGACGCGTTAATGCTCTCGAGCATTTACGCATTTATCAAGAGCGACTTAAGAAAGCTTACAACATGAAAGTTCACCTCAGGGACTTTCGCGTTGGTGATTTGGTTTTGAAGGAAAATCAACAAAATTCCAGTTTGCCATCCCACCTAAGGGACAAGTTTGCGGCCAATTGGTTAGGTCCGTATGTCATTGATAGCAAAATCGGACCCGGGACATACCGGCTAGCTTCTCTTGATGGTATCAAGGAAACAGAACCCTTGAATATCAATCATTTGCGACCATTTCATATCTAAAGAGAGCCATATCCCAAAATGCTCCAAGGATTCTTGCAATCTCTTGGTCAAACCAAAATGCTCCAAGGATTATCACAATCGCTTGGTCATATCCCAAAATGCTCCAAGGATTCTTGCAATCGCTTGGTCAAACCAAAATGCTCCAAGGATTATCACAATCGCTTGGTCAAATCCCAAAATGCTCCAAGGATTCTTGCAATCGCTTGGTCAAACCAAAATGCTCCAAGGATTCTTGCAATCGCTTGGTCAATCCCAAAATGCTCCAAGGATTCTTGCAATCGCTTGGTCAATCCCACAAAGGCTCCAAGGATTCTTGCAATCGCTTGGTCAATCCCAAAACGCTCCAAGGATTTCCACAATCACTTGGTCAAAAATCATGAAAATTCAAAAACAACAAAAAATCATCAAAAACAACAAAAATTTGCATCTCATTTCTAGGCATATTCAAATTCATCAATAGAGAGTTCTTCTCGCAATTCATCTTCATATTCACCAAAATCAATCCATCAAAAATACAAAAATACATAGCTGCATTCAAGCATCGCACCCATACATTGCACATTCATGGTCGTATAGGTCAAAAGGCACCATAGGCTGTCATGATTCTACTAGTCCATCTTATTCCACACTGTTCCATCTTACAAAAACAGCAAAAACACCATTCATTTTACCACACTAGAGTCAGTGGTCTCTTAATGTATCAAGAGTTTTTCGTGATTCAGTCATCATTTTGCTCTTTAGCAATGTAATGTATCAAGTCAAACAGATTTTACGAAGGTAGAGTTACACTTGCAATACACCTTGTTACGTAACATCCCAACACAAATTAAAACACATAAAAATTCCCGAGTTGTGTGAACGAAGGATGAAACCTGCACAGTAATCCAGGTTACCATAAGCGAAACGGTTATCTTGCTCATCCCCCGTGCGATCGACCCCAAGAATGCTGAGAGTTGGCAAAAGGACAAGCATCCTCCCTACCCAATTCCCTAAGAATCCCAAAGTTGCAAAACATCAAAAATTTGCAAATGTCAAAGCTCCAAAATTTGACACCCTACAGTGCACATATCAAAAGGCACAAAGCATAGTGATTCTCGTCACTCCATATCCAAATCCCTTGCTCAAGAGAAAAGAAAAACAAATCAAAATAAATAGTGATTATTATCACTATAAAGAGCAAGTATCCCAATACAATTGAAGAAAAGAAGGGAGTTGACCTTGAATCCCTGGAACTCTCAAAGCATTCTGACAGGTCATGAGGCAAGCCTCGATATCGGTTTGGTTGATAGCCTATCGGTCACTGGCGGTAAACTTCTCGCATGACGATATATCTGTCACATTAACTTGTGTACAGATCAATATTTGCATGTGGATGAGCTAGCTTATGGTATCCTGGATAACATCGCAGATTAATCTAACTACATACAACAAAGGAGTTAGTGGAGCTAATTAGGTGATCCTCAGGCATGCATTCGATTGAAAGCCCATCTGGCACTGGCGGTATCCTGACAAATACCACATAAATGAACTCAATTGCACACACAGGGATGTGAAATAACTTGGTTAAAAACAAGTCCGATTCATACCTTGTTCAAAAGTCTTGTAAGATAAAATACAATCATGGCTAGTAAGTTAAAACCGTCTGAGTCTCGGAAAACCTTTGCTACATTTCTAAACCAACTGCGCTACTTTTTCATCCTTACAATACCACCAAAAAATACAAAAAAGAAACACCACATTTGTACATAGCAAAATAATGGAGATCTAAAACAGTCTATGGTGCCATAGTCAAACATCACAAGTTCATCCATCCATCTTATTTCCGCATATCACAGGCCAATCAAAAACCTTTGCATCCATCATGCATCCATCAAAATAAATCAACATACAACATTGGTAATTATCATACCATATGCATCCATCAATATAAAGTAGCATGCATCCACCAACATCAACCATTGTGCATAAAATCATGACATATACGCAAAGAAACAAAATCAAAACAACAAAAACATCACAAAAAGCAACACAAAAACATAAGCAATAAATTTTCGGACACAAGTGCTCTTGCACTTAACCTCTTGGCACAGAAAATCGATGTCGGGGCCCAAATTGTCACCCTCCTACTTCCCCAAGAAGGCTACCATAGCTGGACCGCTCCACGGGAAGATGGGTTCTTGATGATTTCACCCCATTATGGCATCACCAAAAGGGTTAACACCCACCAAAAATAGGTCCAAATGTCAAGAAATCGCATGTGCTCAAATGGTAAAACATCCAAAGGCACCCTAACCTAAGTCATCTTGGGTCAAGCGACTCGTCGCTTTTCTCACGAAGGTCATTCCCTCATCGATTCGTCGCTTGAGGGGGTAGTCACACTTAGTCACCAATCAACAACCACACACCCAATCAAGGCAATGACATGCATTCAAAGAATCATTGACAAAGACAATCACGCTCCCGCTTGGGGCAAGTAAACAAGCAATCATTAAGTTGATCAAATACTTGGCATTCCCGAAGCATGAACACAAGGTTTCCCCTGTGGATAAAAGGTTGCGCCCTTTGCCTAATCATGACTGATCAATGTCCAAGCTCAAGTCACACCTCACCAAAATAGGTTAACACTTGAAATCAAGTTCCTTAGCTCGTCAGAAGCAAGGATTCAAGAATGCATGCCCTTTCCATACTTGGGGCATCAAAAGTTGGTTAGGTTACCAAGAAACCCTAATCATTAGTGCTTTGGTTCTCTATTTTTGCTCAACGCTATGCCATGCACAGCGCTTCCCAAAAAGGGGCATCTGTAGACACCAAAATAGCACCATTCTGATTAAGTGACTACAAACACTGATCGCATGCACATACACAGCTTTCAGGGCAGCCCTTAGAGGTCAAACAATGGTCTTGGCCACTTGCACGACAGTTTAGAGGGTCAAAAAATGAGCGGTGCAGAGTTGGTCATTTTGTCAAAACCTTTAACAAACTTTAAGCCTTTAGTCCAAAGCAGCCTTCAAAACTTCACCAAACTTCAAGCCTTAAGCAATCCAAAGCAAAGTCTTCAAAAGCAAACAAGCCTCAACAAAAAGGGAGCCTAGCCTTAGACGTCGCGAAATCGCGACGTCGCGATTTTGCGTGTCGCGAAATCGTGACACCTTTGGCCTCGAGGGGAGCCTCGGCCTTTGGCCCCGAGGCTACCCTCGGCCAAAGGTGTCGTGAAATCGTGACACCTTTGGCCCCGAGGGGAGCCTCGGCCAAAGGTGTCGCGATATCGCGACACCTTTGGCCTCGAGGCTCCCCTCGGCCAAAGGTGTCGCGATATCGCGACACCTTTGGCCCCGAGGGGAGCCTCGGCCAAAGGTGTCGCGATATCGCGATACCTTTGGCCTCGAGGCTCCCCTCGGCCAAAGGTGTCGCGATATCGCGACACCTTTGGCCCCGAGGGGAGCCGACGCACGATATCGCGACACCTTTGGCCCCAAGGGGAGGCTCTGCCAAAGTGTCGCGATATCGCGACGTCGCGATATCGCGACACTTCGGCACTTTACGTTTAAAAGGCATACTTACGATAATCAAAGGCGGACTTTGACGTGGCCGCCGCATCCAAGGGATAACCGCCACGTGGCACCCTTACGTGCCCCTTTTTTAAGAAACCCCGTGGGTCTGTAGAACGGCGAACTTTAATGAAACAAGCGGTTTTAAAACAAATCCGATCCAAGGCCACGCCTCATAACTTCTAATGTCAGTGCGAGCCATGTCTCATAATGGCCTGACAAAGATCAAATCTGAGCGGCCCTTGCGGATTTAGGGTTTGACATTAATGCTCCAAGAGGCGAAAACCTCTATAAAAGACTAGCTCGATACGAAGTAAAAGGAGGAAGCATTTTCTAAAACATAACGAAGTGCTGCAAAACCAGAGACTCGTTTATAGTCTTTCTGAACTCATTCTTTTGACTTTCAGACCCGACAGTGGATCACTGTATCCCACTAATTCGACGACAACACTCATTATAAAAGATTCTGGGCTCTTCCTTATTGGATTGGCGCCAAAGTCGATTTTAACAGGGGCGGCCCATTTGGGCACCCCACGTACACGCTTAGTTTAAATTCGATTCAAGCTGTTTGGAACAGATCTTGCAGTGACAATATTTAAACAGTTTATATTTTTATGTTCGAATATATCATGCCTTCGTATGTGTCCGGTTCTCTATCAGAGTAGCAGGTTGCAGCGATTTATTTATCGAACATCACAGCATCACGTTATATGTTATTTTGTTAGACGCATTATTTAATACGTTCTACGTTCTGTCTTTTAGTGCTTATTCTGATTAAAAGTGTATGTCACTTAAATTCGATTTATGCACTATTTTTAAAGATTCTATGCATATATCCTCTACTTATTTCAAGATTCATTCGTTTCACTTATTAACACAGGTGCTACTAACGTTTTGTATGTTTCTTTGACCGTAGGAGAAACAGCAGACAGCGAGGATTCACCAAGCACTAGCGGCGGAAATACGTTGGCCCGTCCATTTTGCATGTGGGCATGCGGGAAAAGAGATTATTATTTATCTGGTGTATTTGAGAAATATGTAACCGTGGAGATGTATTGTAACCGAGCGAAGTCATATTAATAAAAAGGGCTGTGCTCCTGTCTTTTAATTTGATCATATTCGTGTTACCGCATGCATCAAATTAGTTCTATTTTCATTTGTACCTTAGTGTTTCTTTTATTCCGAAATCTCATGCTTTCAGTTATTATATTTATGCATCTTGGATTTCACCTCATTTAGCATAACCGCATGATAAAGTTAAAATCAATCATTAAATCTACTGCATTTCTCTTATTTTTTATTTGAATCTATTATTTAGGCATGTTTTTTGTTATTTCTATCATTCTCCTTTGCTTCTGTAGTTGCATTTTTGGTATTTTGTATCTATTTTTGTGATTGCAAGTTTCTGACGAATTCGTCTGATGAATTCATCAGATCTTAGACGATTCCATCTGATCTCAGACGACCGACTATGATTTGAGATGATTCTATGAAATATCAGACGATTATGTACGATTCGAGATGATATTGACTGCTACAAAACTTAGAATCTTCATCAGACATCCGAAATCATGTATGTTTTGTCCCATTCGGCACATTCTCTGTGTTTAGCATTTATATATATTTTTTATATACATAAAAATCAGCATTGGCATATAGAATAGTTTAGATTCATCTTGGCCAAACCTAGGAATTGAATGATTAAAGTACAAAATGAACACATCAAACCCACTATCAACTTAGGTGTGGAAACTGCCACTCAAAAGTTTCCTGGTGAACCCACCATCCGTCAAAAATTCACCCTTATACCCCTCCACCGAGAGGCGGGACCTTCAAAATGCCTCTCAGTCTGAGGTATTGTCCCATCCTTCTCGCATCCCCCTTTCGAGCAGAGATCCTATAGCCTGAAAGTAAGGATGTGAAAAATTTGGAGTGATACATTTTGGTGAACCCGACGTGAAAAACTAAAAACCTTTTGAAAACAATCCAAAAAAAATAAAACATAAATGCATTTAGAATCAAAGATTGCATATCATATTTAGATGGTAGATTATAATAAAATACGAGTTGTCACCATTAATGTTCAAAATCAATTAGCATCCATAGAGATTAATTCTTTGCTTAGAGTATCTCAAACATATAGAGTCCCACCTTTATGGGATGAGCTTAATAGGAGATTGAATCTCATTTCATCTAGAGCAACCGAACTTAGGCAAATCAAGAGGTTTTTCCTAGATAGAATCTTGGATCCCGATCAAGTGACCTTGTATCATGAGCTTCAAAGAGCTTGCCATAGGTGGTTAGTAGATAAAATATCCCTTGTGTCTTCTGAATTGTACACCTTTGAGGAATACCTTGATAATGCAGTTGTAGTACATAAATTTTTGTCTCGTATAGAGGACCAAGAGGTCGTTCTTATGGATAGATAGAGATGGAATAGAGTTCCTAGAGCTGTTTTATATCGAGAGTATTGCCATGAAATCTATTTTTACAAGACAGAGTCTGAAACAGATAATATCATTATAGCACACTTTATCAAGTTCTTGAAAAACCATTTCCAATTTGAAGAGGAGCATTTCATGACTCCTGATGAACTTGATCCTATCAATGACATCTATAAACTATTTATAGAAAACTTAGCTATTCTTTTATTATTGTTACTTCTTGCATTTAGTGTGCTGTTTATTGTCTTTATAAGCATAAAAACAAATAAAAATAAAAAAATAAAATAAAAACAAAACAAAATCATAACAAAAAATCAAAACATTTTCTTTTAAGCATCATAGTAGGTATATAATTAAAATATATACCTCCCAAATTTGTTGCAAATATATTAATATATATTTGCTAAAATCTAAATTTAAACATAATGACTAGACTCAGGAATGGAAAACAGACTGAAGTAGAAGAAGATTGGTTAGGAAAACCAGGAAATAACCTAGATGTCCTTCCTAAAGACCCAATTTAGGAAGAAGGAACCTTTGACCAACAAGAAGAAGAATTTGTTGTAGGAAATGAACAAAAATAAAATGATAGAGAGGAAGGATCCTCATCCCCTAAAATATCTCCAGAAGGAGCTATTACTTTTGAGAACATGGAACATTTCTGGAAGTTCCTCAATACTAATATTGGCACTCTTAATAGAGCAGTTCATATGGACAAAGATCAAATTAGTGATACTCAAGCAACCCTAGAAGACATATATCACACATGCACTAATCCCTTGTCCTTCGTTGATCAAGAAAGTGATCAAGCGGGACCATCCAATTTGGATATGGCAACTATAATCTAGAACATGCAACAACAACAGGTTACCCAACCACCTACAGTGCCTGTTATCAAGCCTAGGGTTATTCCCACACAAAAGAAACCTTCATTCATTGCTCTATTTCACCAAGCTATTGATCAATATACCTCAAATCAATAAAAGCCTAAAACAAAATCAAATACCAATTTCCAAAAATCTGGGATACAACATAATGCTACAACAAATCTTCTTCATAATACTCTTTCTACCAATCATTTGCATAACAGCAATATAGCATCTAATCCCTACGTCACGCCATCCTACGCTCATAAATCCCATACTCATGTACCACCAAACCAATATGGTGGACAAACTGGTAATCTGGAAGCCATGGTGAAACATTTAGTCTCCCACATGGACCAGATAGATCCCTACCGTCCCTCGTACAATTATCGAGAGATGTGTAGTCAGCCTCTAGATCCTATAGTTGTAGTAAAACCATATCCCAAACACTTTCCTATGCCTGTCCTACCTATATACAAAGGAACTAAATATCCCATAGAGCATCTTCGTATGTTTAGGATAGCATGTCATGATATATCACATGATGACTTGTTATTACTAAATATGTTCCCAAAAATTTTAGGAGGGATGGCATTGGAGTGGTATTATCAACTACCCACTCATTCTTTGAGGAATTTCGAAGAAACCGCCAAGTCTTTTGTGCATCAATTTAGTGCCTATATTGAAAGGCATGTAACCATTAAATATTTGTACAACCTAAAATAAGACAAAGATGAGTGTTTTACTGACTTCTTAGCTCGATGGAGGCAGTTGATAGGAAAATTACACTTTGTGTTACCTTATCGGGAAATGTTGGATATCTTTATCAATAATTTACAAGAACAACTATCCTATGAATTATCAACTGCTACTTTGACCACCTTCGATCAAGCTATAGACTTAGCCCGAAGAGTGGAAGATGCTCTTATTAGGAGAGGTCAACTCAGAAAGAAATATGATGAGAAAACATCCAGAAATCAATATAAAAATAAACAAGTTTTGGGTGATGGATTCACTGATAGCAGAAACGTTGCCAATGTTAATACTATGAAAACAACAGAGAAGTTCATATTGAAACCTCCTAATAAACCACCCCGAGAATTTACTAGGTTAAATAAACCTTTATCAACCATTCTCCCGCAATTACTAGCACGAGGTTTGATCCAATTACCAAATATCTGGGAACCTGATCCAACTATACCCGGATACAAAGCTGATTTACATTGTGATTTCCATAGAGGACCTGGACATGCTACCAACTCTTGTAAAATATTAAAACATAAAATACAAGACCTGATTGATAACAATGAGATGGAAGTGCAAGCCTTTCAACCTAAACAAAATCCTCCTAATAATGCTCAAAAGAACATCTCCCAAAATCAGAATTAGAATGCCAATCAATCATTGGACATATTTCAACATCATTTACCAGAGCATGGTAAAGAGGTGGCTAATCAAATTGAGCATCATAATGTTCCCCCTCCTACCCGATATGTAGGAACTATTAGTGGACATTCACCTACTCATGATGTGGAAGTATTTGACACAACTTTATCCATGGTTACGACTAGACCTCTATATAATGTTCGGACCCCTAATCTTAGTGATACCGAATATGAGACTGAAAGTGACATGGAAATCACCTCAAATCAATCAAATAGTTTTGAAGATGAATCAGATACTATTCAACCTATCACAAGTTCTATGGTTCCAGAAGAACCATTTCCTAGAAGAGTCACTACTCGACCATCTTCTCACCAATTACTTTCTAATGAGCAAGCCATAAACGCTAGACCAAGACCTATTCATCATCCACAAAATAATATTGTAGGTACCATCGGAGCTGTTACCGGACAATAGGCTCAAAATTCTCAACAAGATCAAACTCAGAACGATGGATCAGCTCCATTTGTTTTGAAAAATCCCAATAAATGGAATCATGCGCCTAATGTTCAACCTAAACCTCCTTATAATATTAATGAACAATTATCAAATACTACAACTAGAATTTCCCTTTTGGACCTTTTAAGATCTTCTCCTACCCATAGGGATGAATTAATGCTCACATTAAGCCAAATGATGGTACCACAAAATATTCAACCTGAAGCCATGTCCAATACTATCATAACTCGAAAAGTCGATTGTATTGACTTCCAGGATAGAGATATACCACAACATAGTTTACATAAGGATAACCCCTTATATATTACTGCACTAATTGGGGATGTAGCAGTTAAACGAGTCTTGATTGATAATGGTTCATCTTTAAAAATTTGCACTTTTGACTTCTACCAAAGATTTGGGTTTAGAAGTGACGAAATGAAAAGAACTGATATGATCATAAAAGCCTTCAATGACAAAACACAAGAGATGTGTGGAGTTATTACTATACCCTTGCAAGTTGGTCCGAGAACCTTAGACACAACCGTGTTTATTGTACATTGACCTACATCGTACAATATACTCTTGGGTCACCCTTGGATCAACGCGATGCGAGCTGTTCCCTCCACTTTACATTAGTGTGTTAAATTCGAATTTAAAAATCAGTTGGTTACCATTCATGGTGATCCTAGACCCTTTGATATGTGTGCTTTGGCAAAACTTGTTGGAGTTCAATTTTACCCTGCTCTGTCATCCACACATCATAATTCTCATCAACCGTTTAAACGTGTGAAACACACACCCATAGCATCATCTACTTTTTCCCCATCAACTACACCTCTACACATAGGTCAACCATCTTCCGAACAAACCACATTAGGACCTCGAAAAGATCCTAAAACTACAACCAATGCTTCCTGTTTTACTCCTATAACTTCCATACCTATAGACTCATCCATCGATATCTCTATAACATCTACATCCACTACAGGCATACTTTCCACATTCGACGATGTATAAAATGTTCCTTCTACCTCTTATGCTCTTACTGATGAGCTCTTACCCGATTTATCTAAAATTCTTATATTAGAAAAAATAAACACTCCCATGCAAGATTCCCTTATTTTAAATAAACTCCCACCCTCTCCTCGTACCTTGGGCCTCCCACAGCCTATGGGAAGTATTTACCTAGTTGGGAGTTATGCTTTTATTTATAAGGGATATGACTGGGGAAGAATACCTAGAAACATCAAGACACATTGTGATGGATATGCTAGATGTTATTTTGCTAATGAGTATATTAAAGCTAAGCCTATAATGCTTAAATTGGGATATAAAGGGAAAGGTTTGGGACCTTTCCAGAATGGTATGAAAGAACCTTTTGAGGTAGAACCGTGGCCTACCCGAGGTGGTGTGGGCCTATTTCCTAGTAAAGTTCAGCCCTTCCCATTCGAGGATGATGACCACCTCATATGTTACCAAGATTATCTGGATAAACGGGATGTATTGCATTTAATGAATAAGCCTCTTACATGTAATATGTTATCCATAGCTTACCTTGAGATGATTGCTCGAATCCGACGATGAGTTGGAGGGGGATATCTTTCATGATGTCTCCATTGAGGAATTGTTACATAAAGGATTTTATTTCGATGGCTCTATACCTAGTATAGCCCAGTTGGAGGCCACAACTCCTCAAGACGAATTATCCAAGCTAACTTTGGAAGAATTACAAGAATTAGGCGTTTCACCCGCCCCACCTAATTTCAAGAGAGATCTACACATGGAAGTAGAAAACATCATAAAAATTAACATTGGAACCAAAGATAAGCCTCACATAATCAACATTGGATCAGAATTGAGTCAAGAAAAACAAGATAAATACATTGCATTCCTTAAACAATATGAAGACGTATTTTCTTGGACATATGAAGATATGCCAGGATTAGACCCTTATGTAGTTATGCATCACCTAGTAGTCCATCTAGATGCTAAACCTGTTAAACAAAAACTTAGAAAAATGCATCCCAAAGTGGCCTTACTAGTCAAATGAGATTAGAAAAACTCTTAAATTTTATTTTTATATAAGCCATTGATTATGCTGAATGGATCTCGAATGTAGTTCCAGTAACTAAGAAAGAAGCCACTAAAGTTAGGGTTTGCACAGAATTCAGAGATATTAATGATGCATGCCCTAAAGACGATTTTCCTCTTCCCAACATGGATCAAATCATTGACTTTACTGCTGGAAGTGGAATAATATCCCTAATGGATGGATTTTCTGGTTATAATCATATCGGGATAGCTCCTGAAGATCAAGCTAAAATAGCCTTTATTACCCCTTGGGGGACCTTTTGTTGGAAAGTGATGCCATTCGATTTAAAGAATGCAGGTGCAACTTATCAACACGCTATGACTTATATCTTTCATGATATGATGCATAATATTCTACATGATTATGTAGACGATATTATAGCTTGTTCCATCAAAGAAGATGATCATTTAGATGACTTGAGAAAAGTATTTGATCGGTTAAGGGAGTATCTTATCCGATTGAATCTAGCTAAATGTATATTCGAAGTTAAGTTCGGTAAATTATTAGGGGTTATAGTTTCTTTACGTGGCATTGAAATTGACCCTCTCAAGATCGTGGCTATCACTAATATGCCCGCACCCACAAATATATCAGAATTACAAAGTCTACAAGGTAAGCTTCAAGCTATTCGCCGCTTTATTGATAAGTTGGCAGACAAAACCGGACCTTTTCTTAAGATTCTTAAGAAAGATGTCTCTTTTCATTGGGACGACGAATGTCAAGAAGCATTTGAACTCCTTAAGAAATATCTCCTTAAACCATCGGTGCTTTCACCACCTAGATCTGATCGTCCATTTATCTTGTACATTTTTGCTTTAGATTTTGCCTTAGGAGCTATGTTATCTCAACTTGACGATGAGAAGAAAGAACGTGCTAATTATTACATTAGCAGAACCTTAATAAGTTATGAAACTCGCTACACAGCATTAGAGAAACTATGTCTAGCAGTCGTATTTTCTACACAAAAACTACGCCATTATATGCTCAGTCAAAAAATGTATGTTATTGCTAAATTTGATCCTTTGCGGTATCTCATGAGTCGACCGTACTTATCTAGTCGCACAACCAAGTGGGTTCTTGCGCTAAGTGAGTTTGAACTCACATTTATAGGACAAAATTCTATTAAAGGTCAAATCATAGCAGATCAATTAGCTGCTACACCCTTAGAGTCTACCCATCCCCTCATCATTGAGTTTCCTGATGAATGCCTTAAACTAGAGGCAGACCATTCAGAACAATGGTCCTTATACTTTGACGGAGCTCGATGTATGAGTGGGGCTAGTGCAAGTATTATTTTAATATCTCTATAGAAATATCTTATACCTCTGTCCTTTAAACTAACATTTGCTTGCACCAATAACATTGCCAAATATGAAGCTCTCATCCTTGGATTACGAGCTGCCTTGGTATTGAAAATTAAAAATTTATTGGTTTTCGGTGATTCTAAACTTGTCATAAATCAAATCAATGATGTTTATCAGACCAGAGATGATAAATTATACCCATATAATGTATATGTCTTACAATTATTATCTTTATTTGATCAAGTTACCTTGGAAGCTATTCCTTGAACTAGCAATCGTGCGGCTGACGCTATGGCTGCAGCTGCATCTCTTTTGCCCTTGGAGTTAGATGATGAATATGCTACCATCATTATTCGTCGACTCCAGGAACCCGCTTCAAGGAAATCATGCTTAGAACCTTTGGATGTGTTTCTAATCAATGAAACTACTCCTAAACATTGGTACACTGATATATTTAATTTTCTTCAAAATGGGACCTTTCTTGAAGGTTGTAATAGCAACCAGCGCAGGTTATTACGTAGATGAGCAAGTCGCTTTGTAATCATTGGTAATACCTTGTATAGGAGATCTTTTGAAGGCATATTACTGATATGTTTGAATCTAGCAGAATCTAGATCAGCTTTGATTGAAGCCCACAATGGATCTTGTGGGGGGCATAGCGCCATTGCTAAGAAGCTCCTTAGGATAGGATATTTTTGGCCTACCATGGAAAATTATGCACATGATTATGTGTGACATTGCGACAAGTGCAAGAAACACGTTGACCTTGTCCATGCGCCTGCACAAGAACTGTAGGCTATTTCATCTCCTTGGCCCTTTTCAAAATGGGGCTTAGACATCATTGGAAAAATCAACCCTGTGTCATATGATGGACACAAATTTATCATAACCGCCACTGAGTATTTCATGAAGTGGGTTGAAGCTATGCCATTAGCTTCTTGCACTGGAACCCAAGTTTCCAAGTTTTTTTTTAATAAAATTATTTGTAGGTTCGAAATCCCTACAAATCTCATCTCAGATAATGAAACTTGTTTTAAAAATAAAGATGTTAAGAAATTATGTCAAAAGTATAAAATTCAACACCGTTGGTCCACTCCCTATTATCCTCAGGGTAATGGCCAAGAAGAAGCATCTAATAAAACATTAATTAAAATCCTTAAAAGACTGGTCAACAAATCTAGCCGAGATTGGCACATCTAATTATATCCTGCTTTGTGGGCTTATCGAACTAGTGTTCGTACTCCCATAGGCACTTCCCCTTTTGTTTTGGTCTATGACGCTAAAGCAGTTTTTCCCTTTGAATTAGAAGTTTCTTATTTGGCTCTGCTACTTCAAGATACTGAAGTAGGAGATGAATATCGTGCTGGTAGACTTAGTCAGCTGGAAATCCTAGATGAGAAGCGCATCAATGCTTTGGAGCATCTTCGTGCCTACCAAAACAAGCTTAAGAGAGCATACCTCAAGAAATTTCATCCTCGATCCTTTGAGATCGACGACCTTGTCTTAAAAGAAAATCAAAAAATACTAATGCAACTAAATACCTTAAAGGTAAATTTGAGCCCAACTGGCTCGGACCATATGTCATCACTGCTAAATTTGGATCGGGAGCATATCAATTAGCTACCTTAGATGGTAAAGATCTTAAAGAACCTATGAACATTATGCATCTTAAGCATTATTATGCATAACATTTGGTCCTTTTTCATCATTTATATATATTGTGTATTTTGCATATTGTTTCATTTTAGTAAAATTTCAAAAAAAAACCAGTAATAGTATTCCTTCTTGCAATTCATCAATAAAAATCAAAATATAAAAACATCAAAATCGTCAAAATCTTCAAAAACATATTTTATTTTCATACCTGTCAATTCTTGAAGTATTGCAGTTATATTTTCAATTATTTTGGATAAATTAGCATTTATTTGGAATCCCGCACTTTCACATTCACATGAATAAGCATCTTGATTTTATTTTGTATGATTATTAATCTCTCTTATATCAAAGTCCACAGTTGAATTAAATAAAGTTTTGAGCATAGAGAACTGATCTTGTTATTTACTTGAACCAAATATATCTTTTCACATTAAAATGATTTCATTGCAAATTCAATATGATGCTACATAGTAAAAGTGGTTTCTTGAGCGAAAAGTTTCCACTGCTATCCTATCATGCACATGGTCTAGAATCTTTGAGAATTGACAAAAGGACAAGCTCACCCCTACCCAGAATAAAAATCCCTTGCTCTACAGCCAATCCGAGCAAAGTATCCCTAGCATAGGAAGAAAAATAAAAGTCAAAGAAAATGAGAAAAAGAAAAATATCATTTTGTACCATCGCAACAATATTTCAGCATTATCTCAAGTTCCAAGCACAATACAAAAAAAAAAAAACAAGAGAGAGAAGAAAAGAAGAGAAAAAAAGAAGGCAAAAGCAAAATGCAATAAATCCCTTTCCCTACCCCATGAAAAGAAAAGAAGGGTGAATGAGCTTGAATCCCTGGAATTCTCAATTATTCAAAAACTATGAGGTAAACCCCATAACAGGTGGTTTGTGCCCAACCCGCTTGGCCTTGGGTAATCCCTAGCGTAGTGATATGTCTGTCACATTAGCGACCTTCTTTTGTATAGACCTATGTCGGCTTATGGATCAGTTAACTCTTGATGACCTAACTTACACAATAGTCTGGTACGATTACATGCATATAAATCATGGTCAACGAACATTCATTTGGTTAATTCAAATTACTTGTATCAAATTATCTTGCTCAAAATTGGTGAATGAACAATACAATTGCACACACATTTGTATTTGAGAGATTCTCTATCATTATGATAAATCAAGATCGACAATGAAATCACATATGCACATGAGGGTTCCTTACAAATCTACATTTGTCTTTGAGATAATTTAAAATATCTCTGCACCTCTTTTGGAATGAATTTTATTCTTATTTCAGAACATATGTTTAGTATAAACACAATTGCATACATTGTTTTCAAAAATCCAAAATTATTTTAAACAACCTATTACAAAATCTGGCAAATAAAGTCAAGTTTGTATATTATTATTTTTTGTTTATCAAAAATCAAAAATCAATCGTGCAATAAAACTAAAATATCAATTTATTCTTTGGATTTCGCGATGATAGTATAAGTCTATACCTATAATTCTATGCCTAGCGCAAACCATTGTTCTAATTTTATTTTCCATTTATTTTAAACAAATTCATAAAAACATATGACTTACATCATTATGTTACACAATTGTGCTTTAAAATGAACGAACACTTATTCTATTTCATGTCATTATGTCAATATTCAATTTTGCAACCATGGTATAATTTCTAAGGAATTGTTCAAAAATTTATCACACTTAGGAATTTATGCCTAGCAAAATCATATTTCTTTTAGTATCTCACGCATACTATTTTTATGAAAATCTGAAAACAAATCATCACCATCACAACACAAAGTCTTAAGACAATCTCTTAAGCATTCTTTTACTTTTTAGCAATATTTCTATACTGGGACTAGTTTGACGACCTAGTGAGCGACAACTGAAGAAAACGTCGAAGCAGTTTGATCATATTGATTGATATCCATATAAAGGTTACAATGCATGCAGTTATTAGTTGGTTTATCTAACCAACCTGGTGGTTAATCAACCAACCTAGAGAGCGCCTACGAGCGCTACCATTTTGCCAAGATGTAATACAATGACATATATGACATATATGCTAACATCCCCCCTTATTACATTATTGGCAAATTCCAATAGTATCTCGAAACTTTTCATATTTGATACGCCCAAGAGCTTTGGTAAAAATATCTGCAACTTGCGCATCAGTAGGAATGTATTGAAGTTGTATATGGTGCTTGGGAACTGCATCTCGAATGAAATGACATCTGGTATCAACATGTTTGGTACGTTCATGAAAAATTGGATTTTTGACAAGATTCAAAACACCTTGATTGTCGCAAAACAAATGAAGAGGAAGATTCTTTGGGAGACCCATGTTTGTAAGAATGCGACTTAACCACATTATCTCGCAGACTGCTTCACTTGCTGCGTGATATTCTGCTTCTGTAGAAGATAAAGCAACCACTTGCTGCTTCTTACTGTGCCAGGAAACAGGTCCAGATCCAAGATGAAAAACATATCCAGAAGTGGATTTACGATCATCAAGGGATCCAGCATAATCTGAGTCCGTGTAACCTAGTAGGAAAAACTTATTATTCTTTTTGTATTCCAGACCATAATTTGTACTGCCATGAACATAATGAAGAACTCTTTTTGCTGCTTTCCAGTGACTCATCTTAGGCTCTTGCATGAATCTTGAAAGATATCCCACAACAAAACTGAGATCTGGCCTGGTATTTGTCAGATATAGGAGACTCCCAATCAATTGGCGATAGAGAGTACCATCTACCTGAGGTGATTCATCATATCGGGATAACTTAAGTCCTTGCTCCATTGGAGTTGCTTTTGACTTACAGTTAGTCATCCGATATTTTTCTACTAAAGTCTTGGCATATTTCTTTTGTGTTACTCTGATATGAAATCTTTGCTGAGTAACTTCTAAACCAAGACAATAGTGCAGAAGTCCTAGATCTGTCATTTCAAATGAATGCTTCAAATCATTTTTTACTAAGTCAATCATTCTTTTCGAGCTTCCGATTATGATCAGATCATCTACATAAAGTACAAGGATCACTATATCAGAACCATTTTTCTTAATATAGAGATTTGCATCAGAAGGACTTCTTTTGAATCCATGTTGCACAAGGTGACTGTCTATCTTGATATACCAAGCTCGAGGAGCTTGTTTGAGCCCATACAAGGATTTGATCAACTTGCATACTTTTTGTTCTTGCCCCTCGACTATGAATCCTTCTGGTTGAGTCATGTATACTTCTTCCTGTAAGTCACCATTCAAGAAGGCACTTTTAACATCCATCTGATGCAACTTCCACCCAAACTGAGCTCCCATGGCACAAAGTACTCGAATGGTAGTCATTTTTGCAGTAGGGGCAAAAGTCTCTTCATAGTCTATACCTTCTTTCTGAGCATAACCCTTTGCAACAAGTCGGGCTTTATGCTTATCAAGAGATCCATCTGCCTTATACTTTACTTTGAACACCCATTTGCAGCCTATGGGTTTCTTTCCTGTTGGCAGATCGACTAACTTCCAAGTTTTATTTTTTATGAGAGAATTATGTTCTACATCCATGGCCTTTTTCCATTGTGGTTTATCAAGTGCAGATTGAACCGTTGTGGGTTCATTTTCATTCAATGTAGACATATAAATTTTTTCGTCATCCTCATCTTCTTCTCTAGCATTTTTTGTACCCACTGACAAATCATCAAAGTGTTGACAAAGTTCGTCAACCTCTCAAGTAGATTCCTCTTGCTCTCATTTGCTTGAGTCATACTACGAGTACATGGCCTATCTAGAGATAGATCTGGAAGAGAGTTCAACTTAGCATCTCTCAAAGTGCTAGTGTACCATTTTGGAACTTTTTGTTGTTGTTGTGGAAGTTGATCCTCCTTCTTAGATTCTTCTTCATCTAGATATACAGTTGTGGATGTGTCTTTTGATGTGAAAGCTTCATCAAATATAACATCTCTACTCACGTGTGTCTTCTTGGTCTTAGTATCAATCAATCGATACCCTTTTGAATACTCATCATAGCCAAGAAAGATACACTGCAGGGTTTTCTCATCCAATTTCCTCCTTTTCTGTTTTGGAATGTGCATGAATGCTTTACATCCAAACACCCTTAGATGAGAAATGGAAGGTTTCTTACCACTCCAAGCTTCTTGTGGTGTTTTCCCTTGTAGAGCTTTAGTGGGTGCTCTATTTAGGAGGTATAATGTTGTGTTTACTACTTCTGCCCAATATTGATCCTCAAGATGTGCTCCCTTTAGCATACATCGAACCATTTCCATAATGGAACGATTTCTCCTTTCTGCAACTCCATTCTGCTGAGGTGTATAGGCTGTAGTCAGTTGTCTTTTGATCCCATGCTTCTTAAGAAATTCTGAAAACTCTTCAGAGGTGTATTCCCCCCCGATCTGAGCGGAGAGTTTTTATCAAACAACCTGACTCTTTCTCAACAAGTCTCTTGAACTGTTGAAAGTAGAGGAATGCTTCTGATTTCAATTGAAGAAAGAAAACCCACATCTTTCGTGAGTAATCGTCAACAAATAGTTGAAAATACTTCTTCCCACCATAGCTGGATGGCATAGGACCACACAGATCGGTATGTACCAGCTCTAAAGGTTGTGTAGCTCGAGAGGAGCTTGCTTCAAAAGGTACTCGGTGTTGCTTCCCTGCTAAGCAATCCGAGCAAACTGGTAAGATAGACGAGAGTGGGGGTAGACCGATCACCATCCCATATTTGTATAATTCAAGCAAATATCCAGAACTGAGGTGCCCATAACGTCTATGCCAGAGAGAGGTGGCCTCCTTTGTAGTTGCAGCCAGAGCAACATGAGGAGTTGAAAGGGCATCGAGAATGAACAAACCATGTTTGTAGGATCCGGTTGCAACATGTTTACCACAGTGAGTGATAAAACATCTCTTCTTGCCTTTGATAACTCGAAACATGACAGTCATATTTCTATCCAACATTTGTGTGACTGAAAGGAGATTATTGGCTAAACCTGGAACATAGAGTACTTTCTCAATTTTACAATCACCATCAGGAAGAGACACAGAAATATCCCCTTCTCCCTTTACTTGATAGACTTGATTGTCAGCAATGGTGACTGGCTTACCCTCTTTCTCCACAAAAGTATCAAACCATGATTTGTCTCCAGTCATGTGTTTGCTGGCTCCTGAATCAATATACCATACAACATCGATATGGGAAGACGAAGTATGGGTCATGAGCACCTTGTGTGCTCTTTCAGAGTCAGAATGTGAATCAGACCCAGGAGAATCGGAGTCTGAATTGGAGTCAGCATAAGCAACATGGCCTTTAGATTGCTTATGTTTGTTGTATTTCTGTTTGTTTTTGCCCTTCTTCTGAGGACCTCTATCATTTTGTTGCTTGTTTTTGAACCAACACCTGTTGGTGTCATGGTTATTCATATCACAAATCTTGCAATATTTTGTATCCTTCTGTTGATTTTGCTTCCCTTTGCCTTTGGAAGAAGGACCCCCTTTTTGAAACTGTCCTTGTTTTCTACCACTTTGTTGTGTGGAAAGAGCATTATCTGGTACATCATCTTTCTGGATCTGAGTTGCCTCCTCAGTCTGAAGCAAATTTACCAGCTCCACAAATGATACTTGTCTACCAGAAACATTGAGAGAAGTGATCAACATCTTGTAGGAATTTGGTAATGCTCTCAAGATAACAGAGTTCAAGACATCATCATCTACAGGTTTTCCCATAGCATTCAATTTGGCTTTCAAGTCAGCCACTCGACAAAGGAATATATCAACTGTTTCCCCAGAATTCATACTGAGATTATGTAGTTGAGTTTGAAGATGAAGAATAGTGGATTGATTCTTTCCTTCATATACTCGTGATCAAGGCATCCCAAGCTATCTTACTAGTTTTTGCATCACAAATATGAGGCTGCACCTCATCTGTAGTAGCAAGCAAGATAAACACAAGGCTCTTCTTATCTTTCTTATCCCAAGCATCTTGATCTGTTCTTGTTGTCTGAGGGCGTTTTGCAGTGCCAGTCACTACATCCCATAGATCTTCCAACTGAAGAATAGCTTTCATCTTTGTCTTCCATGGAACAAAATTAGGACCTTTCAACAATTGTGAATCTGAAAGATACTTATGAATTGTGGCCATTATGAAGGTTCCTTATATCACCGATTGGTCTCCCTTTCTTTATACCTGCCAGATCTTTATATCGTAACCATTCAATATATACCTGCCCTTACGTGAGGGAGACTATAGGTATATAGGAACAATATACTACTCAATATGTACCCGCCCTTACGTGAGGGAGACTATAAGTACATATGAGAAGCACAATATATCGAACATAGGCGATATTGAAAGGGCATCGTGTTGTTAATGACACCTACCATAGAAAATTTTATTCCTCATGCGTGGGGCGTAACTTCCCCTAAACACTTTGGAAAAAACTTTCGTCAGGATTTACGCCTAACAACAATCACGATGTGGGTATGAAATGGGAAAAAAAACTGGTTTGCCTTATTTCTCCCCGACGATTAATAGAGAACAAGCTCAGACGTCGTTGTTGCAGCTATATTAGGCGGCGAATACAGTAGTCCAAAGCACGACAACATTACCTGTAAGTGTGGACCAGAGGTATCTCAAATACCGAACACTGCTTGTGCAATAAATTGCACAAATAGGGTATAAATTTGGGGTCTTATATTTTTTTGTAATTTATGATTGTTAATGCACAAAAAAAAGATATTTAAATGCAAAAGAAACAATCACAAATGCCCACAAATTTGAACACCTATTACAAATTTAGCAATTATTCTGCCAAATGATTGTTTTTCCCCCCTTTATCTTATAATTTTGCAAAATGAAACATGTGAAGACCTGAGATCTCTCCCTCGTCAAGTTGCAAAATAGAAAAGGAGTGGGAAAAAATGGTACCTGAACACCCAAAAAAATTTTTGGAGCCGTCAAGGCGTCATTTTGACTGCACAGGCATCAAAAAACCATGTCTGGGCATCAAACGGGCATTTCGGGCATCAAATAAGCGACCCGCCATCAACAATCAAGCGATCCGCCGTCAAAACACCGTAGGGCGTCAAAAAAATGCACCTCAAAAAAATGCACCCGCCGTCAAAAAATTGCACCCGCCGTCACAGCGCACGCAGAGGGAATGGAAACCGTGACCTACCGCCAAACAACCACCGCACTTACCACGGGAGCCAGAGGGCCCGATGTGAACAAAGAGGAACTAGGCCAGTGTTAACAGCATCGGGGCCGGAGAAGAGGAAAAAAAGATAATCCCACATGGCCTGTGCTGCCACTGTGGGGATCTTTAAAGGTGCGAAAAGTAACTGTATCTTTCGGTTGCCTTCGGGCAACCACCCCGCCCTTTTGCCTTCGTAACCGTGCATCGATCCGCCC
Organism: Wollemia nobilis; assembly: GCA_028583015.1. NCBI lineage: Eukaryota > Viridiplantae > Streptophyta > Pinopsida > Araucariales > Araucariaceae > Wollemia > Wollemia nobilis. The sequence continues at coordinate 748,964 of JAQPPZ010016791.1, forward strand.
TGGCTTTGCCTCACGTGTCCTCGGTTTGCGTTGCGTGCCTCTGTGTTTCGTCCTCTGTCTGCGTTCGTTAGCCTCTGTGTGCCTCACGTGTCCTGTTGGCGGGGTTAGTCCGTCCGGTCAGTCTGTCGTCCGTCCTCTGTCTTCTCATCCTTAGTCTGTCGTCTATCCTCGCCTCCGTCTATCCTCTCGTCTCATCCGGTCGCTCGCTCGGTCTCCTGCTCGTCCTTTGTCTGCGTCCGATCAGGCTTGTCTGCGTCCGGCTCGCGTCTGTCAGGATCCGTAGTCTGTCTGCGTCCGTAGCTCTGATGCCATGAAGAAAACGACGAAGCAGTTTGATCATATTGATTGATATCCATATAAAGGTTACAATGCATGCAGTTATTAGTTGGTTTATCTAACCAACCTGGTGGTTAATCAACCAACCTAGAGAGCGCCTACGAGCGCTACCATTTTGCCAAGATGTAATACAATGACATATATGCTAACAAGTGACTCCATGAAATGGTCTATAACAGTGACAATGTCCTTTGAAATTATTGTTAGAAGTCCCTTTTATTTTTATCAAATCACACAAAAACAACCAATTTATGCACATCAGATTATTTCATTTACAATTTTATGCCATGACATAAAAAATTATAATTATTTCCAAAAGACATAATTACATGAATCATCAAATCAATTGCAAAATTCAACATTAAAGCATCATACAACATATACACAAGTCATATCATCAAAAATACCATATATATATCAACAAATTATGTATATCATATCAAAACTGGACTGGTATGCCACAATCAATAGCCTGGCATACTCAATCCTCTCAAAAAAATATATAATAACAAATATAATCTCTATGTAGTGAGCGTCTAGTCTCGAGAAGCCCTCGATCTCTCAACCTCATCTCCTCTCCCGCCCTGAGGTGGAGGAGGAGGCCCCATCGGAGTCCGCCCTGTGTCGTGGGTCCTCGACATCGATCATGACGATGCCCTCGACGACCCCATCTTGATCGACCCCATAATGTCAGCTGGTAGCTGTAACCTTTGGCTCTCTGGAACCATCTGGTAGTATGCTCCCTAGTAGAACGCAGTCTGAGCCATAGACCGTGCCAACTCCTGCATGCTCGCTCCTCCCCCCGAGCTCTAAGCCGTGTAGCCTCATCCTGTAGTGTTTGCACCTAAGCCCGGAGGCGGGCAACCTCAGCCCGGAGAGTCACCTTCTCGCTACTCTCCCCTACCTCGACACCCTTGCCCTTATCGGGCGATGGTGGTCTCTCCCCCTGCTGATAAGGGAGTCCCTCCTCCCTCCTCCTTGTCTATTGTGGTCTCTGTGGAGCCCGTGCCATCCTATGGTGTCTCTCCTACGGATATCGTCACTGCTCTCTCTCGTCACAACCTCGTGCTGCCTTAATAGCAGCCTGACGTCGCCTCCCCATCTGACGCACCACAACGTGAACTGGAACCTGCACCCTCGTCATCCAAGGAGGGTGGATGCCTACGTACCAGGCATCATACCCGTCTGGAACCCTAGCATCGTCACCATCCACTACCTAGATGGGGGCATCATCTATGTCCTTACTCCAAAACCGCTGCATGTTTGGAGCCCCGCTCAATGTGGTACTATCTCGGACAGTCCGGGAGTACTCGTAATCCTTGAGAGAAGGGATCCCTTACTGTAGACTTAACTTTTGTAGAACCCGATCGTAGCGATGGAGCTCTACCTCTCCCCACTCCATCCTCAACCAGCAAACTCACCTGATACAAGCCAGCTCCTGCCCATCCTCTACCCACCCTAGGTGCTCTCGCCATGGCCTCCAGGTGATCTGGTCTAGGATGAGGTCATCCAGCAACCTTCGTGACATCGACAGATCTATCCGCCACTATGACCCCCTTTATAGCCACCAGTAGAAAATCCATGGCCTCTCCCGATCAACCCCTATCAGTGGGAGCCCTACCGGCCTCCGCACCATGATGTGCTCCCAACACCAAACTTGTAGTAGCGATGTCAAGACCAGACATCAACCTCCCTTGTATATGACCCCATGTAGGATCCTATACAAGCGGCATAGTACAAAGCTACCCCATGCAAACCTATAACTGTGATCTCTCATATCGCAGACCACATCTGAGAGGAGCCATGGTAATCTGCACCTGCTCTGGTGGCACAGCAGTAAGCCACCTACCACCCCTACCAAAACCTGAGTTAGCCTAGATGCCCCAGGCATCTGCCTCAGAGACTCGATGTTCACCCTGCCCTTCTCTAGGGTGAAGCTCGGGTCTTCGCTCAACCTCATCATAGCCTGGCCTTGATTGGTCGTAGGAGTCATCAGTCGTCCCTGTATGGGGATCCTCATGATCCTCCATACGTCCTCTAGTGTGGAAGCCATCTCCCCTGTCGGTAACCAAAAGCAGGATGACCTCGGATGCCACCTCTCTACTAGGGCTGTCAGTAGCCCCATGTCCGTCGATACTTGTGGCATCTCTACCACGTGCTGTAGACCGACCTGAGCTAGTCAGTCACGCTCTGCCTGATCAAGAGTGGCCAAGTCGTCTCTCAGCCCACCATATTTCTATTCTTGACTCTTTAGTAATCCCCTCTACAAAACAAACAATAAAACAACAAAATTTCATTAATAAACCAATTATTAAAATCAATTAAATGCATTTCAAACAAAGCAAAATTTCATAAAAATGATGATATCATCCACCATTGGATGATATCGTCCCAAATTGGATAAAATCGTCCTTTGTAGGACGAAATTGTCTCCGATTTTACAACTTGGGGATCGCCCCTTGTTGGACGAGATCGCCCCTAGTTCGTCGATTTCGTCCTACGACGAAATCGACGATCTAGGGACGATTTCGACAAAATAGGGACGATTTTGTCTCGACGTCGTCGACGGCCTAAAAACGGCCGTGATGCCCCAAACAGTCAAAATTCAAAATAAAAAATTGCACAAATTAAATTCAAACATAATTCACTAGGATTAGATCCTTACCCATAGCCCGCACCTGACCTCTGTCGCTCTGTGCGCTGCCTCAACCATTTTTGTCTGCAGAGCTCTAGAATAGCAAAAATGAACAGTAAAAATGAATTAGGGTTTTACCCTATTTTTCTTAATTTTATTTAAAAACAACAACTTTCTTTTTTTATTTTTCTTTTTTCGTGCTTTTACCTCAAAATTTTGATTTGGTAAAAACACGGAGGGGGCACCATAGTTAGAAATCGTACGATTCGACCTAGAATCATCGTTTAGAAAATTGAGTACATTTTTGCTTTCTCATAAAATAGGAAGAACTCGTCTTTAACGCATTTTCTTTGAAAAATTTGCTAAAGAGGGGGCAAAATGTAGCACCCTAAAATTGGCACAGTTGAACCTTAGTAAAAAGATAAAAATTCAAATTTTAACCTCAAACTGCCCGTTAACCTCCTGTTACCCGCTCCCCTTGTTTTTCGTGCCATTTTTAGGATTTGTTTTGACCATTGGACGATATCGTCGTAGATTAGACGAAATCATCCCAGATATGACGAATTCATCTGGAACAGAACGTCCAGATGATTTCATCCCAAAACTGAATTTTCATACTTAGCTTCTATTTCAATAGCCTCTCCAACTTGGGCAGAAGCGCGTCTGCGCAGTTGGAGATTCCCCCGTTGGAGATCTCCCAAATTGGGATGATCTCCAACCTCCTAACCTCTCCCTAATCCTATATAAACTGAGATTTTCTCAGTTTATCCCCCTGACTCTCTGCTTGAAACTCTGCTTAAACCTCCTGAACTTCCACACACCTCAGAGCATCCCCACACCATCATTTGCATTATATATTTCGTGTTTTCTTGCAGGAACTTTACTATTTTTCATTCGAAGCTAGCTCGGATTGTCACAAGCGATTCCAGGCGAATTTGGACGATCCTGTCGAGGAGCGCAGGTGATCTCATACGATTGGAGGCGATCCCGACTGTAGTCCATATTGGGGGCAATCAGAGTCTAGAGTTTGCATCTCTTTATCATTTTTTGCATTCTTTTATACATTATCTTAGTTATTATATTTATGCATATTAGAGTTCACCTCATTTAGCATAACCGCATGATAAAGTTAAAATCAATCATTAAATCTACTGCATTTCTATTATTTGTTATTTGAATCTATTATTTAGGCATGTTTGTTGTTATTTCTATCATTCTCCTTTGCTTCTGTAGTTGCATTTTTGGTATTTTGTATCTATTTTTGTGATTGCAGGTTTCTGACGAATTCGTCAGATCTCAGACGATTTCATCTGATCTCAGATGATCGACTGTGATTTGAGACGATTCTATGAAATATCAGATGATTATGTACGATTCGAGACGATCTTGACTGCTACAAAACTCAGAATCTTCATCAGACATCCAGAATCAGGTATGTTTTGTCTCATTCGACACATTCTCTGTTTTTTGCATTTATTCATATTTTTTGTATCCATAAAAATCAGCATTGACATATAGAATAGTTTAGATTCATCTTGGCCAAACCTAGGAATTGAATGATTAAAGTACAAAATGAACACATCAAACCCACTATCAACCTAGGTGTGAAAACTGCCACTCAAAAGTTTCCTGGTGAACCCACCATCCATCGAAAATTCACCCTTATACCCCTCCCCCGAGAGGCGGGACCTTCAAAGGGCCTCTCAGTCCGAGGTATTGTCCCATCCTTCTCGCATCCCCCTTTCGAGCACGGATCCTATAGCCTGAAGGTAAGGATGCGAAAAATTTGGAGCGATACATATGGTCAAAATATCTTCATTGATTGATTACCTTCCAAGTTCTTTCAAGGTTGTGGAGACACATACTTTCCTACAACAACTATAGGTAGTTATCAAGTCACTCAAGAGCAATAATTTGTTAAGCACACAATTGAATGAATCAACAACATCATCAACATTAATCAAAGACATATCTTAAGTTATGAGGTTTATAGTTTTCTTCAAGATGATTCTCTCAAGGAAATTCTATACAAACATTGACTCTAAAATTTTATAGAACATATAAGTGATTTGCTAAATTGATGAGGTTGAACACTAATTGGAGCTTCTTGCCTTCTAATATACACTTTGTTTTACATTTTTCTTTTCTTAAATAAGTGATAGAGTAGAATGTGTAGTCAAAATCAAATCTTTTATGTCTAAATAAAGAAGGCCGATAAAACTTACGGTATTGTTTTTTAGTACATAATCCATACTTTTTTAATATACTTTATATTGTCTTGACCTACTAAGTTTAAACCTTTCAAAAAAAATTATCATTAAATATCAAAGTTGTCATATTACAAGCATATATCACGTATCTCACAATCTCATACTAACAAACTGAAAAGAAATATATGACGGGTATAACACCTTTAAGATTCACATATAATACATGTGCTACTAGACAAGCTAAAAACCCCTCCAACCAATACTATTGAAAAATAACATATGACGGGTATAACACCTTTAAGATTAATATTTACTACATGTTTGCTAGACTAGCTAAATAAATAGCTCAACATTATTAAACCAAACTTGAATGACAAACTAATAATATTAAGCATAAACCTTGATCTATCAAATATAAAAAAATTAGTAAAAACCCATTGAATTTAATTCCTTAAAAAGTAACCTGTATATCTCATAATTAGATTTTATCCAACTTAATTTTAAAAACTTAATTTTTATTTTATTATATTTTATTATATTTTAAAAATTAAAAACTTTAAAAATATAAAGCTTAAATTTAGATAATTTTTTTTAAATATATTGGGGAGTTGGTTACATTCAACATTGGGTTAAAATTATATGGGTGGTTTCCAACAAGCCTATACCATTTCGTTGATCCGATTTGAGGGAAATTACCATTCGGGATTCGTATTGTTGTTGTGGGTTTGATGCGCACTTAGAAAATTCAAATTTTATCACAAATATCTCCTTAAAATTTAAACATAATTTTTTTGTTTGACAAAACAGTCCTTGGCAATCAAATTTAAGTAAATTTTAGGAAAATTTTGACTTTTTATAGAAATGTTTAGTGCTCATAGGATAAAGATTTTAGCTAGAAATTGGTACTAGCGTAAAATGAAAATCGTTTAGGAATACTACTAGATAAAATCATTGTTATTGATTCTTGAATTATCAATACACAAGAATGTTGGCATGGATAAAATTAATCTATCTATGCATACTATAATATCCTTACACCATCATGCTCAAGTCATTACAATCTTATATTGTAATTTTTATGGCCAATCACTTAGTTTCCATAAAATGCCATATAATGAAATGAAAGGAAAGATTTTAATTACGTCCGTGAGATTCAAATATGGTCTATGGGATTTCAAATATGGAAGTACAATTACTCAAATCATATCATATGATCTTTAATATCTTTGAGAAGGTTGTTCTCTGGCAATTCCTCAACTTTTTTTAATTTAATGTCTTCAAATAAATTTGCCATAAACTCGTTTCCAAGTGTTTCTTTGTATTTGTCACGGATATCTGAAAAACTCAAACATTTATAGATGAAGTGTTCCTCTGTCTCTACTGCCCCTGTGCTGCATAGAGTACATATCCTTTCTTCCCATTGTTCTTTAGGCGTTGTCCATCTCCCTGTTTCACATCTAAGCCTATGAGAGCTAGTCCTTATCTGAGCAATGAGTATTTTTTCCTTCCACTTGATTTCAGCGCCTATATACGCTTTTCCTTGTGGTCATACGTTGGGTTAAAATTTGCAATATAATATTGTCTTTTCCTGCTTGCATTTTTTCACATTCCACTTCCGAACTTTTCATTCACATAATTTTTTATGTCTTTGTTGACATTTGGGCATTCATTTATGTTGATTTCCCAACGTTTCATCCATTTCTGATTTTGTTTCATCCATGTATTCTTTCGCCTATGCAACTCTTCGTCCCTAGCTGCCCTAGGTTATCTATCATTTGTCATGTTTTCTGTTTTTTTCAAGTAACATAACAACTTGGTCATAGCAATTGCTTCTAAAGGGAACATTCAAGTTTCAGCTAGAATAATTTCATAAGGGGTTGTGGCCTTAATTTTGAGAAAGTTTGTGGTTAGATATTTTTGAATCTTTTCTATTTGCCTCCATTTTGCATTTGTTGTGCCACTAGCCCACACCTCGCAACCATACAATAGAACCGGTGTAACAAGTAGGCCAAATAAGACCTTGGTGGTCTTCCAATCCCACAACTTGACATTCCTACACATGTTTTGAAGTGCATATAGTGCTCTCCAACCACTTTGAGTTCTTTTCATCCTACATGTATTCCAATTAAGTTTGTCATGAAAGTCTATGCCCGAGTATTTGTATTCTACTACTACATCAAACGGTTCTCCCGCAAACTGAAATTTGAGTTGTTGCTTCTTCTTTTTGCTGAAAAAATCATAATTTTTGTTTTGCTCGTGTTCACTTGCATCCCAACTTCTTTACAAAAGATTTCTAGAGCTTGAAGGTGATCTTCTAGATCTTTGGTCTGTTTTGGCCACAAGAATTACATCATCTGCATACATGAGGAGTTTTACCACATATTTGACTAAATGCACACCCTCTCCCCAAATTTGTTTATCCATTCTTCTAACTTGTCAATGTACAGCCCAAATAAGGTCGAAGATAAAAGGCAACCTTGTTTGACTCCTATGTCACTACCAAAACAAAAATTCTAGACTCGGACTTTTCTGTTATGTAACTTTGTCGGATTTTCTCGGACTTTCGTGGAGCACTATGGTTTCTTTCGGACACAATTCTAGACTCTAGTAAAAAAATAAGCAAATAAAGGGAAAGTGAGTTTCACAAGGAATGTGGTCAAAGAGAATTAGATAGGCATCCTGAAAAGAAGAGATTAAAAACATGCATGCCAATAGATTCTTCTAAGCACTTTTCAAACTTGTTTTCTTCGTCTTTTAGCATTTCCTTTATAAAAATTCAAATCTCTGTGATGTTCTTAAACTTTCTTAGTTTAGCATGTGGCACTAGATGATATTACAAACATCTTTTTTAAGCTGAAGTTTAAAGACTCCAGGTGTGTTTAGAAAACTTGTGGTCGTCAAGAGGAGAAAAAATGTGTATTAAGACACCATCCATCTGTGTCTAGAAAGATTGTGACGGAAAGGAGGGGGATTTGTGACAGAAGAAACCAAAAAATGGAAATCTGATGCGCTTTACTCGAGTATATTCAAGACAAAGTAGAATCTGGAGATAAAGCGTTCTTTTTTTGAGGCCCTAGACATGATAAAGCGAAGAAATAGTACACGAAAATCCATAACCTGCTGGTAATAAAGGACATGCCATCAGGTTCAAACTTATTTTATTTTTTAGTTTATATGGTGGAATCGGCCGTCACAAATTTGGGTTGGTTGTTCGGTTTTTATAACCACCATAGTATTTTACAGTCCACCTCTATAATCACCATGCCACAATCATTTTAACCCTTTTACACCGCTGACCACCAAAGGGACGAGCATTCAGTCGAGCAAGGCCGAAATTTGAACCTTGGACCTCCATCCCTACGAGGTTTGGTCGAACCAATTAGTCTACATCTCTAACCTAAAAGGTCTAAAGTTATACATTAATTATTAGTTTTTAATTGAAATTAATGTAAAATTTATATTAGTTAATATATTAAGAAAATAAATATAATATAAAGGTTAAGGGTGGTCTGAGTGTTTACATCCAGGCTTTAACACCCAACAGTCATCGTAGGTTACAATAGACTTCCTTCTAACGAGGATAAAGCAAATACAGGCTTTAAACACCCAACAGTCATCGTAGGTTACGAAGCAGACTTCCTTCTAGCGAGAATAAAGCAAATACAGGGTTACCCATAAACTTTCCTCTAATAAGGATTATGTAAATACAGGTGCATTCACATGACCAAGCAAAGCACCTATCACTAAAAATAAACTACACTTATACCCTACTACTATGTTACAATATGAAGTTTTAAAAGACCAACACAGAAAAACTGAGAAAGACTATAACATTCAGAACATCCTACTACAAACATTAAACATTGAAAATAAACAACCAAAACACATCACAAAAATTGAGATATCCCAGTAAAATACATTAACTATTTTAATCTCAAGTATGATTCGATTTTCCCTACAGGATTTACTTTAAATTGTTTTTGTTTTTAAATTATCTAAACAAACCATTTAAATGACCTTACCAAGAATTACAAAGAGATCAGGGTGCTTCCATGCTGGCTTGTGGGTTATATCTCATTGGAAAACCCAAAATATAAATTTGGCCATCTCACCGAATTGAATTACAGAATATGAATAAACAATTCCATGTCCTAATTTGTGGTTACAGAAGATGGTGATTATCAGACTTGTTACAAACAAAATTCCAACTGGTTCTTTCTCTGTACATGGTCAAGGGGGCTGAAATCTATCTGGATGAATTCCGATTGTTAATGAAGTCGTGTAAAACCTTTGTCAGCTCGCTAATCCGTCGACAGTCCGGATTCAGCACTTGGAACGCGTGACCCACGCCATTGAAAATAACGTGCCTCACGTTCTTCCCAATTTTCCTCAGGGCTTGGTAGTATTCCAAGTTCCTCTCCTTGAGCACGTCCTGTTCCGAGATGCATAACAGGATCGGCGGCAACGGAACATTCTGGATCTGCTGCTGCACCTTATTCAGGGGATTACAAAAGAAATGATCTCTGTTGGCTCCCGCGGGCAACGAAAGCTTCCAGAACACGTCGATCCATCGCTGAGAGAGCATTGGATCGGACGTCTCCCGTTCCCATTTCGACTGAATCTCTCCGCCGAAAAAGGGTTGGAGGAGAATGGCTCCTCGGATTTCCAGCGGCTTCAGATCCGTCTGCGCACAGCGCAACGCCACGTGGTGAGCGATGTTACCACCCGCGCTGTCTCCGGCCACGAAGCATTGGGAAAAATCCACATACGATCTCAGCCATGGCTCCTGATTTTGCACTTGTGATGACCTTGCAATCGTGGCTTGCCGACGGACCCACTCGACGGCACCGAAACAATCGTCGTAAGCTGCCGGGAGACGGTGCTCGGGTGCGAGCCTGTAACCCACGGATATTACCATGGACTTGGTTTCAGACGCCAATCTGCACATGAAAACGTGGTAAATCGACCATGCCGGGGAACCCAGCACAAACCCCCCTCCATGGAAGTAGATGACGAGAGGCAGCCTTCCTTGAGAAGGGGTTGCTTTTCTGGGAAGGTAGAAGCGTGCCCATAAGCCACGGGAGGAGTCGAGAACAACGTCTTTAGAAGCCACGGGCTGTTGAGGATCCTCACATGCAGCCACGTTTGACACAACATGGGAGAACCTCTCCGCTGAGCCGTCTTTATATACTCTTAAAAATCCTTCCAACTCTTCTTCCACTCTGCCTCTGGCTCTGCCTCCGTCGTTCTCATGGCCAGTCTTTCTCTGGCTCCCATTAAGGCTTGCGTCTACTGAAACCGCATCCATTATTTCTCTCCTTAAGATGTTAATGGGCTAGGCCACAAACAATGCCTCTCTAAATTGAAGCAATCGAAGACAAGATGGAGTGATAGACTCAATGTGAGCACATTTATAAGGAGAAGCGGACGGCAAATTTTGCGAATTTTGGGCCACTTGGGCAGGTAATGGGCATCAACGCTTAGAGATCCATTTCAACTTCTGTTGATTTGTAGAGAGTCCATATTACAGTGGGGGATATCTGTGACAACTATATGGAAGATGATGGACTTTAGAGGCCCCCACAAAGGGGCAGGTATCTGAACAGGTTGACTGCATAACGAGACCGCCCCCGCTTCCTCCCTTGCCCGGTTCGGATAACGACAATCCTGCTTTAGGAGACGAATTTTTTCTTCAGTTTTCTGGCCAAGTGAAAATTGAGGGAACTGAGCTTCTTGTCCCAACTTTTTGTTTGACGAATTTTCATTTTTTCTGTAATTTCTAATCAAGAGATGAGGCATTAAACCTTTCTGACTTGTGCGAATTTTCAATTTTTTTTTCTGTAATTTCTAATCAAGAGATGAGGGCATTAAACCTTCTGACTTCTGCCAAGGAGAGGAACCAAAGGACTCGAATCAGAAACTGTGGCTGCAGTAGGGGATAACGTCATAGAGTCAGCTGTGTGCACGTTGTATGTATTCTATTGGTTTTTGTTCATCGCTATTAATTCGTGGGCTAAGAGGTCTGGACGCTCCGTCGTTTCGGATTTGACAAGGCCAAGGCCCCGGTATCGCAGCATTTTAATTCCTATGCATATTCCATGTATAAGACCGAGAAAATCAGTTTCAAAATTGCTATATAAGAAAAGCGTCGTTTTGTTTGAACTTTCGTCGTCGTTCACCGTTTCATCCATCCTTAAATTGTCGGCATCCGCTTGCTCAGATACCAATCAAGCGAATGTAATCACCTTGTAAGGTCGTGCCACTCTTTAGATTTCCCCGACGTTTTCTTTAGACTATGCGAGTCCAAGAGTCAAACGTGGGAATGAAGAAATTTCCTGGAATATTTAGAAAACCAAGTGGAAAAGAGGAAGGAAAATTAAAAATAGTAGAAGAAGAGGAGGTATTAAAGTGAGTGGAATTTCAAAATAGAAATATGTTACTCAAAATAAACTTGTATGGGAACAACATCACATGAACTGGTTAGAAAGTAAAAGGGCCAACTACCCCACACATATGCCATGACTCGATATTAATAGGGGTGAGGAGTCCCACATATGCGGGACCAAGGGTTTCCACCTATAAGGTTGTTATTCTAATTGGCAAATGTAGAACATGAGCTTATACTGAGAGGGGGGGTGAACAATATAAGATAAAACTTTTTGTTTTTTAATTCATATCATAACATTATCAGTATTAAAGCAGTAAGCATTACACAAAACATCACACACATAAGATACATGATTTAACGTGGTTCACCCAATGTGGGCTACTCTACGGAAAACATATTCCTTATAAATTTTCTCATTAAATTCTTTTGGGAATCAATTCCCTATTACAATGTTTATGGACCTGTGTCCAAATGAGACACCAATCCCCTTGCTCGGATTCGTGGATCTCTATCCACAAGAGAACTCCTCCTTTGCTCTGGTTGGTGCTCTTCTAGAAGACTTCTACCCCACTACACTGGCTTATGGATTTCTCTCCACTGAAGACCTTTGTCCTCACTACCCTAGCTAATGGATATCTATCCATTGGGGATTGTTGTCCTCTGCTCTATCACCACAAAAGCTTGCTCTAACTCTGCTCAATCTCTGTCTCAAATCTGCACTAAACACTATCCTCGATCTAGCACAAATGCTCAAAAATTTGTCTCTGCTCTGTCACAAATTTGCTCTCAAGTCTTCACCAAGACTTACTTCAAATCTGTCCAATAAGTCTTCACAAAAGCTTACTCAACTATATCCTTAAGTCCCCTCTAGGACTTACTCAAATCTGCCCACAAGCTTTCACATAAGCTTGCTTAACTTTGTCCTTAAGATTTCACAAAAACTTCCTCAAACTTGTCCTTAAGTCCCCTCTAGGACTTCCTCAAATCTGCCCGCAAGATTTCACAAAAGCTTGCTTAACTCTGTCCTTAAGCTTTCACAAAAGCTTACTCAAACCCGTCCTTAAGTCCCCTCTAGGACTTACTCAAATCTGCCCACAAGCTTTCACAAAAGCTTGCTTAACTCTGTCCGTAAGCTATCACAAAAGCTTACTCAAACCTGTCCTTAAGTCACCTCTAGGACTTACTCAAATATGCCCACCAGCTTTCACAAAAGCTTGCTTAACTCTGTCCTTAAGCTTTCACAAAAGCTTACTCAAACAACTACAAAACTTAATTCAATATTTTTCAGAAAACCTTTTCAACACACCAACAAGTTTCACTCAGAATCTTGTTTAACCTCAGGAACATATAGAGAATGATCAAAGGCTCAATATGTTTCACACTCACTAGGTTTTGTACTCAATAAAATACTCTATTATTTTCAAACTCTCTTTCAAATCAATTCAGAAATAAAGTATAATTTATTTCACAAATCTTGAACTATCACTTCAATACTTTCAATCAATAATGCTCAACCAACTCAACCAACTTCACTCAACCATTTACTCAATGAAACACAACTTGCTTATAAACCCTAACCAAGTGTTTCACTATACTTCCAACAACTCACATTATAGATCTCAAACCTTGACTCAAGATGATTCCAATGTCACATAACAATGATATTCATGTTCTTTCAACATTCACAAATCATGCACATGAAAGCTCACTCAAAACATTTCCAACAATGCTTATCAAACAATCCTTTTCACTCCACCTTTGCATTTCACAACATTCAATCCAACAATATTTCACTCATAAGGATGATGTGCCCATACCTTTTGATTTGATGGAGATATGTCTTCAAAACCTGTCTTAATCACAATCAAATCCTCTTTGCCAATTTCAAGGTTAGATAGCAACAACCTATCTCAAAATCTCCACACAAATATTCTTCTCAATAGTTATTTCACCATACAAAAATATAAAGTCTCAAGTACACCTTATAATCTCCAAACTTCTTAAAATATAATTAGCAAAGATTCCAATTACTCACTTTCACTATAACTTCCTTCAAAATTTTAATGCATAGAATAATCAAAATTACTTCCTTATATCTCCTTCCTTTAAAAATATATTTTCAAAATAATTATCACCACCATTCAAAAATATTTCAATGCACTTTTTAAATCAAAATTTAAATCATTCAACACCTTCAACCATGGCAAAAATAATATTTATTTCAACCACCTTATATCTCCACAAGGTGCATACCATACAACTTTAGACCAAGCACAAATTATAAAATTTAAAAATTTAAATACCTTTTGCGTGCGCTGCCTCGATGGGATTCGATCCCTTGTTGCGTTATCGCCAGTACCCTAATCGCAAACTAACCACCGCGTGAGCTAGGTGCTCACTTGAGACGTAAAAACACCTTGTACACTTTGTTCCTCTACTTGGCGCCAAAATCAAAAAACGAAAACCTTTGCCCCTTTGCTGCCACCAGGACTCGAACGCGAAACCTCTGCTCGCCCAATGCTTTACACAACCACGTCTTGCCACTAGCCCAACCTCATGGTTGGTGATAAGGCTTTGAGCCTTAGTCCTTTTATCCTTCCACATTTTTGTTGGTTTTAAAAATTAAAAACCTCTTGCCTTATGCACTCATGAATTCGCATCAAAACCTTAGCCAATATTCGCACATGCAATAATTTAGAGACTTGCCATAATGTCACAAGCCTTATGGTATAAATACTATACTCCTTTTTCTTTGAACGTCGACGAGGGAAAATTTTTGTGCCCAACCCTAACTTAGGGTTTAATTAATCTATATTATAAATTAATTTATAATATAAATATTATAAATAATTTATAAATAACCTTAGGCAATGTTTTTAAACCTTAATATTATAATAATAAATATTATAATATTATTTCCTTTGGCATAGGTATTTTCCTTTTGCACCCTTAGACCTTATCTGATCACCTTTAATATTATATTAATAAATATTATAATATTGTTTCCATTGGGCCTAGGTATCTCCTTCCTTCAGGGTATTTAGCCAACCTTTTGACCAATTGTGTGAAGCTTTTAAACCAAATCTCTTGGGCTTAAAATATAAATATTTTAACCCTCCTTTTGCCAAATTCTTCCATTAATCACTGACACTGACTCTTGACATTAATGACAACACAACTACTTAAAATTTCCAACAGTAAAGAGTTTGGCAAGTATTGGGGCTCATAAACCACTCAAGTGTTGGGGTGAAAATAGAATGATAAATATTTTAAAAAATGAGAAAGGAGAAAAAAAAATGTTATTGTCTAAATCTATCATTAAGGATCTTATTATTAAACCTTTAAGAGTGTTATAAATACTTTGTATCTTTGTATTTAAGACAATTTTTATTTAGTTTAAGCCATCATCATTCAATGTGATTATCTTATTTAGTGAGTGTAAGGGGGATATTAGGTGTGTTTTAGTGACATATTTTAATGATATTATTTTAGGAGAAAAGTAAAAAAAGCAAAAAAATTGTATTTTTGATAGGAATAAGGAGTTTATTGACACTCTAAGAGTGTTATAAATATGTTGCATCTTTAGTAATTAGAGAATATTTATTTACTTTAAGCAGTCACCATTTAATGTGAGTAATTCATTTAGTAAGTGTAGAGGGACATAAGTGTACTTTAATGGTATATTTTAATGAATATAGTTATATATTTAAGTGTTATTATTGTACTTTTTTTTACATCTAAATGTTTGAATTGTTGATCGATTTATGTTTAGCATTCAAAGTGTTTTATTAGAGCATTAGATTTAGAGGTTTTTTTAAAAGGTTCAAACATTTGATATGGTGTCAAAGCTTTAGTATATAGCATGAAAGATAGGTTGTAATTAGGTGATGGTTATGCTAGTGGATGCATGTTTCAAGTCTTATAGGTTATAGATTATTCAGTTTGGGCTTGTGTAGTATATTTAAGATCATAAAAGATATTGTTTGTCAAATCAAATGTAAATATTGAAGTGAAGCTCAAAACAAGTGTAGAGGATTTATTTATATTATTCCAAATGTAGGTGACAAGAGAACAATGTTTGATTTTAGGTTTACAACTTTTTTATATCCTTGCATCTTGAATTGTAAAGTGTTTAACAAGGTTTTATTTCAGCATGGATGATACTACTCATGTTTAACTTAGATTGATTCATATTGTACAAAATATGAGCCTTAATTTGAGTTGTGAAAATAAGAAGTTGAAGTCATTGAATCAAGAACTTATTGAAGAAATTGATGCTTTGAAAAAAACTACTACTTTTAAGAATGATGATTATGAGTCTAAATGATTGGTTGAATAATAAGGAAGAGAACATATTATTAATAATTTAGAAGAATGATAAGTTAATGGTTAAGCCTCTATCGATTGTTTGTTCTTGAGATACAATGAATTTGGTAAAATATGGTTTACTCTTCTTTTGAAACTATAGATCTACTTCATGTAACAAGTAATATTGATAATGATGGATAGGTAATATTTTTGAATATATATATTTGTTTCATGTTGGAGTTTCTTTAGAAAATATATATTTGCTTCAAGAAAATGATGGACTGGTTAAAAAGATTTATGATTCTAGAAAATTTGATTCACAAAAAGAGGATGTAGCTTGCTACAATTCTATTTGTCTAGAATTGCCTTCTAAATTGATGTCAAAGATAACTTACAAAGGTAAAGGACTTTCTAAGAATGGGAAATGTATGATAAATCCAATTAAAGCTTAACATAGACTAAAATACTCAAATTTTAGCTTTTGCGGAGATGTTTGTTACTCAAGTAAACAATCCAAAGTGGGTGTCAGATTTGTAAAGGAAGAGGCATCTCACAATAAGGAAAATCAAAATAGAGAAGAACATGATCACAAAGATGTGTGTTTTCCAAGAAACAAAGTGAATTTAAGGAATAGTGAATATAATTATTATGGATAAGTTGGTCCCTATTCAAGTTAATGTTGGAACCAATATCCATAGGGAACATGTAATGGATGTAATTAATCTACTTCTTACAGTTTGTAAAAGATACTAGTAGGTATAGTAGAAACAATTCAAGTTGGGACCAAGCTAGAATCTTCTACTAAAGAGTTAGTTACATATTTTATAACCATTACATTATATGTACCCATATGTCTAAGTACCTCAAGTACCATATACACATTATTATGTATTACATAATAATATTTGGAGGATTTTGTTGTCCTTTACAATTTTCTAGGGCATTGGACAAGCGGGACAAGATGGTCAAGACTACCACATAGAGAGATATAGTAGGGCTATTATTGAGAGCATAAGGTTCAACTATATTAGGAGCCTCATTTTATGATGTGAACTTGAACACACTTGTCCTACTCTAGCCTAGTCTAAAAACTTCAAGGGGAAAAGTCTTAGAGAGATGCAAAAATCTAGGGGATGTGCCAAAATCAAGATAAGACCCCCCTGCACAATATGCCTAAGTGTTATGCACTAACAAAATGAACACTTTATCTTCTTGATATATATAAGCATGGATAAAAACACATACATAAAGGAAATGATATAGGGAGAACCAAAAACTTAGAAAAAATAGTCATAGACCTCTAGTATGCATGTATGATTATAAAACCATTACAAGATTATGCCTGAAGTGTGGCTTGAGGGCATGCCTACAAGACCACTCAGGACTTTAAGTGTTGATATATATAGTAAATGAAGGGAAAGTGATATGAATTGTATAACTTGTCGATATTTTACAATTATAAGAAATCTACTACATATAGATTACAAAATAAGGAGAATTACCCTCTAAAACTTGTAAGAAAGTTTGACAACTTCAACAACTCTTCCTTGGGATTCTAAGGATTTGAATGAGAACACCATCTGCAATCAATGTTTTCAGGTAAAGCACTTTAAGCACCATATCTGTATCTTCAATATATCACCCAATTTATTAGATTGCTAAGATGATTGAACCAAAGGTACTATAGTCTCAACTATGTCCATTATAGTAGAAAAATCTAATTATTTTTCAAAATGAGAGGGATCTTCTTTGCGCTACGTAATTAGCTCTAAATATACCTCCTTTGAATAAAATTGATTAATTAGTTTCCAAGGAGAGGGTAGTCCTCCTTGTATTAAAGAATCAATATTTCCTTTGAGTCTACTAATGATAGCATGTAGGGTGTTTACTTGGTTTGTATATTGCTACACTACTTGTTCCTTTCAAAGGAAGCTAACTACTTTATGTGTCATTGCCTCTCTATATTGAATACCTGTAGATGCTACCTTAGAGTCTAGTATTATGGTTAATTTTTCTTGACCTTTAGCCTTTTCTAATATTTATTTAATATCATTGATTCTTTTCTCCACTTCATTGCTTATTTGAATACCCAAATCTATAGCTAAATTCATGAATTTGAATAGTTGAAATAATATTATTATAGTGTTATGGATTTCATCCTAATAGGCATATTTAGCCTTCTTGACGAGACTTTTGATTCTTATCCACTGCTCTCTTTTGTTCTATTTAAAATATTTTGTTCTATTTAAACTCCATTTCGTTCTTCAAAGTCTCTCTCTCTTGAATAAGTTGAGCCCCCTAGTTGATGAGTTTTATGAAAGGCCTTTTATTTTTTCTTCCTTTTCTCTTAAGATAGACTTTGGCTTTTAATCCTTCAAGCACTTTTTCAACACAATTATTTGATTCTAGAGCATCTTGACCTCAACTTATAAGTATTTTAGAACCTTTTTAACTTGTTCTATCTCCCTCTCTCTTTTTGCCATTTTTTTACTCAATGACTCTTGTGTGACTATTTTATTAGTTTCCTATGTGAGTTTCAAGATATCTTGAGGTAATGCATATTTCAAGTTAAACCCAACTATTGGCACTCACCAATTTTGATCCACTATTTTCTTTTTTTGGTTTAAATACTAGGAGGTCCCTTTTGTAAACAACAATGCTTTCTTTTGAGGGTCAAAATAAGTAATTACTTTATTTATGGCTAACTATTGTGCTAGCTTAACTTACCTCCCTTGATTATGCTAAGTTATTTGCTATCGAATCATCTAAAATTTTTGCCATGGACTTAAGCCTGGTAGGGATTCTTTCATTCCTTCCTATTTTCTTGGGGGTTATAGGAATGTTGACAATGGTTTTAACAATGAAAGTGCTACAAGAGAGGGATATGGAGAAGCAAGGACTATAGCATTGGAGTAACTCTAGAAGAGTGCATTATTTGCATCACCTATTAAATGGGTAAGGCTACTAGGTTATTAGGAGATGAGATAATTTGGGTGAAAGAGAGACTATAGAATTTGGTTGTTGGAGTTTCTATTGGTCCTAGGGTTATTTCCCTATCTATAGGAGATGATGATAAACTTAGGATTGAAGTTCTATTGACACTTTTATTTTGGTTGTATCCCTTTTTGTCTTCATTTTACTAGGGATGGGCATTAACATTACCTTTTGATTTTCTTTCCCATGTATTTTCTAGTATGGTATTTTCTAATGGGAGGTGCATTTTACTAGTGGTGATGATGATACAACATATAAGGAAATATAACTTGTTGAGCCTTATTTTGGAACCTTAGATGGTGGTTTTTGAACTCTTTATTTTATCACTCTAGTTACCTTCATCTTGTAAAGTGCATTAGCACTCATGTCCTCCTTGCTTCACTACTTTGATCCCAAGATTTCCACATCTAGATGATCCTCATTGTAAAGTTCACTAAAATTATAAACTTTAGGAATTGAGCATGGGTCCTTTTTACCAATTTGTTGTCTCATTATCCACTAGGCTTCAATTGTGGATTTCTTCTAGTGCATTCCCCTAGAATAAAACTTTGTTCTTCTTATTGAACTTATTTTGTGGGTTCTAATTCTATTTTGAATGCAAGAAAACTTGTAGATGCTTTGGAACATGCAATTGAATACTCAATCCATGAAAACTCTCTGGTTGTTGACTATTTGGTTGATATTTGATACATGGATATGCTTCTCCATTATCTCTTATGCATTGAAAATGCATTTGAACCTTTGGTTTGGAGTGCTACACCTATTTTTTAATAGACTACAACTTGTTGCATGGATGTTCTAGAGAAAACCCCATAGATTCTATTACAACAGACCTATAATTTCCAAAAAATATGTAATTTGCACAATTTGACTCAAAATTTGCTTAAAAACATAAAATAAGGGCAAGAAACATTTTCAAATATTTAGGCAAGTCATATTTTCAAACCTATAACCAAGACTTCCATTTATGATACTTTCTACTATACTTTATTTTATGCCTAATTAATGTTGAAATCATGCAAAATAACCATAGAAATGCAGAAAAACTTATCTTAATAGCAATATATTATTTTCTGCAATTTTACCACATTAACATCAACATTAACATAAACAACAATCAAAATACTTGGCATTAAACTATAGTTTTTAGGCAAAATGGGTAGATTTAGGTGACATATCATTGAAATAATGAGATATTTTGTTGTCTCATCACTCCCTCTTACTTCTCCTAATGCATATCCTCATGCATTCTAGTAAGCCATAGTAGCATTCATGTCCAACTATTTATGCAGAATACTCCAAAATTTATGAGCTAGCGAGTGATAACCTTCATCCTTATGATTTCCTCCAACCAAGTTTAAAACTACTGATCTAGTTGTGGATCACTATCAAAGTAATAAGGAACATGTGTAAGTATGGTCGATGGCCAAAATCAAAGACCTATCTACTCATGTTTCATTGCCAATATCAATTCCACCAGTGCCACTATCCTTATGCGAAACCACATAAAATTATATGGTGAGATGGGCTCCCTACTTCTCAAAGAAATAGACAGGTCATCCCATCTATATCTTCATGCAAACCCGATATTATCAAATTTATCCTTGTAAATGTTTTTAATACTAGCTATACTTTCACTAATATTTTCAAGATAGGTTGCTTTAATATTTAGATTTACCATCATAGAAAAGTGTGTTTGAGCTAGTGCCTTTAGAAGGTTGGTCATGCCTAAGCAGAAGTCTAGGTCATATTTTTGTTGCTTATATTGCCATAATTCTTATTGCCAAATATCTAATTGTTCAGAGTGGAAATGAAATCTCTGAGTTGCATGTCTTCGATGAAAATCCAACTGAAGTTCTTTATTACTTAAGTGCAATATATAGACACAAAGGTACCCAAACACATAACCACTTCCAAAAAATCATGGAAGTGCCAAAAATACATAACCACTTCAACAAATGGTTAAAGTGGTCGCATAAAATCATGCATGTACAAAAATAGAGGATAATATGCTAACTAAAATATATGCAATCCTATCTTAAGTTAACTAATCCTAACAAATCCTTCTAAGTGCCAACTAGCTTGCCAACTAATGCACAAGAAGTGTACGTGAGAATAATACTCACATTACAATATTATTTGCAAGAAATAAACTATGCAAACCTAGCTAGGAAGAAAAGAGGGGTCATGTGAGTGAACAAACATCAAGCCGAGAAGATTTTCTCATGTAAAATTTTACGGTTGCATGGAATTTTGTGAATTGATATTACACTTCTCTTGAGGCATGATTTGGCTATTTCAAACATGAATTGTTTGTGCATAGTTTGATGAATGTTCGATGAAAAAATTATGGGCCAACTAGGTGAACTCCTATCACCCAAGGTTGTAAGCACGTTTGCACTTTTATCAGGCACAAAAAACCTTATGCATGTGCAAAAATATATGTTGTGCAGATGCTACACAGTCACTACACTACACATACTGATGTAGATGTTGTGGCACATGCCCAAAGTTAGAACTATGCAGGCACTGACTGACCCACTCTATATTGTTTGATGTAGGCATTGTGGCACCTACCAATGTTAGCATTGCATAGATATATTGGCATGTATTGTAGCATCTGATGCATACACAAAGCACCAAGCACTTGTCAAGCCTAAACACTTGATGCTATCAGGCCTATAGTGTAGCAGTGACTATGTGTGACCTATTATCCATGAGGAAATCATCGCGTGTTATCAAAAAGGTTTGTGACTACCAGAAAAATTATAGAATATTGGCCAATAAGTGTCCATCAATCAATCTATTGGTGAGTCAGTCGTGTGGGCCCAATTTTTTTAATTTCATTTTTGAAATAAATAATATTATTTTCAAATATGAAAATGAAAAAATACTATTATTTTTAACCCATCAAGATTGCTCAATTTGCACAAAATATTAGAACTAAGGCAAAATTTTACCTCAAAACTATCAATTTTTTTGCAAATCCTACAGAGAAGTAGCACACCTCTCAATATCTAATCGACACATGACCAAAATTTGAAAGGCAATCCAAAACCAATCAATACATGACTTGGTGTTGGTGATGACCCTCAATATTAAAGACTCCAAAATAGTAGGTACATCATGTATTCTTGGTGCCCTAATCAACATTTCAACATAGCTAAAATCCAATCCTGCCAAAGGATTTTTGTAAGATAGAAAATGAGGTAAACTCTCCCTATACTTCCTAAGCATACAAAGGAAGTTGGATTTATGGGTTTGACGTCAAAGAGAGTTCCTCCAACAAATGATCCTTATACACCTAAGAGACTTCTGAATATAAGGTCTAACCCTCATGAGATCTAGGTGTAAAACACACTCTTAATATTAATACTTCTCTTCCTTTTCTCCCTCACTCACAATCCCTAGTGCAAAAGAACTAGGCTCTAATACCAAATAAAAAGGTTGAAAATCCAATTGAAGTTCTTTATTCCATAAGTGCAATATATAGGCACAAAGGTGCCCAAAATACATAACCACTTCAAAAAATGGCTAAAGTGGTGGCATAAAATAATGCACATACAAACATAGAGGATAATATGCTAACTAAAACATATGCAAGTCTATATTAAGTTAACTAATCCTAACAAATCCTTCTAAGTGCCAACTAGTCTTGCCAACTAATGCACAAGAAGTGTACATAAAATTGTGACTCACATTATAATATTATTTGCAAGAAATAAACTATGCAAACCTAGCTAGGAAGAAAAGAAGGGTCATGTTTGTGAATAAACATCAATCCTCATCATTGGTATAGATATATGGCAAGAACTAAACATCCTCAACTAGCACAAACTTGTGTAAATAAAATTTACATAACAAGTTTCTCTACTCTTTTGGACTTTGTAAAAATGTATCAATACAAATATGTTCAAAATATAGTTCATAAGAGAGTTTAGAGTATATCCTCATTACTTTCCACTTGTAGTATTGTTATTTCAATAAAAAGCTATAAATTTTGGTAGGTCCCCTATATTGCACTACCTATTCTGCTATGTGGCATAAAGGGTTCCCTTTGTTTTTTAGGACTATTATTTATTTAATTTATATTTTGTTTTGCTATTCTAAGATATGTAGTGCTGCAAGATGATCTTCCAAATAATGATTATGAGACATTTGCTTTGCAACTATTGCATTATGATTCACCAATGAAATAATACCCTACTAAGGTACAAAAACTAGCTAGGGAGTTAACATTTGTGGTAAATCATCCACCCTTACAACCTAATTTATATTCATAGTTTCCTCAATAACTCGTTTGATTTCCTCTTCTACTATTTCTTCATATTGATCTACCTCAATCTACTATTCTAGAACTTTGTATATTGAGATCTCTTGCTCTAGATATTTTCTATGTTTACCTTATTCTAGAGCTCCTTCTTGTTCTTGTTGTTTTAAAGCTTCCTCTTCTATTGAGTTTTTTGGAGTTAGCTCTTATACTGGTGTTTTTTACTATGTATTTTATTGTTGTTATTTCTCTAGAGCATCTTTTGCTTATCTAGAGCTCTCCCATATTTCCATGGACTCCTTTCCTACCTATCAAAAAAACACATCTTCAATTTATAGCTCTCTTTCCTCTATAGAAGCAATATTCACAATAGGAGTAGGAGGGACTAATTCTTGTACTATAGCAACAATTTCATTCATGCCAAAGTGAGGTGGAGTTGTCTCCTATTCACTCATTTTATAGAACTAATTAGCAATTTTGAGCAAACATTTGGTTGCTTACTAACTAGAGATAGGTTTAGGAGATGCAAATCCTTTATCTCCCATTCTATCCTTTAATTCATACAATTCTTGTAAAAGTTAGCAGATATACCTATCTTTTTCTTTGATTTTCTCTTCTACTTCCTCCAACCACTTCTAAGTTTTCTTTCTCCTATTCACTAGAGTTCAATTGACCTAGCCACCTATTTAGTTGATTTTTTATGTGTTAATTTGGCTCAAATATTCCTTCACTTTTCTTTTGGTGGAAGACCTAATTCTGCCTACCTAAATTGGCTACTCTATTTGGTATATTTCCTCTATTAAAGATAGTTCTTCCTGACTAGAGAATTACTCTATTGTATCTAGTATAGAGGATTTCTATTGGATAGGATATATTCCTGAGTAGACCCATTTGTATCACTAATACTAAAAATAACTCTTATAATCCTTATTTGCTCTATAGGGCCTATTTTAGGTTTCATTTCCCCCCTCCTTTGATCTTGTTTCAGTAGATGTAGGTCTAATGGTTGAGAAAGGTTTTCTTGTAGTTTTGACTTGTTTATCCTTGGACCTAGTGGTTGCCCTATTTTTAGATTTTCTAATAGGGTTTTGTACTACACTGCTAGACCCTTCTACTTTATCCTTCTAAGAACTCTTAGAAATATTGATTTCTATCCATGGCTCAAAGAATATTTTAAACAACTAGGGGTTTCCTCTAAAATGATGTTTACATAACAATTTTATTAGGCCATAGTGTCTGATAGTATTGGCAATTTTGGGTATGTTGTCTAGCTTCATGTTTGTGAGTTGTCATTGATGTCAAAAGGAGTTTGTGTTGATGTCAAAAGGAATTTGTGCTGATGTCAAAAAGAGTTTGGTGCCAAAAATATCTTGAAAGTTCCATGATGTTTGTTTAAGGGTTTTTAATTAAAACCATGGTGACAAGGTTAAAGGTTTTTCTTAAAACCATCTGGACTCATTAAGGGTTTTTATTAAAACCATCTTGGCTTAATGAAAAGGTTTTGCTCCTTGAAAAAAACCTTAAAAGTCCATTTTTATTATTAATAAATAAATTAACTCAAACCTTTGAAAAGGTTTTAAGTTAAGTTTATTATTAATAAAATAATAATTATTAATTTAATAATTATTATTGAAAGGGTTTCTAAACCCTTAGTGGCGCTCATGTAAAAGACTTACCTCGCCGACGTCAACTTGCATGGGATGAAAAATGCAATGTTTGAAAGGAGCACTGACGTCAATTTGCATGGGATGAAAGACTATTAAAGGGCATTATTTCCTAAGGTTTTAAGCACCTCCGATTTGCGTGATTACCTTCAAATTTGTATTGCTCTGTGACCTTCGATTTTGGATTGCTCTGTGATTTTTGAGTTTCGTATTGCTCTGTGTTTAAGTTTTGATTTCGTACGCCTATGAGGAAGACAAATTTATTTGTCTTTAATTTATGCGAGCAAAGGGAAGGTAAAACGATGAGTGGCGCTTGAGAGTTTCATTGGGCACTTGTGCTCCAATGGCGGAGGCAGTGGAGCGAAGGCGCTCGCTAGGTAGAGGTGTCGAGATCGATTCGCGTCGAGCGTGTTTCATTTTTGGTCATGGATTATTGTGCACGTGGTACAACAGTTGCCTTGGGCCACGAGTTTGGAGGAGGAAGCACTTTGGCGCTTATGTTGGTGTCTCCACACTTCTCCTAAGGTTGGAGAATTGATTTTTGGCCAAGGTAGATCTTTTGTTGATAATGTGGAATATTTGATTTGACTTGGCAAATTATTGTTGGTAATTGGATGGAGGTATAAGGTTAAATAGAAATATTGCTTTGACATTGTTATTATTGATGCTTAATGTTTATGTGGTAAATGCATTTAGAAGTAAATGTATTTTAGGAGTTATAAGGGTTTAAGGAATAATTGTGCTTAATGTCATATTGGGGTTAGAAAGCCTTTGGAGTTATTGAGTGGATATTCTCTTGTAATTATTTTTGAGGTTGAAGTTATTTTGTGATATATTAAGTAGGAGTTATAAGGTGTAAAGGAATATTGTTGATATGTATATTTGTGAGTTTTGATTATTGATGAGTTGGAGTGATAAGGTGTTATTAGGACTCTTATCATTGTGCATTATTCCATTGTTGCTAACTCTAATTTGTGGCAAATTGAGAGTTAGTGTTGTGACATATTTTGAGTTCTCCTTCTTCATCAAAGTAAAGGTATGGGCACATTCTTCCATGGTTATTATTGATTGATGGTTTTCTGAAAATAAGTTTGGAGTGAAAAGGATTAAATTAAGTTTCCTTATTTGGAGTGGATCTTATTTTTTGAAAGTGGAAGTATTGATTATGCATTATGAGATCATGATGAGTTTATGAGTTATTGCATAATTCTGGTTTATGAGAGTGGAAGCATTTGAAGTTTGCTTTAGGGTTTTTGAGTGAGAAGCTTATGCCATTGCTATAAGTTGTTGAAACCCTAATTGAGTTGTTTGGTTGTTGAGAGTTGAAGGATAGAACATATTGAGTCTCTAACAATTCTCTTTATGCTTCTATGAGATTGATTTGAGTTGAGATTGAAAGTTGAAGGATAGAACATATTGAGTCTCTAACAATTCTCTTTATGCTTCTATGAGATTGATTTGATATGATTGGATGAAACACATTGGGTCTCTAACAATTCTCTTTGTGTGTTCACATTGGGCAAGTTTCTTGGTAAACTTGCTTGAGCTGATTTGGGCAAGTTCTTGGTGAGCTTGCTAGGACTGATTTGGATAGGTTCTTGTTGAAGAACTTGTGGATAAATTTGATGAAGTCTTGGTGAAGACTTGTGAGAATTTGTGATTGATTTGTTCAAGATTTTGGCTTAAGCTTGGGACAGATCTGATAGAGATTTGAGAGCAGATTTGTGCTGGACTAGAGGACTGAGTTTGGTGTAGATTTGTGACAGAGTTTGAGAGGACTTGTGCTGGACCGATTGACTATGTTTAGTACATGTTTTTATGAGCAGTTGTGGAGGTGATCAGTGAGGACAGAAGTCTCTAGAGCTAGAGCAAGGAGGACAAGACGTCTTCTATGGAAAGGAGTTCCACTTGCTAGCGATAGAAGAGGTAGTGATCTTCTGAAGTATCATTTCCAGAGCTTTGGGGGATAGGACATCTCCTTTGGGCAGGAGGCTCATAAATACTTTTTGAGGGGATAGGACATCTCCTTTGGGAAGGAGGCTCATAAATACTTGTTGAGGGGAAGGATTCTCCTTTGGGTAGGAGGCTCATAAATACTTGTTGAGGGGAAGGATTCTCCTTTGGATAGGAAGTTCATAAAATTTGTAATAGGGAAAGGATTTCCCAAAGAACTTGATTGAGAAAGCTTTTAGTGAAAATATTTCTGTGGATGTAGCCCATCTTGGGTGAACCACATTAAAATGGCTCTTCTTTGTGTGTTGCTTTCTATGATGGTTAATGTTATGGTGATGCCACTGCTATCTAAAGTAAAGTTTTTAAAATGGTTGCATCTTATACTATTCACCCCCCCTCTCAGTATAAGTCTATGTTCTTCAATTGGTATCAGAGTGGGTCTCTCCAGGAAGAGCCTAACAACTTGGAGAAGGATCCCTCAAAAGATCATATGAGCACAGAAAGTGATGAAGAGATTGAATTTGATTTGAAAGGGGAATTATTTTTGGCCCTAAGAAATCTGGAAAAAGTTAGGGAAGAGAATTTTGTTTTAAAACAAAAAAATCAAGAAGAAGAGATGGCCAAAATAGAACTATCTCAAAATCTCACAGACTTCAAGATCCTAGCTGAAGAAGGAAAGAAAGTTGAGCAAGTTTTGATAGAGGTTTTGAAAGGGAAGGAAGCTGAATGTGAGAGACTTGAAGAAGAGGTGGTTTCTCTAAGAGTTAGACTTGAACAAATGAGTCTTAAAAAAAATATTTTTCTTGGAAAGCAAAGGGAAGAAGATATCCATATCCAAGAAGCAGGAACATCCAACAGAAATAAAGTCAACTTTCAAAAACCAAAGGATACCAAAAAAGAAGAAAACAAAGGAGAGCAATGGACAAGAGTTGATCACAAAATAAGGAACACTCATCAAAGGCTTCCAAACAAGTTACATAATACTTTCCATGGCTATTGTTTTTCTTGCAATAAATATGGTCATAGAGCTATCCATTGTACTAGGATTGTGAATGACAATGTTAAGAAAAATGTTAATTCTTTTGCACCACTCATGGATGATAGTATTATGTGTTACAAATGCAATAATTTTGGGCATATAGCTAGAATGTGTAAATTGGAAAGATCTAGTGAAGTGAATGTTAGGAAAACAAATGGAAATAAAACTAGATCTATGATAGTTCAAACTGCTCTTCATGCTCAAGATAAGGAAGAAAAATGGTACCTTGATAGTGGATGTTCTAGGCACATGACTGGAGAAAAAGAAAAGTTTATAGTTCTCAAAGAAACTAGTAGAGGGTCAGTTAGCTTTGGAGATAACA
This sequence comes from Wollemia nobilis, assembly GCA_028583015.1. Taxonomy (NCBI): domain Eukaryota; kingdom Viridiplantae; phylum Streptophyta; class Pinopsida; order Araucariales; family Araucariaceae; genus Wollemia; species Wollemia nobilis. The sequence continues at coordinate 777,083 of JAQPPZ010016791.1, forward strand.
GATCAGCTAAAATTTGTGGAAAGGGTTCTCTAAGTTTAGATGGAAAAACCAAAACTGAAAATGTGCTTTATGTAGAAGGATTGAGACATAATATTTTGAGTGTTAGCCAACTTTGTGATCAGGGTCATATGGTGACTTTCTATTCTGATAGATGTGAGATAAGGAAAGTAGAGAATGGAAAAATCATTGCTAATGCAAGACGAACTCCTAACAACCTCTACATGCTAAGTGAGATAAAAAAGGGAAAAGTGTTTTTTGTCTCAAGAGGATGAAATTTGGCTATGGCATAAAAGAATGGGACATTTGAGCTTTGATAATCTTATCAACATTAGCCATAAGAAAGTAGTCAGAGACTTACCTAAATTGAAAAGACCCCAAAATACTATTTGTGGTCCTTGTCAACATGGAAAGCAAACTAGAACCAACTTTAAGGCTAAAGGGTACATGCCATCCAAACCTTTAGATCTTATTCATACTGATTTGTGTGGTCCCACCAGAACTCAGAGTATACAGGGAGAGAGTTACTTCATGCTTTTCATAGATGATTTCTCTAGAATGACTTGGGTTACCTTTCTGAAAGAAAAATCTGAAGCCCTTGACAAGTTTAAAGCCTTCAAAGAAATGATAGAGAATGAAACAGACAAAAGAATAAAATGCTTAAGATCAGATAGAGGAGGAGAATTCACTTCAAATGAATTTGTGGATTATTGTGAGCAACAAGGGATTAAGAGGGAATTTTCAGTAGCAAGAACTCCTCAACAAAATGGAGTAGTTGAAAGAAAAAATAGAACTATTGAAAATATGGCTAGAGCTATGTTGAATGAGTCAAAGCTTCCTGATGGTTTTTGGAAAGAGGCAGTTAGTACAACAGTGTATATTATCACCAGAGCTCGGTTAAGAGTCAATCATCACAAAACTCCCTATGAGCTATGGAAAGGAAGACCAACCACAGTAAAACATTTCGGAGTTTTTGGTAGTAAATGTTACATCAGAAGGGAAGATCAAAATTTAGGGAAGTTTGATCCTAGATGTGATGAGGGCATTTTTCTTGGGTACTCCAACAAGAGCAAAGCCTATAGATGCTACAACAAAAGAACTTGTACTATTGTGGAAAGCATAAATGTTATAGTGGATGAGAAAATAGGGATAAGAGAACCAGTTTAGGAAATTGATGATGAATATTGCCAAGAAGAATTTAGGGAGGATTCAGATAAAGAAGAAGAGGAAAGACAACAACTCCTTCCTAAAACTCCATCTAGATATGTTCAAAAACACCATCCAAAGGATCAAATCATTGGTAATCCAGAAGTCAGACAGACAAGGAGAAGAATCATATCTTCAAATTCCCATACAGATGTTTCGTTGTTATCTCAGATTGAGCCAAAAGATCTCAGTGAAGCTTGTGCAGATAAGTTTTGGATAAATGCTATGAATGAAGAATTGGAACAAATAGAGAAGAGTGAGACTTGGGAACTTGTTCCAAGACCTAAAGATAAAAATGTCATTGGCACTAAGTGGGTCTTCAAAAAAAAGCTAAATGAAGATGGTCAGGTAGTCGTAAATAAAGCAAGGTTAGTTTGCAAAGGTTATGCTCAAGTAGAAGGAATTGATTTTGAAGAAACTTTTGCTCTAGTTGCTCATCTTGAGGCTATCAAAATGTTTTTGGCTTTTTCAAGTTTTAAAAACTTCAAGGTCTATCATATGGATGTCAAATCAGCTTTTCTAAATGGTGTGTTAGAAGAAGAAGTCTACATTGAACAACCAGAAGGGTTCTTACTTTCAAAAAATTCAGATTTTGTGTGTAGATTGAAAAAGGCATTGTATGGTTTGAAACAAGCTCCTAGGGCTTGGTATTCGAGGCTTGAAAGGTATCTTCATAAACAAGGTTTCAGAAAAGGTATGGCAAATAGCAATTTGTATATCAAAAATGATGGAAATAATATCTTAATTGTGGTTGTTTATGTTGATGATATCATTTTTGGAGGTAATAACACCAAAATGTGTAAAGATTTTGCTAACAATATGCAGAGTGAATTTGAGATGTCCATGATTGGGGAATTTTCCTTCTTCTTAGGACTTCAGATTGCCCAATCAGAAGAAGGAATATTTCTCTCACAAGGCAAGTACATAAGAGAGATGCTGAAAAAGTTTGGTATGGAGGATAGCAAACCTGTTAGTACTCCAATGATTATAGGGTGTAAGTTGAGCAAGGATGATGAATCTCCAGAGGCAGATCAAAGGTTGTACAGATCCATGATTGGTAGTTTGCTTTATGTTACAACTACCAGACCAGACATCATGCAGGCAGTGGGACTAGTTGCAAGGTTTCAGGCTGCACCAAAAGAAACTCATGTTATGGCAGTAAAAAGGATTCTCAGATATCTGAAAGGCACTATGGATCTTGGGATTTGGTATCCCAAGAGCGATAAGTTCACTCTCACAACTTTTACAGATGCATATTGGGCCGACAATATTGATGACAAAAAAAGCACCAGTGGTGGAGCTTTCTTTTTGGGGAATTGTTTAGTTGCTTGGTTAAGCAAGAAATAGCCTTCAGTTTCCTTGTCTACAACAGAGGCAGAATACATAGCAGCAGTAGCTTGTTGTACACAAGTTTTATGGATGAAGACTACCTTGGAGGATTTCAAAATAAAGCATGATCAACCCATTTCCATATTGTGTGATAATACAAGTGCCATAAGTATCTCCAAGAATCTAGTAATGCACTCAAGAACAAAGCATATTCCCATCAAATATCACTTTCTGAGAGAGCAGGTTCAGGACAAGCAGGTTAAGCTAGAATATGTGCCTACTAAGGAATAGATTGCTGACATTTTCACCAAACCTCTTCCAAGAGAGACTTTTGAGTATTTAAGGAAGAAGTTGGGAGTAGTTTTACTCCCACCCCAGAATTAATCACCTCAACAGGAGGTGGGGGAGGGGCTAAGCTAAGAGGCTCATTCTTAGCCCTGAGCCCCAAAGGTGACCCTTTGCCATTGATGACAAAGGGGGAGATATTTGAGTAAGGGGGAGAGCCTTGAGTCAGGGGGAGCAAAGCTTCAGAGGATGGTTTTCAGTTGGTTTCAGTTTTGACAGTTGGTAGTGGTTTTAGTAGTGGTTTGCCATCAATGACAAAGGGGGAGATTGTTGGCAATTTTGGGTATGTTGCCTAGCTTCATGTTTGTGAGTTGTCATTGATGTCAAAAGGAGTTTGTGTTGATGTCAAAAGGAATTTGTGCTGATGTCAAAAAGAGTTTGGTGCCAAAAAGATCTTGAAAGTTCCATGATGTTTGTTTAAGGGTTTTTAATTAAAACCATGGTGACAAGGTTAAAGGTTTTTCTTAAAACCATCTGGACTCATTAAGGGTTTTTATTAAAACCATCTTGGCTTAATGAAAAGGTTTTGCTCCTTGAAAAAAACCTTAAAAGTCCATTTTGATTATTAATAAATAAATTAACTCAAACCTTTGAAAAGGTTTTAAGTTAAGTTTATTATTAATAAAATAATAATTATTAATTTAATAATTATTATTGAAAGGGTTTCTAAACCCTTAGCGACGCTCATGTAAAAGACTTACCTCACCGACGTCAACTTGCATGGGATGAAAAACACAATGTTTGAAAGGAGCGCCGACGTCAATTTGCATGGGATGAAAGACTATTAAAGGGCATTATTTCCTAAGGTTTTAAGCACCTTCGATTTGTGCGATTACCTTCGAATTTGTATTGCTCTGTGACCTTCGATTTTAGATTGCTCTATGATTTTTGAGTTTCGTATTGCTCTGTGTTTAAGTTCCAATTTCGTATGCCTGTGAGGAAGACAAATTTGTTTGTCTTTAATTTCTACGAGCAAAGGGAAGGTAAAACGATGAGTGGCGCTTGAGAGTTTCGTTGGGCACTTGTGCTCCAATGACGGAGGTAGTGGAGCGAAGGTGCTCGCTAGGCAGAGGTGTCGAGATCGATTCATATCGGGCGTGTTTCATTTTTGGTCATGGATTATTGTGCACATGGTACAACAGTTGCCTTGGGCCATGAGTTTGGAGGAGGAAGCACTTTGGTGCTTATGTTGGTGTCTCCACACTTCTCCTAAGGTTGGAGAATTGATTTTTGGCCAAGGTAGATCTTTTGTTGATAATGTGGAATATTTGATTTGACTTGGCAAATTATTGTTGGTAATTGGATGGAGGTATAAGGTTAAATAGAAATATTGCTTTGACATTGTTATTATTGATGCTTAATGTTTATGTGGTAAATGCATTTAGAAGTAAATGTATTTTAGGAGTTATAAGGGTTTAAGGAATAATTGTGCTTAATGTCATATTGGGGTTAGAAAGCCTTTGGAGTTATTGAGTGGATATTCTCTTGTAATTATTTTTGAGGTTGAAGTTATTTTGTGATATATTAAGTAGGAGTTATAAGGTGTAAAGGAATATTGTTGATATGTATATTTGTGAGTTTTGATTATTGATGAGTTGGAGTGATAAGGTGTTATTAGGACTCTTATCATTGTGCATTATTCCATTGTTGCTAACTCTAATTTGTGGCAAATTGAGAGTTAGTGTTGTGACAGATTTTGAGTTCTCCTTCTTCATCAAAGTAAAGGTATGGGCACATTCTTCCATGGTTATTATTGATTGATGGTTTTATGAAAATAAGTTTGGAGTGAAAAGGATTAAATTAAGTTTCCTTATTTGGAGTGGATCTTATTTTCTGAAAGTGGAAGTATTGATTATGCATTATGAGATCATGATGAGTTTATGAGTTATTGCATAATTCTGGTTTATGAGAGTGGAAGCATTTGAAGTTTGCTTTAGGGTTTTTGAGTGAGAAGCTTATGCCATTGCTATAAGTTGTTGAAACCCTAATTGAGTTGTTTGGTTGTTGAGAGTTGAAGGATAGAACATATTGAGTCTCTAACAATTCTCTTTATGCTTCTATGAGATTGATTTGAGTTGAGATTGAGAGTTGAAGGATAGAACATATTGAGTCTCTAACAATTCTCTTTATGCTTCTATGAGATTGATTTGATATGATTGGATGAAACACATTGGGTCTCTAACAATTCTCTTTGTGTGTTCACATTGGGCAAGTTTCTTGGTAAACTTGCTTGAGCTGATTTGGGCAAGTTCTTGGTGAGCTTGCTAGGACTGATTTGGATAGGTTCTTGTTGAAGAACTTGTGGACAGATTTGATGAAGTCTTGGTGAAGACTTGTGAGCAATTGTGATTGATTTGTTCAAGCTTTTGGCTTAAGCTTGGGATAGATCTGATAGATATTTGAGAGCAGATTTGTGTTGGACCAGAGGACTGAGTTTGGTGCAGATTTGTGACAGAGTTTGAGAGGACTTGTGTTGGACCAACTGACTGTGTTTAGTACAGGTTTTGATGAGCAATTGTGGAGGTGATCAGTGAGGACAAAAGTCTCTAGAGCCAGAGCAAGGAGGACAAGATGTCTTCTGTGGAAAGGAGTTCCACCTGCTAGCGATAGAAGAGGCAGTGATCTTCTGAAGTATCATTTCCAGAGCTTTGGGGGATAGGACATCTCCTTTGGGTAGGAGGCTCATAAATACTTTTTGAGGGGATAGGACATCTCCTTTGGGCAGGAGGCTCATAAATACTTGTTGAGGGGAAGGATTCTCCTTTGGGCAGGAGGCTCATAAATACTTGTTGAGGGGAAGGATTCTCCTTTGGATAGGAAGTTCATAAAATTTGTAATAGGGAAAGGATTTCCCAAAGAACTTGATTGAGAAAGCTTTTAGTGAAAATATTTCTATGGATGTAGCCCATCTTGGGTGAACCACGTTAAAATGGCTCTTCTTTGTGTGTTGCTTTCTGTGATGGTTAATGTTATGGTGATGCCACTGCTATCTAAAGTAAAGTTTTTTAAATGGTTGCATCTTATACTGTTCACCCCCTCTTAGTATAAGTCTATGTTCTTTAGATAGATCCTTATCCCTCCTAAAATGATTTAGCCATGTCATGTAGAGCATGGTGTAGGTATAAGGGTAGATTTATCCTAAGCCTAGGTTTATTGACACCATGTCTTAGGTGAGTCAACAACTTAATGTGATACCTTGATAATACAATAAGTTAACCTCAATTCACATGCCATTGATGTTTGCTCTATTATTTCATAGAGTGCATGCAAATTTCTCTACTAGTCCTTTTGAATGTCCATCGAACTTCTACAAAAGTGGCATCCATCCTACCCATTGAAAAATCATGATCACCTTAGTATGGCACTATAGTTCATCGGTATTATTTGGCTTGAACTTTCATTTTTGTCTACCCATATCATATACTACACATGCTATGTGGTTTTTTCTATTCTGCAATTTTTTTTTGCACTCCCATTTTTATTTTTATAATTTTTTTCTATAGAATGACAATGAGGGTTTTTGGTGTCATAGAGTTGGTACTCAAGAAGTGATGATTATTGTGTAATCATGCTTTAGCAGTGCCATATGCTATGAAATATGGAAAAGTATCACTTTAAAAATGTATATATGAGTTTTGTGTACTTCCTATGCATGAGCTAAGACACATGGTAGGTTATGATTTAGGCACGATAAGATTTAAATTAGGCACAAATAGCAATTATAGTTGGAAATTATGGTGAGTAAATATCACATGTTTTATTGAAAAATGGTTTCCTAGGGCTTATCCAACAATGTAGATTTCATTAAATCACCCCAGGGTTCTTGGTAACCATAACACTATCATCCACCTTTCTTCCTACCACATTTATTTTAAAAATGTGTAGTCACATATTTCTAGGGGTGCTATCTTGGTGTAAAATCTAATGATGTTTGATTTGAAAAGATCATTTTGAATCATAATATCGTGACAGGTCCTAGATGGCTACCACCTGGCATGACATTGGGTATCCATTATTTTATTTATATGTATATACATACATTGGAATTGGAATTTTGCATGCACAAAAGTTTTATTTTGATTGAACATGTTTGCATATGGCTTGTTATCTTGGATCACCTAGAGCAACTATATTTTCATTTTTAAATATTTTGGAGATAAATCCCTTATAACTAAAGGTATACCAAAGTACCTTTAGGGGTACTTAGTAGGGTATTTAATTTTTCCATTTATATGTATAGATATGCCAATCATCTAATCATTATTTGTGCAATGTTAGAGCTAATTAATAGTAAAATTGAAGAAAATACATACCTTATTATTTTAAAGAGATTTCATGCATCCTCTTGGATTACTTGTTGATTGCATAGGATTTTTGAAATCTAAAAAATACATAGATGCTATAATTAGAATTTGTACAATGGATAAAACTTTCATAAGGAAAACAAGCCAAAAATAAGTTTTTATCTAAGCCTTAATTAAATAGCACCTCAAAGAGATTTTCACTATTGAATTATTAATTTTTTAAGTCAAAAGGGGTTGCCATTTCTGATTTTGAACCTTCTTTTGTCTTGATTATGTTCTTAAAGGATTTTCACAATCAAAATTGTTCCTCTTTTATTTTTCATGATTCAAATATGTGATCATTTTAAATTTGTGTTAGAAGAGGAAGCCTCTTCTATCAAATGTAAGTCATATTGTGAAAAATATTGAGCAAATTCCACCTTGCTCAATGGATTATGGTATAATTGTAAATGATGTCCATTGAATACCAATTTAATCCTTGAATCATCAATAGGAGAAAGTTCAACAACTCCATTCTTAAACACTTCTTCTACTCTAGCCTAGTCTAACAACTTCAAGGGGAAAAGGCTTAGAGAGATGCAAAAATCTAGGGGATGTGCCAAAATCAAGATAAGATCCCCCTGCACAATATGCCTAAGTGTAATGCACTAACACAATGAACACTTTATCTTCTTGACATATATAAGCATGGATAAACACACATACATAAAGGAAATGATATAGGGAGAACCAAACACTTAGAAAAAAATAGTCATAGACCTCTAGTATGCATGTATGAGTATAAAACCATTACAAGATTATACCTGAATTGTGGCTTGAGGGCATGCCTACAAGACCACTCAAGACTTTAAGTGTTGATATATATAGTAAATGAAGGAAAAGTGATATGAATTGTCTAACTTGTTGATATTTTACAATGATAAGAAATCTACTACATATAGATTACAAAATAAGGAGAATTACCCTCTAAAACTTGTAAGAAAGTTTGACAACTTCAACAAATCTTCCTTGGGATTCTAAGGATTTGAATGAGAACACCATCTACAATCAATGTTTTCGGGTAAAGCACTTTAAGCACCATATCTGTATCTTCAATAGATCACCCAATTTCTTAGATTGCTAAGATGATAGAACCAAAGGTCCTATAGTCTCAACTATGTCCATTATAGTAGGAAATCTAATTATTTTTCAAAATGAGAGGGATCTTCTTTGCGCTACCTAATTAGCTCTAAATAAACCTCCTCTGAATAAAATTGATTAATTAGTTTCCAAGGAGAGGGTAGTCCTCCTTGTATTAAAGAATCAATCTTTCCTTTGAGTCTACTAACGATAGCATGTAGGGTGTTTACTTGGTTTGTATATTGCTACACTACTTGTTCCTTTCAAAGGAAGCTAACTACTTTATGTGTCATTGCCTCTCTATATTGAATCCCTATAGATGCTACCTTAGAGTCTAGTATTGTGGTGAGTTTTTCTTGACATACTTTAGCCCTTTCTAATCTTTATTTAATATCACTGATTCTTTTCTCCACTTCATTGCTTATTTAAACACCCAAATCTATAGCTAAATTCATGAATTTGAATAGTTGAAATAATATTATTGTAGTGTTATGGATTTCATCCTAATAGGCATATTTAGCCTTCTTGATGAGGCTTTTGATTCTTATCCACTGCTCCCTTTTGTTCTATTTAAACTCCATTTCGTTTTTCAAAGTGTCTCTTTCTTGGATAAGTTGAGCCCCTAGTCGATGAGTTTTATAAAAGGCCTTTTTTTTTTTCTTCCTTTTCTCTTAAGAGAGACTTTGGCTTTTAATCCTTCAAGCACTTTGTTAACACAATTATTTGATTCTAGAGCATCTTGACCTCAACTTATGGGACGGTTTTTTTTCATCGCTATTAATTCGTGGGCTAAGAGGTCTGGACTCTCCGTCGTTTCGGATTTGACAAGGCCAAGGCCCTGGTATCGCAGCATTTTAATTCGTGTGCATATTCCATGTATAAGACCGAGAAAATCAGTTTCAAAATTGCCGTAAGAAAAGCGTCGGTTTGTTTGAACTTTCGTGGTCTTTCACCGTTTCATCCATCCTTAAATTGTCGGCATCCACTTACTCAGATACCAATCTAGCGAATGTAATCACCTTGTTCGGTCGCGCCACTACGTAGATTTCCCCAAAGTTTTCTTTAGACTATGCGAGTCCAAGAGTCAAACGTGGGAATGCAAAAATTTCCTGGAATTTAGAAAACCAAGTGAAAAAGAGGAATGAAAATTAAAAATTTAAGAAGAGGAGGTATTAAAGTGGAAATTAATTTCAAAATAGGAATATGTTACTCGAAATAAATAGCTTGTGTGGGAACAACATCACATAAACCGGTAAGAAAGGAGAAGGGTCGACTACCCCACATACATACCACACGACTCGATATTAATAAGGGTGAGGAGTCCCACATATGCGGGACCAAGGGCTTCAGGGCTTCCACCTTTAAGACTGTTACTCCAATTGGCAAAGAGTTTGACAAATATTGAAGCTCATAAACCACTCAAGTGTTGGGGTAAAAATAGAATAATAATTATTTAAAAATGAGAAAGGAGAAAAAAAAACTGTTATTGTTTTAAATCTATCATTAAGGATCTTATTATTAAAACTTTAAGAGTGTTATAAATACTTTGTATTTTTTTTTTTTTGGGTTACATAGGAGAGTTGGTTACTTTGTATCTTTGTATTTAAAACAATTTTTATTTAGTTTAAGCCATCATCATTCAATGTGATTATCTTATTTAGTGAGTGTAAGGGAATATTAGATATGTTTTAGTGGTATATTTTAATGATATGTATTTTAGGAGAAAAGTAGAAAAAGCAAAAAAGATTGTATTTTTTTGATAGGGATAAGGAGTTTATTGACACTCTAAGAGTGTTATAAATATGTTGCATCTTTAAAAATTAGAGAATATTTATTTACTTTAAGCAATCACTATTTAATGTGAGTAATTCATTTAGTGAGTGTAGGGAGATATAAGCGTATTTTAATGGTATATTTTAATGAATATAGTTATATATTTAAGTGTTGTTATTGTACTTTATTTTACATCTAAATGTTTGAATTGTTGATCAGTTTATGTTTAGCATTCAAAGTGTTTTATTAGAGTATTAGCTTTTGAGATTTTATTAAAAGGTTCAAACTTTTGACATGGTGTCAAAGCTTTAGTATAAAGCAAGAAAGATAGGTTGTAATTAGGTGATGGTTATGCTAGTGGATGCCTGTTGCAAGTCTTCTAGGTTATAGATTATTTAGTTTGGGCTTGTGTAGTTGTTTTTAAGATCGTGAAAGATATGTTTTGTCAAATCAAATGTAAGTATTGAAGTGAAGCTCAAAACAAGTGTAGAGGATTTACTTATATTATTGTAAATGTAGGTGACAAGAGAATAAGGTTTGATTTCAGGTTTACAATTTTTTTATATCCTTGCACTTTGAATTGTAGAGTGCTTAACAAGGTTTGATTTTAGCATGGATGATACTACTCATGTTTAACTTAGATTGATTCATATTGTACAAAATATGAGCCTTAATTTGAGTTGTGAAAATAAGAAGTTGAAGTCATTGAATCAAAAACTTATTGAAGAAATTGATGCTTTGAAAAAACTAATACTTTTAAGAATGATGATTATGAGTCTAAATGATTGGTTGAATAATAAGGAAGAGAACATATTATTAATAATTTAGAATAATGATAAGTTAAAGGTTAAGCCTCTATCGGTTGATTGTTCTTGAGATACAATAAATTTGGTAAATATGGTTCACTCTTCTTTTGAAACTATAGATCTACTTCATGTAACAAGTACTATTGATAATGATGGATAGGTAATATTTTTTAAAATATATATTTGTTTCATGTTGGATATTCTTTAGAAACTATAGATTTGCTTCAAGAAAATGATGGACTTCTTAAAAATATTCATGATTCTAGAAAATTTGATTCACAAAAGAGGATGTAGCTTGCTACAACTCTATTTGTTTAGATTTACCTTCTAAATTGATGTCAAAGATAACTTACAAATGCAAAGGGCTTTCTAAGAATGAGCAATGTATGATAAAGCCAGTTAAAGCTTAACATAGACCAAAATACTTAATTTTTGGCTTTTGCAGAGATTTTTGTTACTCAAGTAAACACTCCAAAGTGGGTGTTAGATTTGTAAAGGAAGAGGTATCTCACAATAAGGAAAATCAAAATAGAGAAGAATATGATTACAAAGATGTGTGTTTTCCAAGAAATAAAGTGAATTTAAGGAATAGTGGATATTATAGACAAGTTGATCCCTATTCAAGTTAATGTTGGAACCAATATCCATAGGAAACATGTAATGGATGTAATTAATCTACTTCTTACTGTTGGTAAAATATACTAGTAGGTGTAGTAAAAAGAATTCAATTTGGGACCCAAGTTAGAATATTCTACCAAAGAGTTAGTTACATCTTTTATAACAATTATATTATATGGACCCATATGTCTAAGTGCCTCAAGTACCATATGTATATTATTATGTATTATGTAATGGATGTAATTAATCTACTTCTTACTATTGGTAAAATATACTAGTAGGTGTAGTAAAAAGAATTCAATTTGGGACCCAAGCTAGAATATTATACCAAAGAGTTAGTTACATCTTTTATAACAATTATATTATATGGACCCATATGTCTAAGTGCCTCAAGTACCATATGTACATTATTATGTATTACATAATAATATTTGGAGGAATTTGTTGTCCTTTACGATTTTCTAGGCCATTGGACGAGAGGGACAAGATGGTCATGACTATCACATAGAGCGACATAGTAGGGCTAATATTGAGAGCACAAGTTTCAACTCTATTATGTGACCTTGAACACACTTGTCCTACCCTATCCTATTCTAACAACTTCAAGGGAGAAAAAGCTTAGAGAGCTGCAATAAATCTAGGCGATGTGCCAAAATCAAGATAAGACCCCCTTGCACAATATGACTAAGTGTAATGCACTAACACAATGAACCCTTCCTCTCCTTGACATATATAAGCATGGATAAAAATACATACATAAAGAAAATGAGATAGAAAGAACCAAACACTTGTAACAAAATAGTCATACACCTCTAGTATGCATGTATGAGTATAAAAGGAACCATTACAAGATTATGCTTGAAGTGTGGCTTGAGGGTATACCTACAAGACCACTCATGAATACAAGTGTTTACATATAAAGTAAATGAAGGGAAAGTGATATGAAACGTATAACTTGTTGATATTTTACAATGCTAAAAAATCTACTACATATAGATTACAAAATAAGGAGAATTACCCCCCAAAACTTGTAAGAAAGTCTAGCAACTTCAACGACTCTTCCTTGGGATTCCGAGGATTTGAATGAGAACATCATCTACAATCAATGTTGTCAGGTAAAGCACTTTAAGCACCATGTATTTATATTCAATAGATCACCCAATTTCTTAGATTTATAAGATGATAGAACCAAAGGTCCTATAGCCTTAGCTATGTCCATTGTAGTAGGAAAATCTAATTATTTTTCAAAATGAGAGGGATCTTCTTTGCGCTACCTAGTCAACTTTAAATATACCTCCTCTAAATATAATTGATTAATTTGGTTCTAAGGAGAGGGCAATATTCCTTGTATTAAACAATTGATATTGTCATTGAGTCTAATAATGATAGCATGTAGGGTGTTTACTTGGTTTGTATATTGCTACACTACTTGTTCCTTTCAATATAGGCTAACTATTTTATGTTTCATTGCCTCTCTCTATTGAATCCATATAGATGCTAATTTTTAAACTAATTTTGCTTGATATAGTCTTTTCTAATCTTGCTTTAATGTCATTGATTCTTTTCTCCACTTCATTGCTTATTTGAATACCCAAATTTGTAGCTAAATCTATGAATCTGAATAGTTGAAATAATGTTACTATAGTGTTATGGATTTCATCCTAGTAGGCATATTTAGCCTCCTTGATGAGGCTTTTGATTCTTATGCACTGCTCCCTTTTGTTATTCTATTTAAACTCCATTCCATTCTTCAAAGTGTCTCTCTCTTGAATAAGTTGATCCTCCTAGCTGATGAGCCTGTCTGAAAGACCTTTCATTTTCTCTTCCTTTTTTTCTTAATGGAGACTTTGGATTTTTCTCCTTCAAGGACTTTGTTAGCATAATTTTTTGATTATAGATCATCTTGAACTCAACCTGTAAGTCTTTTAGAACCTTTTTAACTTGTTCTATCTCCCTCTCTCTTTTTGCCATTTTTACTCAATAATAACTCTTGTGCAATTATTTTATTAGTTTCCTATGTGAGTTTCAAGATATTTTGAGGTAATGCATCTTTCAAGTTAAACCCAACTATTACCACTCACTAATATTGATCCACTATTTTATTTTTTGGTTTAAATACTAGTAGGACCCTTTTGTAAATAAAAATACTTTCTTTTGAGGGGAAAAATGACTAATTACTTGAGTTATGGCTAACTATTATGCTAGCTTGGCTTACCTCCTTTGATAATGCTAAGTCATTTGCTATCGAATTATCTATTTTTTTTGCGATGGACTTAAGCCTGCTAGGGATTCTTGCATCCTTTCCTATTGTATTGGGGGTGATAGGAATGTTGACAATGACATTAAAAATGAAAGCGCTACAATAGGGGGAGATGGAGAAGCAAGGGCTATAGAATTTGAGTAACTCTAGAAGAGTGCATTATTTGCATCACCTCTTAAATGGGGAAGACTAAGAGGTTAATAGGAGATGGAACAATTTGGGTGAAAAGGAGACTATAGAATTTGGTTTTTGGAGCTTCTATTGGTCTTAGGGTTGTTTCCCTATCTATATGAGATGATGATAAACTCAGGATTGAAGTTCTATTGGCACTTTTATTTATGTTGTATCCCTTTTTATCTTCACTTTACTAGGTATGGCCATTGACATTACCTTTTGCTTGTCTTTCCCATGGATTTCCTGGCATGGTATTTCCTATTGGAAGATGCATTGTACTAGTGGTAATGATGATGCAACACCTAAGAAAATGTCACTTGTTGAGCCTTCTTTTGGAACCTTAGATGATGGTTCTTGAATTCTTTCTTTTGTCTATGTAGGATCACTCCTCCTAGACTAACTAACAACCTATAAATTAAAGCTTTTGACTTATCACTTCTATATTTATAATCAAGCATGTCCAATTGTTGAACAATTCTAGAGGAAAGACTCAATATAAAACATAATTAGAAAGCATATATAGGGGAAATATAAAACCATGTATTTTTATAATGATGCCTTATTTAATGAAATACCAGTCCTAGAAAATTTTTTCTTTCACAAATGATTGGCAACTTGGTGAAATGCACTCTAGTTGGGACTTCCTTTATAATGTAATAGTCAAAGAAAAAAAATGCTTGACAAAATAATAATAAGAAGAGCCCATCATAAATACCTTTTTCCAAGAATAAAATGGTACTTATTTTCCTTTCTCATCTATCCATATTAGGTTTAAACCTAGAAAAACTTATGGGATTTGGAATAAAATTAATTATGCTAAGAATGAAGAATACTTGAATGCTCAAGTAGTTGTAAAACGGATCAAAACCTCTCTTATTCACTCAAGAGTTAGTTTGGAAAACTCTAGAATATTTGACACCTATTTCATTTTGTTTTAAACCCCCAGTTGGGTAGGGTTGACATTTTTGTCATGCTCCATACCAAAAAGGAAAACTATCATGCTCAAGGTATCCATTGAGCTATCTCCAAACATATTTATGGGAAGAGTACCCTATGGGACCAGGTCATATTAGCTCAAGATATCACACTTTATTCTTAGGAATTCCATCTTGTCTTGGTCTAGGAGTGCCTTGAAAGCCTTTCCTTATTATTTGTTAATGTGTATTTTACCTTATGATAAAAGCTACATTCTATAAATAATAGGTATGACAATATTTATTTTGAAACTCCCATCCATTAACTTGATTTATTTAGTATTGAGATCATAATATTCTATATATATATATATATTTGCTAACTCATAATAGAAATAAACCTTAGACACCATGTATTGTGCCAAGTAGTTGGTCCAAATTATTTTCTCGAAGCTTGTTGGTCTACTAACCATGAAACATTACCATGCACCTAACCTTATATTCTTGGTTCTTTTTTCAATTGTTGGCTTTTATAAATTTGCAAGTGGTTTTCTCAATATTTTTATGTTGGAGGAATAGGTTGGTACAAGAACTTCCAAAACTTATTATGAGTGAGATATGTTGGGGGCCTAAAATGATACTTATACCCTAGGAATTATTACCCCCCATGGTTGTGGTTTCTCTCTCTTTCTAAGCGGGTGCATCTAGTGCCTTGTGCCATGTTTAGGGTGCCAATATTAGGAAATATAGGGAGCATAGGATGTGGTTCCTTTAGACAAACTCCAAGGTTTTTTTATCAAGGCTGGTTCCTTGACTTGATGTAATTTTTTATTGCTTCTTCTTTCCTATACTAGCCTACTCTACCAAGTATCTCTCTAGGGAAAGTAGAAAGGCAAAAAGTAATAAATGACTGATAATAAAAATTACAAGAAAGGAAACCTATATATCCTAAATAGTCTAGACACAAGTGGGGATGGGCCAAGAGATTGTAATTCCAATTCTACATCTTAGTGGGATGAATGAACACATGAACCAAGCAATAAAATAAAATTGAACATAGATTTAGTCATACACTAATGCAATTTGAAATAATTCTAGTGGGAGGTAGGAAAAAACATTAAGATAGTCATATTCCCCCGCAAAAAGTTTATGAAAACTTATATTAGGACAAGGATATTATAATAGTCACAAATCCTTGTATTTATATTAAAGTGCATATTACATTCATACATAATCAAAGGAGGCTCGACAACCTCTACATGTAGTTGACCCAAGGCTCAACTCTAGACTAAAATACAAAATGGAAAAGGATGAGAGAGCTACCACAAGTTATATAGTAGGCATATTAACAATTTAACCTTATTTTTAGTCTTGAGGATAACTATTTACAATATTTACAAGCAAAATTTGAACTTCAAAGTTCTCCCTAAAATTGGTATGGGTGGGAGCATCGATGGTATTCTTGTTGTAGGGTTAGGGGATTGTGTTGCATTAATTTATAGGAGTTAAATAACCATAAATACCTACATTGGTGGCATAGTCCTATTTTCAAAGGTGTCATTAGTGCACCCAAATTTCACCATGGAAATATGTGCCTAGGTGGTGGTACTTAGTGGTGAAGATCCACTTTGGTGGTGATGAATTTGTTCCTCCTAAATCCTTGATCCATCTTGATGATTTACTTCTTTATGTGCTAGCTCATCAAATTTTGGTATTGGTTCAGATTGGGACCTCCCATTCAATGACCTAAGAACTTTAGTGGATTCCCTCCTCGTGCTCTTGGTTAGACCTTAACCTAGTTGATGTTGATTTTGATGTTGCCCTACTTCTCCTAATGGCTAATTTTTTAAGATGCCTTTGTGAAATATTCCATCAAACCTCTTTTAATGGTTATGCTTCTAGTCCTTGGTAGGTTTTTCATGATCTTATTGTACCTCCCACATCTACACCTCTAGGGGATCTAGATGTGGACCAACAAGATTTGTTGACCTCATTGAGCTTACTTGATTCATCCCATACCCCTTATTATTTCCCTCTATGGTCCTTAAGCTTCCTCTTATGGGTGTGTTCATTATGCCATTGAGAAAATATCCCTAGGTGTATGGAGTGTTGCAACCCAATTACTTAGGGAGGATAGCTTGCTTTTGGGGTATTTCTATCAAATTGGTAGGCAAGTCCTATTGAATAAATCTATTAAAGACCTCTTCATAAATCAAACCCTTGTAGTCACCACTAGGAAGGCCTTGGAATTCCTCTTAATGATGGGTTGTGTCTTAATTACCATAAAAAATAATATGATATTTTTATGGCTTGATCTAAGTGGATGACTTTACCTCAAGGTAATGAGAGTTTAGAGCATGCTATTAGTCTATGGCATAGAATATCCTTGGCTAGTGTCTTGGAAATTTGGTAGAGAAAGTCTAGGCTAAGAAAGATGTATCAAGGCCTATACCTTCTATTGTATACTTCTTAATGATAAGGTATTGAAAGTATTGGTACTCTCTATCTCTCTCCTTACTCTTTCCCATGTAGCTAGATTGATGATGACATAGTTATCTTCTATGGTATATCCTATTGGTTGTGGGAGACATCCCTTCATGGTTTTGATGAATTTTAAATGTAACACAAAATATTATTACTTCATGCCACTCTTGTCAATTAAAGGTCCTCCTGATTTATGTAACATTTTTTTATTTGCACATGTGGCATGTTTTCCAAAATATTTTGCATGGCATTTTAACTTTTAGCCCTTTATTTAGGTGCCACCTATTTATATTGGCCAATAAATATAGTATTTGATCCTTATATTATTTATTTAATAACTACCTATTTATGTTTTTAGTACATGGTTTGACGTGTATGCACACGTCAACCTCATCTATATAGCCACATCACTAGAACCTACAATGTCTAGACCATAGTGATACAAACTTCTACTCATCTTGGTAGCTTGGCCAGGGGATATTTGCACTCCTGGTTATAGTGGGTGATGGATGGTTAAAGGCTAAAAAATTCTTTATGTTTTGAGCTCCTATACCTTCATTGGATATGCCTTAGGTCTATCTTTTTCACATTCTCAGTAGATCAATCACTACTACCTCCTAAATAATAGTTATAATAGGGAAGACATACAAAGAGAGTTGTAAATCTTTAAGAAGACTGATAATGGGGATTAGAGTCTTATCTAGTTGTACTAACCCTTTATTGACTAGTTCATAGGATAGATCTAATGCATTGGCCACCCTTTTAGGAATGATTGAGGTGCTCACCTCCAAGTCCACCAATAAATTATGAATTAGTTTATCATTGTATATGAGTGTTAGGTAGAATGGTTGTAGCTTGGGACTATTGGGACTAAGATCATATATCTATAGAACAACCTATTACTTCTACCTTCTAATAGCCTTTTGATTTTTTAGAGCATGCTCTAGCTATTTCACCTAATCTAGGAGGGTGAGGATATACCATAATGACATAGGTACAATGGAACTCTTAATGTGATCAAACACATTGAAGGTTCTAGTGGTTGGGCCTTCAAAGCACTATTTTGGATCCACTAAGGTCTAGGTTTCTCAATGCTAAAGTTTAGCACTTGGACCAAACTTGATGCTAGTTGTTATGGCATTAGTTGCTTTGGTGTTAGAGGTCTTGGTCATTCTTGTTCTAATACCTAGGAACAACTAGTCTCTAGTCTCATGAATTTCAATATCAACTCATGTTATCCTTGAGCCTCCTCCATCATTCTCCTCTTACTTATCATGAGAAAACTAAATTGAAATTATGATAGGTTGTCTAGTGGATCACTTTTTTGTCCAAGGATAGAGTAGAATTCTCCCATATCCCATGTTACTAAGGTCTACTTTGGTATCCCAATTTTTAGCATTGAGATGACCTCCAATGGTAAACTATGAGTAGTCAAGACTAGTGCTTGGATATCATCATTATGGTATGTGGGGAAAGGCATTAGACATGTCACCTATTAGAGCATTATGTAGTCTAGATATTAGGGATTGGGATAATAATATACTGGTCATAAAGAACTACATGATTATTTTGAGAGGGGACCATATCCATCACTAGATTTGAAGGTAATAGTTGCATAAGGATGTGGACAAGCACCATTTTACTTCTATGATCTTGGAAAGAATTGGATTATTTTTTGGGCAGAGTGTATCTCTAATATCTGTTCGATGGAGGTCATTATCCTTGGTTACCTTGTTGAAAAGGGGGGCATGGTTAGTTATAATATCCACAACTCTAGAAATTTTTCTAATTGTTTAGGGATATAATATCATTTTTCATGTCCCTCATAGCACTTTGTATTCTTTATATTTCTAGGGATTGAAAAAATGTTAATACAAGGGGCTAACAAAAAAGAATGACTAGTTGGAAAGTGGTGGGTCATATTGTTACATTCCAAACATAGTCGTCGGATATGTTTCCAAGGAAACAATTATTTGATATTTATATGTTATAATTTAATATATTTTGATTTTATTCATATATCATCAAATTATTATTTCATTTACGAGTTTGCATTGTGTCTTCACGATGGGGATCTGCCCTCCTTAAGAGGCACCGCTTTAATTGATTTATTTCTCGTTATTTCTATAATTTTATTTGATATTAAATTATTGAAATATATTGTTGATTGTGATATCTGCATGCATTAAAATATAAGGCAAGGAGTCCCTTACAAGTGGTATCAATTCAACAATTCAGGGTTAGTGTGGCGTTGGGTAGCCAAAGTTTCGGTTATCTCATATTCTCGCAACCGGTCCTGATATTGTTGGATGTTAAAAGGGTAAAAAAGTATTTTTTTTTTTACCACTGTAAGCTTTGGACCTTACCCTTTTACCTCCTTGGACGACAACTGAGTCACCAGGATTGGATGGCATGGATGGTAGGGAGTTTGACTCCTAATCTCATTTTTCCTTTCCTCCCTATTTTTCTTCTTCCCTATTCTTTCTCCTAAGCTTTCTAGGTTCTGGTTAATAATCTTTGTATTTAAGCATTGTAATCCTTCGAACTTAATGTTAATGCAATATTTGGTTAATAATATTTATGCTCCTAATTTCCTAAGTGCTCCTAATTTTGTTAGTGCTATATCTGGTATCAGATCAGAGGCTATACAGGTGAAGCACGGAGCCCGAGGAGAGCGATAGGTGAGGCACAAATCTCGAGGAGGTCGAGGAGGCCCATAGGAGCGAGCTCACAGGTGAGGCATGGATCTCAAGGAGGTTGAGAGGGCCTATAGCACGTGAACTAAGCCAAGTTTGAGAGATGCCCAGAGAGAGCACATGGATCAAGGAGCTAACCAGAGGTGGACACATGATGAGCAGACAGCAAGGCAGACACATGGTGAGCAGACAGCAAGGCAGATAAAGGATGAGCAGACAACACAACGGATGTGGGATAAATATTGTAATTTTTTTTTTAATTATTGTGCAACTGTGATGGGATAAAGGATGCAAGCCTCCCTCACCTCCTCGTCGGGCCACGTAGCTCGACTGGCTCGAGGATCCAACCTGAAGCCGCTCACCCCCAGGAGGTCATAGGTTAGAAACACGACGGCTACGAAAGTTGCAATTTTTTTTTGTGTATGGTATATGCCTCAAATGTCTTGAAATAATAGTGTATTTTGCCTAGGTTTCATCGACGGTGGAAGCCGAGTTGGCAAGGAAACTCTGCTTGAAAGAAAGGAGTCGCAGGTTCAACTCTTGCGGAGTTAGAATTTTTTTTTTTAAAAGGTTTTTTCTTTTTCTTAAAATTTTATTATTTTATATATTAAAAAAATATAACTTTATATTATATTTAATAAAATTAAATAATAATTGTTTTTTAAAAATTTATTTTATAAAGCAATTATATTTATTTTATTAAATACAAATATAGATATATATTTTTTGATATAATAAAATAGGAGAAAAAGAACATTGCCTGAGAGGCAATTTATGTAAGAGGACTCAAAGGTGGAAAATTGTGACAAAGCCTAAGAGGCTTAGTATTTTTCCTTGTAAGAGAGACAAAAGATCAAACTAAAAATTGTAGAGGCATTGATGATAAGACCAAGTGGTTGTTATCATGCCCTATGCACACTTTTGGTAAGAGAAAATGCTGAAAGTTTTGATGAAAAAGTGAGAGCTTATAAGCTACATACTGTATTTAGTCAGTTGCAAAATGCAGTAATTGCACACCAGAGGCATCCAGACTTAGGGTACGAGGCAGAATCTGAAGATAACTCCTTTGGGAGTCAATTTGAGCAATCCGAATCCATAGAAGTTGCACCACAAGAATCTGAATATACTCATTACAGTAATTCAGTGGAAATACTAGAACCAGAATCACCAGAGATAATATTGATCAGTGACGATGAAGAAGAAGTAGCAGACAATTTTGTGACTCAAGAAATAGCAGCACCACACCAATAGGAACAAACAATAAATGAAAGAGTGAATCAAGTCAGATTTGACTTAAATTTGTAATCTCTTCTTTCTTCTTCTTTCTTCCTTCTTCTTTCTTTGAAAAAAGTAGAGTGCTTTATTGTAACCAAGAAATAAAAGAGTGTTTTAGTAACTATGGCCTCACATAACAATCTACCAATTCCAGAGTTCAATGGGTATGACTACGAGTATTGGTCTATCAAAATGAAGACCTTACTCATAGGAAAAGGTTTGTGGGATATAATAGAAGAGGGTTTCACAGAACCCACATATTGGGCTACATTGAGTGCCACAAATAAGAAAACAAAGAAAGAAGCACAAAAGAGAAACTCTTTTGCTCTTTATCATCTCCAAGCAACATTGGAGAAAAGTATATTCCCTAGAATAGCCGTTTGTATAACTGCACAAGATGCATGGAAAGCTTTGAAAGACGGATTCTAGGGAAGTGATCAAGTGAAGCAAGTGAGGCTTCAAACACTAAAATAAGATTTTGAAAATCTCAAAATGAAAGAAGATGAAAAAGTAGATGATTAGTGTGTCAAAGTGAAAGAATTTTTTGATAAAATGGTTACACTTGGTAAGGAAATCAAGCCTGATAAAATTGTAACAAAAGTGTTGCAAACACTTCCACAAATATGGAATCACATTTCCATAATAATAGAAGAGTCAATTTTTTTTTCTACTTTAACATTCGATGCATTAATCGGATCGTTAATGTCTCATGAAGAGAGATTACATGAATCTCCTTCAACCAGCTATGGAGGCGATGATAAAGCCTTCACATCCAATGAAAATACTGGAAGAGGATGTGGAAGAGGTCAAGGTAGAGGCCAAAAAAGAGGAAGAGGTAGAGGCAACTATAGAGGAGGCAATCAGAATAGAGGAGGCAACTCCAACAGAGGAGGCAATCAGAACAGAGGTGGAAACAAAAATAGAGGAGGAAATCTAGGATGAAGTGGAAATCAAGGGCGAGGAAGTGACAAGTCCAAAATAGCTTGTTTTAATTATGGCAAGCCAGGCCACTTTTCTCATGACCGCTGGTCAAAATTTTCTCAAGGCAACAGTAGTCAATATGGAAATTATGGAGAAGAAGATGATACCTCTAATATTTTTCTATCATATGGACAATTAGAACATAATCTAAATGACACATGGATTCTGGATACTGGTTGTTCAAACCATATGAGTGGCAAAGAAAATCTATTTTCTACTCTAGATTCCACTTATAAATCCCACATCAAGTTAGGGGATGATAAAGCTTTGCAATTCGAAGGCATTGAAACCATGGAAGTTCCAACGAAAGAAGGACTAAAGAAAGTGAATGACATCTACTACACTCCAAAGCTCAAACACAATCTGCTAAGCGTTGGGTAATTTATGGAGAATAATTACAAATTTGTTTTTGATGAAGGAAAATGTCTCATTCTTTATAAAAACAATTGTAATCGTGTCATCACACATGTCCCAATGACCAATAATCGGTTATTCCCTCTCAAATTTGGTGAGCCAGGGGGAGATCAACTTGCAAATGTAGCTATAGCAAATCCAATTGTGCTTCAGCACTTGCAATATTGTCACCTTAATTTTGCTAGTTTGAAATTGTTAACTTCTCAAGCTATGGTGACAAGACTTCCCAAAATCAATGAACAGAAGGAGGTATGTGAAGGATGTGCTTTGGGAAAGCACTCAAGGTCAAAGTTTCCAAAAGGAAAAGCATGGAGAGCCAACTATCCACTTCAATTAGTGCATTCGAACATATGTGGTCCAATGCAGACAAAGAGTATAAAAAACAATTCCTATTTTCTCACTTTCATAGATGATTTCTCTAGAATGTGTTGGATTTATTTTCTGAAACATAAATATGAAGATTTTGATTGCTTCATAGATTTCAGAAATAATGTAGAGAAAAAAAGTGAGTATTTTGTAAAATGTCTTAGAATAGGTCGAGGAGGTGACTACTCCTCAAAATAATTCTTGAAATATTGTAAAGTAAGTGGGATCAAAAGGTAATTCACTACTGCCTATACCCCACAATAGAATGGTGTGGCTGAGAGAAATAATCGTACCATAGTTGATATGGCAAGAACTATGCTTCAGACTAAGCATCTAACTAATATGTACTAGGCTGATGCTGTAAGAACTAGTGTATACATTCTAAATAGAAGTCCAACTTCTAGTTTAGATGGCATCACTCCTTATGAGGGGTGGTACGGAAAGAAAATCAATGTAAAGCACTTTAAAGTTTTTGGTTCTTTAGCATACGCACACATTCCTGATGAGAAGAGGAAGAAGTTTGATCCCAAAAGTCAAGCTTGTATATGTGTATGGTATTATGAGTCTACCAAAGCATATAGACTCTACAATCCCAAGACTCATAAAATTGTACTTTCCAAGGATGTAATTTTGATGAAGGGGGAGAATGGGGTCATCAAAGAATTTTTGTTGATGATGAGTCCCAATATGTAAGTTCTTCATAGGTACAACAGGTACAACATGTGTCTCCTAAGAAAAGAAAAGGCACACCAACCCCTCCAAGCCCAATCAGGAGTACTACATCAAGTAATTCAACCGCCACTCCAAGTCCTCCACAGAGATTAGTAAGTTCTTCACCGATGGACATTGAATCTCCATCAAGAGGAAAAAGAACATTACAACATCATCCATATTTTCAAATTTTGGATCAAAATTACCAAAAAAGATACACTAGAAGCCAAGCTAGTGAAATGAATTCAGTTTTGCAAAAACTTGAAAATCTACATATGTATGGGGATGATGACTCCCAAGATCCTAAGTGAGATGTAGTTAATTATGCTTTATTAAATAGTGCACAACTAGAACCATCTAGCTATGAGAAGGCTTGTACTTAGAATGTATGGCAAGAATCCATGAAAGAGGAAATAACCTCTATAAAAAATAATGATACTTGGGAGCTTGTAAAGCTTCCAAAAGGAAAAAAATGTGTTGGATGTAAATGGGTCTACAATACCAAATAAAATTATTATGGAAGCATTGAGAGGCACAAGGCGAGATTAGTAGCAAAATATTTTACTCAAAAATTTTACATTGACTATGAGGAAACCTTCGCTCCTATTGCACAACAAGAGACAATCAGATCAGTTCTTTCCTTAGCTGCCCATAAAGGATGGAATATTCAACACATGGATGTGAAAAGTGCTTTTATGAATGGATACTTGAATGAAGAGGTTTATGTTCAACAACCTCAAGTATTTCAAGAACAAGGAAAGGAGAACCTTGTTTATAAATTCAAAAAGGCAATTTATAGCCTCAAGCAAGCACCAAGAGCTTGGTACTCATGCATTGATGCCTATTTCAGCAAGTATGGATTCACTAGAAGTAAAAGTGAACCAAATTTGTACTACCTAAAACATGGAGTAGACATTATCATATTTTTTTTGTATGTGGATGATATAATATTTATGGGTAGTAACACTAAAATGAATATGGAGTTCAAAAACTCCATGATGAAGTAGTTTGAGATGAAATATATTGGTTTAATGCAATACTTCCTAGGCATGGAAGTGCATCAATCAAATAGGGGGATATTTATATGTCAACACAAGTATGCTCGAGACATGATCAAGAAATTTGTCATGGAGCAATGCAAATCAATTGCAACTCTAACTAGACACGGGATCCAATTGAGAAAGGATGAAAGAGCACCAAAGGTTGACATGACCACTTATAGAAGCATGGTTGGGATTCTGATGCTTCTCACCAACACAAGGCTTGATATTCAATATGTTGTTTCTCTAGTTTCAAGGTTTATGGAAAGTCCATCTGAGCTGCATCTATAAGCAACTAAAATAATCTTAAGATATGTAAAGTGTACATTGGATTTTGGAATCCATTACCACAAATGTAATTCTGTTAAATTAGTTGGCTTCAGTTATAGTGATTGGGGTAGCAATATAGATGATAATAAATATACATAAAGGAACTGTTTTAGTCTTGGGTCAGGACTAATCACATGGAGTTCCAAGAAGTAGACTATTGTAGCATTGTCATCTACTGAGGCTGAGTATATAGCCATCACACATGCTAGTACTCAAACCCTATGGTTAATAAAAGTCCTTGAAGAAATTGGATAAAGTCAAAGTGGTCCAAATAGACTGTATTGTGATAACATAAGTGCCATTCAATTGGTATACAATCCAATCCACCATATCAGATCAAAGCATTTTGATATGAAGTATCACTTCATCAGAGACATGGTGGAGAAGCAGATAGTTGAGCTTAAATATTACAACACTTTGGATAACATTGCAGATATCTTCACCAAAGGCATGGCTAAAGCTCAATATATAAAGTTGAGAGACTATATAGTCAGTCCTCTCAAATTTAAGGGGGAGAATGTTGGAAGTTAAAATTTGTTTTACCACTGTAAGGATGGCAACTGAGTTAGCAGGATTGGACGACATGGACATCAAGGAGTTTGAATCCTAATATCATTTTTCCTTTCCTCCCTATTTTTCTTCTTCCCTATTCTTTCTCCTAAGCTTTCTAGGTTCTGGTTAATAATCTTTGTATTTAAGCATTGTAATCCTTCGAACTTAATGTTAATGCAATATCTGGTTAATAATATTTATGCTCCTAATTTCCTAAGTGCTCCTAATTTCGTTAGTGCTATATCCCCCATGGTGACAGTTTAGATGCAACATGGTAGTAGTAGCAACAGGCGTATTTAAAATAATGATTTACAAAGTTTCCTTTCGCATAACATCCAGGTAGATCGAGTTGTAGTCGCTATCCAGGTTAATCCACAATCGGATACGTGTCTTCGAAGGTTTGGCATTAAGTAGTATAGAAAAATTATATGAACCCTAAAATCACATACAAATCAGCTTCGAATTCATGGCAAGAGGTTAATGGTCATGGAATATTGCATTTTCAAAGGACCATCATCAAAATTAATGTTAATCTATCAAGGCAATATTTCTAACTCAGATTGCGAGTAATACAAAGTTCTAAAGGCGTCAAACATCTTTTCCAAGTGAGTGTTCGATTAAATTTGGGTACATAAATCATAACTATTTCGCCTGTTGTCCTATTAAAACATCATTTTCCCATAGTAAGGCTACAACATACACCATTCAATCGATTCACCATAAATAATTTTTAATCCTTCATCAATTCAATTTCTGCCTACAAAACCACTGGTCTACGGTTATTAATCCTTTCATAAATCCTTTGTCATCCAATCAAAGATAATTTTTTTTATTTATTCAGTTTAAGCTAAGGTTGTGTATTTACAATTCTTGTAGATTTAATTCTTTTATCCCACATCATGGGTGTGATAGCCATCCAGGGATTTTTAAATTTGTTTGCACTACTATTTTAGTGTGACCTTGGTCACACATCCCTTAGTCTTCCGTGCATCCTTTCGTAAAAGGCTTATGGTCATTTGTTGTTTTT
This sequence comes from Wollemia nobilis, assembly GCA_028583015.1. Lineage (NCBI taxonomy): Eukaryota > Viridiplantae > Streptophyta > Pinopsida > Araucariales > Araucariaceae > Wollemia > Wollemia nobilis. The sequence goes on from JAQPPZ010016791.1 coordinate 803,804, forward strand.
CGTGTGTGTTTTTTTGTTGTTTTTTGTGTATCCCTTGCATCCTCCCCTCATGTCAGGTCCTCATGGTATAAGTTTCCTATGTGTCAAGATACACTCAGTCTAGTGCGTGTTACAATTGAGGGTTGCCAAGTCCAGTGTCATGTCTCGAGTCTTCAAATCTCTATCATATCTCGAGTCTTGTGTCCAAGCACTTAGAGTTGGTGTCAAATCGAGTGTAAAAATTGAGTGTTGTTGTTTCACATCGGTGGGTCACGATCCAAAATTGAGTGTTAAATCGAGTATCATAATTTCACGTCGATGGGTCCCAGTCCAATTGTAGTGTGTCATCTCGAGTCTCTCATGTCCTTTTGTTGTCATGTCTTGTTTTGCTGTCGTGAGCAATTATTCATCCTTAGTAAAGGCTAGTCAAATCAGTGTCAAAAGTATCAAGTTATTGGTCTAATTGCTAGTCTAAAGTGTCAAGATGTTGGTCTAAAGTGTCAAAAGTGCTATCAATTTTGGTCTAAAGAAGTCAAGAAGTTTCAAAGGGAGCTTCAAATTCAAAATCCACATCATAGTGGGAGCGACATTGAGAGCGGAAATTAAACCAATTTTTTATCCAAATTCATCAGCATTTTGCAGAATCAAAGGTGAAATAGGGTCAAAAGCAATTACTAACACATGAGCAAAAAGTGGAAAAAATTACTAAACGGGTGACTATCAAGTTTCGAAGATCCAACCGAGCGGAGTTTGGAAACACCAAGAAGACCTCATAGAAGCAAAGGTACACAAAATTGTTCTTCTCCTGTAGGAATTTTTAGCTATAACCCGGGTCATCCTTTGATTAACAAAATGGCATCCAATACCTCCCCAAATTCTTCCCATGAAAACATCACTCAAGTGGAAACAGGAAGTCCCAAGGTTACTAATGAGACCTTAATCCGCTTAATAGATAGTATTCAGAAAATGACTGACAACGTATCCCTACTAGTCACCAAGCAATCCCAACCAAACCCTCCTAGTCCAAACCACTGGAGTATTGAGCATCAGTACGAAGACTATACACACCACAAAGGTACCAATGGTCATTCCCCAAATCCCAATAGCCAAATAAATAATGAGGATATGGGAAACAAAGAAGTTTTTGAGCGACAAAGGGGTTTTGGTAGACCATCTCAAAATTACAACTATAGACAAGAGAATAATGAGGATCGATATGGGCACAACGTCTACCATAAAAGAGGTCCTACTAGAGTCAATTTTCCATGCATTGACATGCCCACATTTGAGGGTCATGATCCATGTGGGTGGATAGCCAAAATGGAAGGCATTTTGGAATTATATCAATTCTATGAGGCATAAAAAGTCCCTTTTGCTATAACCAGGTTGGACACTGAAGCTTATCAATGGTTTACATGGTACAAATGTGAGAATGATAAATAGGCTCTCTTTTGGGATAATTTTAGGGATGCCTTTATTCATAGATTTGATGAAGGTCCCACAAATTCCTACATAGTGTGACTATTGTCACTTAAATAGACAGGATCGATAGGGGACTATATATTGGAATTTACTAGTATGCTTCACTATGCAAAAGAATTATAGCCAGAAGTGGTGGTAGCAAATTTTAGAAATGGATTGAAAGAGAACATTAAATTTGAAGTGGAATTACAAAATCTATCCAAAATAGATGAGTGTATAAGGATTGCCAAGTTGGCAGAGAAGAAGGTGCAAATGATGACATCCATACAATGTGATTCCTATGGTCAAACTAAATATCACAACTCTTTTCGTATAAATGATCAACCATAAAGATATTTTTGCTATAAATGTTGCAATCACCATCCAAAATATTAGGAATGTGTTCCATGATAGAGATTTCAAATCGAATATGTTGATAGGGAAGATGAAGACATAGAGGAGAACATCTCACCTGATACTTCCCTAGACGATGACCAAATTGAACACAATGTGGTTGTAGATGGTAAAGATACTATGGAAATTTCAATACATACTCTTATGGGGTCATCAGCTCACCATACAAGAAAAGTAGAAGGATCCATTCAACTAAAGAAGGTAACTGTATTAATTGATTCAGGAAGTACTCACAACTTTATTGACACAAGGCTTGCCAAGGCATTAAACTTACACTTCAACTCCTCCAATAAAGATAAATTTCAAGTTAGAAATACAAGTGGGAGTAGTGCTCAATGTACAAGTAAAACATCTTCAATTTCATTATAAATGGGAAGTTATACTTGGTAGGGTCCTCTTTTTGCTATGAATTTAGGGAATTCAAAATTTATATTGGGAGTCGCATGGTTAGAACAAATGGAAAACATGATCGGTTTTAATTACAATAAGCGCTTTATTGAATGGAAATAAAATGGGAAGACCATTCACCTCCAAGGAATTCCAATACTTCCATAAAAGATAGTATGTTCGTATAGCATGGAAAAAATAGTAAGCAAAGGTAGCTATGGATTATGTGCTCAAATTAATTATATGGAAATGCAAACACAAGATACACCAGAAGTCCAATTCGAAGATATACAAAACATTATGGCCAAATGTGATAAGGTATTCTAGGAACCAAAAGGACTACCTTTCAAAATATCCCATGAACATGCTAGACAATGTCTCAAAAAGGTGATCGACCAAAAAGTGAAATCTCAATCAGAATTACCAATATTAGATGCAGGTGAGCATATATATCTCCTGTCGACAACCATTCTACAAAGCAAAATACACACTAAAATCTCATCACATCCAAGAATTTCTCATCAATTTGCAGGGTCTACCAGAAGAAGAGGCTACTTGAGAACCTAAAAGTATTTTCCAGACATTTCCAGCTTTGAGGACAAAGCTTTTCGAGGAGGGGAGTCATGTTATATTCCAAACATAGTCGTCAACTATGTTTCCAAGGAAGCAAGTATTTGATATTTATATGTTATGATTTTATTCATCTATCATCAAATTATTATTTCATTTGCGAGTTCACACTATGCCTTCATGGTTGGGATCTGCCCTCCTTAAGAGACACTGCTTTAATTGATTTATTCCTCGTTAATTCTATAATTTCATTTGATATTAAATTTATGAAATCTATTTTTTATTGTGATATCTGCATGCATTAAAAGATAAGGCAAGGATTATCTTGCACATATAGTTAGAGGGGGATGATGTAATAATTGAATATCTAGGAAAAAGGGTGTATATGATCTAGGAGCTAACCTCCCAATATGAATGAGATATCTATCAGTTTGAACAACTATCCCATAGGTTGCTAGTATGAATTATCCCCTTGGCTTTTATCATCATGGATATTTTAGAATTAATTGCTTTTAGGTAGTATATGAAATCCATGCTTGGTACATGCCTTATTTATTCTAGAATTATAAGCCAAGACTTTTAGAATCTAGCATTGAAGTCATATATGGATTCCATAGGGGCTTTTTTGATGGTTTCTAGTTATTCTAATAGTTATAACCCATCAACCATCTCCACAAACTAGTCAATGAGTTGGTTTATAAGATGTTCCTAGTCATCAATGGAGTAAGGGATGAGTGAGCCATCATTCTATCACATTCCCTCTACAAGAGGTTACTAGTATTCTAATGGCAACATATTGTTCTCCAATGTTGTAAAGAACATACAAATTGACCATATTTTGGATATGGTTTGTTGGATTTATTGCACCCTCTTTAATAAAATATGACAGGTCTTCTAATGCAGAGGCCAAGACCTCATTCCAAGTGGCTTGCACTAGTGGTGGCCATAAGGGATCTTCATCATCCTAAGTTAAGAGAATTTTTTGTTTTAGGTTGATTGGTGTATCCATATTCTATCTATAATTCATTTACCTATTACCAAGATCTAGATGGGGAAGTAGCTAGGGATTTTCTCTTACCATTGATCTAGTGGTAAGCCTTGAAATCATAAAATAATAGACCTACCTCCTACTACCTTTTTTAGTTATTTTATCTCTTCTTTGTATAACAAAGTCTCTAGGTGATAATTATTCAATCAGGAGGAGGTTTCCACTGTAATCTCATCTAATAATTTAGAGGGTGATTTCTTTAGGATTCTTCTATTAGCCAATAGAGTTTCCAAGTGAATATTTGGAGTGCTTAAACAAGTTGACAACCCAAGAATTCATTAAAACCTCAATATGAATTTTGATTTGGGATATATTTTATAATTTTAATCCCACAAAGTGTGACAATTTGAACTATTAAGGGCCTAAGATACCCCTACCTCCTTGGGTCTTACCCGAAAGTGGCATCCCTTTTGGGATGTTTTCCACAAATAAAAAAAAAAAATGATTAAGGGCCTAAAACAACCCTTGCACCCTAGTTGCCATGACCCCATGGTTATAGTTGCTCTCTCCTTCCAAGTAGGTACATCTAGTACCCTACACCACATTTGAGGTTCCAGTCCTAGGAATTATGGAGAGCATGGGACATAGCTCCTTTTGATGACCTTTAGGTTTTTTTAGTAAGACCAATTCCTTGCCTTGATGCAATATTTTAGCACTTTTTATTTTCTATGCTAGCTTACTCTATCAGGTATCTCACTAGGAAAAATAGAAAGGAAGAAAACAATAAATGATTGATAATGAAAATTATAAGAAAGAAAAACTATCTAACCTAACTAGCCTAGCTGCAAGTGGTGATGTACCAAGATATTACAATTCCTATTCTATGTGTTAGTAGGATGAATGAACATGTGAACCAAGCAAGACAATGAAATTAAACATAAAATTAATCGTACATCAATACAATTCAAAAGACTTTTGCTAGGAGGTAGGAAATACTAAAATAGCCATAATACCCCATAGAAAGTATATAAAAACTCAGACTAAAATAGGGATTTCATAATATTTATAGTTCCTTTTATTTATATTAAAGTGCATAATCAAAGGAGGCTCGATGACCTATACATGTAGCTAGCTCGAGGCTCAAGTATAGATTGAAATAAAAATTAGAAACAGAAGAGAGAACTACCATAGGTCATATAGTAGACACAATAATAATTCAGCTTCCTTATTTTTGTCTTGAGGACAACTATTTAAAATATTTACAAGCAAAATTTGAAATTCAAAATTCCCTCCAAAATGGGTATGCGTGGAAGCATTGACATCACTCCTAGTTGTTGGATTAGAGGGCTATGTTGCATTATTTTTTGGGATGTTTGAAGCTAATTGGGAGTTAAATAACCATAAATACCTCCATTGGTGGCATAGTTATATTTTCAAATGTGTCATTAATACACCCAACTTCCATCGTGGAAATATGATCTTGGATGGTGGTACTTAGTGGTGGAGATGTGCTTTGGTGGTTGTAAATTTATGCCTCCTCAATCCCTAATCTGTCTTAGTTATTTACTCCTTTATGTGATAGCTCATTAAAATTTGGTATTAGTTAAGCTTGGGTCATCCCCTACAATGAGTAAGTTTCTTTGGTGGCTTCCCTCTTTATGCTCCCACATAACCCTTAAGCTAGTTGTTATTATTTTTTATGTTACCTTGCTTCTCTTGATGGATGATTTTTTGAATATGTCTCTACACAAGATTCCATTAAATCTCTTTTTGTGGGAATGATTTTGGTCCTCGATGTAATTTTCATGCTCTTCTTACCCATCCTACCTTTGAGCCTCTAGGGAATCTATATATGAAACAACAAGTTTATTAACCTCACCGAGTCCTTACCTAAATCATCCCATCCCCATTATTATTTCCCTCCAAGGTACTTGGTATTTACATTATGGATGTGTCACTCGTGCCATTGAAAAACTATCCCTAGGTGTATAGAGTACTACAAACTTATTACCTAGGGAGGGTGGTTTAATTTTGGTTGCTTTATATCAAATTAATAGTCAAGTGCCAGTGTATTGGATTGTTAGAGGCCTCTTCATAACTGCAACCATTTTAGTCACCACTAGGAATATTTTAGGGTTCCTCTTTATGATTGGTTGTGGCTTATTCACCACCAAAAGGGTTAAGGTCTTTAATGGGCTTGATATAGGTGGATGACTTTACCTCATTATGAGGGCATATTAAAACATGCTATTATTCTTTGGTGTAGACTATCCTTGGTTGGTGTCTTGTTCAAATTAGCTACTTGGTATGTGGATGGAGCTTTAGGTCCCCTCATATAATTGATTTTGGTGGTAACTTTGTTTATATTTCCTTTGGGGTGGAGATCTACCTGTAGAGGGGGAAAATCGTCCTACCACGTATAATTTCCAAAAAGTTGGATTCATAAAATGTAGAAAGCCTTATGGGGTGAACCACGAGGGCTATTTTGTTCTCTACACTTAGTGATAGGGGGAAGGGTTCACCAGGAATGGTTTGAGGACTCAATCCAAGTCCCCAAGATTTCAAGAAGTTGGATGTATTTAGTTTCAAGCAATCACCTAAGTTTAGCATTTCTATATCTATGCTATGAAATATAAAGGACAATAAAAAAAATAGAATGCAAGAATACAAGAACTAACCTAATATGATTCTTCCTTTGAATGCTTTCTAACCTAGGGTTTTATCCAAAAAACCTTTAAAGCAATGACACAAGATAAATGTACAATATTAACCCTAGATGCACACTATATGCTTTTTACTTTTAGATGCCCAAGAATAAATACTGAAATTATATCTTCAACCAATAAAGCACTTATCTTGACCAGTGGTTAACTTAGATTTTTCTGCCTCTTGTCCAATGATATCAAAAATACCTATTTTTGCAAGACAACTTATGAAATACTTGAAAATGGGATTAGCATTAGGAGGTTTTCTTATGCTGCCCCCTAGGTCCTTTTAGATGACCTTTGGATAATTAATCATAAAAAAACAATGCAATAGTAGAGAAGAAAAAAACAAATTATGCTATCATGCCCTAAATGCAATTTAGAAACTACTCATGCAATCAGAATTTTATGGATACCCCTAGTTTAGTCCTGGGAAAAATTGTACCTTGTAGATGGCAAGTGCAATAATGCTATAGGCAAAGTCACACTCCATCAAAATGGGGTACGATATTGATTCTATGAGCGAAAACCCTAAATTAGGGTTAGCAAAGTCATGCCTTGCTAGGATAGGGTACGATTTCACTTCAAATATATAAAAAATAAAAGATAAATGCAGAGCATAAATAAATGCAAGAAATAAAGTGTGCACAACCTGATGGACGATGTGGAATTAGGAAAAAGATATTGAGGTATCCAAACGGGTACTCTCTTTCCTTCCAAACTACAACAAGAATCCACCAAACCACATAGCAATCTAAATCAATACAACAAAAGATCAAATTCGAAATTCACACTTCGAGGTTAGCTTGTAGAAGAAATAGGAAGCAAAGTGAAAGTAAGAATGCGAGCACTAATTAACCATAAGCATTTCAAGCTTAATTAATTTCAATATCGATCACTTGTTTTTTTTAGGAGTGGGATTAAACCCTCCTTTTATAAACAAAAATTGGGGTGAAAGAAGTAGGAAAACAAACACAAGATGATGCCAAGCATGCTAAAAATTTTAAACCTAGGTTTTAATAAATTTAAACCCTAAAATGGCAAAATTATACCTTGTGTCGATGGGGTGTGATATTGCTTCTACAAAGTCGTGCCCTGTCGTAACCGAGCACGATTTCACTAAAAGGCTAAAGAAAGGCAAGGTAGGGGAAAAGATGCTTACCCTTGCCTAGGGCAAGGGTTAGGAACCTCTTAGAGGCTCTACGAAAGACTTCCCACTAAAAGTGGGTCAATTTTTCATGTCTACATTTTGCCCCTCTTTGATGCATTTAAGGCCAAGTAAATGTGTCAAAGAAAGGATGTAGGCACACTCATTGGAAGAAGATTGCAAGCAAAAAATTGTATGGCTAATTTAGAATAAAAGGGTGGTGAAAAAAAAGTTTCATTCCAAACACTTTCTTGTTTTACACACAAATCAAGGCATTAGGGACATTAATACCTCTATAAACCAGGGTGCCTCCTCAAGTTTTTATGAAGATGACATATCTCATAAAAATTGAAATAATTGATGCAAAAGAAGAAAGAGAGAGAAATAACGAAAACCAAAGAAAAAAAGGGTGACAAATAGAGCTTACAAGGGGTAAAACTCTAATTCATTTTCACCATGTGTTTTCAAAGAAAGGGCTTTGGGGGAAAAAGCAATGGCATTACCAGTTCATCGAGAAGTGGTTACGAGGAGTGAAGCCGGAGCACGAGAGCAGGTAAGTACCAAATTCTTCCCTCCTGATGCATATTTTTCTCTATTTTTCATAGATTTTAGGGTAGAATCTAGGGAATTTCACCATTTTAGACAAATATTTTTGTGCTCAACTGGGGTGCGATTTTATAGCTTGACCACAATTTCGTTCCAAGTGAAGTGCGAAAAAATCATACCCGGGTAAAACCAAGCACTATTTCATGAAATCGTGCCTCCCAAAATGGAGGGCACAATTTTGCCAAAACTAGAAAAAGGAAAAAAAAAGAAAAAGCAAAAACAAACACAAAAGGAAAAAGAGGGAAAACAAGCAACTACGAAGTGTGAATTACAAAATCATGATCAATCTTTGCATTTTGATTTGAAATTATAGAAAAAAATTCTTTTATTTATTATTATTTATTTTAATTTTAATTCATGAAACTGATTGAATTCAATTTTTTTGTGGATATAGCTAGGTATTCTCGAGAGTCGAGAGTGGAGGGTAGGGGCTTTAGCAAAGCTGGATGCACTATGACTAGCGAAGATGGCTTAGCTAGAGGTGATGGGGCTAGACAACTTGGTAAGGATGCCTTATATTGAGATAGATAGGGCTATACTAACAACCCTGACAGAGAGGTGGTACCCGAAGTCCTCTACTTTTTGGTTACCCATAGGAGAGCTCATCATCACACTGGAGGATGTGTGGTAGATTTTGTAGATCCCTATAAAATGGATAATAGTTTACAGAGTGTGGGGATAGGTAGCCACACTACAATGATTCACATTAGGGTTTACCTACAAGGTACGAGAGAGCACCATATTAGTTGATGATCTAGTGGGACGCTATGGGGAAGATCCTTTGATCGCCATGCTATGTGGGGTTATGGTTGGGCTATTGATGTACCATACTAGTAGGTGGTACTTACCATGGGCGATGGTAGGAGTAGTGGTATACATCCGTGATCAGAGGGTTCAATTCGTATGGGGCCCATATGTATTGGTCTGCCTATAAAATATGTTGTAAAAAATCATGTATAAGCAACATACATGATTAGTGTGTATGACATTGCTATAGGTGTGGTGATGGGAGTACATCATGGTATAGATACTGAAGGCACTACCAAGCCCATTACCCATATCAGAGTGATCAACAACATACAAGTGGTCAAGGTCCCTCGAGAGGACCGCGAGGACCTATGTAGGGAACCTGCCACTAGCGAGGTAGGTGATTGATGAGCTTTAGAATGTGAAGATAATTTGGAGGCCATGGTGGCTTTACCTTTAGTTGGTGAAGGATAGGATAGATCTAGCAAGAATACGAAGGTCAGGTGGTTGAGGTCTAATAAGGGAGAGATGAAGGTCTTTATGTTTGATCGAGTCCTCTGACAACATAGGATATTACAGGGAGTCTTGGACCTAGAGGACTATTGGTATCGAGGGTGACTTGGGACCCAATAGGGGTGATAAGTGAGCCAGACCTCACCAGGTGGGCTAAGGAGGATATGGATGATCCTCCTTACATTGATCTGAGGGTAGATGATGCAAGAGTGGTTGTCAGGTATAGGTAGTGGTATAGAGAATTTGTGGTCCAAAGGATCTCCCTGCTTGTACTGATATAGAGGTGCCCAATGATGGAACCAAGCATACAACTGCAATGACCCTAGGACACACACACCACTCTTAACTCTACTTGCAATGTTATTACTATACCAAAAATGAAGCTAAAATATTGCGAGAAAACATATCACAAAAATAAAAAAGAATGGATCTTTCATTAATATTGAACCCCAGTTACATGTCGATCCCTCTTAGGGATACCTATCTTGATACAATGATTTACAAGTGGATGAAGAGATGTCCCCTTTTATAAAAGGGTGGTGGACTCTAAAATGCTTCCCAATTTTGCACACATAAATGTCTGAGGGCTTACCAATGCCTCCTTCTCTAGGTATGTCTCCCGAACGGATCCTCTTGCTCTCTTATGTCATGGATTATGTCTCATGAACCTGTGGCCCTATATGCAATTCAAACAATAATACATGTTTAGCTATCCGAGATTTCCTCCATAGATAAGGTTGTTAGTAATCAAATAATGTAATGGAACTATGATAAAATAATGCCATGAAATCATGTAAATCTAAGCTAATGATATAATAAAACAAGATAAAAGATGCTATGTCTATCTAAGCTAAGCTTGCAGGTCATTGTCCAAAATAATGGCCGCTAAATAAAACCTTGCTCTCCTTTCCCCAAAGCTATGGGTCAAAGACTATGATATGATGTTGAAGAAAGTATGTGTTGCACCCTTTGATTTGTCAAAGCTCCTTCACACATGTGATCCCAAAGAGAAATATCTCTCTAAAATAATATCTTGTATGTGATTCGAGTCTCTATATGTCATATATCGATCATGTGTCTCTTTTGGTGCTCTTAGGCTTGCACATTTTATAGTGTGAAACCCTAGGTCTATGTCCAAGCTCTAGAAATGAATTTCTCATGCATAGTGTAAGTTAGCATGAGAAGCCTTTGTCTATTATCTATACTTGAAGGCCAGTTAACTGAAATCTAACTACCCACTTGAGTCTTCTATGTGAACTGTTCGTTAGCATAAGAAGCTTTTGTCCTTTGTTTATGCTTGAAGGTCAGTTAACTTAAGTGTAAATGCAAAATCAAGTCTCCTATGTGAACTGGTCATGAAAAGGAATGCAAAGTCACTCCCATTCACCTTTATTACATGCAGACTACCACTTACACCTGAGATTGGGCCTATTTGTCGGCAAACCACTTCTTATGGCTCAGTCACTGTCATCTAAAGTGGCTATGATCTGGCCATTGTCGCCTATAGTGGCTAAGGTTTGGTCACTCTAGGCTTGAGCGGCTAGAATCTGGTCACTCTTGGCTTGAGCGGCTAGAATCTGGTCACTCTTGGCTTGAGCAGCCAAGCTTGGATGGCTTGAAAAAGCCCCAAATTGAATAACATAGACTTATAATGAGAAGGGGAGTGAACAGTATAAGATGCAACCATTTAAAATACTTTACTTTAGATTGCAGTGGCATCACCATAACATTAACCATCACAAAAAGCAACACACAAAGAAGATCCATTTTAACGTGGTTCACCCAAGGTGGGCTACTCCACAGAGAAAATATTTCACTAAATTTTCTCAATCAAATCCCTTGGTAATCCTTCCCAATTACAATGTTTATGGACTTCTGGTCTAAAGGATAATCCTTCCCCTAATCAAATATTTATGAGCATCCTACCCAAAGGATATGTCCTATCCCCAAAAGAAGTATTTATGAGCCTCCTACCCAAAGGAGATGTCCTATCCCCCAAAGATCTGGAAATGATACTTTAGAAGATCACTACCTCTTCTGTCGCTAGTAGGTGGAATTCCTTTCCACAGAAGATGTCATGTCCTCCTTGATCTGGCTCTAGAGACTTCTATCCTCATTGATCACCTCCACAACTACTCATCAACACCTGTATTAAACACAGTCAGTTGGTCCAGCACGAGTCCTCACAAACTCTGTCCTCTGGTCTAGAACAAATCTGCTCTAAAATATCTATCAGATCTGTCCCAATATTAAGCCAAAAGTTTGAACAAATCAATCACAACTGCTCACAAGTCTTCACCAAGACTTCATCAAATCTGTCCACAAGTTCTTCAACAAGAACTTGTCCAAATCAGTCCTAGCAAGCTCACCAAGAACTTGCCCAAATCAGCTCAAGCAAGTTTACCAAGAAACTTGCCCAATGTGAACACACAAAGAGAATTGTTAGAGACCCAATGTGTTTCATCCAATCATATCAAATCAATATCATAGAAGCATAAAGAGAATTGTTAGAGAATCAATATGTTATATCCTTCAACTCTCAATCTCAACTCAAATCAATCTCATAGAAGCATAAAGAGAATTGTTAGAGACTCAATATGTTCTATCCTTCAACTTTCAATCTCAACTCAAATCAATCTCATAGAATCATAAATAGAATTGTTAGAGACTCAATATGTTCTATCCTTCAACTCTCAACAACCAAACAAATCAATTAGAGTCTCAACAACTTATAGCAATGACATAAGCTTCTCACTCAAAAACACTAAAGCAAAATTCAAATGCTTCCACTCTCATAAACTAGAATTATGCAATAACTCATAAACTCATCATGATCTCATAATGCATAATTAATACTTACACTTTCAGAAAATAAGATCCACTCCAAATAAGGAAACTTAATTTAATCCTTTTCACTCCAAACTTATTTTTAGAAAACCATCAATCAATAATAACCATGGAAGAATGTGCCCATACCTTTATTTTTATGAAGAAGGAGAACTCAAAATCTGTCACAACACTAACTCTCAATTTGCCATAAATTAGAGTTAGCAACAATGGAATAATGCACAATGATAAGAGTCCTAATAACACCTTATCACTCCAACTCATAAATAATCAAAACTCACAAATATACATATCAACAATATTCCTTTACACCTTATAACTCCTACTTAATATATCACAAAATAACTTCAACCTCAAAAATAATTACAAGAGAATATCCACTCAATAACTCCAAAGGCTTTCTAACCCCAATATGACATTAAGCACAAATATTCCTTAAACCCTTATTAACTCCTAAAATACATTTACTTCTAAATGCATGTACCATATAAACATTAAACATCAATAATAACAATGTCAAAGCAATATTTCTATTTAACCTTATACCTCCATCCAATTACCATTAATAATTGCCAAGTCAAATCAAATATTCCACATTATCAACAAAAGATTTACCTTGGCCAAAAATCAATTCTCCAACCTTAGGAGAAGTGTGGAGACACCAAAATAAGTGCCAAAGCACTTCCTCCTCCAAACTTGTGGCCCAAGGCAACTGTTGTACCACGTGGACAATAATATGAGACCAAAAATGAAACACGCACAATGTGAATCAATCTCAACACCTCTGCCTAGCAAGCGCCTTCGCTCCACTACCTTTGTCATTGGAGCACAAGTGCCCAACAAAACTCTCAAGCGCCACTTGTCATTTTACCTTCCCTTTGCTTGTAGAAATTAAAGACAAACAAATTTGTCTTCCTCACAGGTGTACGAAATAGAAACTTAAACACAGAGCAATATGAAACTCGAAAATCATAGAGAAATTCAAAATCGAAGGTCACAGAGCAATACAAAATCGAAGGTCACAGAGCAATACAAATTCGAAGGTAATCACGCAAATCGAAGGTGTATTGAACCTTAGAAATTAATGCCCTTTAATAGTCTTTTGCATCCCATGCAAGTTGATGTCGGTGCTCCTTCCAAACAAATGATGTCGGTGAGGTAAGTATTCTACATTGGCATCACTAAGGGTTTAGAAACCCTTTCAATAATAATTATTAAATTAATAATTATTATTTTATTAATAATAAACTTAACTTAAAACCTTTTCAAAGGTTTGAGTTAATTTATTTATTAATAATCAAAATGGAATTTTAAGGTTTTTTCAAGGAGCAAAAACATTTTCATTAAGCAAAGATGGTTTTAATAAAAACCCTTAATGAGTCCAGATGGTTTTAAGAAAAACATTTAACCTTGTCACCATGGTTTTAATTAAAAACCCTTAAATAAACATCATGAAACTTTCAAGATATTTTTGGCACCAAACTCTTTTTGACATCAACACAAATTCATTTTGATATCAACATAAACTCCTTTTTACATCAATGACAACTCACAACCATGAAGCTAGGCAACATACCCAAAATTTCCAATAATCTCCCCCTTTGTCATTGATGGCAAACCACTACTGAAACCACTACCAACTATCAAAACTGAAACCAACTGAAACCATCCTCTAAAGCTTTTCTCCTCCTAACTCAAGGATCTCCCCCTTACTCAAATCTCTTCCCCTTTGTCATCAATGGAAAAGGGTCACCTTTGGGGCTCAGGGCTAAGAATGAGCCTCTTAGCTTAATCCCTCCCCCACCTCCTATTGAGGTGATTAATTCTGGGGTGGGAGTAAAACTACTCCCAACTTCTTCCTTAAATACTCAAAAATCTCTCTTGGAAGAGGTTTGGTGAAAATTTCAGCAGTTTGTTCCTTAGTAGGCACATATTCTAGCTTAACCTGCTTGTCTTGAACCTGCTCTCTCAAAAATTAATATTTGATGGGAATATGCTTTGTTATTGAGTGCATTACTGGATTCTTGGATATACTTATGGCACTTGTATTATCACACAATATGGAAATTGGGTTGATCATGGTTTATTTTGAAATCCTCCAAGGTAGTATTCATCCATAAAAATTGTGTACAACAAGCTACTATTGCTATCTATTCCGCCTTTGCTGTAGAAAAGGAAACTGAAGGCTGTTTATTGCTTAACCAAGCAACTAAACAATTCCCTAAAAAGAAAACTCCACCACTGGTGCTTTTTCTGTCATCAATATTGCCGACCCAATATGCATCTGTAAAAGCTGTGAGAGTGAACTTATCGCTCTTGGGATACCAAAACCCAAGATCCATAGTGCCTTTCAGATATCTGAGAATCCTTTTTACTGCCATAACATGAGTTTCTTTTGGTGCAACCTAAAACCTTGCAACTAGTCCCATTGCCTGCATGATGTCTGTTCTGGTAGCTGTAACATAAAGCAAACTACTAATCATGGATCTATACAACCTTTGATCTTCCTCTAGAGATTCATCATCCTTGCTCAACTTACACCCTGTAATCATTAGAGTACTAACATGTTTACTATCCTCCATACCAAACTTTTTCAGCATCTCTCTTATGTACTTGCCTTGTGAGAGAAATATTCCTTCTTCTGATTGGGCAATCTAAAGTCCTAAGAAGGACAATTCCCCAATCATAGAAATCTCAAATTCACTCTACATATTTTTAGCAAAATATTTACACATTTTGGTGTTATTACCTCCAAAAATGATATCATCAACATAAAAAACCACAATTAAGATATTATTTCCATCATTTTTGATATATAAATTGCTATCTACCATACCTTTTCTGAAACCTTGTTTTTGAAGATACCTTTCAAGCCTCGAATACCAAGCCCTAGGAGCTTGTTTCAAACCATACAATACCTTTTTCGATCTACACACAAAATATTAATTTTCTAAAAGTAAGAACCCTTCTGGTTGTTCAATTTAGACTTCTTCTAACACACCATTTAGAAAAGTTGATTTGACATCCATCTGATAGACCTTGAAGTTTTTAAAACTTGAAAAAGCCAAAAACATTCTGATAGCCTCAAGACGAGCAATTGGAGCAAAATTTTCTTCAAAATCAATTCCTTCTACTTGAGCATAACCTTTGTAAACTAACCTTGCTTTATTTCTGACTACCTGACCATATTCATTTAGCTTGTTTCTGAAGACCTACTTAGTGCCAATGAATTTTTTATATTTAGGTCTTGGAAGAAGTTCCCAAGTCTCACTCTTCTTTATCTGTTCCAATTCTTCATTCATAGCATTTATCCAAAACTTATCTGCATAGGCTTCACTGAGATCTTTTGGCTCAATATGAGATAACAACGAAACATTTGTATGGGAATTTGAAGATATGATTCTTCTCCTTGTCTATATGACTTCTGTATTACCAATGATTTGATCCCTTGGATGGTATTTTTGAACATATTTGGATGGATTTTTAGGAAGGAGTTTTTGTATTTCCTCTTCTTCTTTATCTGAATCCTCCCTAAATTCTTCTTGTCAATATTCATCATCAATTTCTTGAATTAGTTCTCTATTCCCTATTTTCTCATCCACTGTAACATTTATGCTTTCCACAATAGTACAAGTTCTTTTGTTGTAGCATCTATAGGCTTTGCTCTTTCTGGAGTACCCAAGAAAAATGCCCTCATCACATCTAGGATCAAACTTCCCTAAATTCTAATCTTCCCTTCTGATGTAACATTTACTACCAAAAACTCTGAAATGTTTTTTCTGTGGCTAGTCTTCCTTTTCATATATCATAGGGAGTTTTATGATGATTGACTCTTAACTGAGCTCTGGTGATAATATACACTGTTGTACTAACTGCCTCTTTCCAAAAACCATCAGGAAGCTTTGACTCATTCAACGTAGCTCTAGCCATATTTTCAATAGTTCTATTTTTTCTTTCAACTACTCCATTTTGTTGAGGAGTTCTTGCTGCTGAAAATTCCCTCTTAATCCCTTGTTGCTCACAATAATCCAAAAATTCATTTGAAGTGAATTCTCATCCTCTATTTGATCTTAATAATTTTATTATTTTGTCTATTTCATTCTCTATCATTTCTCTGAAGGCTTTAAACTTGTCAAGGGCTTCAGATTTTTCTTTCAGAAAGGTAACCCAAGTAATTCTAGAGAAATCATCTATGAAAAACATGAAGTAACTCTCTCCCTGTATACTATTAGTTCTGGTGGGACCACACAAATTAGTATGAATAGGATCTAAAGGTTTGGATGACATGTACCCTTTAGTCTTAAAGCTGGTTCTAGTTTGCTTTCCATGTTGACAAGGACTACAAATAGTATTTTGGGGTCTTTTCAATTTAGGTAAGTCTCTTACTGCTTTATTATGGCTAATGTTGATAATATTATCAAAGCTCAAATATCCCATTATTTTATGCCATAGCCAAATTTCATCCTCTTGAGACAAAAAAACTTTTCCCTTTTTATCTCACTTAGCATGTAGATGTTGTTAGGAGTTTGTATTGCATTAGCAATGATTTTTCCATTCTCTACTTTCCTTATCTCACATCTATCAGAATAGAAAGTCACCATATGACCCTGATAAAAAATTTGGCTAACACTCAAAAGATTATGTCTCAATCCTTCTACATAAAGCACATTTTCAGTTTTGGTTTTTCCATCTAAACTTAGAGAACCCTTTCCACAAATTTTAGCTGATCTGTTATCTCCAAAGCTAACTGACCCTCTACTAGTTTCTTTGAGAACTATAAAATTTTATTTTTCTCCAGTCATGTGCCTAGAAAATCCACTATCAAGGTATCATTTTTCTTCCTTATCTTGTGCATGAAGAGCAGTTTGAACCATCATAGATCTAGTTTTATTTCCATTTGTTTTCCTAACATTCACTTCACTAGATCTTTCCAATTTACACATTCTAGCTATATGACCAAAATTATTGCATTTGTAACACATAATACTATCATCCATGAGTGGTGCAAAATAATTAAAATTTTTCTTAACATTGTCATTCACAATCCTAGTACAATGGATAGCTCTA
Source organism: Wollemia nobilis (assembly GCA_028583015.1). Taxonomy (NCBI): domain Eukaryota; kingdom Viridiplantae; phylum Streptophyta; class Pinopsida; order Araucariales; family Araucariaceae; genus Wollemia; species Wollemia nobilis. The sequence goes on from JAQPPZ010016791.1 coordinate 821,235, forward strand.
TGACCATATTTATTGCAAGAAAAATAATAGCATGGAAAGTATTATGTAACCTGTTTGGAAGCCTTTGATGAGTGTTCCTTCTTTTGTGATCAATTCTTGTCCATTGCTCTCCTTTGTTTTCTTCTTTTCTGGTATCCTTTGGTTTTTGAAATTTGACTTTATTTCTACTGGATGTTCCTACTTCTTGGATATGGAGATATTCTTTCCTTTGCTTTCCAAGAAAAATATTTTGTTTAAGACTCATCTATTCAAGTCTAACTCTTAGAGAAACCACCTCTTATTCAAGTCTCTCACATTTAGCTTCCTTCCCTTTCAAAACCTCTGTCAAAACCTGCTCAACTTTCTTTCCTTCTTCAGCTAGGATCTTGAAGTCTGTGAGATTTTGAGATAGTTCTATTTTGGCCATATCTTCTTCTTGATTTTTTTGTTTTAAAACAAAATTCTCTTCCTTAACTTTTTCCAAATTTCTTAGGGCCAAAAATAATTCCCCTTTCAAATCAAATCAAATCTCTTCATAACTTTCTATGCTCATATGATCTTCTAAGGGATCCTTCTCCAAGCTATTAGGCTCTTCCTGGAGAGACCCGCTCTGATGCAAATTGATGAACATAGACTTATACTGAGAGGGGGGGTGAACAGTATAAGATGCAACAATTTAAATTTTTTTACTTTAGATAGCAGTGGCATCACCATAACATTAACCATCATAGAAAGCAACACACAAAGAAGAGCCATTTTAACGTGGTTCACCCAAGGTGGGATACTCCATAGAGAAAATATTTCACTAAATTTTCTCAATCAAATACTTTGGGAATCCTTCCCAATTACAATGTTTATGGACTTCCTGTCTAAACTAGAATCCTTCCCCTAATCAAATATTTATGAGCCTCCTGCCCAAAGGAGATGTCCTATCCCCCAAAGAAGTATTTATGAGCCTCCTTCCCAAAGGAGATGTCCTATCCCCCAAATCTCTGGAAATGATACTTCAAAAGATCACTGCCTCTTCTACCACTAGCAGGTGGAACTCCTTTCCACAGAAGACATCCTGTCCTCCTTGATATGGCTCTAGAGACTTCTATCCTCATTGATCACCTCCACAGATACTCATCAAATCCTATACTAAACACAATCAGTCGGTCTAGAACAAGTCCTCTCAAAATCTGTCACAAATTTACACCAAACTCTATCCTATGGTCTAGCACAAATCTACTCTCAAATCTCTGTCAGATCTATCTCAAGCTTAAGCCAAAAGCTTGAAAAAATCAATCACAACTGCTCACAAGTCTTCACCAAGACTTCATCAAATCTATCCACAAGTTATTCAACAAGAACCTGTCCAAATCAGTCATAGCAAGCTCACTAAGAACTTTCCCAAATCAGCTCAAGCAAGTTTACCAAGAAACTTGCCCAATGTGAACACACAAAGAGAATTGTTAGAGACCCAACATGTTTTATCCAATCATATCAAAACAATATTATAGAAGCATAAAGAGAATTGTTAGAGACTCAATATGTTCTATCCTTCAACTCTCAATATGAACTCAAATCAATCTCATAGAAGCATAAAGAGAATTGTTAGAGACTCAATATGTTCTATCATTCAACTTTCAATATCGACTCAAATCAATCTCATAGAAGCATAAAGAGAATTTGTAGAGACTCAATATGTTCTTTCCTTCAACTCTCAACAACCAAACAACTCAATAAGGATTTCAACAACTTATAGCAATGACATAAGCTTCTCACTCAAAAACTCTAAAGCAAACTTCAAATGCTTCCACTCTCATAAACTAGAATTATGTAATAACTCATAAACTCATCATGATCTCATAATGCATAATCAACTCTTCCACTTTCAGAAAATAAGGTCCACTCCAAATAAGGAAACTTAATTTAATCCTTTTCACTCCAAACTTATTTTTAGAAAACCATCAATCAATAATAACCATGGAAGAATGTGCCCATACCTTTACTTTGATGAAGAAGTAGAACCCAAAATCCGTCATAACACTAACTCTCAATTTTCCACAAATTAGAGTTAGCAACAATGGAATAATGCACAATGATAAGAGTCCTAATAACACCTTATCACTCCAAATCATCAATAATCAAAACTCACAAATATACATATCAACAATATTCCTTTACACCTTATAACTCCTACTTAATATATCACAAAATAACTTCAACCTCAAAAATAATTACAAGAGAATATCCACTCAATAACTCCAAAGTCTTTCTAACCCCAATATGACATTAAGCACAATTATTCCTTAAACCCTTATAACTCCTAAAATACATTTACTTCTAAATGCATTTACCATATAAACATTAAGAATCAATAATAACAATTTCAAAGCAATATTTCTATTTAACCTTATACCTCCATCCAATTACCAACAATAATTGCCAAGTCAAATCAAATATTCCACATTATCAACAAAAGATTTACCTTGGCAAAAAATCAATTCTCCAACCTTAGGAGAAGTGTGGAGACACCAACATAAGCGCCAAAGTGCTTCCTCCAAAATCATGGCCCAAGGCAACTGTTGTACCATGTGCATAATAATCTGCAACAAAAAATGAAACACACCCAATGCGAATCAATATCAACACCTCTGCCTAGCGAGCACCTTCGCTCCACTACCTCCACCGTTGGAGCACAAGTGCCCAACGAAGCTCTCAAGTTTCACTCATCATTTTACCTTCCCTTTGCTTGCAGAAATTAAAGACAAATAGATTTTTCTTCCTCACAGGCGTACGAAATCAAAACTTAAACACAGAGCAATACGAAACTCAAAATCATAGAGCAATCTGAAATTGAAGGTCACAGAGCAATACAAAATCGAAGGTCACAGAGCAATATGAATTTGAAGGTAATCGTGCAAATCGGAGGTGTATTGAACCTTAGGAATTAATGCCCTTTAATAGTTTTTTACATCCCATGCAAGTTGACGTCGGTGCTCCTTCCAAAAAAATGACATCGACGAGGTAATTCTTCTACATTGGCATCACTAATGGTTTAGAAACCCTTTCAATAATAATTATTAAATTAATAATTATTATTTTATTAATAATAAACTTAACTTAAAACATTTTCAAAGGTTTGAGTTAATTTATTTATTAATAATCAAAATGGACTTTTAAGGTTTTTTCAAGGAGCAAAAACCTTTTCATTAATCCAAGGTAGTTTTAATAAAAACCCTTAATGAGTCCAGATGGTTTTAAGAAAAAATTTTAACTTTCTCACCACGGTTTTAATTAAAAATACTTAAAAAAAACATCATGGAACTTTCAAGATATTTTTAGCACCAAACTCTTTTTGACATCAACACAAATTCCTTTTGATGTCAACACAAACTCCTTTTGACATCAATGACAACTCACAACCATGAAGCTAGGCAACATACCCAAAATTGCCAACACAAATGAGTGGTGAGAACCACTATTGGTGCTTGGAAAGTCCAAGATTATGTCTTATGATCTTATGAGTGTGTCTATGTAAGTAGCTCCCCTAATCATGAAATGATTTAGGTGTCTACAGATACCCCTTTTTACGATGCGCTATGTGGAAAACACAACGCTGAGCAAAAACGTAGACTGATCCGTTTGTAGGGTGTATGGTGATCAATGGTCTAATCAATGTCGTATGGCCCAATCATGCAAGATGGCATGCATCCCTTGAATCATTGCCTCAAAATTCAGAGGACTTAGCCCAGTGGATTTTGTATGTTAAATTGCACTCATTCCTCAAACTCAATCGGGTAGCTTTAGTTGCTACAACAATTTCGACCAGTAGGAGAGCTACAATTGAAGATTTCATGTCTGCTTATGTTCCCAGCAAACAAGGGAAATTTGTGATTATTGTATGCAATGATTCAAAGGAAGAATATGATTTTGCTATGATCAAGTGATATTTTGTTGATTTTGATTATGCTTAAGTTGAATTTTTGAACTACTTATTCACACAATGGATTGGTGAAGAAATGACAATGAATGAAGCGACAAGTCTCTTGACCAATATGACTAATCTGGTTCCTTTCTAGTATTTGTTGCTTTTAATGGGCAATCCCACATCCAAGTGTGATTACAATTGCTTATGATAATCATCCATACCTATCCCGAGGAGCGGTCCGGCTATCAATAGCCTTCTTAGGGAGTTAGGATGAGTGATTCTATTTATGTTTAGATTGTATCACTTTGACTTAATGTTTTTGATGTCATAGGGGAATTAGAATGACCCCTTCGCACCCGTGGAGCAGTTCGACCATCTTGATCTTCTTCGGGTTTGAAGGGTGACATATCATAATTCCAAAATGAGTTGCTTTTGCCCCAAGTGGCCTTATGGTTGCCTACTCATCTCACCGAAATACATGGAGTGCAAATCACTGCAATCGTCGAGTGGATAGAGTAGGTAACTGGATACGAGGCCTGCTTGAGATTGTGATTTTATGTGAATTTTTTTTGTTGTTTTGAACATTTTGATGATCCTAAACCATAAAAGTGTGATTATTTGCTATTTTTGTTATTTCCTCATTGAAGGAACTGCTTAATTTTAACCTATGGGCTTGGCCGCTGTCAGGTCTAGAGACCTCTAATTTCTTGCCTGTGGCCGCTGTTGCCTTGAGCGGCCAAGAAGCTCGGGCCATTGATGTTAGAAATGACCAAGGAATAATTAAGGAAATATAAAACTTGATCCATGACATGGGTATGGGGCCATCCGACAGTGCAGCAGGTGGTAGTAGAGGATCCTGATGTTCCTAAGGAGGAGGAGGAGTTAGATCCTGAGGAGAGAGACTATCCTCTGAGAGCACAGTTGCATGAGATCAAGGCTGAGCTCCAGGCTACTAAGATCTAGGTACAATGAGGAGATGCTATGATTGAGTAGCTCACAATACATATACAAGCTCTATAGGCTACTATTGGGGGTGGCAATGTCAGGATGCAGTTTGTTGTTCCTACTTCTACACCACAAGAGGTTCCAGTAGTAGGCTTAAGGGCAGAGGTGGGATAGCTTCATTCATTTTTGGATGATCATGATGAGGCTCATATCTGGGGTCTTACGAATCATGTTACCCTCCTTTAGATGTAGCTCAGGAGGCATGGGATTGTCCCTAAGGATCTAGTAGATGTAGGTGGTTTGCAGGTCAACAAGCACTCTACCTCGAGGCAGTCTTCCACCTGTCCTAGCCATCAGAACTGGACTCGGAAAGAGAGACCTACAGGCTCACATCACTCGACTCATGACACCGCCATAGGGGGAGGTGGAACTAGAGGAAGCGATGTAGGGGGCTCAGGACCGACACTTGATTCATGTTCTACTTGGTTCTTGATCCATTTTCGAGGTCGACTGACCTACATGACTATAGCCATGGGAGTTTTTGTATATCCATTGGACTTGACACACGTATTTTTATGATAGATTTACCTTTTATGACTCATTGTGTATCATTTATTGCTTATGTTTTTGTTGTTATTTTATTTTATGGTATGATGCGATGATGATATTATGATGATTTGATGGATATGTTAGATGATAGATGATATTTGAAGATACTTAGATGGATGTGTAGATTCTTATATGATTTGATGATATAATGCAATGTATTTTGATGAATTTATGGTATGCAAATGGATATTGCCTTTATGTTTTATGATGTGGTTTATGGATGATTAATGACTTGTGTTTGTGAATGCAAATGTTATTGTTAAATGCATGTTTAATATTTGCTTTAATTGTATGCATCTAACTCATGTGATGGAATGGTATAAATGAACCTGTATGGTCTAATAACTTAAAACATACAAAATGCATATGATATTGACAATCTTAATGGGTGATACCACAAAAAGTAAAAACATATAATCATGAATTTAAATAATCACTCTTATCATAAGAATTGATTAAGTATTCATATATGATATGTAATGGCGTGTAATGTATCTTCTTAAAAGTTTATGTAAATTAAAATATATAAAGTAGTCAATGGTCGTCTACATACTATTTCTAATATATATGCGGTATCTGTCCTACTATGTTGATACCCCCTAATTTATAGAATCTTATAAAGAAAGTGATGGTGTGAATGATTTGTTGCTATGTAAAAAAAAAATTGTTGGGGGCTTTTTGGAGATTCAAACACTCTAGTTCCCCTATCAACAACTATCTACTTACCACTTAGACTTTTGAAAAGTAAGGCTTTTACCATGGACCTGGTTTTTCATGATCTCTTTGTGTGCATGTGATTGTATATTTTGAGGTAGAACTCAAGCATTTCCTCCGATGTCAGGCAGTATTCTTTTAGCCCATTGCTAAGATCAGGGATCCTCAAGTGTTCTTCTCATCCTTTGTTGGACTTAGTTGGACTATACTACTAGGCAATATTTGGTTACCTAAGCTAGCTCATCCACATTCAAACATTGGTCTACACAAAAGCATGAAGCAATTGTAATAGACATATCATCATGCATAAGGATTTATCCTTCCATTTTTGTACAATGCTAAGAATTCTAGGAATTCAAGATTTATTCCCTTCTTTTTGGCTTCTTTTTGGCTTTGGATATTTGGTCATATGTAGTGATGAAAATCACTGTTTATTTTGATTTTGATTTTTTTCTTTGAGCAGGTATTTTTTTGTAGTGATGATAATCACTGTTTATTTTGCTCATTCTTAGTGATGAAAATAACTGTTTATTGTTGATTTTTTCTTGAGCTTGATTTTTTTGTATTTTGAATATATGATTGTATTGGATTTTTGCTTTTGAAATCTAGAATTTATGCTTGGCCTTTTGAATTTGTACTTTTCCTTTGGGATTTTGCTTATTTTGATTTAAGCAAGGGATTTTGATAGGGTAAAGCTTGTCATTTTGCCAATTCTTAGCACCTTTAAACTGGTTGCACATGGGGATAAGCAAGGATAATCCTTTTCACTTAAGGTAACTTAGACCGTTTTGCAGCTTTCATATTTTTCTTGTACCGACTAGGATTTTAGTGTTTCAATTAGTGATGGGATCTTGAATATCCAAGGCTTTATCACAACTAGGCCTTTCTTTCTACTAATAAAAGTTGTTTTCCTCAAAAGTTGATAAGATTACTAGATTTGGTTGACTAACCGAAAAGCCTTAGTAATTATGTATAGCAAAAAATAATGGTTGTGTTGAAAAACACAATTACACACATGTGGATGGAGGTATGGATATGAATGACTTGTGCGACAAAATGTGGTATCACTTTTAAGACTCTCATGACATATCTTGCAATGTATGTGAAAATGCAATGCAATGATGTGGATGAAAAACGTGAAGTGCAATTATTTTTGTATTTTGATTTTATGTTGTTTTTGTATTTTTGATTATTTTGACCAAAGGACTTATTATGCCTTTGGGGCTTTTGTTATTGATTTTGACCAAGTGGTTTGAATTACCCTTGGAGCCTTTTTGATTTGATTTTTGACCAAGCGGCGTGAATTACCCTTGGAGCCTTTTGAATTGATGTTTGACCAAGCGGTGTGAATTACCCTTGGAGCCTTTGATTTGATTTTGGTTTTGACCAAGTGATTTGAATTACCCTTGGAGCCTTTGATTTGATTTTTGACCAAGCGGTATGAATTACCCTTGGAGCCTTTGATTTGATTTTTGACCAAGTGGCTTGAATTACCCTTGGAGCCTTTGATTTGAATTTTATGTTTTTATGATTTGTTTTTGTTTTTGACATATTTGAATGTTTTTGATGTTTTATGAAATATTTGAATGTTTTTGATGTTTTATGAAATATTTGAATGTTTTTTATTTTTGACATATTTGAATGTTTTTGATGTTTTATGAAATATTTGAATGTTTTTGTGTTTTTATGTGTAAAATGCCTTTAGGTGAATGATATTGAGAGGTTCAGGATCTTCAAAACCATCTAATGATATAAGGTGATATGCTCTAGGCCCAACTCTCTGTGAAATCATGTATGAACCTATCCAGTTTACCGTGAACTTATCTCACAGATGTGGCGACAAATTTGTATTCTACTAGTTTTATTTGAGCACTAGATCTCCAACCTTGAGTTCCCTTAGGTGGAATTTACTATTGTAAGCTCGTGCAAGGCGATCTTGGTAAATGTGGATATGCTCTAAAGCATTGAATCGACGTTCATCAAGAAGCATCAATTGATCAAGGTAGCCTTGTCGTGCAGCTTCATCATCTATGAAGTCTTTTAGTGCTATGCATAGAGTCAAGATTTCCAACTCTAGAGGCATGATGGCTTTAGTGCCATATACTAGTGAAAATGGTGTTGCCCTAGTGGGCATCCGTATACTAGTCCTGTATGCCCATAGCGCAAGAGGCAATTGCATGTGCCAATATTTATGATTTTCTTGCACTGTCTTCCTCAAAATGGAGACTATTGTTTTTTTTTTAGGCTTCTGCTTTCCTGTTTGCTTGTGGATAATAATGCGTTGAAAAACTATGATGAATATGATATTTTTTAATTAAGGAACACACATTTTTGTTCTTAAAATATGGCCCATTATTCGATATTATCTTAGAAGGGACCCCAAAATGACTTATGATATTATGGAGTATAAACTCCACAATCCTTGGTCCAGTTGTTGATGTTAAGGGGATCACTTCTATCCATTTAGTGAAGTATTATATGGCCATTATGATGAATGTATGTTGGAATGAGAATGGGGGTGAGATCTTCCCAATCAAGTCTAGTCCCCATTGCGAGAATGGCCATGCTTCTTGGATGGGCTGCAAAGCTTGTGATGGTAAGTGCGTTAGATTTGCATGATGTTGGCACTTACTAAATTTCTTGATATACTCACAACAGTCCTTTTCCATTGTGGGCCAATAGTAACCCATTCTCAAGATGTGCTTAATTATGGCCATGCCATTGAAATGGCCTCCACATGTTCCATCATGAGCTTGTGAAACTACCCAAGCTATTTTTTGGGACTCAAGACAATGAAGCAATACTCCATCATATGCTAGTCTGTAGAGGATTTATCCTAGCAAAATGTATCTTGTTACTCTATGTTTAAATGTTCACCTTTCTGTATACGACAAACCTTGAGGTATTATTTTGAGCTTTAGGAAGTCTTGTAGTTGGGAAAGCCATTCCTGATAGGCCAAAAATTCTATAGAATAGATAGTTTGCTCTTCCTGCATTTTCGAGGTAGTGAACACGGATTGAGGAACAACTCTATGGTATATGGTCGCACCACACTCTATGGGTCCTTGGGAGATCAACGACCCCCAAGGTGTTGTTTGCAAGAAAATTTTGGCTATGAAGGACCAATCCTAATTTGGTTCGATGTTGATCATGTTGACTAATTCTTGATTGTCAAAATCTTCACGACGTATTGCTGAGTGTGAAAGCACTTTCACATGAACTTTTATAAAATCAGTAGATGGATTTTGAGGGATTAAGGATCCCAAAGTGGCCATAGTGTCTAAAAATATATTCAACATACGATGGATTGCCTCGATGTCGTACCATTCTAGCTGGGCCAGGTAATTGTCAACAAGTTCCTTGTAAATATTCAAGAGTGGGCACTTGCATTGGAAGAGTCCTTTGACCTGGTTTACTATGAGTAAGGAGTCACCAAAGATATTCAATATTTTAATCCCCATCGCTATGGCTGTTTGGAGTCCTAGGATCAATGCTTCATATTCTGTATTTTTGTTTGTACACAAGAAGTCTAGTTTGAATGATAAGGGTAATGGAGCGTCCTACGGTGTGATAAAGACAATCCCTGCTCCGCCTCCTTGTTCACACTTTGAACCATCAAAGAATAATGACATATATTTTTATTTCTTAGGTTATTTGAGTTTTGGAAGATCTAATAATGCAAATACCACGTCATCAAGCAATTCTATGGTGAGAGGCTTGTTATCCTGAAGAGGTGCCTCTTCTAATTTATCTGCTATGACTTGTCCCTTGATGGAATTTTGGCTTATGAACTCTATATTAAATTATGTCAATAGCATGATCCACTTTGCGGTACATGTATTATGATGTCTTTCTCATCATGTACTGCAAAGGATTTTGTTTTGATATGACGTAGGTTGTATAGCTCAACATGTAGTGTTGCAACTTTCGAGTTGCAAATACCATTGCTAAACACAATTTTTTGACATACATATATCCTAGCTCATAGCTCACCAAGGTGTGACTAATGTAATATATGGCTTGCTATTTGTCTTGTGCATTCTTTTGGTCTAACATGGTGCCCAGTGTGAAATCAGTAGTTGATATATATAGTAAAAATGGTATGTCTGGCCTTAGTGGAGCCAATACTGTTGGCATTGCCAGATAAGTCTTCATCTCTACAAAGGCTTGATGTCATTATTTGTCCCAATGAAAGGGGACTTCCTTGCATAGAAACCTATTCATAGGTATGCATTTGTCTAATAATTGCATGATGAATCTTTTGATGGATGCTATCTTGCCTTGTAGGCTCCCCAAATCCCTAATGTTGGTAGGGGGCGACCATTTCCAATATAACCTTTACCTTTGCAGGATCAACTTCGATGCCTCTCTTGGATATGATGAATCCTAAAAATTTTCTAGAAGTTACATCGAATACACACTTTTTAGGATTCAATCGGACATTGTGTTCTATGAGGTGATCAAAGACTTGTATAAGGACTTCAGCATGCTCTTTCCATAATAGGGACTTGGCTAGTAAGTCATCCATGTAATATTCCAAGATCTTATGGATATAGTCATGGAATATATATGGCATGACCCACTGATATGTGGCACCAACATTTTTGAGACCGAATGACATTATTTTGTAATAGAATGTTCCCCATGGAGTAATGAAAGTAGTTTTATGTTGATCTTCGGGCTTAATCCAAATTTGGTTATATCCAGAAAACCCATCCATTAGGGAGAGCATTTCATGACCTATGATTGCATCTACAAGAGCATATATATTTGGCAATGGGAATGAATCCTTTGGTGTTGCCCTATTCAAATCTCTAAAATCCATGCAGATACGAAATTTTATGTCAGGTTTCCCTATGGGTACCATGTTTGACACCCACTTAGGGTAGTCGATAGGAACTATGAATACTACATCCAGTAGTTTTTGCAATTTGTTCTTTACCATCAAAGTGACGGTTGGATGCATTTTCCTCAATTTTTGCTTGACTGGCTTCTTCATGGGATCCAATGAAAGGTTGTGAACGACTAACTTTGGATCTATCCCTGGCATGTCTTTGTAAGTCCAAGAAAAAATATTTGGCCTCTCCTTGAGGAGAGGAATCAATATGGCTTGTTCCTATGGAGATAGACTTTCTCTAAACTTGAATTTCCTTGGTTGGGTAGGATCATCACTGATGTCCACCTTGAAAGTTGCTTCTATAGCCATATGTGACCTATACTCTAGCTTATGAGGCATGGGTATCAAATGAATGTCATCAACGGGATTCATAGGACCTATTGACTCAGGTTCCAAACCAACATGGAAGACGTCATACGCACAACCTGATGCAAAATGGAATTGCTGTAACATCTCTTCATTGGGGAAGAGGTCTTCTAGATCTATGGGTGAACTAGCACAATCCCAATCAATAGAGTCTATATCAAGATGCAATTATTTGGTAGGATCTGCTAGATTATGAAGTGGAGTGGTCAAATCGATGGAGATCATGTTGATGGATGGGATGAAATCTCCAGGACCACATGGGTACAATATTTTCCTAGGGGTTTATCTTCCATACTTGCTATGAGGTTCTAGAGGAATGGGAATTTCTGTATTTGGCCCATGAGCAGGGTGGACAATAGGATCATTGGGCTCTAACTGCTCTCTAAATGTATGCAAGGGGGGATTAACCATCCGATGAATGGTAGCTAGGTCAATAGGTCTCCCCAAAAATTGGAGTTGAGGGTCTATGGCATGAAGTGTTGCCTCTCTCTCTACTAGCTCGTTGACTTGCCATAAGTGGTGAGGTCCAAGATAAGCCATCTCGATCTCATCCTCAAAGTCGTAATCACTTATACAAAAACCATTAGCATTGGTATGTGACCCTAAGACAAAGGGCTCATGTATTGGCCTTAATTAGGCCATATCTATTTCATCTTCATATTCTTCGTCACTTATGAAGAACCCATTTGCATTTGTCTCTTGCTCCAAAGTCAAGGGTTGATGGCTTAAGCCTAAGTAAGCTCTTTATATTGAGTCTTTTGATTTATAGTCACTTTCATCTGATGTATATTCAATCTCATCATGGATGGACCATGTGAACCTTTGTAAATAGTGAGGCCCTTGATAGGCTAAGCCAAGTTGCGCCTCATCATCACTTTCTTCATATCGATTCTCCTCATCCCATGAGTTGTACCCTATTGGGGTGGAATCAATTGAGGTTTTTGGATGATAAGTTTCTAGAGGCGGTATGTTTACCATGGATACTTGTCTATTGCTCAAGTTTTCTATTCTCAAGGGGTGATAAGGAATGAAATCAATGTCTTCTCCCAACCCTATTCTTAATCTTTCTAATGCCACTATAAGCGAGTCATATCGACCTCCGCTATAATAGCCTAAGCCAAATCTATCGGAAGGAAGCTAATATAGTGGCTTGTAAGGCCTCTTGTGCCCTTGCTCATATACACCAAGGCCATAGCCATGCCAATGGCAACACTCAAAGTAGCTTAGAGCAAACTCAATATTAGAGAGGTAACGAACATTGAATGTGAATAATTTGTCACCATCTCCTTCTATATATGAAGAATTATGAGTGCATTCCAGGTCGACATAGACAAAATTGGTTTGGTTGGGAGGGATTCCCAGTGAAATCGCTGTTCCTACTAGCGACCTCAAGTCTTTAGGCCTCCCTATGTCCTATGTAGTCTCAATGATAGGTGTAAAGATGATGTTATGCACAAGGTATTCCTATAGCACCCTAAAATTGGTGTAGTAAAACTTAGCAATAATCAAAATTACCTTAATAATAATTCAAATTCAAATTCAACCCCCAAAACTACTCCCAAGCCATCGTTTAATCTGTTTCCTTATTTTTTGCACCATTTTTAGGATTTGTTGTGACCGTTGGATGATATCATCGCCGATCAGACGATATCGCCTCAGATCGAACAATTTTGTCTAGACTAGGACGTCCAGACGATCTTGTCCCAAAACTAATTTTTCATAATTAGCTTTTGTTTCAAAAGCTTCTCTAACTCAGGCAGAGACGCGTCTGCACCGTTAGAGACCTCCCCCATTGGAGATCTTCAAAATTAGGATGATCTCCAACCTCCCAAGTTTCCTCCTAAGTATACTTAAACCTTAGGACCCCCCCTTGACATTCCCTTGGCTAGATTTTCTGTAACTTGACCTTTATACACATTAGAACACCCTAGATTATCATCTGCACTTGTCCTATCCAAATTTTGTTGTAGGAACCTTGTTATTTTTCAATCGAAGCAAGCTCAGGTCGTCGCAGATGATCCTGTCCAATTCGAGATGATTTCATACCAATCCGAGATGATTTTGACTGCAATATACATTAGGGCAATCAGTGCCCAGAGTTTGCATTTTCTCTACTCTTTTCTGCTACATTATTCTGCATTTAGTTAATTCTATGGTTATTCCTTATTACTCTAAATTTTGGAGTTCACCCATATAGTTTTAATGCATGATAAAGTCATAATTTGTCATTAAATCATTGAAATACACTCATATTTTATTTATAATTATCTGTCTAATATTATTGTTGTCATTCTACATAATTGCCCTCTATTTGTATTGCTGCATTTTCTGCATTTTGTATCTATTTCTCTATTTGCAGGTCTCTGACGAATTCTTCTGACAAATTCATCAAATCTCAGACGATCCTGTCAGATCAAAGACGATATTGTCAAATTCTAGACGATCTGGACTGCTTCAAAAATTAGAATCTCCATCAGACATCCGGGACCAGGTATGGATTTCTTCCCTTAGTTTACTCTCTGTGTTTTCTGTTAAATCTATTTTTTGTATTTAAATTTGCATTTTCATATAGAATAACTTAGATTCATCTGGCCAAACCTAAGACTTGGATGTTTAAAGCTAAAACTGAACACATTAAACTTGTTCCCAACCTAGGCATGGAAATTGCCACTAAACGTTTCCTGGTGAACCCCACCATCCGTCGAAAAATCACCTTAATACCCCTCCCTCGAGAGGCAGGACCTTAAAAGTGCCTCTCAGTCCGAGGTATTGTCCCATCCTTTTCCCACCCTCCTTTCGGGCATGGATCCTTTAGCCTGAAGGTAAGGATACAAAAAATTTGGAGCGATACATTTTGGTGAACCCGACGTGAAACTAAAACCTTTTGAAAAAAAAAAAAAAAAAAAAACAAACCAAAAACATAGATGCACTTCAAATCATTAGAAAAATACTAAGTTGCATATCATGTCTAGATGGTAGCTCCTAAGAAAATATTAGTTGTTACTATAAATGTTGAAAACCAATTAGCAGCCATAGAAGTTAATTCTATGCTTAGTGTGCCTAAAACAGATAGAAACCAACTTCTGTGGAAAGAACTTGATAGGAGGCTAGATATCATTTCATCTAGATCAACCAAACTTAGATAAATCAAGAGGTTTGCCCTAGATAGGATCCTGGATCCTCATCAACTCATTGTTTATCATGAGCTTCAGAGATCCTGCCATAGGTGGTTAGATTATAGGAGAGCTCTTGTGTCTTCAGAATTGTTCACCTTCGAGGAATACCTCGAGAACGTAGCTATTATACACCAATTCCTAGGTCATGTAGAAGATCAAGAGGTCGTTCTTACAGATAGGGAATATGGAATAGAGTTCCTAGGGCTATGTTATATCGAGAGTATTACCACAAAATTTATTTCTACCAACCAGAATCTGAGACAGATAATATCACTATAGCACTTTTTGTCAAATTCTTGAAAGAAAATTTTCAATTTGAAGAAGAACACTTCATGACTCCTGAAGAACTCGAGCCCATTAATGATATTTATAAATTGTTTATAGAAAAATAGATCATTGCTTTCATTATTATTATTTCTTGCATTTAGTGTGTTGTTTGTTATCTTTATAATATTGTTACAAAAACAAGAAAAACCAAAACATAACAAAAACCAAAAACATTTTATTTCAAATACTATAGTAGGTATATAATTAAAATATATACCTCTTAATATTTTTGCACAATATATATATATATATATATATATATATATATATATATATATATATATATATATATATATATATATATACAAGTATATATATATTTGCTGAAATCTAAACTTAACCACAATGCCTAAACTTAGGAATGGTAAACAAACTGAACAAGAAGAAGAATATTGGTTAGAAGACAACAAAAAACCCAAATGTCCTTCCCGAGGAATCAATTCCGGAAGGAGAAACTCTAGAACAGACCGGAAGATGACCTGGTCGAGAAAAATGAACAACAAGAAAACCTTAAAGAGGAAGGATCCTCATCCCCTAGAATAGCTCCAGATGGAACTATTGCTTTTGATAACTTAGATCATTTATGGAAATTTTTCAATAATAACATTGGTGCTCTTAATATGGCAGTTGGTATTGATAAAGGGCAAATTAGTGACACTCAAGAAGCCATGGAACATATGTTTGACGTACACACTAATCCCTTGTCTTTCATTGATCAAGAAAGTGATAAAGCTGGACCATCCAATAGAGATATGGTCACTATGATTCAAAACATGCTAAAACAACAGGTTACCCAACCCCCTAAGGAACCTGTTATTGAGCCTAAAATCATTCCCACACAAAAGAAACCTTCCTTCACTACCTTACTTTGCCAAACTATTGATCAATATGCTTCAAGTAGACAAAAACCTAAAATGAAGCCAAACACCAATTTTCAACAATCGGGCATACAACATAATACAACTTCAAAATTTCTTCATAACACCCTTCCTACCAACAATTTATATAATAGCAATATCGCATCTAATATCCATGTCCCTCCATCATATGCTCACAAATCCCATATTAATGCCCTACCGAACCAATATGGTGGGCAAACCAGTAATCTAGAAGCCATGGTGAAACAGTTAGCTTCACGCATGGACCAGATAGATTCCCACTATCCCTCGTACAATTATCGAGAGATATGTAGTCAACCTCTAGATCCCATAGTTGTAGCACAACCATACCCTAAACACTTCCCCATGCCCGTCTTGCCTATATATAAAGGAAATGAAGATCCCATAGAGCATCTTCGCATGTTTAGGATAGCATGTCATGATATATCACATGATGACTTGCTATTACTAAAAATGTTCCCGAAAAGCTTAGGAGGAATGGCATTAGAGTGGTGCTATCAATTGCCCACTCATTATTTGAAAATTTTTGAAGAAACAACTAAATATTTTGTCCATCAATTTAGTACCTACATTGAGAGGCATGTGACCATTAAAGATTTGTACAACTTAAAACAAGACAAAGATGAATGTTTTGCTGATTTCTTAGCTAGATGGAGGCAGTTGACAGGAAAACTGCACTTTGTGCTACCTTATAGGGAAATGTTGGACATTTTTATTAATAATTTACAAGAACAAATATCTTATGAACTATCAACTACCACCTTAACTACCTTCGATCAAGCTAGAGACTTAGCTTGAAGGGTAGAAGATGCTCTCATTAGAAGAGGTCAGCTCAAAAAGAAAGATAATGAGAAAACATCCAGAAATCAGTATAAAAACAAACAAGTTGTAGGTGACGGAGTCACTGATAGTAGAAATGTTGCTAACATCAATACAATGAAGACAACAAAAAAATTTATATTAAAACCTCCTGATAAACCTCCTCGAGAATTTACTAGATTAAATCAACCTTTATCAACCATTCTTCCTCAATTATTAGCACGAGGCTTGATTCAATTACCGGCTATCCGGGAACCTGATCCAACTATACCCGGATACAGAGCTGATTTACATTGTGACTTTCATAGAGGACTTGGACATGCTACAAACTCTTGCAAAATATTGAAACATAATTACAATATTTGATTGATAATATTGAAATGGAGGTGCAAGCCTTCCAACCTAAATAAAATGCTCCTAATAACACTCAAAAGACAATTCCCCAAAATCAGAATCAAAATGCTAATCAATCATTGGATATATTTCAACATCCTTTACCAAACAATGGTAAAGAAGTGGCCAATCAAATTGAACATCATAATGTTCCCCCTCCTACCCGATATGTAGGGACTATTAGCAGACAATTATCTGTTCAGGATCCTCAAATATTTGGCACAACATTATCCCTGGTCACGACTAGACCCCTACATAATATTCAAACTCCTGATCCTAGTGATGTAGAATCAGATACTGAAAGTGAAATAGACATCACCTCAAACCAATCGAATAGTTCTAAAAATGAATCAGATCCTATTCAACCCATCACAGATGCTATGGTTCCAAAAGAACCATTTCCTAGAAGAGTTACTACTCGACCCTCTTCTAATCAGTTCCTTCCTAATGAACAAGCCATAAATGCTCAACCAAGACCAGTTTAGCATCTTCAATATAACATTGTAGGTACCATTGGAGCCGTTACCAGACAACAGGCTCAAAAATCTCAACAAGATCAAACTCAGAATGATGGATCAACTCCATTTATTTTGAAAAATCCCAATAAATGGAATCATATGTCTAATGTTCAACCAAAACCTCCTTACAATATTAATGAACAATTATCCAATATTATAGCCAGAATTTCCCTTTTGGACTTGTTAAGATCTTCTCCTACCCATAGGGATGAGTTAATGCTTACATTAAGCCAAATGATGGTACCTCAAAATATTCAACCCGAAGCCATGGCCAATACTATCATCACTAGAGAAGTTGATTGTATTGACTTCCGGGATAAAGATATCCCACAACATAGTTTACATAAGGATAACCCCTTATATATTACTGCTCTAATTGGAGATGTAGTTGTTAAAAGAGTCTTTATTGATAATGGTTCATCTCTAAACATTTGCACTTTTGACTTCTACCAACGATTTGGGTTTAGAAGTGATGAAATGAAGAAAACTAACATGATTATCAAAGATTTCAATGACGAGACACAAGAAACATGTGGAGTCATTACCTTACCCTTGCAAGTTGGTCCTAGAACCCTAGATACAATCGTGTTTATTGTAAATTGCCCAACATCGTACAATATACTTTTGGGTCGCCCTTGGATCAATGCGATGTGAGCGGTTCCTTCCACTTTACATCAGTGTGTTAAATTTGAATTTAAAAATCAGTTGGTCACTATCCATGGTGACCCTAGACCCTTTGATATGTGTGCTTTGGCAGAACTCGTTGGAGTGCAATTTTGCCCCGCTATGTCATCCACACATCCTAATTCTTATTTTTCATCTAAACATGTGAAAAACACACACATAACATCATCTACTCCATCAACTACACCTATACATTTAACTCAACCATCTTCTGAACAAACCACACTAAAACCTCAAAAAGGTCTTCAATCCACAACCAATCCTTCATGTTCTATCCTTGTAATTTCAAAACCTATAGACCTATTTATTGACACTTCCACATTATCAACATCTATCATACCTTCCACATCTAAAGATATAGGGAATGATCCTTCTACATCTTATGCTCTTTTTGATGAACTTTTATCGAAATTATCCACAATCTTAATATAAAAAAAAACAAATGCTTTTATGCAAGATTCAATTCTTTTAAATAACTTGCCTCCATCTCCTCGTACTTTGGGCCTCCCACAACCTATGGGAAGTACTTACCAAGTCGGGAGTTGTGTTTTTATTTATAAAGGATATGATTGGGGAAGAATACCCAAGAATATCAAAACTCATCATGAGGGATATGCCCGATGTTATTTTTCTAATGAATATATTAAAGCTAAACCCATAATGCTTAAAATGGGCTATAAAGGGAAAGGCTTGGGACCTTTCCAAAATGGTATGAAAGAACCTATTGAAGTAGAGCCATGGCCTGCTCGATGTGGTGTGGGCCTATTTCCTAGTAAGGGTCAACCCTTCCCTTTTGAAGATGATGATCAACTCATATGTTATCAAGATTATCTAGATAAACAAGATTCTTTGTGTTCAAATAATAATCCCTTTACCTGCAACATGCTATCCATAGCTTACCCTGAATTGATTGCTAAATCCGATGAGGAGTTGGAAGGAGATATTTTCCATGATGTCTCCGTTGAAGAGTTATTACACAATGGTTTTTATTTTGATGGTTGTATACCAACTATAGCCCAACTTGAGGCCACCACTCATCACGAAGAATTATCCAACTTAACCTTAAAAGAATTACAAGAATTGGGTGTTTCACCCGCCCCACCTAATTTTGAAAGAGATCTACACATGGAAGTAGAAAACGTTATTAAAGTTAACATTAGAACTAAGGATAATCCTCACATAATCAATATTGGATCAACATTAAATCAAGAAAAACAAGAGCAATACATTGCATTCCTTAAATAATATGAAGATGTCTTCGCTTGGACATATGAAGATATGCCAGGTCTGGACCCTTTTGTAGTCATGCATCATCTAGTAGTCCATCCGGATGCTAAACTCGTTAAACGGAAACTTAGAAAAATGCATCCCAAAGTGGCCTTGCTAGTCAAAGGGGAGTTAGAAAAACTCCTGAATGTTATTTTCATACAAGCTATTGATTATGCTGAATGGATCTCAAATGTAGTTCTAGTCACCAAGAAAGAAGCTACCAAAGTTAGGGTTTGCACAGACTTTAGAGATATTAACGCTGCATGCCCTAAAGATGATTTTCCTCTTCCAAACATGAACCAAATCATTGACTTTACTCATTGGGAGTGGAATGATGTCCCTAATGGATGGATTTTTGGGCTATAATCAGATCAGGATAGCTCTTGAAGATCAGGCTAAAACAACCTTTATTACCCCTTGGGGTACCTTTTGTTGGAAAGTGATGCCATTTGGTTTAAAGAATGCAGGCGCAACATATCAACAAGCTATGACTTATATATTTCATGATATGATGCATGATATCCTACATGATTACGTAGATGATATTATAGCTCGCTCTATTAAAGAAGATGATCATTTAGATGATTTGAGAAAAGTATTTAATCGGTTAAGAGAATACCTTATTCGATTAAATCCAGCCAAATGCATATTCAGAGTTAAGTCCGATAAACTATTAGGGGTTTTAGTTTCTTTATGTGGTATCAAAATTGACCCTCTCAAGATTGCAGCTATCACTGATATGCCCGCACCTACCAATATATCTAAGTTACAAAGTTTACAAGGTAAGCTTCAAGCCATCCGTCGCTTCATCGATAAGCTGGTGGACAAAACTACTCCCTTTCTTAAGCTCCTTAAGAAGGATGTCCCTTTTAACTGGGATGATGAATGTATAGAAGCTTTTGAACTTCTCAAACAATACCTCCTTAATCCACCTATGCCTTCACTGCCTAGACCTGATCTCCCGTTTCTCCTGTATATTTTGGCTTCAGATTTTGCTTTAGGAGCTATGTTAGCTTAGCTTGATGATGAGAAGAAAGAATGTGCTAATTATTAAATTAGCAGAACACTCATCAGTTATGAAACTTGTTACACAACATTAGAGAAATTATGTCTAGCAGTCATAATTTCTACACAAAAATTACGCCATTATATGCTTAGTCATAAAACGTATGTCATTGCTAAATATGATCCTTTACGGTATCTCATGAGTCGACCTTATTTATCGGGTCGCACAGCCAAGTGGGTTCTTGCTCTAAGCGAGTTTGAACTCACATTTATAGGATAGAAGTCTTTTAAGGGTCAAATCATAGTAGATCAATTAGTTGCTGCACCCTTAGAGTCTACCCATCCCCTCATCATTGAGTTTCCCGATGAATGCCTTCAATTAGAGGCAGACCATGTTGAACAATGGTCTTTATACTTTGATGGAGCCTGATGCATGAGTGGGGCTAGTGCAGGTATTATTTTAATATCTCCACAAAAGCACATTATACCTTTGTCCTTTAAATTAACATTTGCTTGCACTAATAATACTGTTGAGTATGAAGCTCTAATCCTTGGATTACGAGATGCCTTGATGCTAAAAATTAAAAATCTTTTAGTTTTTGGTGATTCTCAACTTATTATAAACCAAATTAATGAAGTTTATCAGACCAGAGATGATAAATTATGTCCATATAAAGCATATGTTTTACAATTAATGTCTCTATTTGATCAAATTACCTTGGAAGCTATTCCTCGAACTAGCAACCGTGCGGCTGACGCTATGGCTGCAGCTGCATCTCTTCTACCGTTGGAGTTAGATGATGAATATGCCACCATCATTATTTGTCGACTCCAGGAACTCACTTCAAATAAGTCATGTTTAGAACCTTTGGATGTGTTTCTAATCAATGAAACTACTCCTGACCCTTGGTATACAGATATAGTTGATTTTCTTCAAAATGGGACTTTTCTTGCCAATTCTAATAGAAACCAGCGTCGGTTATTACGTAGAAGAGCAAGTCGATTTGTAATAATTGGCAATACTTTATATAGGAGATATTTTGAAGGTATCCTATTGAGATGTTTGAATCTAGAAGAATCCAAATCAGCTTTAAGTGAAGTCCACGATGGATCTTGTGGAGGACACTTCAATGGTAGTGTCATTGCTAAAAATCTCCTTAGGATAGGCTACTTTTGGCCTACTATGGAAAAGGATGCACATGATTATGTGTGCCATTGCGACAAGTTTCAGAAACATGCTGACCTTGTCCATGCGCTTGCACAAGAGCTATAGGCTATTTCATCTCCTTAGCCCTTTTCAAAATGGGGCTTAGACATTATTGGCAAAATTAATCCTGTGTCATCTGATGGACACAAATTCATCATAACCGCCACTGAGTATTTCACGAAGTGGGTTGAAGCTATGCCTTTAGCTTCCTACACTAGAACACAAGTCTCTAAATTTATTTTTAATCAAATCATTTGTAGGTTCGGAATTCCTACAAATCTCATCTCAGACAATGGAACTTGTTTCAAAAATAAAGATGTCAAGAAGTTATGCCAAAAATATAAGATTCAATATCGTTGGTCCACTCCCTATTATCCTCAGGGTAATGGCCAAGCAGAAGCATTAACAAAACCTTAATCAAAATTCTCAAAATATTGGTCCATAAATCTGGTCGCGACTGGCATATTCAATTATATCCAGCTTTGTGGGCTTACCAAGCTAGTGTTCAAACTCCCACTGGAACTTCACCTTTTGTCTTGGTTTATGGTGCTGAAGTCGTTTTTCCTTTTGAATTAGAAGTTCCTTCTTTGGCTCTACTACTTCAAGATACCGAAGTAGGAGATGAATATCGAATTGTGCAGACTCGATCAATTGGAACTTCTAGATGAAAAGCGCATCAATGCTTTGGAGCATCTTCGTGCTTACCAAAACAAGCTTAAAATATCATATGCCAAGAAAGTTCGTCATCGATCCTTTGAGGTCGGTGACCTTGTTTTAAAAGAAAATAAAAAAAATACTAATGCAACTAAAGACCTTAAAGGTAAATTTGAGCCCAACTGGCTTGGACCATATATTATTACTACTAAATTTGAATCAGGAGCATACAAATTAGCTACCTTAGATGGTAAATATTTAAAATAACCTATGAATATTATGCATCTTAAGCGATATTACGCATAAAATTTGATCATTTCATCATTTGTACATATTTTGCATGTTGTCTCATTTTAAAAATATATATAAAACTATTTAAACAAAAAATAAAAATAAAAATAAAAGTCAAAAACAACTATATTATTGACTCTTTTCAAAACCAAAAAAAAATAATAAAGAAGAAAGAGAGAGTCAAGATCATCAAACTCCTCAAAAATATTTTTTGTATATATTTCTTCTTCAAGTATTGCAATTATATTTTCAAATTATTTTGGATAAATTAGCATTTATTTGGAATCCCTCACTATCACAAACACAAAAAAATAAATATCTTGATTTTATCTGGCATGATTACTAATCTCTCTTATATCAAAGTCCACAAAATTCAATTAAATAAAGTTTGAGCATAGAGAATTGATCTTGTTATTTACTTAAACCAAGCATATATTTTCACAATAAAATGATTACATTTGTAATTTCCATGTTATGCTACATAGTAGAAGTGGTTTCCTGAGAGAAAAGTTTCCCCTGCTATCCTATCATGCACATGGTCTAGAATATTTGAGAATTGACAAAAGGACAAGCTCACCCCTACCCGGAATAAAAATCCCTTGCTCTATAGCTAATACAAGCAAGTATCCCTAGTATAGGAAGAAAAGAAAATTTCAAGAAAAAGAGAAAAAGAAACAAGTTATTTCAGCATTATCTCACATATCAAGCCAAAATACAAAAATACAAAAAAAAAAAAAAAGCAAAGAAAAAGAAACAAACAAAAGAAAAAGCAATAAAATCCCTTTCCCTACCCATTGAAAAGAAAAGAAGGGTTGATGAGCTTGAATCCTTGGAATTCTCAATTATTCAAAAACTGTGAGGTAAGCCCCATAATAGGTGGTTTGTGCCCAACCCGCTTGGCCTTGGGTAACTCCTAGCGTGGTGATGTCTGTCACATTAGCGACCTTCTTTTGTACAGACCTATGTCTACTTATGGATTAGCTAGCTCTTGATAACCCGATTTACATAGTAGTCTAGTATGGTTAGATGCATCTAAATCATGGTTAATGAACACTTATTTGGTTAATTCAAATCACTTGTATCATAGTATCTTGCTCAAACCTGGTAAATGAACAATGCAATTGCACACACATTTTGTATTTGAGAGATTTTGTGTATCATTATGACAAATCAAGATTGGTAATGAACTCACCTACGCACATGGTATTCCTTATAAATCTAACTTTTGTCTTTAAGATACTTTGAAATATTTTTGCAAATTGTTTGGAATAAATTCATTTTCCTCTTTGAAGTACAGTTGTTTAGTATAAAGACAACTACATGCATTATCAAAAATCAAAATCATTTTCAAAAACATGCAATCAAGTTACATTTATATATAACTTTTGACTTTCACGATGATGGTATAGTTCCAAAACCAAAATTGGAATTTTATGCCTAGCGCAAGTCCTCATCTTCATATTTTCAGTTTATTTTCAAAAATTAAAAATCAACCATGCAATAAAACTATTATATTATTTTATTCTTTGGATTTCGCGATGATAGTATAAGTCCATACCTAAATATTCTATGCCTAGCGCAAACCATTGTACCAATTTTATTTTCCATTCAAAATCATAAAAACATATGACTTAAATCATTATGTTACACCATTATGCTTTAAAACAAAACAAACACTTACTCTATTTTTCATGTCATTATGTCAAACTTCAATTTTGCAATGATGGTATAATTCCTAGGGAATTATCCAAAAAATTTATCACACTTAGGAATTTATTCCTAGCAAAAGTCATTTTAAAATATTTTATGCATAATATTTTCATAGAAATATGAAAACAAATCATTATCATCATCATCATTTGTATCATCACACCAAAGTCTTAAGACAGTCTCTTAAGCACTATTTTACTTTTAACAATATTTCTATACTAGGATTAGCTTGAAGACCGAGTAAGCGGTGACTCCATGAAATGGTCTATAATAGCGACAATGTCCTTTGAAATTATTGTTAAAAGTCCTCTTTTATTTTTATCAAATTATCACATCACAAAACTAATTTGTTTACATCAGATTATTTCATTTAAATTTTAAAAAGCATGACATTCAAACCATAATATTTCCAACCGACATAATTACATAAATCATCCAATCAATCACACCACAACAATAAAACATCATACAAACACATAAGACAAGTCGTATGATCAAAAATATTATATATATATCTCAACAATATATGTACATCATATCAAAACTAGATTGGTAGGCCACAATCTACATCTTGGCATACTCAATCCTTCCAAATCATATAATCAGTATGTACAATGTAGTAGCCTAGCCTCGAGAGCCCCTCGAGCTCTCAGCCTCATCTCCTCCCTAGCCCTGAGGTGGACGAGGTGGCCCCATCACAGTATGTGTGGTACTGCAAGTCCTAGTCGTCGATTGGGATGAAGTCCTCGATGACCCAACCTTGATTGGATCCGCAATGTCAGCTGGTAGCTGTACCCTCTGGCCCTCTGGCACCATCTGGAAGTAGATACCTTGATAGAACATGGTTTGAGCAATCGACCGTGCCAGCTCCTGAGTGCTCACTCCTTCACTCTGTACTCTGAGGCGTGCAACCTCATATTTGAGCTATGTAGCCTCGGCTCGATGGCGTGCAACCTCATCTTGTAGAGTCTATGCCTATGCCTGGATATGGATAGTCTCCGCCCAGAGAGTAGCCATCTCACTACTCTCTCCTATGTCCACACCCTTGCCCTTATCGGGCGATGGTGGTCTCTCTCTCTATGGAGAAGGGGGTCTCTCCTCCCTCCTCTCTCGCTGTCATGACCTCTACTAAGCCTGTGGTCTCCTCTACTCTCTCCCTCCGTGACCCTGTTTCGCCTTAATGGTCGCCTAGCGCCGCCTCCCCATTCGATGCATAACTGCATGAATCGAACCCTGAGCCCCTCGTCATCCAAGGAGGGTGGATGCTTGTGTACCAGGCATCGTAGCCATCGGCTACCCCTGCGTCGTCCCCATCCACTGGCTGAATGGGGGCATCATATGTGTCTTGACTCTAGAAGCGCTGCATATCTGGAGCCCCACTAGCTGTAGTGTTATCCCAGACGGTTTGAGAAAACTCGTAGTCTCTAAGAGATGGGATCCCCTGCTATAGACCGAACTGCCTCAAAACTCGGTCGTAGCGGTGGAGCTCCACCTCTCCCCTCTCCATCCTTAGCCAACAGGTTCACTGTCTTGACCATCTTGTCTGCAGAGCTCTAGAAAATAGTAAAAATGAACAGTAACAATGAATTAGGGTTTTTCCCTATTTTTCTTAATTTTATTCAAAAACAACTAAAAACATTTTTTGCTTTTCCGCATTTTTACCTCAAACGTTTGATTTGGGTAAAAACACGGAGGGGGCATCATAGTAAGCTGTCATACGATTCGACCAAGAATCGTCGCCTAAAAATGGGAATAATTTTTGCTTTCTCGTAGATCAAGAAGAACTCATCTTTAACGCATTTTCTTCAAAAAATTTGCTAAAGAGGGGGCAAAATGTAGCACCCTAAAATTGGCATAGTAAAACTTAGCAATAATCAAAATTACCTTAATAATAATTCAAATTCAAATTCAACCCCCAAAACCGCTCCCAAACTATCATTTAACCCGTTTCCTTGTTTTGCGTGCCATTTTTAGGATTTGTTGTGATCGTTGGATGATATCATCGTCGATCAGACGATATCACCTCAGATCGAACGATTTCGTCTGGACTAGGACGTCCAGACGATCTTGTCCCAAAATTGATTTTTCATAATTAGCTTCTATTTCAACAACTTCTCTAACTCGGGTAGAGACACGTCTGCACCATTAGAGACCTCCCCCGTTGGAGATCTTCCAAATTAGGATGATCTCCAACCTCCCAGATTCCCTCCTAAGTATACTTAAACCTTAGGACCCCCCCTTGACATTCCCCTAGCTGGATTTTCTATAACTTGACCTTTATACGCATTAGAACACCCTGGATTATCATCTGCACTTGTCCTATCCAAATGTTTTTGCAGGAACCTTGTTATTTTTTAGCCAGAGAAAGCTCAAGTCGTCGCAGACGATCCTGTCCAATTTGAGACGATTTCATACCAATCCAAGATGATTTCGACTGCAGTCTACATTAGGGCAATCAGTGGCCAGAGTTTGCATTTTCTCTACTCTTTTCTGCTGCATTATTCTACATTTAGTTAATTCTATGGTTATTCCTTATTACTCTGCATTTTGGAGTTCACCCATATAGTTTTAATGCATGATAAAGTCATAATTTGTCATTAAATCATTGAAATACACTCATATTTTGTTTATAATTATCCGTCTAATATTATTGTTGTCATTCTGCATCATCACCCTCTATTTGTATTGCTGCATTTTCTGCATTTTGTATCTATTTCTCTGTTTGCAGGTCTCTAACGAATTCGTCAGATCTTAGACGATCCTGTCAGATCAAAGATGATCCTATCAAATTCTAGATGATTTGGACTGCTTCAAAAATCAGAATCTCCATCAGACATCCGGGACCAGGTATGGATTTCTTCCCTTAGTTTACTCTCTGTGTTTTCTATTAAATCTATTTTCTGTATTTAAATTTGCATTTTCATATAGAATAACTTAGATTCATCTGGAAAAACCTAGGACTTGGATGTTTAAAGCTAAAATTGAACACATTAAACTCATTCCCAACCTAGGCATGGAAACTGCCACTAAACGTTTCCTGGTGAACCCCACCATCCATCAAAAAATCACCTTAATACCCCTCCCCCGAGAGGCATGACCTTAAAAGGGCCTCTCAGTCCGAGGTATTGTCCCATCCTTTTCCCACCTTCCTTCCGGGCGTGGATCCTTTAGCATGAAGGTAAGGATGCAAAAAATTTGGAGTGATACAATTCCCCTATGCCTATACTTGCCAAGTGTATTGATGCATGCGACGTGGATGACCCTACGGATGATACTATTGAAGCAGGGTGATAATCACTATCTTCATCTTGATCTTAAGGATCTTCCTCTTCCATAGGACTTGGAATTTTAGCAATGGCTATAGTTGGAATTTCTTTGGGCCTTTCTTCCTTAACTAAGGGGGCCTTTAGCTTTTGATTGTCTTTTGGTTTTGACATTGATGGTACTTTAGAAGCATTGATTATCTTGAGTGCACCAGGAGGTGTTGATGTGTCTGGGTCTTTTCTTACCCCTTTGTCTTTGTTATCAACTTGTGTGGTTGGGGATGAAGGTGCCACGTATAGGTGAGTAGAAGGGATCATGAATTCTTCCAAAATATCCACCTAATTAACGTATTTAAAAGGCTCTTCATCGGCCAAAACCACATAGACTTTGCTTTCGTGCACATACTTGACACATTCGTGCAAGATCGAAGGCACGCACTTCATGGCCCTTATCCAAAGGCACCCTAATAGGATTTTGTACTGCATAGCACCTTCCAAGACATGAAACATCATGGGGATGGTCTTGTGCCCCACCTTGATGGGTAGGACTATCGTTCCCATAGTATTGCATAAAGCATAATTAAAAGTTCTCAATGTGTAAGTTCCTGGAATGATATTGGTCTTGGGTATCTTGAGGTGCTCTATTGCAGTTGTTGTGATGATGTTTATCGATGAACCTATATCGACCAAAACCCTCTTGAAAGGTAAGTCATTGATGGTCGCTACAATGTTTAGTGGAGGGTTTGGTAAGGCAACAAAAACTGTCTTAATCTCATGATCATATAATCGGATTACAGGTTCCTAGCATTCTTTGACTTATCCCACAAAGTGAGTGAATGCATTTGCATTTTGCGATTGAAGCTCAATTGTTCTTAAAATATCCATTAGAGTCTCCCTATGCATTGGGGACTATTGTATGAGCTCATAGATAGATAACTTAGTTGGATTCATCTATAGGTTTTGCTCCAATCTACTCTGAATAGTTACCACAGGTCTCGTTGGTGGACCTGGAAGGTTGTCTTGCATTTGCCTAGGAGTGGTTGGGATTTTCATGGGAGCTAAAATTGGTTGCGGTTGACCATACCACCTAGTCCTTTTTGCTATGTTAATGGTCTCAACCATCCCAACGCATCCATGGGTAGGTATGTCAGCTTGAACCTAATTCACTTGGGCCCCTTGCTCTCGAGGGGCTCCATGATTGGGCAATGGGTTTCTGTATATGCCCATGTCTCTGTTATCAGGAGCTAGTGGGTTGTCAACTTTGAGCTCTCCCGCCTTAATCATATTTTGCACTTGATGCTTAAACCCGATGCAAGATTCAATGTCATGCCTTGGTATCCTGTGATAAGGACAAAATTGATCTTCCCTATATCCTTTTGGCTTAGGATGGTTGGGATCTACAAGAGTTATATCAAGAAATCTAATCCTTATGGCATCTCTAAAATTATTAAATATTGATTGCATTGATTTTGTTAGAGGCATGAAATAATGAGGCGCATTGCATTCTAGTTTTCTTTCTTGATTTTTCTTTTGGTCGTAATTGGCTGGTTGGGAATGTGCTTGATAGTTTTGTGGTTATTGTGCACCCCTATCCTTGGGTGTAGCCAATACGACTTGATTTACTGGAGTAGGATTGCCATGCTTCTATTTGTACTTGTCATTCTTACCATTCTTGTTCCACTCCTTTTTGTTTTGAAGCTTAATGGTTCCCTCATCTACTTTTATCTCTTCAATGAGCTTGGCCTATGCCAAAGCTTCTTCGAACAAAGGATACTGTTGGAGTTGTAGCAAGAGGGATATATGTTTAGAACATTTTTTGGTAAACATACAAATGATCTCTTCTATGGGAATGGAGAATGATAATTTTGCCATGATTTTTCTCCACCTATTCCCATAATCCATTACTGGATCATCATCATACTATTTCAGGTTTGCCAGGTCTGAAAGGTTCACCTTCTTCTTAGCACCAAAGGAGAAATGCTTCAAGAATGCATTTACTAGTTGTTCAAAGTTGGTTATGCTATGCTTAGGTAGTTAGTTGAACCATTGAGTGGCAGCACCTAAAAATATTATTATGAATATTCTTAGCATATGAGCATCATTGTCTTCAAGATGAAAACAAGAACTGACAAAATTGGTGACATGCTCGTATGCATCCTCTTCACCTTTAAACTTCTCTAACCTAGGCATATATGATTCTTAGGATATGGAGGGCTAGGGATTGATGGGCACAATGGTTGATTGTGTATCTTGCTCAATGTTGGTGAGTTCCCAGCTGCCTCTTGTTTCTCAAAGGTTTTCATCTTTTCAGCAAGCTCTTGAAATACCTTTGATGCACATATTTCCTCTTCATGCAAGCCTATTCGCATTGGCAATGGATTTAAATCTCTATTTATTTGACTTGTTCCATTTTCCTCCCTCCTACGAGGGGAATCAGGATTGTTATCTTGATTTGTTATGTTTGACCTCCCCCTATTAGTTGGATTTTGTTCATGATTTTGTGGGGGGTTTCATTGTGGGATATCTTGTCTAGTGTGCCTTTCCTTAGGTTAGTCAGCATGTCTTGTTCTTTTGTGGTCACCACCATTTATTTGTAAATTATTAAGAGCTAGCTACTCATATTGCTCTCTTAACTGCTGCTCGTGTTGGTGCAAGAGTCTTTCTCTTTGTTTCTCTTGTTCAAGAGCTTCCACTAACTCTCGCTCTTTGTGTAATGCATTTTCTAACCACCTCATTCTGTCAGTTTGTGCTATTGTAAAAGACTCATGTTTATCTAATTTTGTTCTTGTAGTCTTGACTCGTAGATTCCTCGAGGGGGTTTCTACTATATATGTACTCTTGCTAGTTAATGTGAATTGTTCAATGTACTATTGAATATCCCTATGATCAAACTACATGCATATTCCATGGGGTTTCTTTGAGGTACACCTAGACTGGGAGGTATATTTAGAAGTCATAGTTTATGATCTTCCAGATGCAAGGTTCTCAATAGCTACAGTTCTTTGAGTTAGTTGAGTAGGAAATCGATCCAACCTATCTAGTTGTCTCGTTATCCATGGTTGGTCCCGTGGGGTGCCATTTACTCCTATAAGGTCATATTCTACGAGAATATTTCCCTTTGTATGAAGTGTTTCTTCTATATTATTCCCATGACTAGATGTAGCTCTAGTTTCTTGCCCTTCAGTGGGCATACCTGTTTCATATGTTTCTTGTGAGTCTTGAGGTGTTGCAATTTTTGTTTGCCTTATTGATGAAGAGGGCTTAGTGGTGACATGTTTTCTCCATGTAGATGGAGATGTGGTAGTATTTTCATCCCTATGTGAAGAATGGGTCTTAGAACCTTCTTTATGTCCATATGAGGAGGAAGCCTTTGAAGTTTACTCATGTCTTTGAGATGTTTCTATGTGTTTAGAGGAGGTCCTTGAGGTCTCCTCATGTCTCCTTGATGAGGATGGCTGTGAAGCTTCTTTTTGTTTATGTGAATTTGTTCCATGATGTGGTTCATTACTTGGGGTTTCTCGAGGATATCCCCAAGAGTTGAGTTATCACCCCTTAGGCTCGTGGAGCTACATCTCACGGTCTTACGGGTAGGTCATTCAATATTACTATGACTTCGCCTATGGGTATGAATTGCTTTTATCTCTCCCTCGACATCAGACCGAGGGTGTTTACTTCTTGTTTTGACCATGTTGTTTTATGACTTGATCTTTTGAGTTTGCTATTTAGGAATGACCACACAATTCCAAACAAATGTTTATCTTGATTACCAATTTAAGTGTGCCCTAAATTGTTTGTTATATTTTGATGTGTTGTTCTCTTGATTTATTTGCTCTTGTTCTTGGATTAAGAATGAGAAGACTCATCCATAGTGACAATCAAGTACACTCATGCCAAACATGATTTTCTCAAAAGAATCTAGGGTACACCGTTGAAGACCCAATGGGGGGTTCACCTAGCTCCTCCACTCTGAACCAATGATTGTTCCAATAGTGGGAGATATTTTGAACACAAGTAACTTAGTGTCACTATAAGTAAGTTTCCCAATCCATTTATAGGAAGCTCTAGGGGGTAAACCAATGGAAGGAGATGAATTCCAACATCACTGGACTGAATTGAAGGTTGGTGATAAAATCCAACTCTCCAATGTTTAAATGAGATGTGCATGTGTGGTGTTCATTTTAAGCTTGCATAATATAAAGTGCATCATATAGCAACAATAAGTCTTTCCTATATGCCTGAGTGTAAAAATATGTTTCAATTTTCAGAAATATGCATGAAATATTATGATTTGTATGAGCGCACTTTATCTCGTGCAACTATGGCCTCTAGCAGGGCCTCAAAGCAAGCAAACAACATACAATGTCTAGCATGTTGTATTCTAGGGTAAAATTTTCAGGCATAAGCTGTTTTTCCTAGCAATGCTTGGTGGAAAATTTAAAAGATCTAAAATATATGAAATGCTTAATTCTTTCTTCTTTATTCTTTCAATTTCCAAACATAAATGTGCTTTAAGTTATCTATTTTGAACACACAGAAGTAGACAGAAAGCTGTAAAATATCAAAAAAGCTATACCAACCTTTGATCCAGCTTAGAGAGTCAATATTTTGACCTCTGCTGCACTCCAGCCCTAGCCTCTATTGACCAGAGTGGCTGGTTCTTGGTCACTGTAGCTGAGAGAGGCTAGTTTTTGGCCGTTGTAGCTCACAACGACTAGTTTCTGGCCACTATAGCTTAGAGCGGCTAGACCAACACACAAAATTAAGTTAGTTTTCTGATAGAAAATAAAAAATTAGTGGTTGTCCCACCATGATCGCCATCTATAGTGACCCCGGGGTGCACACACCACTCTTAACTCTACTTGCAATGTTATTACTATACCAAAAATTAAGCTAAAATATTATGAGAAAACATATAACATAAAAATGACAAAGAATATATCTTTCATTAATATTGAAACTCGGTTACATTTCGGTCCCTCTTAGGGATACCCATATTGATACAATGATTTACAAGTGGATGAAGAGATGTCCCCTTTTGCAAAAGGGTGGTGCGCTCTAAAATGTTTCCCAGTTCTACACAGAAATTTTTGAGGGCTTACAGATGCCTCCTTATCCAGGTATGTATCTCGGATGGATCCTCTTGCTCTTGTATTTCATGGATTATGTCTCGTGAACCTATGGTCCTGTATGCAATTTAAAAAACAATACACGTTTAGCTGTCCAAGATTGCCTCTCCAAATAAGGTTGTTAGTAATCAAAGAATGTAATAGAACTATGATAAAATATTGCCATGAAATCATGTAAATCTAAGCTAATGATATAAGAAAACAAGATAAAAGATGCTATGTCTATCTAAGCTAAGCCTGTGGGCCACTGTCCAAGAAAATGACCATTAAATAAAATCTTGATCTCCTTGCCCCAAAGCTATGGGTCAAAGACTATGATCTGATGTTGAAGAAAGTAGGTGTTGTACCCTTTGATTTGTCAAAGTTCTATCATAGACGTGATCCCAAAGATAACTCTCTCTCTAAAATAATCTCCTGCATGTGATTCGGGTCTCTATATGCCATATATCGATCATGTATCTATTTTGGTGCTCTTAGGATTGCAACTTTTATAGTGTGAAACCCTAGGTCTATGTCCAATCCCTAGAAATGAATTTTTCATGTGTAGTGCAAGTTAGCATGAGAAGCCTTTGTCTATTGTCTATACTTTAAGGCCAGTTAACTAAAATCTAACTGCCCACTTGAGTCTTCTATGCAAACTATTCATTAGCATGAGAAGGTTTTATCCTTTGTTTATGCTTGAAGGTTAGTTAACTTAAAGTCTAAATACAAACTCAAGTCTCCTATGTGAACTATTCATGAAAAGGAATGTAAAGTCACTCCCGCTCACCTTTATTGCATGTAGACTGCCACTTCCACCCGAGATTGGGCATGTTTGTTGGAAAATCGCTTATTATGGCTCAACCATTATTTTTTGCAGTGGCTATGATCTGGGCACTGTTGCCTGCAGCGGCTAAGGTTTGGTCGCTTTAGGTTTGAGCGACTAGAATATGGTCACTCTTGGATTGAGTGGCCAAGCTTGGATGTCTTGAAAAGGCCCCAAATGAGTGGTGAGAACCACTGTTGGTGCTTGGAAAGTCCAATATTATGTCTTATGATCTTATGAGTGTGTCTATGTAAGTAGCTCCCCTAATCATGACACAATTTAGGTATCTACAACAATAAGAATTTAGAGAGGTAGCTTCCTAAGCCACATATAGGGCACAATAGACTCCCACCACTTCGAGATAGAGACCATCCAGGCGGTAGGGACCAAAGAGAAGGAGTAAGGTATGCCCCCATAGATAGGTAGGCCATAGATTAGAGATCTTGGATAGACCTCCATATCTACAATAGTGATTGGTGAGAGCCAGGAGAGGAGGGATATAGAGGAGCTATGAGCATAGGTAGCCTCTCTATAGAGCCATATGGTCCAGGTCTAGACAGATAGGGCTAGGAGGGTAGAGGAGTTACAGAGGTTATTGAGCATTATAGAGGCCGAGAGGGACTCAACTTGGGTAGAGATGATATAGCTCTAGGGAGAGATGACTCATCTAGAAGGAGAGCACTAGAGATCTAGGGTAGAGGGGATGGCTATAATTAAGAGTATCCAAGTAGGAGATGCGATGTAGCTTCTTCAGATGGAGCTACAGTAGATGGGAGAGAGGTTGGAGATAGCCCTTCAATGGGCTACATTTTATGATATATTTTACTGTGTAGCTATCCCATCAGATCAAAAGATGTCACTTCCTCCATCTTAGCAATCAATGAGTACATTGCTATATCGATCACGAACAATATCAATATCATGAAAATACATGCCACAACCTAGATTGCCTCCTCCTTAGGATGGGCTAGAGGGAGATGGATATCATAGCTAGGAGAGAGAGAGGACTAGGGATCAAGATGATGCACCAATTTTTTAGATTATGGTGTACATCCCTAGGTTGAGTGTATCGAGTCTAGATTGTGGTACACCAATCTGACACGAGGGCTATGTACTCTTTTTATCTCGAGTAATATATAGTTGCTTTTATTGCTTTATTTGTGTGTAATGTATTTTTTATTTAATTCATGTTTTCATGTATGCAAACTATCTTAATGTAAACTATATGAAAATGGATGGATGTAAAAGAACAAGAAGAAAGATGAAGAAGACAAACAAGAGAAGAGAAAGAAAGAATGAGTAGAAAGAAGAAAAGAGGAAAAGAAGGGAGAAGAAGATAAATAAGAGGAAGAGAAAAGAGAAGTAAATAAGAAGAAGAAAAATCCAAAGGTCAAGCATCTAAAAAGGAGAAGAATTGATGACCATAGCATGGAACTAGCATAGGTTACAAGGAACCAGTGTAGTTAGATACCATAGATCATTTTAGAAATAGAGCTAGACCTGCTATAGATTTAGCACTTGTAGTAGTGTTAAAAAAATGTGTGGAGTTTTATCCACTATGGGTGGTTGCTCCTTTAGTGATTGCTATGAGGTGTTTACCTGCTAGGATGTATGCCGAGGTCTACTAAAATTGATCAAGGAGCTTATCATGTAATGGGGTGTTAATCCTGCTGAGTCAAAAGAGAGTATGACCCAATAGAAGATCATAGATTATGTAATACCCACTAGGATGTATAAGTATCCCATGTGAGGTGTAATATGAAAATAAATGATATGCAAGTGCTATCCCAAATAGGGATCTTAAGAAGAATTTGGAATCATTATCATGATAAAGAAATTTGAGAGAAGGAGAAGAAGCAATTATAGTAAAGAAGGAAGAAATAACTAGGGGGGTCTTGCTAGGCATCATAGTTCTAGTGAGAAGTGCAATGCATGTGAGCTATGACCTAACTATTTATCATCACATGCCATTATCACAAAATCCCCAAAAATCTATATGAGCAAGCAATAATGAACAAGCAACGATGCAATTATGATAGGCAAACATGTAAGGTGTTCTTTATATGTTAAGCAATCATGCAAGGATGACAAGCAACAATGCAATATGAGAAAGTAGGTGGATGCAATGGGATTGCAACTATATGATTTTTTTTATATAGAATTAAAATCAATGCAAAACCTAAATGCATCATTCATATTATTAAAATTAATTAACGTGCCATGAGGTGTCGGATCGAAGATATCCCCAAGAAGTTCATTTTCTCGATAATAAAAATCATGGGAAAGTTCTTCCAAGGCATTTCTTTGGACATCCATGGCACAATAATTAACACATATTCTAACAACACCATTCTCTTTAATAAAACAAACATTATATAAAGATCCACCATTCTCTTGCATAGAAGCAATGTCATATTTAAAACAAACAAAATCAATCATATTGCAAGATATTAGCTTTGGAGGAGAAGCATGATTAATGCTTTTATTTTCATCTATTATCATCTTTTGATATTATATATATTCTGCATAAGTCACAAGATGATCATCATCCTCAAAAGGTAAAGGTTGGTTTTTATTAGGTATGAAATATATACCACATCTCCCAGGATAAATATCAACATCCAAAGGTTCTTGAATACCTTTATGTTGTGGTCCCAATCCTTTACGTACATATCCCATACTAGATAGGATCTTCTTAGGAAGGGGATAATCATTAGTGAGATAACATTGAGCAAAAGAGTGCTCACTAGGGGATGGCTTGATTATGTTTTTCTCAAAGGCATTCCCTCCAAATACAAAGGTACACGTGCCAATGTGTACAACATCACCCTTATTATGGGGTAAACCCATTGTTCGAGGTGACGGTGGTAGCTTGGTGAGATCTAGAAGAGGCTCTTGGAGAAAATGATTATCATGATCCAAGGATGAAGAATAGGGTTGATGTTCCTCACTCACTTTCAAATATTGAAGATGCTTTGAAATTTGAGATGAGGAACATGGAGAATTTATTTAAGAAATAGAAGGACAAGAGTAAGATTTATATTGAGTAAACTCTATATTTGAACATAATTCAAATGGTCGAGGATCATCCGGAATGGTGATAACTTGATTCTTGAATTCAAATTTGAGATATTGATGAAAAGGAGAAGGGACGACCTTCATCGTATGAATCCAAGGTTACCCAACAAGAATATTAAAAGATGTAGGATAAGACACCACATAAAACAAAGTATGCAATATTTGAGGCCCCAATTTTATGGAAGAGATATGACACCACAAGCCTCTTGGGACTTGTTATTGAAAGCTTTGATAAGGATATCAAATTTTGTTAAATATTCCTCTTTTAACCCAAATTTCTGAAAAAATTGGTATGTATACAAATTGAGGGATGAGCCATTATTAATAAAAACTTTTTTGATAAGGGTATCCCCAATAAGTGTAGTGATGTAAAGTGATGAATCTCCATGTAATTTTGAATAAGGTTTATCATCATCTAAGAATGAGATATGATGTATCCCAAAAGAACCTATGGTATCAACTATGGCATCAAGGGTGACATCTGGAGAAATAGATTGTTGTTTTAAAAATTCCACTAAAGCATTTTGATGATTAGGAGAAGTTTGCAAAAGCTATAAGATTGATATTTTTGTTGGAGTATTAGCTAACTGCTTCTGAAGATCGTATGAAATCTGTGACTGTGGTCTCACTACTATAGGTGGAATTATTGTAGATGAATATTTTCTCTGATTCTCCTTTAAAACTAAACTGGGCTATGGTGTTGAACTCTATCCTTGATAATTCTAAGCTTGTTTCATTGTAGTTATCCCAACCATACCAATCACATTAATATGGTGTAGGTAATCATCTTGACGAGCCACTTGGTTGGCTACTTGTTTTTAATGCTTTGGTAATAGATCCTAGAACATCCCCATATCTTTATTTGTTGTTGGCATTTGTTGAATAAGAGACTGATTACTTGAATTTTAGGAATTTCTTAAATCAATGCATCCTTTATAAATTAAATCTTGAACCACATTCTTCAACTTCTTACAATAATTTTTCTAGCGTCC
The DNA here is from genome assembly GCA_028583015.1 of Wollemia nobilis. NCBI lineage: Eukaryota > Viridiplantae > Streptophyta > Pinopsida > Araucariales > Araucariaceae > Wollemia > Wollemia nobilis. The sequence goes on from JAQPPZ010016791.1 coordinate 858,877, forward strand.
TTCTACTTTGTGATATGTGCAATATTGACCTACCTTATACCAATGAGCTGTAGTATCTGGTTGTATTATAGGAGGTAGTTTAATTGCATTAGCTTCTAACAATTGCTTCAAAACTACTTCCATAGGTATATTAAGTCTGGTAAAATTTCTTTGAGAAGGTTTCTGAAGTACAATTTTTTGTAGGCTATTGGTGATATTATTAATAGGCCTACTATCATTATTACGTCCTATATGCTTACTCTTATTCTGAGACTTACTAGACTTTTCTTCTTTATTCTTAAGCTGAACTCTCCTAATGAGAGCTTGTTCCACTTTTCTAGCTAACTTAGTTGCTTGATCAAGAGAGGTAATAGTAGTAGTTTCTAGTGCATACAATATCTATTCTTGTAAATTACTAATGAATATATCAAGTATATCTTTATGAGACACAGGTTGTCTTAATCGGCCAAGAAAACTTCTACAACGAGCTAAGAATTTTGAAAAAAAATCTTATTTACTTTGTTTTAAATCATATAAGTCTCTCATTGTCACTCCCTTTTTAATATAAGCACTAAATTGATGAACAAACATTTTTGCAATCTTTTCAAAGCTCTTTAAGGAATAGTTGGGCAACCAATAATACCATTCTAATGCAACCTCGACAAGACTCTTTGGAAATGTTTTCAATAGAAGCATATCATCATAAAAAATATCATGGAAAGCTTTCCTGAATCCCTTTAGATGTTCTATTGGATCTTCTATCCCTTAATAGATTGGTAAAACTGGCATAGGAAAATGCTTTGGATAAGGTCTAGCAGAAACAATAGGATCCAATGGCTGGCTACATATTTTATTATAATTGTATGAAAACCCTAAAGGCTGAATCATATCCATCCCTGAAACCAATGGATTCACTATATTTGCCAAATTATGCATTTTTGAATTATAAGTGTTTCCCATATTCCCTTGACTTAAGTTGGACATGAGAAGGTTGTTATATGTGGTGCCTTGTAAGAATGGAATATTAAATTGTGGTAGAATAGACGTAATAGTTTTGAAATTAGAATATAAAGGAGGAAATTGAAAGTAAATTTTGGTGCCACTACTAGTTGGAGGAATGAGTGGATTCCATCCAACGTTGGTGGTATTAGTAGTAGCACAAGTTACTTGGTTCTTCAGATTACTAAGATGCACAGGTTGATATGTGGATTATCATTATTAAGTACATGGGATCTAACAGGAGGAGAAGGAGTAGCATCCTCCTTTTCAATATGAGCTTCTTGTTCTACATATTCCAATAGCTTCTCCTTATGAGCTTTCATGAATTCTGAAATATGATCAAATTATGAGAATACAAAGCTACCAATAGGTCCAACATAAGGATCAGGATTAGTTTTAGTTTCTATATCTACCTCTTATTGCTCTTCTAGACCTACATTAGGGTCTTCCTTATCAATATGGTCATCTTCCAAAGGAACATAATCATATTCTAATTGTTTTCTCTGAATTTTAAGGAAGAGATCCATTTAGAAGTAGTGAGAATAGTTAGGGAAAAACACTAACACAAATTTTAATTTCTTTAAGAATTTTTAAACATAATTAATGACCTTGTTTAAATTTTAAAATAAAGGAGGTATTCATGTCAGGTTCACCAAATATGTAGAAGGGGAAAACCACCCTAGCATGTAGAATTCCCAAAAATTTTGAATCCATGAAAGGTAGAAAGCCTTATGGGGTGAACCATGGGGGTTGTGTTGTTCTCTACACTCGGTGCTAGGGGAAGGGTTCACTAGGAATTGTTTTAGGACTCGCTCCAAGTCCTCAGGATTTTAGGATGTTGGATGTATTCAGTTTTAAGAAATCACCTAAGTTTAGCCTTTCTATATCTATGCTATGAAAGATAAAGGACAATGCAAAAAATAGAGTGCAAGAATACAAGAGCTAACCTAATATGATTATTCCTTTGAATGCTTTCTAGCCTAGGGTTTTATCCATAAAATATTTAAAGCAATGGCATAAGATAAATGCACAATAGTGAAACTTTCATTACAATATATTTGTTGGTGGTCCTCTTCTTCTCTATTTTGTTGGTGGTCAAGGATTTTAAACCTTTACTTTTCTCTACTTTTCTTTATGATTATACTCTTCGTAGATTTTTCCTTAGAGGATTCCAAATACCTCATACTTCGGACAATGTTGGGAAAATAAAAAGTTGGTTATAAAAACTTCCCTCCTTGCTTAGTATGCTCATCATATTTTATTTGTATACCATGCATTTATGACCCCTAAATTATACTTGTGATAGAAGGTTTATCACCTCGCATGACCTATAGAAATATCTTCATAAATATTCATGCCTTCCAAGACAAATTTATTTACCCTCATTATTCCATGTTTTTTAAACCATGGATGAGGTGGAATTTGACTTTTTTATATGAATCCTACCACATATTGTGCATTAATTCCCCTTCCTAAGAAAATTTTGATGCTACTTGTAGGATTTTTAGGTTGGATTTTCATCATTTCATTGCTCATTGTCATGGATTTAAATATCATCCATTGATTAGTCACTTTTGATCCTCGTTTATCACCATTCTAACATTCTCCATAATTGCATCAAACTTTGGGTCAACTCAACCCTCTATAGTTGATACTTTCCTTTGGAATTGTAAGGATTTTGCTTTTGTGATGAGGTGGATTTATTCTTATTCTAGGGCTTCCCACCATATCCTTGATTACTAATATTTAAATATTTTATTACTCCTTTCGAGTGGGATTCCCCTACTAGAGTGAGGAAATTCTTGGATTTTTTCTACAACTACTTTTAAGGTTATTTGGGTTTGCTTCAGTATATGTCACAACTCCTAGAGATTTCAACCCTATAAAATAAAAAACTATATACATGTATACATAATGTTTTTTTGGACCCTAAGAGGGTCAAGGTACAACTTCACTTTATGCTCAACCAATGTCAGTAAGTTTGCATACTTTAGGAGGATCACAATCCCATATGTTAATCACCCATTGTCCCATATGATCATCTAGGACAAGATAGTGGCTATGTCCCTAGTTTTTTAAATTAAACCATTTATCTCCCTTTAAATAGGCTTGTTTAGAAGCTAGCCTAGACATTTATAGATATATCATATGATAAAATATGAGCAAACTCTCCTCTATCACTCCCAAAATTTTAACCATAGAGTCCTCAAGCTATAATGCTTCCTTGTGCATGCGTCAATAGTCTAGGTTTAGGAGATCCATTACTTCTTTCAATGCAACCAAAATTATTGTTCCCAATCTCTCTTGCCCTTAAATATAATCCTATCCTTCTAGGTCAAAGGTAGCAAAAAGAGAAGATCTTCAGGCCTGGAAAATGTTGAAATATTTTCTCCCTCCATTCCAACACATGCTTCTTCTCTATTCTAGAACAATTTAATTTGGTTAATAGTTGTAGAAATTGTCATAGAAAATGTCTCCTTTACCTCCACTCAAAGGGGTTGACCCTAAAATTATAGGTTTTTATTGAGATAAGATATGGGTTGTTGAGTGAAATTTGGCTAGGAAGAGACAAGTTGGATGATTGGTATTGAGAAAATGGTGGCTCTAGAGGTGCTTTTTCTTTGTAAATTAGGTTATTTTTGGTTTTTATACTTTCTCTCTCTATGATTTCTTTAACTTTTTCCATTAGAATGATGGCAATTTGGTCCCAATCAAGAATGGAGTACAAAGAAATATATTCATATTTTTGATTAGCCTCTCCTTTGAATGATACCACCAATAGCTTAAAATCCATGTTTGGGTCTATGATATTATATAGTTGATATAGGAATACTATCTCCTATAGATTCTCCAATGGGGTGTTCAAGTCTTTGATGACGCATTCCAACAAGGTTTCAAGCATTGATGCTAGAATGCACCCCATATAGTTGATGGATCTAGTGGTTGTAAAGAACTTCTATCATTCCAAGAAAGGGATGATTTGAGGTATGGAGAAACCATATTTAGGTCTTGATAATTTAATTTGGAGATCAAATATACTATTAGTAGTAACAATGGATCTAGCACTATATCTTTTATTTATGTACCTTTGGATCCTCTAGTAGGAGTGGGGTCTTCAAATAGATACAACTTGTGCTTTGAAAGTACATACATTGAGTTATTCTTTTAAACCTAAATCTAATTTCCTTCACAATGGCTTATTTTGGATATTCATCTTAAGTGGAGTCACTAGGTGTGTTTTTAAGTGATTCAATAAGTAGAATAGATTAAGACCCTCACAAAAATCAAAGCCTAACTTATTCTTTTGTGATACCAATGATAAATCAATGGGATTAACCACTTTATTGGATTGCTAAGCTAACACAACAATAGTACATGATCTTGACCTCTTCTAATAATGGTTCATCAATCTATATTACCTACTCTTCTTGGGAATTTGTGCACCATTATTGTCACTCTACAACTCAATTTGATTCTTATTTATAGTTGGTGGTTTTCTACCTTACACTTTAAATTCTAGTATGATCCCGACATTTTTAGATTCATGTCCAAGATATTGATTATTTGTCAAAAAATTTCTTGTTAGCCTATGTCAGGATAAAAATTCCACAATCATACTAAATATTTTATTGGAAGTATTTTGTTATAGATTTTTTTTTGTTCTTCCATTGGTGTTTCGCTCAAGAGTTCCTTCTTACATAGTCCACCTCTCAAAACTTTCACTTTTATTTCCTCATAACTTTTAAAAACCTCCAACTATTAGGAGTTGTAATTTATTCATGTTGATCAACCTCCTCTTCTAATTTTTGCTCTTTTGATAAAATTTATGCATGGAAGCTCATAAATTTTTTTCTTTCTTCTCTTTTTGGGACTTAATTCAATATGGTGCCCACCTTTGGTCAAAAATTTTGTGCATTCCACTCTTTTTATCTCATACTTTAACTGATCCCCAAAATCCTTTGGGTGTAGTGAAATATCACTATGGGTTCATTATATAATATTGTTAGTATGGGATCCTAACATGTCCTTCCCCTTCAAAAATGCTTTTTTCATCAAATATTAATATGAAGAAACTATTTTTGAAGATAGTGAAGCAACCCCCATGTGGCATCTTTTATTTAAGTTTGCACCATTGTACAAGAACATTGGTAATGGTACAATTACAAAGAGTTGTCCATAATCTATTTAGGCTCTAGAATTATGGATCTTTCATCCATCTTAGGTAGTGTTGATTGTGCTTGTACCTTGTTGTCAATGACCTTGTTCAAAGAAGAAACATGTAACATTGGATGGATATTGGAGGTGGGTGGTAGGTCAAGTTTGTAGGTGACTAAACCAATTCACTATAATACTTGGTAAGGACCATAGAATTTTACTACAAGTTTTTAGTATTTATAAATTTGTATCGAGGATTATTTATATGGTTGTAGAAAAATAAAAATCATATCCCTTGCATCAAAAATATGTTTATAATAGTGTCAATCAACTTAAGCTTATGGTGATTTACTCATACTTGAGCTCTATTGAGGATATAAACAACTATATAAATCACCTCTCTCCAAAAAACATCAGAAAGCTTAGACTCATTTAGCATGGCCCTAGACATGCCTTGAAAAGTTCTGTTATTCCTTTCAACTACTCCATTCTATTATGGAGTTCTTGCTTCCGAGTATTATCTCTCGATTCCTTGTTGTTCACAAAAAATCATTTGAAGTGAATTAACCTCATATGTATGATCTTAGATACTTGATATTTTTTCCTATTTTATTTTCTAAAAGTGCCTTGAATGCTTTGAACCTCTCAAAAGCTTCTTATTTATCTCTTAAAATGCTACCCAAATCATTCTAGAATAATCATAAATAAACGACATGAAATAATTCTCACCTTGTAAGCTCTTTGTTCTTGTAGGTCTGCATAGATCAATGTGAATTAGCTGCAGAGTATTGGATGAAGTGAAATTTTTTAATTTGAAACTTGATATTGTTTGCTTACCATGTTGGCACTGTGCACAAATCGTGCTTGGGGGTTTGGCTATTTTGGGTAAATATCTAACTACCTATTTGTTGTTTATTTTCACTATGTTATCAAAGTTTAGGTGGCCCATTCTCTTGTGCCATAACCAAATCTCATCTTCTTGTGATAAAAAGCATTTTCTCCCTTAATTTTACTTAACATGTAGAGATTGTTAGCAGTTCTACAGGTGTTTACAATAAGCTTTCCTATCTTGGATTTCCTAATCTCACATCCATTTAGGTGAAATGTGAATGTATCCCCTTGATCACATAGTTGAATCACACTTAGAAGATTGTGCTTCAATCCTTAAACATATAATACATTATTTATCCTTGATATTCCATTATCTAGGCTCAAGGTTCCCTTTCCAACAATTTTGGTAGAAGCATTATCACCAAATTTCATTGTGCCTCCATTTATTTATTTGAGAGAGAAATTTGCTTTTGTCACCTATCATATGGCTTGAACAACCACTATCAATAACCATTGGTTTCCTTAATTTTGCACATGAAGAGTTGTTTGTATCAACATAGACTTTTCTTTTTCTTGTTCATTTTTCTTTTTCCAAAATTTTGAGAACATATCCTTTTGAACAGTTTGACCTTCCTCATTCTTGCTTTATTTTAGAAATTTTGGAAAAACTGTTCTACACCATTTATATTTATGTCTAAAATTATCATATTTGTAAGAAATGATATTGTAATCCATGAGAGGTGCAAATGAATTGAAATTTCTCTTGGTGAAGCCAAAATTACTTTTAGCATGGATACTGCAATGTATAGCTTTATGACCAAATTTGTTACATGAAAAATAATAACCACGGAATAAATATTGGAACTTGTTTGATTGCCTTGGAGGATATGGTTGCATGGTTCTCTCATCAATTTTTTTGTGATTGACTTCGATCCATGATGATTATTTATTTTATTCCTTCTTGATGCTTCCACTCCTCAACACATCAACATAGTTCTTAGGGTCTTATTTAATTATTTTCTTTGATGCCTTTGTTCCTTTTGAGCTTGACTCCCCCTTTTGTTTTCTTTGAATTTCTTCAAAATCAAGTCTAGTCTTTATAGTCGAAGATTTTTGTGCTTTGATGCCTTTTTTCCTTTTGATCTTGACTCCCCCTTTTCAGCTCTTCAAGAGAAAAAACAAGTTCCTCTTCTATGTCCATTATGGATTCCTCTTCATTTTCTAGAATTTTCTCCTTTTCGTGAATTTCAACAACAAGAGTATTTTATTTCACCTCCATGGTCATTTGTGTTCTTGTAAGATATTCCTTCAAGCTATTAGGATTTCACAAAGTAACATGATATGATACCAATTAAATAAGACAAGCTTATAATGAGAGGGGTTTGAACAATATAAGATAAAAATTTTCTCTTTTCTTTTCAAAGCAATAACTTCAAATAATATCAATGCAATAATGAAATAATGCACAAATCACCACACACATAAGAGATAAATATTTTTACATGGAAACACCCTCTCGAGAGAAAACCATCACAAAATATTTCTTATATATTTCTTCAATAATTTTTGTTGGCACCAACCCATAGGAGACACTAATCCCCTATACAATTTCATGGACACAAATCCATAGGAGACACCAATATCCCATACAAGTTTGTGGACACCAATCCATAGGGGAAACCAATATACTATACAAGTTTATGGACACCAATCCACAAGAGACACTTCTGCTCACAAATCTGATCCAAAAATTTGCTTAGGTATGTCCTCTAATATTGCTCCAAAATATTTTCGTAAACCTTGCTCAAATCTGTTCTAAAATCTACTCACAAACACTACTCAAATTTGTTCCAAAATTTTCTTACAAACACTGCTCAAATCTGTTTCAAAATATAAATCTATAAACTATGCTTAAATCTTCTCATAAATTTTCTCATAAACTATGCTCAAATCTATTCACAAAAACTGCTCATCTACTCCCAAATCCAATCATAAACAATGCACAAATCTGCATACAAATATGATCTATAATTTTCCTTTTTGCTTCTTTATCTAAACTCCAAATCAAACACTTAATATCCTTATCACTCCTTTTAAAAAAAATTTACAATAAATCTTAATTTAAAATAACTCCTTATATCTCCCTTTTAAAACTTGCAAAATAAAACTTTATAATAACAACATGACTCCTTATATCTCCCTTTTAAAACTTGCAAAATAAAACTTTATAATAACAACATGACTCCTTATATCTCCATTTTAAAACTTGTAAAATAATTTTTTTTTTTGGTAGATAAGATACTATAGCATTAATACCGGGTTTTACAGGTTGACCCAAAACATTTTACAAAAATCAGCCCAGGGGTTGATGAACATGTCCTTACTAAGGATCCTATATATGGAAAATATATATGTTACCAAAGCCATTACATCTGGTAAGGCACATAGCCTGTTATAAAAAAAAAACTTCCCAAACAACATTTTGGGTATATCCTAAGAAAACACACCTGCATCATAATTACAAAAAAAGAAACAGATACAAATCCCTTCCTTGAAACAGTGGAGAAACAAAAAGCTGCAGACACACATAGCAGAGTACTAAAAAAACTCCCACAAGCTCTGTATTGATAGTTACTCTTAATAATTCTTTGGTAATTATTTTCTTTCGTATATGACATGCTTTGGGACCACATCCCATCTTGGCCAATCAGCCTTGGAGAAGTGAACCTGCTGGCTAGATTTATGGTGGTGGCTATCTGGTGGTCCACGTGGCTCTGGTTCGAAGTCTTATAATGTCATTTCTTTCCTGCCCTATGATTATCAATAAAAATAAAATTACTAAGATGACTAGGAACCATGTTATCTAACATGTGACTATCCCCATTAGTCTTTGTGGTATTTCCAATCAACATCCACCAAGACTGACAACTCGAATAATTTTTATTGTGATTCCATTTCAAAAAAGAGATAGGAATACTCATAGCCTTTGAACTTACAGTGCCTTCCTTGTTGGTAAATTTGACTATCATTCTTGGAATTCTTGTTGAATAAGCTCCTCTACTTCACTCAGGACACCGTGTTCCCATTTGAAAATTCCATCACCATCGACACCCAAATTGGCCAGCTTATCAGCAACTTTGTTAGCTTCCCGAAAGACATGTTGGGATTTTATGTCCTATCTTCCCTGGAAAAGGATCCTAGCCTCTTCAACAATTGTTTTAATCCTCCAAGGAGGTGTTTTCCAATTATTGAGGAGATTTATAACATGCATATAGTCTCCTTCTATGATCAAATTGCCTTTTAAGTCTTGAGTCATTTAAAGGATTCTCCACATAGCTCTAGCTTCAGCTTCGTTGTTCGTTCTTATTCCTAAATATTCAAAAAATGCAAGCATCATATTCCCATTATGATCTCACACAATGCTGCCAGTGCCTGCTATTCCAAGATTGTCCTTAGCTGCTACATCAAAATTAAGCTTAAACCAACCCGTACGAGGTGGGGACCACTTAACATTGGCTCTAGGGTTGACTACCCTAGGCACAGACTCATCTAACAAGGTTAAGCTAAAATATTTAGCAATCGTGGTCTCCTATAGATGAGGTTTACAACTATCAAAATGGATAAGATTCACATTCTCGTTGGCAAAGGATAGGATCCTGGCAATGATAGTTTGATGATCATGGATAGACTCATTAAATACTCTATGGTTCCTTTCTAACCACACCTGCCAAAGATAGTGATTGAGACAAATTTTCCACATGTATCTAAGTCTTTGGATTGAAAAGGGGCAAGGCCACTGGATGAAAAAATCAAGTACGATGGTTGGTTTAACCAAGAAAATATTGAAGGCCTGAAAAACCCCACTTAGGACAGTCAAGGGAAAAGGGCACCCAAGGAAAATGTGATAAATGATCTCCCAATTAGCCCTGCACAAATAACAATGATTAGTGATAAAAATACCTTTATGCATCATATTATCAATGGTTAGAATTCTTCCTTGGATAACCAACCATGAAAAGACTGCAATTTTTGGAATTAAAATTTTTATCCAAACTAAGTCCTTTTGGAGGACAAAATCCTCGTCATCAAGCAGAAGCTTGTAAGCTAATTTAACAGTGAATTGCCCATTTTCCGTAGGAGCCCAGGTCACTTGATCTTCCTTGGATCTCATGGGGATAAAATATTGCCCAAGAATGTTACAAATATCATTTGATTTCACTTGAAATCCCTGAATCCTTATTTGTTTCCACTTCATTTTGCCTCTATCCTCAACCATATAATCGAAGACTTTTCTGCCAATGAGTTCTTTCGTGATATATCTTATTCGGGCTAAGTTAGGATATTGCGTTAGTGGTTCATCCTTATCCCACCTGTTATTCCAACAATTTATCCTCTCACCATTGCCTAAAACCCATCTTAAATCTTGTTTGATGATTTCCTTACAATTGAGAATTGCTTTCCAAAAAGCAGAACCTCTGATTAGAATTGAGTCACTTAGAAATTCTATATTTTGAAGATACTTTCATTTGATGATAGTTGTCCATTCATTTTATTCACTAGAAATGAGGTGCCATGCTTGCTTAGCTAGTAAAGCTAAATTCATATGATCAATTCTTCTCAGACCTAAGCCCCCATTTTCACTGGGTCTACACACTTTGGTCCATCCTACAAGGTGCATCATTTTTTTCTCCTGTGATCCAGTCCATAAAAAATATTTTTGGAGTTTCTCAATTTTTTGGAAAACCTTCATAGGGGCTTTGAAAATGGAGAGGAAATAGACTGGAATTATCTGAAGAGAGGCATGAGTGAGGGTCAACTTTCCTGCTTGAGATAGAAGATGACCTTTCCATACAACAAGTTTTTTTTGAATTCTTTTAATAACCCTGTCCCACATTGAATCTCTCGAAGAACCAATGAAAATAGGGAGACCAAGATACGAAGTGGGGAGGTTTGCTATATCACACCCTAAAATTTTTGCAATCTTACTTGCCTTTGAATGGGGGTGTTCAAGAAATATAATTTGCTTTTACTAAAATTAACTTTCTAACCAACATCGTCCTCGTAGATTTGCAGGATGTATTTAATTATTTTGGTCTTAACCACCGATGCCTTAGTCAATATAAGGGTATCATCAACGAATTGATGGTGAGAAACAAACCTAGTGAGATTTGTTGCCTTTATTCTTGATATTAGCCTTGAAATGCAAGCATTTTTTATGGTTTTCCTAAATATTCTACCATAATGATGAATAACATAGGGCTGATAGGGTCCCCCTGCCAAATTCCTCTATGACTTTGAAAGTAACCAGCAGTTGTTCCATTAACCATAATCAAGAACCATGCTTTAGAAATGCATTATTTGATCAAATTAATCCATTTGTGGTGAAAACTAAACTTAATAAGGAAAAGAATCATAAAGTTACAATTTAGCCTGTCAAATGCTTTGTTCATATCAAGCTTGAGGGTAAAAATAGACCTGTTAGTCTTATGAGCAGAGTGCAGAGCTTCATGAACTGTGATAACTCCATCCAATATTGACCTACCCTAGACAGAGCTTCCCTGGCATAGATCTATGATGTGGGGCAGAACATCTCTCATTCTATTTGCAATGGCTTTAGTTAGGATCTTGTAAGAAAAATTGCACAGACTGATTGGCCTGAAGTCAACCATAGATTTAGGGGTTTACTTAGGATTTAGAGAAATAAAAGTAGAGTTGAGACCTTTTGGGATATGATTACTTTCTTGGAATTCTCTGACAACAGAAATTACATCCTCACGATGTCCCAAAAAGCTTGATAGAAATGAGGGGAAAAGCCATTGGGTCTTGGGACTTTGTCTGGCTCCATGCTAAACAAGGCTTCCTTAATTTCCTCATCAGAAAAGGGAGATAGAAGCTTAAGGTTTATATCCTAATTTATTATGCTAGGAATTGATTGCAAAAGAATATCTTTGGTCTCCTCATTGCACTGTGATTCCTGATGAAGGATAGAATTGAAATAAGTTACTACCTCCTTTCTAATTTCTGTTAAGTCCTGAGTAATAGAACCATCTACTTTTAAAAAAAAATTATCTTGTTATTGCTTCTGTTTCTAAGTGTGGTGACATGAAAAAACTTGGAATTTGAATCTCCATATTTCAACCAAAGAGCCCTTGATTTTTGCCTCCAATAGATTTCCTCATAGGCCAAAATGTTATGAAACTCTGCTAGTTTTGTCCGTTCCTCCTGCCTAGTAGTTTAATCAACATCACCATGTTGAATCCTCTGATCAATTATCTTTAAAATTTCAACAACCTATTTTTTATTTTCAAAGAGGTTCCAAAAGACCTCTTTGTTCCAATTTCAAAGCTTTTCCTTAACAAACTTTAATTTACCAGCAAGTTTAAAAGTTGCACTATCCCTGATAGGCTGCTGCCACCACTGAATTAAGTTATCTTTGAAACTGGAATGTTTGATCCACATAGATTGAAATATGAAAGGTTTCTTGAAGGACAAAGAGTTAGGGATCTCCAAAAAAATGGGATTATGATCAGAGGAAATTTTAGGAAGGGCTTGCAGGGTAGAATCATTGAACAAAGTTGTAGCCTCCTTTGATAGAAAAAACCTATCAAGCCTTTCTTGAATGATATGACACCCTATCCGTTGATTGCTCCAGGTATAATTCACTCCTCTAAGTTTTACATCCATCAACATGTTGGAGTTCACAAAGTCATTGAACTCATCCATGCTCCTGATATGTGGTCCATTTCCATCCATTTTGTCTGAAAGGTAAAGAGGAGTGTTAAAATCCCCAACCAGAATCCAGGGGACATTATGGAAGATTTCACTCAGATTTCCTAAGTACTCCCACAGTAGAGCTCTCCCTTAAATTGAAGTCGGGGTATAAATATTTGAAAGGATCCATGACTTGTTGTTTATTTCCTTAAATAAAACACTAAGAACCCTGTCATATTTCTGAATAATGGTGCCTTCTACTATCCGGGGATCCCACAAAGTCATAAGGCCTCCAGACACTCCTCTAGATGATTTGCAAACCATATCCCCTTGATTCCAATTTTTTTTTGCTAATTTTTTTGATTGAATCTCATCAGTTTTTGTTTCTTGCAACATGATAATAGTTGGATTCACTTGATTTATTATTGCACTGAATTCCCTATGTTTGGATAGGCCATTGAGGCCTCTCAAATTCCATGAGAGGAACTTCATTTAGATTTTTTGGGATTTCTTCCTCTCCCCCTCCCTTGAGGGGGTCTTCCTAATTTTTTATCTTCAAAACTCGGAATAACCTGTTGAAACAAGGTTCTCTGTTTTCCATTGGCAATGTCATTATCAGTTTTAATTTTTTGATGCTCAACATTTGATATTCTCCCTCTTATTTTTTCACTGCCAAAATATATAGGAGAATTCACAGTGCTCCTGGTTTGTTTAAGACTAAACTAGGGGGAGGCAATTTGTTGCATAATCGGACTGCCATATTCCTTAGTCTGAAGAGTTTCACATATCTCCAACCCTACATCCAAATATTCTCCTTTTTTCTTGTATTCCCCTGGTATGTGGGATGACCCCTCAGTAGGATTCACCTGGCTCCTAGTGATGATGTTAGAGATATGATATTTTTTATTTTCCATTGCCTCAAATTTATTACTAAATTCTTCAACATTAGGGTTTGGCTTTGGGATGCCCACTGGGCTTGAAGTATTTTTAGAATTGGGGTTTAAGGATCCTGACTTGGATGGGGATTTTAGATATTGGGTATTAGGGTTTGGATTTGTGATGCCCACGGGGCTTACAATAATTTTAGCATTAGGGTTTGAGGATCCTGATTTGGATAGGTATTCTAGAGAGTCAAAAAGGTTAGCCTAAAGGTTCTGGGCTTCCATGTCTTTCGATAATCCTCCTACTCCCATATTGGATAGAATTGAAAATTTATTTGAAACTAGAGGATTGGAACTTACTTGAGTATTTTGGTTGCCAAAAACCTGTTGTTTTTCTTTGTCTTGTTGGGACCCTGCACCCTCTCTTTTCTTTTTTTGGTAGACATAGTTTGCCTGATTGAAATCACCTCTGCTAGGGAAACTCCTCAAATTTCCTCTATCTAGCATTCCCTACTTCTACTTTTCTCTATTCATTGTCAGGTTAGGGCATTGATTGCTTAGATGTCCTTGATTTTTGCATTCTGCACAAAATTTTAGTTTGTTCTCGTATTCTACTAGCTTTTTTTGATAGTATTCTCCATACTCTAGCTCCATAAACCTTGGTGATTCATTATCAAAATTAGCATTTATGCAGATTCATGCATGAGTCATCCTTGTCCTGGCCAAGGTCGTATGGTCAATGGAGATCAGGTCCCCTATAGTTCTGGCTATGCCTTGTAGCCAATATTCATTTAATAACTAGGCAGGGAGACTTAGGAGATGAACCCAAATAGGGGTAATGTCAATATTTTGCTTTTCAGGATCAAAATATTCACCCCATTGTCTAAGAAAATGGCTCATTTTACCCAAAAACCAAGGATATCTTGTTAAAATGTGGTTAGCATCCTCCATATTGTTAAAACAGATAATGAAGAACCCTCGAGTTAGAGCTACCAAATCCAAGCTGCCTACTGGTCACCATTTACCCATCGCCCAAGCCTTGATAGTCTCCATGTCCGGCCTACCTCCCAAAAACTTGCCTACCAGGGAGAATTCTTCCATTGAAAGAAAATGGCTCATGGAACTTGCCGAGGCTAAAATTTTATTATTTACTGGAACTAGGGGTGAAAGAGAGAGAACCTCCTTTCTTTTTCCTCTAAGAGTCTCAGCAAAAGATAGCCACTTCTTGGGCCCCGCATTGTCCTTCGTATCTTTTTTGTCGGGGTCTTTTTGAGGAGGGTCGAGACCCTACGTGATGCTTGCATCCAAATCTGCCGCAACCTGACCACCTTCCTTTGGATTCTCGCTTGATCCATGCTCGAGGTTCCCACCCACCCCTTATGTACCTGCTCTACCTCTACTACCTTGGCTGAGATTCCTGCCCAAAAAATTCAAACCCTCACTCTCGCCGCACCCGCTAAACCTCAGCTCACTCATTCCTGAACCATAATGCTCGCTTACAACTTGATTTATTATGAAGTTCTTAAATATATTCTTCAACTTATTAGAAGTTCTATGTTTCCACAATCAGCTCTTTGACATCATTTTTATTAAGACATAAAATCTCATTTGGCCAGTTGCCTTCTAAAATTTGAATTTCATCGAGATGAAGATCAACACCATAATTCCAAAAATAACAATAGCAACATGACTCCTTATATATTCCTTTTAACAAATTTAATTTAAAACTTTACCCTTACCTTGCACAACAAAACTTAACAAGCCACAAAGGAGATTTGACCTTTGGACCTCTAGTAGTGTAGTGTCCTAACACGGGCTTGTGACCAACTAAGCTAACCCATTAGATGAAACCAAAGGGTACAATAACATATATGGATCATTCGTCACACTATCTCGAACAACAAAACCAAAACAAAATAAGAATTGAGGGGATTCGACCACCTTCTACACCATAATGCCCTAAAGCGGGCTAGTAACCAGTTGGTCTAACCACCCGGTTCAGCTTAAAGTGACACAATCAAATATTTAAATCTTCCATACCTTACACTTCTATCACACAACAAAAAGGTTCATTGAGAAGATTCAAACTTTGTACCTTCTACACCATAATGCTCTAATGCAACCTAACAATCGATTGGGCTAACCCAATAGTTGAGATTTAAAAGGCACAATGAAATATTTGAAGCCTCCTTTGGATCGCTGCTACGCCACCAAACATCCTCCCTTGTCTTCTACTCATTGCTCGTTCTCCTCTCGAAGGATATTAAAATTTCTTATCACATGCCAAAGTGAATAAATGGCCTCATATTAATATGCTTCCCTTTTGTCATTTGCACCCAAGGAGGTTGGCCCATGCATATTTAATTTTTGAATTTCAAACTCACTTTTATGTGGTGCTCAAGTCGACCCACTCTTTTTGTTTTTTAGAACACATTTTTTTTTATTTGTGGAAAACATCCCAAAAGGGATGCCACTTTCGGGTAAGACCCAAGGAGGTAGGGGTATCCATTCCACCAAAAATGCCCGGGACTCGGACCTGGCCTACCACCTTTGACATACTCAAGGAGCAAACAAACACACAAAACCAATTTAAAAATAAGTAAATAACAACAAAAATAATAAAATAAAATAAAAAACATGCTCCTTGAGTGTGTCAAAAACAAAAGCACAACCAAACACGCACAATAAGATAAAAGAAACCACAACACAAACCACATAGAAAAACACAAGAACCACATAACAAAACACAAACAAGACAAAAACAATAGAACACTACAAAGACATAACCCAAAAAAAACATGAAAAATAAACACAACCAAAACCTAAAAAATAAAATAAAATAAAAATAAAAATAAAAAACAACCAACAACAGACAATAAACAAAAACAAAAAACATAGAAAACACTCACACATAAAAACACGAAATAACACAAACAAAGAGAAACCCAAGAACAAGAACGAAAAAAACACAAGAACAATAACAAAAAACATATAAAAAAAAACAAAACAACAAAAACACAAGAACAACAAAAAACAACACAAAGAACACAAAAACAAAACAAAACAAAAGAACCCACCCACCTTAAAAAACTAAACAAAAAAAACAAAAAAAAAAGAAAAAAAAATTGAACAAAACAATGACCTATCTAGACCAGAAGACTATTAAGGCAAGAATCAACAGAGGAAACAAAATAAAGAATAGAATGAGCTAGGGAACTAAAAAAAAACTGAATGAACCAAAGAGAAGCAAAAAAAAAAAACAAGAAGAAACTAGGTACCTTCAGAACTGGAGCCATCCAAAGAAATGATAGAAAGAAGAGCTTCCCTAATTTGAGAAGCCCACCATATAGGAGGGTGGCCATAACAAGTAAGATCACCTTTGTCCAAAGCCCAATTAGCTAAAGCATCAACACTCTTGTTTTGATCTCCGACCACATGATTGTAATCAACTTTCAAAAATCCCATCTGGATTAATTGAATCTTCTCAATAATTCTTTTTATTCTCCAATCCACCTTATGATTCTTAGAAGGAGTCTTCAAGAGATTAATCATAAGTTGAGAGTCAGACTCAACTAACACCTTTTCCCATCCAACCTTAGTAGCCTCATGAAGGCCTCTGAGGATACCATACCCCTCAGCAAGGTTATTGGAAAGAATACCCAAATTCTCAACAAAAGTAAAAACCAGGGAGCCATCTGAAAGTCTACCAATTCCTCCCACATTGGCTTTTCCAGGGTTCCCTCTAGAGGCTCCATCAGTATTGAATTTTCCAAAATCCTTAGGAGGAGGTTGCCAATTTCTAGTCCTATCCATCTTACTAATACTCACATTCCCTTTAAGTTGGTTGCCCTTAGAAGATTTAATCTTCAATCTTTGCATCACTTGATCCCATCTTTGGTGGGATTTTTGGGGGTGATTAAGGAGTTGATGGACTGATTCAACTAAGTTGGCTATGGTCTTTTGCCAAATATAGTGAATATCCTTCCTATCTTGATTAAAAATTTGGTTGTTCCTTTCATTCCAAATATTCCAAAGAAGAATGGTAGAACCCATCCAAACTAACTGCCTAATAAAATGATCAACACCCTCTTGATTAGGCCAATCCCTCCAAAGTTGTTCAAAAGTAAAAAAATTGGACCACTGTAAGCCAAGTAAAGTGGCCATTCTCCTCCATAGCTCAGAGGCTAAAGTACACTCAATAAAAATATGGTTGATATTTTCTACATTCTCTTCACACATTTCACATCTAAAAGGGCCATGAAAACCATGCTTCATAAGTTGCTCACCAGTAAGCACCCTACGATGCAATAAAAGCCAATTAAAGAACCTCACCTTAGGCCAGATATTTTGAGCCCACAATCGAGAAAATATGTCAGAAGAATGGTTGGGATTATTATGGCATAAGGTCAAATAACCTTGAGCAACTGAATACTCACCCTTAGTAGTGTTGTTCCATCCAAAACAATCTTTTTCATGGGACCAAGAGAGGGATCTCATATGAAGGATGCCTTGGATATCTTGTCTTTGCCTTTCTGGGATTTGAATAGGCCAGTCCTCAATAGGGATCCAATATCTACCAACCTTTGAATTACCGGTATGGTATCGACAGTAATTAGCCACCTTTATCCAATTAGCTCGGTGAAGCTCCTCCATCCAAGGCCTCCAATCGGGAAACTGAGTTATCAAAGGCTTGTGACCATCCCAAGAATCTATCCAAAAATTTGCATGTTGACCATTATGAATGATCCAAAATAATTTTTTCTTTATCAAATCCTCACCAGTCTTAAGAACTGCTAAAATGGGAGAACCTTTGGTAGGAAGTTGATAGCGAACAAGGTCTTCAGGACTTTTGTTCTCAACATATTTAGCACGGAGATTATTGGCCCAAAGAGCATTGGGGTTATGCAACATCCTCCAATATAATTTAGCAGCTAAAGCTTTGTTGTTATTAATTGAAGACCGGAATCCTAACCCCCCTTCACTCTTAGGAAGACATAAAGTATCCCATTTCACCAAGGCCCATTTTCTTTTCTCCTTAGTACCACTCCAAAGGAAACGATGACTGATTTGATCCAATTCTCGAAGAACAGCCTTTGGGATATTCAAAATGGAAGAAACATAAATAGGAATAGCTTGAAGGACTGATTTTACCAAGGTGATTCTACCCCCGGAAGAAAGCCACTTGTTGGTCCACTTTCCAATTTTCTTCTTGACTTTGTCCAACAACCAATTCCAATATTTATTTTTTTGCCTTTGAATATTTATGGGAATACCTAAATAAGTGATTGGAAGAGAGGTCTTCTTATATCTTAATTTATCCAAGACCATGGATTCCTGTCTAGCAGAGCGGTGAAAGAAAATAACTTTAGATTTGTCTTCATTGATCAATTGCCTGATAGCCTTAGAAAAATAGCTAATGATTTGCTTAATATTAGAAGCTTCCTTAACTGTAGCTTTACCTAAAAGAGTAGAGTCATCCACAAATTGAAGATGAGAGATAGGTCTAGCTCCATGAGCAATGGTAACTCCCTCAAGGGTTTTGTTTTCCCTCTTTTTGGTTATAGTCCTACCCAAGCATTCAACAAGAATGATGAATAAATAAGGGGATAGCGGGTCACCTTGCCTAATACCTCTGGAAGTTGGGAATGACTGAGAAGGCCTACCATTGATAAGAACTAAGTAGGAAACTGAAGAGATACATCCCATAATCCAATCCATCCAATCCTTAGAGAAACCAAATTGCCTCAAAACTTTGATAAGGAAGTGCCAATCCACTCTGTCATAAGCTTTGGATAAGTCTAACCGAATGAACATGGAAGGAGAATTTTGCATATCCATGGAATGGATGGCTTCCTGAGCAAGAACTATCTCATCTACTATTTGACGTCCTTCCACATAACCCCCTTGCTCTGGGGAAATAATCTTATGCAAAAGAGGCTTCAACCTTTCTGCCATGATTTTAGTAATGATTTTGAGAAGAACATTACATAAAGCAATAGGTCTAAAAGCTGAGATATGATCAACCTCTTGAGCTTTTGGAACAAGAGTAATATAAGTTTTATTGATAACCTTCAAAATTTCTTTGGCTTTCCTGGCTTCTTCCACCACCTCTAATAAATCAACATGAAGGATATCCCAGAACTCTTGGTAGAACTCAATGGGAAAACCATCAGGACCTGGGGTTTTCCATTTTTGCATTTTAAAAACTACTTGTTGAAGCTCATTGATAGTAATAGGAGCAGTCAAAATAGAGTTCTCCTCAGAAGTGATAAGAGAAGGGATTGCTTGAAGAACATTTTGTTGTGAAGCTGAGTCAAGAGGAGTAGAAGCAAAAATATTGGAAAAGTAATCAACAACAATAGAGTTCATGCCATCCCAAGTATAAACAACATCTCCAGAATCTGATTTTAAGGAAGAAATAAAGTTGTGAGATCTTCGAGCTAGAAGAGATTTGTGGAAGAAATTTGTGTTTCGATCTCCTTCTTTGAGCCATTGAATTCTAGATTTTTGCTTCCATAAGATTTCTTCTCTTTTTTCCCATTCCTCTAACCGAGTTGTGAGTTTAATTTCATCTGCACTTCTCTTCTCTGTGAGGCCATCTAAATGGATTTTCTTATTCAAATTTTCAATATGAGCAATAACTTCATGTTTTTTTTATGAACATCCCCAAACTCTTTCCAGTTCCAAGTCTTGATTTTGGATTTAATGTATTGCAGTCTTTTGGAAAAATAGAACATCTTAGTCCCATGCCTAGGTTTACCTTCCTTCCACCATTGTTGCACACGAGGTCTGAAGGAAATGTCTCTAAGCCACATTAATTGAAAATGAAAAGGAGAGAAACTCACATTGGTTTTCCACATTTCCACCATGGTGGCCAATGATCCGAACCAACATTATTAAGAGTCTTCACTTTAGGAATGTGACCATGGATTAAGAAATTTTTAGAGAGCAAAAACCTATCCAATCTCTCCATTATACAAGCTAAGCCTTGCCTTCTGTTAGACCAAGTCATAAGGCCATTATCTGGTTGGATATCCACAAGATGGAGGTTTGCAATATATTCGCTCATGAGGTCAGTGCTTTTGTCCAAATTTCTATTTCCCCCCATTTTCTCATCCAGAGAGAGGATGGTATTGAAATCTCCTTCGATCAAGATCCAAGCTTTAGGAAAATGAGAGATAATATGAGTAATATCCTTCCACTGTCTTCTTTTTTCCTCCAAAGAAGTCGGAGCATAAACAGTAATGCAGAGCATAATCTGGTTGGAATGTCTACTTTGAATAGCTATAGCCAACAAACCCCAACTGCCAACCATATGGTGAATAACTACCTCTTTTGGGTCCCAAAGACAAGCAATGCCACCCGAAGTCCCTTGGGAACCGAGGGAAACCACTTTTCCAGCTGGCCAAATTTTACTGGCAATTAAGTCCATATCCTCCATTGACATCTTTGTTTCTTGAAGGAAAACAAGATGTGGATGATTTATCTGAATCATTCTTCTAATTTCATTTTGTTTTGAAAGACTCCCTTTGAGTCCTCTAATATTCCAAGTGATGATCTTCATTAATACCAGGGCTAAAAAATTTGGGAAGGGCATTAATCTTACCTTCCTCTACAAGCTTTTCACCTTCTTTTACCATATGATATTGATTGGTCTTGCGACCTACTTTTTGATTAGAATCCATCTTCAATTTTTTTTCCCTGTTTCTTGACTTATTCCAATTGAATATGAGATGGCTTCTAACCTTGAAGAATGCTCGTACACAGCCAAAATTTTACTAGATGGTTCAACGGAGTCTATATTGGGACCTGCATTATTTGAAGTTTTGACATTTGAAATATTGTTTTTCTTGTGTAAATTTTCTCCTTTTTTTCTGTTGAAAACCTTTGATTTGTTGGTTTGTCTCTGAGTTCTTCCCTTCATATTTAAATTGTGTTTCTAAGATTTTAGTTTCCATTATTTCCTCTTCCTCACTTGGGACATCATTTGTGGAAAGGATTTCAAACATATTAGCGAGATGACTTTGATTGATCCTTCATAACTGGTTTTTTTGAGTGTTCTTCTTCTTAGGTATTTGGAAACCTATTGAGTTTATATCTTCTTTCTTTTGATCAGGAATTTTATTTGGGCAAGCACTGGCCAAATGACCATATTCATGGCAAATTCTACAACGAAAAGGAATGTTCTCATAGTCCACTACTTGCTCCCAAGTGTCTTCCCCAAATTGTAATGTGATATTTTTAGGTAGGGGTTTGTCAAAATCCATTAAAACACAAATTCGAGCATAAATAATATGTTCAAAATTTTGAGTACAATCAGTAGTCATCATAAAAGTTCCTAAAGAGTTTCCAATTGAAGAAAAAATAGTAGGATTCCAAAATTCAATAGGGAGGCCAAAGAGTCTAACCCACACGGGAGCTATAGAAGGCATCTCTTCTTCAACTTTAAATTTAGTATGCCAGGGCTTCATGAAAAGCCCTGCCCTTCCAAAAAACCAAGGACCCCCTTGAAAATTTTTCTCTCTATCTTCATTATTAGCAAATAAAACAAGAAAATAACCATTTGGATAAATAGAGATTTGTAACTCACCTTTAGTTTTCCAGATTTTTGCAGCCCAGACTTTGAAAGTAGATAGACTCGGACGAAAACCCACGAATCGACAAATTAGTCCTATTTTTTCCAAATCTTCAATGCCGAACTGAATGTTACCCATATCAAGCTTAACAATAGGAGTTCCATCAAGTTGCTTTAAGACATCCTGACTCCATTTTCCTGGGATCAATCTTAGGCATTCTTAGAGGTTTATGGGAAGCCCTAAGATTGATATTAGCATTGGGCTGAGGCTGTCCACCACGAAGGGCATCCCTAAAATTCATTTTTGGGACTGAGTCTTCAAAATTCTTACCCTTGATAGGGGTTTTCATAGTAGAATTATTTTGTGGGTGCACCTTAGCACCAGATTCACTTGAGATATGAGCCATTTTTTGATCAACTTGCTTGAAACTTGTTTCGTGATCTCTTTAATCCTTGCCCTAGACGTCGTGGAAAGGTATGGTTTTCACTTTTCTTTTGTGCAAAAAATTGGAAGTCATTGTCACTCAAGTTCACAGTATGATCTATTGAAAGATAAATTTCTAACCCATCTTGGATCCCCTGCAACATTTCCTGCTAAAATATTGAGCATAAACCACAAAAATATTGGTCATCAGGGCCCGAAGGCCCTAAAAACCAACCTCTGGAGCTGCTTGCACTCAACCCAGATGAAACCCTCGCATAGCTGCTTGCCAAATATCTCATTCACACATAGGGATGCGCTAGGATCTGTGTTGCTCCAAATGATATGAAAATTGGTGGAGATGTTCTAGGGTTTTTTAGGCATCTACCCTCAAAATTTTAGCTCAATCCGAGTTCGGATGAGTGAGATATGGCCGAAATGAGTTTGGCAGTTTGGGCAGTCCTACGAAAAATGTCTAATCAATTTCAACCAAGATCATTTTATCAATCCTTCATTTGATAGATATATATTATGACCAAATTCATAGTTCTTGCCTAGTATCTAACCTTAGAACACATTTTTATTATAATATAAAATCAATGATTTAAATATTATAATATTTGAATATCTATTTAAATATTTTGATTTAAAATATAAACCTTCCACTTTAATATTTAAATATTTCATTTAAATTTTAAATCACCCTTGAAGATATCTACCTTGACATTAATGACAACTCATATGATTAAATCACCCTTGAAGATATCTGCCTTAACATCAATGACAACTCAATAATTCTAACAGATGTAGAGTAATTCATTCTTTTTGTTTTTTAGAACACCTTTATATTATAATATAAAATCAATGATTTAAATATTATAATATTTGAATATCTATTTAAATATTTTGATTTAAATATAAACCTTCCACTTTAATATTTAAATATTTCATTTAAATATTAAATCACCCTTGAAGATATCTGCCTTGACATCAATGACAACTCATATGATTAAATCACCCTTGAAGATATCTGCCTTAACATCAATGATAACTCAATAATTCTAACAGGAGGTAGAGCAATTCATTATTTCTTGGATTGATTACCCCAATTTACAGCTCCTATTGAGAATTAGCTACAATTGTTCATAGCCGACCCAATGTTGTAATACACAAGGCCATAGATAATTAAAAATACATATTTATAATTCTTAGGCCCCATAGGCTACCACTGCTCTCACGATATAGTAGTATGGTTCAAGATCGGGGTACAAAATGTCAACGAAGTGGATCCCTCCAGAAGATTATTTTTCAAAAAATAAAAAAACAATTAATTTTTTAGGGTCCACACAGAGCCCACGTACCCCAACCATAGTTGCATAGCCATCAACACATAACCCATAGGTCATAGGCTGCAGTAGAATATCCCTGCATGACCATAGGAGCCAGGCTATAGTAGTGTGATCCATATACAACAGCACGATCCTACACAGTCACAAGTCTTGCGTAGCCTAGCTAGATTGCATATAAATGACCTAACTAGGCCAAAACCAAGTAGGCAGAGGCTCTGATCGCACATAATGGATCGTGCCAGACTAGTGCTATGCGCACCAGAGGAGATGATAAAAAATAAAAAAAATAAAACCTTTTCTAAGGTTTTATTCCTAGCCAATCATGTTGCATGAAAAATCATCTAATAAGAAAGCGCCATGTGGCTCTTTTTAAGGCACGAGCAGATGAGACATTTAAATATACAATTGTATTATCTAAGTCTCGATGAGCAGTTTAGCCTAGTTGGTCAACGTGTGTATGATAAGACTCTCTCTGATAGGTCTCAAGTTAAATTCTCGATGATTATACTTTTTTAGCTTGGAGGAGCCTAAGCACCCCCTGGTTAAAAAAAACATATTTTTTAATTTAATTTTTTATTATTATTTTGATTAAAATTAGTAAATTAAATATTTTTTTGTTTTTTAAATTTAATTAATTAATTAATTAAAGAAATTAATTATTTTATTAAACTAATTAAATTAAAATTTAATGCATTTTTTATATATAAGGTGGGGAGGCTATCCAAATTAAAGAGGGCTACATCAAACAAAATAAAAAAAGGGACAACTAACATATTATATTTTTGCAAAACAAAGGGGGTAAATCAAACTGAATTGAATTGATTTTTTTGCAAAAATTAAGGAGAACAAATTTGAACTCCAAAATTCAAAGAGAGGGCTACAAAATCGAAAAAGAACCTTGTTATTTTGCAAATCCAAAATGAAGAGGGGCAACAAAATATTGTTTGGATTTTTTGCAAATCAAACTCAAGACAAGGGCAAAGCAAAATGTAGTGAATATCATATTTTTTTGCAAATAAAAAACTATTGCAAAAATATTTTATGGCATTGTAAAAGG
Organism: Wollemia nobilis; assembly: GCA_028583015.1. Taxonomy (NCBI): domain Eukaryota; kingdom Viridiplantae; phylum Streptophyta; class Pinopsida; order Araucariales; family Araucariaceae; genus Wollemia; species Wollemia nobilis. The sequence goes on from JAQPPZ010016791.1 coordinate 883,835, forward strand.
TGTATTTTCGGTGGAATCCAACACCTTCAAAAATTTTAATTTTGTGGGAAAAATGGATGTATGAATGCATTTAATTTTCTATTTTATGAATTGAATATATGTATTATGGCAACAAAAAGACCCCAAATTTATACCCTATTTTTGTGTAATTTATTGCGCAAGGTAGCATTCGATAAAAAGGGTACCTCTAGTCCATACTTATTGGTGATGTTGTCATGCTTTGGGCTACTATATCTACTATCTAATATATTTACAAAAAGGATGTCTAGGCTATTTTTTCCTATAAACCATCGAGGAGAAATAAGGAAAGCTAATATTGATATTCACTCTATTATTACCCTATTCACTACTATCGCTCGATGTAAATCTTGAAATTAAGTTCTTCCAAGTATTTAAGGGTCTTGTTGCCCTATATATGCAAAAGGATTTTTAATTAGGTGTTAAATATAGAGTGAATCCCTTTCAGTACTGCTTATGTACCACGGATTGATCTATATAAAATACCTTCAAGTCTACCTCGTATACGATCATGTATATTAAGGGGATGAGCTTATTCCACATGCAGATGTGTATTATAGAAAAGCAGGTATTTACAATAGATCAGGTCTATAAAACTAGTAGTATAAAGAAAATGGGACCATTTGGTGTTATAAGGAACCCTCACAATGGCCATTGCAAAAGCATATTTTTCAGACTCACAACTACTATGAGGTTTAAATTTTGCTTTATATAAGAAAAATATGAGAACAATATTGCATGTTGAAAATATATGGGATATCATCATTGGAAAATTCAAATGCCCAACAACAGTAGATGATACACAAGAAGAATATGATGATGCCAATGCTAGAGCACTGATGATCATAATTCTTGCCCCTATTGATGAAGTTCAACCACACATATATGAAAAGGAGAATGCAAAATATGCATGGGATACATTGTCAATAATATATGAGGGAAAGAATCAAGCCATGATTCTTAATCTTCAATCCCAAATTCACACTCTTAGCATAAAAAATGGATAAAGTGTAGAAGTGTTTCTTTGTAGAGTGGCTGATCTGAGAGCTAAGTTGCATGCAATGAGATTGAGAGATTTATAAAATTCTTCTAGAATTATGGTCACTTTCCTTCAAGTTTCTAATAGAAAAGTCTCTTTTGAAGAGTTGGCTAATTTTCTACAACAAGAAGTAAATCAAAACCAAAGATATCAAACATCCAACACTACAAACTACATTCTTGTCTAAGAAATCTGGAGCTAAGAAATAAGACTATTTTCATAAGGGATCTTCCTCTAAGGGTTCAAACACCACTCCATCACAAAATACACCTCAATAACATAAGAGATGCTGCTACATTTATGATATGGATAACAATGAAACCAATAAAATTTGGTTTAATTCTTCCAACAAAGGTGTTAAAAATAGGTAACCACCTTAGAAAAAGGGGAAATACAAACCATGAAAAAGAAATAGACAATAAAGAGGTAATTTTGATATTGAAGAATCTAATTCAAATTTTTAGAAAGCACACAAGGTTCTCATGACTTAAACTAATCCCAAACAAAAATATAATATTTGGTATTTTTATTCTGGTGCAAGCAAACACATGACTGGTGATAAAGAGTGGTTTAACACATTTAAGGCCAAAGAAGGAAAATCGATGACCATTATTAATGATAAGACCTATCAAGTCCAAGGAGAGGGAGATGTTTTAGTGATCCTTCCATATGGACAATGTAAAATTGATAAGATCCTCTATGTGCCAAGATTGACCAACAACTTGTTGTTCATACCTCAAATCTTGAACAAAAATATGGTGGTTGACTTTAAGGTTGTTGTTGGACAAAAGCATTGCTTTATTACCAAAAAGGGTAAACATATACCAAACAATTCCTACAAAAATGGATTTTTTATATTATATGCTCTTTATACACCTCATGTTACCATGGATACCAACTCCAAAGAAGCTACCTCATTATGGCACAAACGGTATGGGCATCTAAGTTCAGGCTATCTACTCAAATTGAGTAAGCATGATATGGTGTTAGATATGCCCAACCTATCACATACTTTGCCTATATTCTTGGATTTATTAGTAGGGAAGAAACATCAAGTTCCATTTTATTTGATCTCTTCATGAGCAAAGCATCATTGGAGTTGATACACATCAATCTGTGTGGACCCATACCAAAAACTCATGGTGGAAATAAGTAATTTCAATTGTTTATTGATGAATACTCCTGAAATATGTGGATTTTATTTCTATATATAAATTCATATGCCTTCCTATATTTTTATTAGTTTTATAAGCGCGTTGAGAAAGAATCAGGATGTTCAATCAAGGTCCTTCACTCTGATCAAGGGGGGAATTCACCTCCAATGAGTTTTCAAGGTTTCTCACTAAACATGGGATAAAAATATAGCTTCATATAGCCTATACTCCTCATCAAAATGGAGTTACTGGGAGGAGGAGTTGTTACATCATGGATATGGTTCGTTGTATGCTCATAGGTTCACATATTGGGCAATAGTATTGGGTAGAAACTATCACTACATCTATGTATCTCTTGAATCGAGCACCAAAAAAAGGTCTTCAAAGAGTCACACCATAAGAAGAATGGAGGAATAAATCCCTTCATTTCTCATCTAAGGATATTTGGATGTAAATCCTTCATGCACATTCCAAATAAGAAAAGGAGTAAACTAGATGAGAAAACTCTACAATGTATTTTTTTGGTTATGATGAAGAATCCAAGGGGTATCGATCGATTGATCCTATAACCACTAAAATTAATATAAGTCGAGATGTGGTATTTGATGAAGCTCACAAGTTAGATACACCAAACTATAGTAAAGACACATCTTCTACTATACACCTAGAATTTGATGAGCCTAAGACAAGGACTCCTTCCAAATAGAAGAAAAATCCAAAATGGTATATTAGCACCATAAGAGACACAAAATTGGATGCACCTCCTAATCTCAATTTTAATCTACCATGTACTCAAAGTATGTCACACCAATAAAGAGAAAATTATTATGAAGAATAATACATGAGTGAAGAGGAAGATAAAGTTTTTATGACTTTAGTGGTGGATCATGAACCCACTTCAGTGAAATAAGTACTTAGTGTACCTCAATGGAAGACTACTATGGATGCAGAACATTTATCTCTTATGAATAACAAAACATGGGAGCTAGTTGATCTACCTACTGGTAAGAAACCCATTGGCTGCAAATGGGTATACAAAGCCAAGTATAAGGTATATGGAACTATTGACAAGCATAAAGTCTACCTCGTTGCAAAGGACTATGCTGAAAAAGAAGGCATATATTATGAAGATATATTCACACCATATGCAAAAATGAAAACCATTTATGTACTCTATGCAATGGTAGCTTAGTTCAGATGGAAGCTTCATCAGATGGATGTGAAGAGTACCTTCTTGAATGGTGATATCAAAGAAGTTTACATGACCCACCATAAAGGATATGTTGTTGAAGAAAAAGAGCAAAAGTTTTGCAATATGATAAAGTCCTTGTATGGGTTGAAACAAGCTCCATGAGCTTGGTACATTAATATTGATAATCACCTCCTACAACATGGTTTCAAGAGAAATTCCTCAGATGTAAATCTCTATTTCAAGAAAGTTGGTTCTAATATAGTGATACTTGTTCTCTATGTTAATGATCTGATCATCAATGGAAGCTTAGATAAAATTATAGAAGCAGTGAAATGTGACTTAAAGAAGTCATTTGAAATGATAGATCTAGAACTTCTATATTATTGTCTTGGCTTAGAAGTTGTGCAACAAAATAACCACATCAGGGTTACACAAATAAAGTATGCCAAGGCACTAATTGAAAAATATTGAATGACATATTTGTTGTGGCTGCTCCACAATGAGCCCCAAACTTGGGGGCCCACTTTAAATTTTGTGCTCTATGCATTTTGGTGATTTTGAAACAATGATTTAAATATGTTCCACATAAAATATTTGCAAGTCTCTTTCAAGGTCTTTATTGTATGGGGTTTTTGGTATTTTGTTGTCTTCTTTCAAAATTGTCCATGGTCTCATAGACCTTCCTCCATTCTTGCATTGAGAGTAATCTGGGTAGGTTTGGGTTTACCATGGTTTGTTCCTAATGTTTGAAGACTAAATAATCCAAATATAAATAAAATAATAAGACCCAAATAGAGATGACGTAAACAACGAAGTTTCAGTGGCAAGACACCAGGGTTAAGCAGATTCGAAGTGTAGAGGGTTCAAAAGACCAAGGCCACAGCAGACGAAGACCCACATCTGGGATGTGGCTAGTGGCGATTGGACCATACCAGACACATGGATGGGAGTTTCCAAGGGTTGTTTTAGTTTGAGAAACTATGACTAAGGGGTTTTACATCGTCAAACTCACTTGGGAATTGCACCCTGCCCTCACTGCACTAGTACATTATCAAATGGATTTTGGGTACCCAATGTGCATTTGGTAGGGTGGAGATTTGAACCAAGGACCTCCCTTGGAGTATTTCCATACCCTCTCCAACTCACCTACACCATGTGGGAAATTTTTTAAAAAAAATTAAAATATGTTGAACAAGGCAAAATGGACCCACCCAGCAACGTGGCTCTTGGGATGATACAACGTGGGACCCACGTTGGATGATGCAACCGATTGATGTGGTCTAATCGAACATGGATGCAATATATAGTGCACTCGCCATGGAGGATCGAGGATGTGCTAGACTTGTCCATGTAGGATACGAATTCTATGACCCGATGGAAGTGGTAACTGCATTCGACAGGGTCTAAACCCATGAAATGACAGAAGGGCGCAGGCTAGAATCTCACAACAGTAATGTTGCGAAGCATATTTGGTGTCGGTAATGACACAACAATGGCAAGAGCATCAAGGAAAGTTTAGACTTAGCATGCATCCATAGAGAATATCCCCCTCATAGGACAAGGCACTGCTGGGACATGTGGCGAAACTTATGTCAAAGACAAAATAACAAGAGCAGGCTCGGAGCAGATCATCATTGATAGAATTTGGGTGTTACATGGCAGCGACAACATCTACAGCATAGGGTGAGTGATTGATGTCAAAGTGGACAACTCACCAAAGAAGTGTAAGTTAAGGTGCCAGGGCAACTGACGTCAAGGATTAGCATAGATAAAATGCACTGAGAAGAATCTATAACATGAAATTAAAATCGCAATAGCTAGTAGAATGCAACAATAGAATAAAAGGACAATGCCAATAGAACGCAATTTACCCGACAACAATTCCCGCTATCAGGACAGAGAGTAGGCGAGAATTTACCATGAATACCCACTGTCTAAGCCGTTCATATTTCACCAAACACCGTAGAACATAACCTTCATTGCACTTCCATCGGGAAAATAAATAAAGTTATTTTTTTTATTTCCTTTCGTATACCCAAGGGGAGATATAAGGAGTTTAAATTTTGGATTGTTTTAAATATTTGGGTATTGTTGGTTATGTGAGGGGTTTTATAAAGAAGGATGTTCTCTTTTCCTTCAGATGATGATGAGGAATTGAAGGGTCAGGGTTATTTATTTTGTTATTTTTGTTTTATTTGTTTTAAAAACATTTAAAAGCCCCATGAGGCTATTGGTAAAAGGGCTGGAAACGGGAGAAAAAGACTATTTTTTGGAATAAAGGAGTTTTTATTTGGCAAGAAAAACTTTTGTGTGTGAAATAAAAAGGAGACTGAAACTAAGACTGATGTTGTTTCTGTAAATATTTCCTTTGCATTATTACTTCTTGTATCTATTCGTTTATGCCATAAAGTGGGTTACGATAGGTGAATGATAGAATGATGCAATTATTTGTTTCCTTAGAGTCTTGCATCTAATCTAATCTGACTGTGTTTATGTTGCGAGTCTATTAGGTCAGGTTGTTTTAGAATTTCATCTCATAACTTGGGGTTTTGCAGGGAGGATATTGCTAACCAAATTAATGTTCTGTTTTGGTTTTTTCCAGCTAACTTTTGTAGATAATATTTTTGTTTTATTTTTTTGATATTTAGATTAATCTTATCTTAAAAGCTGCTTTTTTGATTCTGGTCCATTCCAAAAATTTTGCATTTGTTTTCATTCTATTTTGGTCCATTCCAAAATTTCTGCTAATTGTTCCTTGATTCTGGTCCATTCCAGAAATTTTTGCATTTGTTTTCATTCTATTCTGGTCCATCCCAGAATTTTTGCTAATTGTTCCTTGATTCTGGTCCATTCCAAAAAAATTGCATTTGTTTTCATTCTATTTTGGTCCATTCCAAAATTTCTGTATGTAGTTGATTTCTTGATTCTAGTCCATTCCAGATTTATGTTCATAAATAGTTAATTTATTGCCATGAATAATCTAAGTTATAATGAAGGTAAATAAATCTGCCAAGAGTATGCTCTGTGTTTGCGCTTGAGAAAGCGATCTGCTCGCACCAAAAATTGGAGGGTTTGTTTATAGATCTAGTGTTTCCCAAGTAAAACCAGGGATTAATAGCGGAGAAGAGAAAGCCGCTTCTAGATCCACTTCTTTAATTTAGATTTTTATTCTTGCATCTCCAAACACCTTCATCTAATTTTTAGACAAAACATGGGTTTAGGAGGGCTACTAATTCCAAATGCACATTAAGTCAAATCAAGTGAATGAATCCAAACTTTCTAACTTACTAATTTTTTGCTAAAATTTAATGCTAACATTGCTAACGTTACTAACACCAAATTCTAACATAGGGATAGTGGAACACTTTTAAATGAAGATAAAATGAATTTTCTAACTCTAAAAATGAACCTCATGTTAAAGGCACTGAGCTTAAAATGAAATGGCTTATACCACACACTTTCTCATTTGGAATATTTTTAAGCTAAAGATAAAAGAGGTTACTAATTGGGTTTCGGGTAGACCACTTTAATATCAAGAACATTAAAAGAAGCTATCTTCACATTTAGTTGTTTTAATGGATTATGGTTGCAAAGTACTAGTTTGAATCATTAAAGGCCCCTTGTTAACTATTACTTGCTTGGTTTAAGTTATTCTGGTATACATTCATTTATTTGCTTTAGTCTTGATTGATTACATGCACATGAATGTTTGTTCATAAGAACCTTGGAGAAATGAATAATGCTACTTAATTTATTTGCAAGAGAGAGTTTCCTGTTTGATACTCTAGTTGTGGTGATCATTTTGCTATAGGGAAAAATATTCACTCAACATTTTGGCGCTAGAAGGAGGGCCTTTTTTATTGCTTTGTGATTGTGATCCATTCTAACAATTAACGTGGTTAGTTTTTTTTCCACCTATTGTGTTTGCAGGTATAACATTCATTTGTTTTCTTTTGCAAGTGAGTTGAGAGAAGTATTTTAGAATTCTAGAGTTTCAAGCTAGCCCAACCTAAGTACATAGCTACTAGGTCCAAAACCATAGGGGAAACTATTTTCCAAAGCCTTTCTCCCACTACTAGGAAATTGAGAAACAAAACATTAGAGATCGAAATACCACCCAATATACTTGAGTCAGGAGCTTCTTTAGACTCAAGTATGTCTAGTGGGCCTGAGCCCTCACTTTCAAATGTGACAGCTACACCAAGTGTGTTTTTCCCCATCATTACAAGTGTTGCCATTGTTCCTATAGGGTTGATACCCTTGAATAACATGGCCCAAAAACAACAACAACAACAACAACCACCTGCCCTTTGGTATGGTGCACAAAGTTCTCCCTTGGATATCCCTAGGGTAGCCCATGACTTGCCTAGAAATATTGAAAGGGGATTGCCTAAATTCATGCATGATGGTCCCATAACAGTCGAAGAACATGTCCAAATTTTCAAGGATTACATGTTTAGAAAAGGAGTTACCCATGAAGATATCGCTTGTCAAATTTTCCCTGCTAGTCTAGACAGTACGACCAATGAATGGTACAATAATCTTCCAGCAGGGTCCATTACTTCATGGGCCCAATTAGAAACTGCATTTATTAGCCAATTTTGAATGTTGTTGGATCCTTCCATAATTTATAATTTATTCGTATCATGCAAAATGTTACCCAATGAGCCCATAAGAACATTCAATCAGAGGTTCCAAAAACTGTATACAAATTTGACTCGCCACTTTGCAGTAGATCCTGCGGTGGCCCTACAACTATACTTTGGATCTTTAGATCCGTTAACATCTTTGTTGACTAGAAGGAATCCTCAGGTTATGATGCTTTTGTTAGCTTATGCAGAGACAATGACCCTTGAACAACAAATGAATTTACCAAGAGTAGAATTGTCTCAATTGACTGGGATGGGACAATACGGTCCATATAGTCAATTCACCATGATGAATCAATTAATGGCACCACAAGTTCCAACAATGAACAATTTCCAACAACCATATCAAGTCGCATCATTTCCCATTTATCCTAATGCCTCTATTCCAACATAGGCATTGATTCCAGATAACTCGATGACCTTGCCTGGGTTCAGTATGGGCAATAACTTGTTGACCATACCTGGGTTTACTCCGATTAGTACTCCAAGCCCAATGACTTATCCAACAATCACTCCTATTCAAAGTGTGAATCTAGGATGGAATCAAAGTGCCCAGACCCAAGCCATTGTACCTATTCTAGAGGTGGCTAATGCAGCAAATACAACTGGGCCTGGAATTATAGTGCCCCGACCACAAGGGCATAAATTTGTGGTAGAAGACATGAAGGAAACTTTGGCCAAAGTTTTGGTTACTGTGGGAAATGTTAATAAAAAGTTTGACCAAGTCATTGGTCATAACCGACCTCATAACCATAGAGAAAAAGGAACATACAACACACATCCTAATAATGGACGAGTACCTAATCCCATAGCCAATCAGGCAGATGTATCGAAAGATTTTGGAGAGTTAGGGTCTTGTGATAATGATTTCCCACACTGTTGCCATGGAAAGCAGGAGTCTATGTTGGCTGAAGTTATACGTCCCCAAGAAAGTGAAGAAGAGGAGGATGTTGAGGTTTTTGGAAAAGAAGATGAAGAAACATTGGAAGTTTATGCCAATAAATGTTTTGGGAAAGGAAATCACATGTATTACACAATGAGTTCTAAGGATCTCAAAACTTCCTCTACCCCTCCAAACAACCCATTACTTCCTCCTGATTTCAAAGGAGATGTCAATCCACCTCCTCCATCAATGGTGGAGAAGTTTAAGTTGGTGCAAAACATGTCAAATTTGGAAAAACCCACTTATGACTTGATAGAAGACATGAAGAAAACTAAGTTCAATGTCTCAATGTATGATATGTCCCAAATTTTAGGCCAAGAAGTAAGTCCACCAAAAGGTTTGGATCCACCTACCCAAGTTCATGAAGCTAAGGGTGTTGAGTCCCAATTGGTTTTGAAAAGGGAAAAATAAGACGTACCCCCATTTCTTATAACCATTAGAATTGTGGGTAGAAATCTACACAACTGTCTAATAGATTCAAGGGCCTCTACTAGCATTATGCCCCTAGAAATCTATCAAAAATTGGGACTTACACCAAAACCTTCTAAAAGCAAGGTGGTGCAACTGGATAGATCAGCCATGGAGGCAATGGGAGAATTAAGTGATATTATTATTCAGGTCAAATCAGAACATAGGGTTCAACATCACATAGATATATTGGTACTTAACATTCCTATCAAATATGGCATGGTGTTGGGAAGATATTGGAGCAAGAACCTAAATGGATACGTTGTAACAGACTCTTCACATATGTGGTTGCCTTGGAGAGGAGTGGCCAACCAAATTCAAACTGATAGTGAACCTAGGCTCAAGGAAATGATAACAAAATACAACAAACCTAATGAGATTCAATACATTGAAACTGAATTAGGAGCCTATTGCTTGGACGTAGAAATTCTTGAGAATTATCAAAATGGAAGTATTGGATGCAATGATTCTGAAGAACACCATAAGGTTTGGACTCTAAGATTTTATGGATCCAAGTCCAAACAAAGGGTGAGAGCTGGTATTGAACTTTCATGTCTAGACAGAAAACCTATGTTGGCTACCTATAGATTACAGTTCCCAGCCACCAACAATGTGGTCGAATATGAGGCCTTGATTTTTGGACTCCAATTGGCCCTACGAAAGAAAATCAAATGTATCAAGGTATTAGGTGATTTTGAATTGGTGGTAAAACAAGTTAAAGGACAATATCAATGTAAGAACAAGTGGCTCAGCCTTTATCAAACCAGAGTTAGATATTTAATAAACGAATTTGATGCTTTTAACATATCTCTAATCTCTAGAAAAGGCAATCGTTTGGCAGATTCTTTAGCCATAGCTGCTAGCATGCTTAAACTAGTGGATCACAAGAAGTGCAAGAAATTTTCCATAGAATTAGTCCCTTGCCCCTCGATACCTAATAACATCATGAATTTCCAAGTCTTTGATAGTGACAGACATATATTCAATTTTGTCACTAATTTTGGTATCTTTGAAAATCAGGTTATTGATGAAGACGAGAGGGGGCAAGAAGAGGCAGATTTGAAAATGGAAGCTACTGGAAAATGGAATGAGATGCCAAATGGGATGGCCTCATTAGAGAAAATGTTTGATATTGGATACCAATCGAAAGGATGGAGAAAAGTTCCACCTCCCAAAGAGGCTTATGACTTAGTCAATATTGGAAGTGCAAAAAACCCTCACAAAATATTCATTGCAAAGGCATGTACCAAACATGAAAAGAGTTCCATTGCTAATGCATGGAAGGAATACATAGATTGCATAGCTTGGAGCTATAAGGATTTGAGAACTTATGATCAGAGTGTTATAATGCATACAATTCCTTTGAAGCCAGACTCCAAACCCTTTAGGCAAAGACAGAGACCAGTCAATCCGTTACTAGAGCCTTTGATAGAGAAAGAGGTAAAGCGACTATTAGAAGCTAAAATCATCTTTCCTATTAGGCATTCCACATGGGTTGCTAACTTGGTCCCTGTGAGGAAAAAGAGTGGAGAGATAAGGCTATGTATTGATTTTAGAAATCTAAATAAGGCCTCACAAAAGGACAATTACCCTCTACCTACCATTGACGAAATCCTTCAAAAGGTAAATGGGTCAAAAATAATGTCATTCCTAGATGGCTATTTAGGATAATATCAAGTCCTCATCCATCCTAATGATAGGATGAAAACCGCTTTCACCACAAAATGGGGCACTTTTGCATATAGGAGAATGCCTTTTGGATTGTTGAATGCAGGTGCCACATTCCAACGAGGCATGGACTTTGCCTTTAAGGGGATCATAAAAAAGCGCATTATTTTCTATGTAGATAACATTCCTGTCTTTTCTAAGAATAGGGAAAACCATGTCAAGGATCTATGGAAAGTTATCCAAAGGTGTTGGGAACATGGCATTTCACTCAACCCAAAGAAGTGCATTTTCGAGGTAACGGAAGGAAAATTATTGGGACATGTAATATCCAAAGATGGAATTTCCATTGATCCGAAAATAATAGATGCCATACAACAAATTTCTTTTCCCAATAGCAAAAAAGAATTGAGATCATTTTTTGGGAAGATTAATTTTGTTAGAAAATTTATTTCAGGTTTTTCAGAAATTGCAAAACCCTTGAATGATATGTTGAAGAAAGAGGCCCAAATCAAATGGACAAATGAAAATAGGGATGCTTTCAAAAGAATCAAGGATGCAATTTCTAGAGCCCCAATTTTAGTGAGTCTTGATTATGTGAAGCCTTTCTACATTTACACATTTGCTTCAGACCATTCCTTTGCGAGTGTTTTAACTCAGAAGAGTGAACGCAACATTGAAAATCCTATTGCCTTCCTTAGTACTCCTCTCAAAGATGCAAAATTGAGATATTCCATCTTGGACAAGCAAATGTATGCCCTATTTAAGACTATTAAAAAATTCAGACATTATATAGTCCATAGTAGGGTGTTTGCTATAGTCCCAGATCCTGTAGTTAAAGCCATGTTTATACAGAATGAACTGGGTGAAAGACGAGGTAAGTGGATCTCAACTCTTCAAGAATTTGATCTTGAAATTCAACCTATTAAGATAGTGCAGGGACAAGGGTTGGTTAAGGCCATAACAGAAAATGATCCCTTAGTTTCATGTCAGCATTATGAAATAGCAGATATAACTGAAGATGAGTGGTACGTAGATGTTGTGTATTTATTACTAAATGGTAAGTGTCCACCATATTTAAATTCTACTCAACAAAGAGCCTTGCATCTAAAATTTTCTAATTTTCTAATCAGATATTGTGCATTATATAAGAAAAATCACAAAGGAATTTACCTTCGTTGTGTTGATCGAAAAGAGGTAGCACAAATACTCGAGGAATTCCATGGTAAGTATGGGACAGGACATGGGTCTACTAATGCCATAGCCCATCAAATCCTTAGAGTTGGTTACTATTCGCCTCAATTTTTCAAAGATGCTCATGCTCATGTGAGGTCATGTCATATTTTTCAAATTGCGACAAATAGAGAAAGGGGTGCTTCTATGCCATTACAATTTGTAATTGAGTCTAGACCTTTTGCACAATGGGGTTTGGATTTTTTTGGGATCATCAGTCCCAATTCATCTGATTCCCATAAATACATTCTCACAGCTACAGATTATTGCATAAGGTGGATGGAAGATATCCCCACTAAAAATGCCACTTCAAAAGTTGTTATTAAATTCTTAGAGGATAACATTGTCACTCGATTCGAAATGCCTAACTCCATTTTAAGTGATAACGGTTCCACTTTCTCCTCTCTAGAATTTGCAAATTGGGAATTCGACAACATGGTGAGTTTGAAGTTTTCTTCCAATTATTATCCACAAGGTAATGGCTTGGCTGAGTCTTCTAATAAGAATTTGTTATGTGTCATTAAAAAGTTGCTTGAAATAAATCCTAGAGATTGGCATAACAAACTTAAGTTTGCTCTTTGGGCTGATAGAATAAGAATCAAGGAATCATTAGGAACATCTCCTTACCACCTATTTTATGGACAAGATCCTATTTATCCCACAAATATTAAGTTACAAACATTACATTTCATGAAATATTACCTTGGAACTGATAATAAACTTGAAACTAGACTAACACAATTGATGCATCTAGATGAAAAGAGGGATGAGGCTATGCTTCACTTTAGTAAACACCAAGATGTAGTAAAAAGGTGGTTTGATAAAAGGTCTAGAGTCAAAAAATTTAAAGTTTCAGATTTAGTGTTGTTGTGGGATAAGAGACATGATAGGAAAGGAGATCACGATAAATTTGATTACTTATGGTTGGGTCCTTACCAAATTTTAGAAGTTCTAGGTGAAAACAACTTTAGATTAAAAACCTTAGAAAAAAAATATTTGGCTTTGCCCATCAATGGGTTGCATTTAAAACACTATTTCCAAGCCTGAAATGGCAAGGCCTTGTATTATATGTAAATATGTCATGCTTTTTGTTGTGTGCGCAGATTTGATTTCTTTGGTGTGTTTTAGGTTTTTGCCTTCAACCTTTATTTTAGCATGATGAGGTTGTTCTGAATAGGGTTTTGAGGCATTTTGATTGCATTGTGCTTTTTCTTAGCTTGGTGTGTTGGTCATTGGACCAGTTTTGGGCTTGATATAAAAAAAAAAAAAAGAGAAGGGGATAGCAAAGATGTTAGTTTGTATCCTTATCAATGTTTTAAGACTAGAAGTATATGAAACAACATAATTGTATTACAGAAAGCTCCACGAGTACTGCAAACACATTAAAGAATATCGTTTGAAATTTGGGATACATGAAAGTTGTCAATTTTGCAAGATAGGGTGAAGAATTTTGTATAATCCATCTTACTCATTTGTTTTCAGGATACATGGCATAATAACTTTGAGTCTCATTCCATTCCATATTTCAAAGACAACCACCAAAAGCATGTCAGACCCTCTTAGGATCATTGTACAATAAACATTAAGTAAGGTCTTGAGATTGGAAACTGATGCCGCATTGTCTTGAATTAGACACATTCTACACATATAAAGAATATCTTGGGCAAAATGGTTGAAACCATACTTGGAAGAAAAAGTGAGGCGAAAAGAATTTTTCTTTTCTATCCCATCATGCAAAACATAGTCCATGAAATAGTGGTTTTCACCACTCCCACAATACTTGAAACCCATTTGGATTGGAAGGATCGTACTACATGTCCCTCATAAGGATGAGTAGTCATCCCTAAGATTCAAGGAATCCATCATTACTCCACCTCCATCATATCATTAACTATTGGAATGGAAGGATAGTACTACATGTCCCTTGCAAGGATGGGTAGTCATCCCTAAGGTTCAAGGAAGCCATTACTACTCCACCTCCATCACATCATTTGAGTTGGAAGGATCATACTATGTGTCCCTCACAAGGATGGGTAGTCATCCCTAAAATTCAAGAAAGCCAAAGCCAAAGCCTGGACTATGGGGTTGATCTCCACCGGGGCTATAGACGCCTGACTGGTAGTGGAGTAGGCTCATGCATGGCGACATGTCTCATTTAAAATCAAGACCTCTAATCGCTCACACGAACAGGCTAGCTTGGAAGTTTTATCCATAACAGGTTTAATCATTTTGCTTAAGATGAGGTAATAAACTCAAATCAGAGTAGTAAGGATAGGGTTAAATTATCATCACGCATAGGTTGAGAATCTGATTCCCCAAAGATTTGATTTCACTTACACATGCACATTGATTCAATATGGTAGTGGTGCATAACCAACCTTGAGATTGGGTATATGAACTCAATACATGCATGATTGGTCCTAAGAGGGTTTGATAGTTTTAATGTTTTTGCTCATGCTACTAAAATTTTATGAGTCCTTGCAAAGTAGGCCAGTCATAGTTTATTATTCTAGCAATACATTCAATCTTGCATAGACCCTCCATGATTCATTATATGCATTCATGTGAAACTGGCAATAGAATGTGGAACTATTTCAAATGATAAAGAATGAATCACTATGCACACATTGAGCTGATGCTGAATGATTCTAATGTTTCATGTATTTCTGGTCTATTTACATTCTTTGGATATTTGCTAATGCTTATAGTTGAGTTGTAGGTTTTCAGGTTGGGTTCTCACCGAAATTCTTAGGAGCATTTTTCCAGTAGAGTCGCCATTTGTTGTGGCTGCTCCACAATGAGCCCCAAACTTGGGGGCCCACTTTAAATTTTGTGCTCTATGAATTTTGGTTATTTTGAAACAATGATTTCAATATGTTCCACCTAAAATATTTGCAAGTCTCTTTCAAGGTCTTTATTGTATGGGGTTTTTGGTATTTTGTTGTCTTCTTTCAAAATTGTCCATGGTCTCATAGGCCTTCCTCCCTTCTTGCATTGAGAGTAATCTGGGTAGGTTTGGGTTTACCATGGTTTGTTCCTAATGTTTGAAGACTAAATAATCCAAATATAAATAAAAGAAGAAGATCCAAACAAATATGACGTAAACAACAAAGTTTCAGTGGAAAGACACCAGGGTTAAGCCAATTCGGAGTGCAGAGGGTTCAAAAGACCAAGGCCACAATAGACGAAGACCCACACCTGGGATGTGGCTAGTGGCGATTGGACCATACCAGACACATGGATGGGAGTTTCCAAGGGTTGTTTTAGTTTGAGAAACTACGACTAAGGGGTTTTACATCGTCAAACTCACTTGGGAATTACACCCTACCCTCACTGCACTAGTACATTATCAACTGGATTTTGGGTACCCAATGTGCATTTGGTAGGGTGGAGATTCAAACCAAGGACCTCCCTTGGAGGATTGCCATACCCTCTCCAACTCACCTACACCATGTGGGAAATTTTTTTAAAAATTTAAAATATGTTGAACAAGGCGAAAGGGACCCACCCAGCAATGTGGCTCTTGGGATGATAGAACATGGGACCCACGTTGGACAGGGCAGCCGGTTGATGTGGTCTACCCGAACATGGATGCAGTAGATAGTGCACTCACCATGGAGGATCGAGGATGCGCTGGACTCGTCCATGTAGGATATGAATTCTACAACCCGACAGAAGCGATAACTACGTTTGATGGGGTCTAAACCCATAAAATGACAGAAGGGCACAGGTTAGAATCTTGCAACAGTAATGTTGCGAAGTATATTTGGTGTCAGTAGTGACACAATAGCGGCAAGAGCATTGAGGAAAGTTTAGACTCAGTAGGTGTCCATAGAGAATATCCCCCTCACAGGACAAGGCACTGTTGGGACACATGGAAAAAACCTATGTCAAAGATAGCATAACAAGAGCAGGCTCGGAGCAGAGCATCATTGACAAAATTTGGGCATTACATGGTAGTGACAACATCTACATCATTAGGGGAGTGATTGATGTCAAAGCGGATAGCTCACCAAAATAGTGTAAGTTAAGGTGCTAGGGTAACTGACGTCAGGGATTGGCATAGATAAAATGCACCGAGAAGAATCTATAGCATGAAATTAAAGTCGCAGCAGTTAGTAGAATGCAACAACAGAATAAAAGGACAACGCCAATAGAACACAATTTACCCGACAACAATTCTCGCTATCATGACAAAGAGTAGGCGAGAATTTACCATGAATACCCACAGTCTGAGTCATTCATATTTCAGAAAACACCGTAGAATATAACCTCCATTGCACATAGGATAGGGGCAGCAGAATGTAATGGAAAGACAGGTAGATCACAGACAAAGCCCAAAATCGATAATGTGGTTATAAAATCCGAAGAAGGGCAGTGTTCCGTGTTTCCATAGCATTACAAATTCTTGTAGATAGAGGGTGAAGTCGTACAGCCACTGAAGGTCGATGGAAGAATTCACAGAGCCATGGGCCAGAAGCGACATTACGTAGAAGAATATATAGCGCCACAGTGAAAAATACAGAGAAATGAAGGTATAATTTTAAAGGTTTAAAGTGGTTTAAAATTGAAGGCTCATGCGGCGAATATTAAAAATGTGGAAATATAAGGGAGGATAAATGAATTTATATTGTTTGTTTTTCTTTAATATGTCCAAGAGGAGATATAAGGGGAAAATAAATAAAGTTATTTTGTTGATTTCCTTTCGTATACCCAAGGGGAGATATAAGGAGTTTAAATTTTGGATTGTTTTAAATATTTGGGTATTGTTGGTTATGTGAGGGGTTTTATAAGGAAGGATGTTCTCTTTTCCTTCAGATGATGATGAGGAATTGAAGGGTCAGGGTTGTTTCTTTTGTTCTTTTTGTTTTATTTGTTTTAAAAACCTTTAAAAGCCCCATGAGGCTATTGGTAAAAGGGATGGAAATGGGTGAAAAAGACTATTTTTTGGAATAAAGGAGCTTTTATTTGGTAAGAGCAACTTTTGTGTGTGAAATCAAAAGGAGACTGAAACTAAGACTGTTGTTGTTTCTGTAAATCTTTCCTTTGCATTATTACTTCTTGTATCTATTCGTTTATGCCATAAAGTGGGTTACGATAGGTGAATGATAGAATGATGCAATTATTTGTTTCCTTAGAGTCTTGCATCTGATCTAATCTGACTGTGTTTATGTTGTGAGTCTGTTAGGTAAGGTTGTTTTAGAATTTCATCTCATAACTTGGGGTTTTGTAGGGAGGAGATTGCTAACCAAATTAATGTTCTATTTTGGTTTTTTCTAGCTAACTTTTGTAGATAATATTTCTGTTTTATTTTTTTGATATTTAGATTAATCTTATCTTAAAAGCTGCTTTTCTAATTCTGGTCCATTCCAAAATTTTTGCTAATTGTTCCTTGATTCTGGTCCATTCCAATTTTTTTGCATTTGTTTTCATTCTATTCTGGTCCATCCCAGAATTTCTGCTAATTGTTCCTTGATTCTGGTCCATTCCAAAATTTTTGCATTTGTTTTCATTCTATTCTGGTCCATTCCAGAATTTTTGTATGTAGTTGATTTCTTGATTCTGGTCCATTCCAAAATTTATGTTCATAAATAGTTCATTTATTGCCATGAATAATCTAAGTTATAAAGAAGGTAAATAAATCTGCCAAGAGTATGCTCTGCATCTGCACTTGAGAAAGCGATCTGCTCGCACCAAAAATTGGAGGGTTTGTTTACAGATCTAGTATTTCCCAAAGAAAACCAGGGATTAATAGTGGAGAAGAGAAAGCTACTTCTAGATCCACTTCTTTAATTTAGATTTTCATTCTTGCATCTCCAAACACCTTCATCTAATTTTTAGACAAAACATGGGTTTAGGAGGGCTACTAATTCCAAATGCACATTAAGTCAGATCAAGTGAATGAATCCAAACTTTCTAACTTACTAATTTTTTGCTAACATTTAATGCTAACATTGCTAACTTTACTAACACCAAATGCTAACATAGGGATTGTGGAACACTTTTAAATGAAGATAAAATGAATTCGCTAACTCTAAAAATGAACCTCATGTTAAAGGCACAGAGCTTAAAATGAAATGGCTTATACCACACACTTTCTCATTTGGAATATTTTAAGCTGAAGATAAAAGAGGTTACTAACTAGGTTTCGGGTAGACCACTTTAATCTCAAGAACATTAAAAGAAGCTATCTTTGCATTTGGTTGTTTTAATGGATTATGGTTGCAAAGTACTGGTTTGAATCATTAAAGGCCCCTTGTTAACTATTACTTGCTTGGTTTAAGTTATTCTGGTATACATTCATTTATTTGCTTTAGTCTTGATTGATTACATGCACATGAATGTTTGTTCACAAGAACCTTGGAGAAATGAATAATGCTACTTAATTTCTTTGCAAGAGAGAGTTTCCTGTTTGATACTCTAGTTGTGGTGATCATTTTGCTATAGGGTAAAATATTCACTCAACATTTTGGTGCTAGAAGGAGGGCCTTTTTTATTGCTTTGTGATTGCGTTCCATTCTAACAATTAACATGGGTAGTTTTGTTTCCACCTATTGTTCTTGCAGGTATAACATTTATTTATTTTCTTTTGCAAGTGAGTTGAGAGAAGTATTTTAGAATTCTAGAGTTTCAAGCTGGTCCAACCTGAGTACATAGCTACTAGGTCCAAAACCATAGGGAAAACTATTTTCCAAAGCCTTTCTCCCACTGCTAGGAAGCTAAGAAACAAAACATTAGAGATCGAAATACCACCCAGTATACTTGAGTCAGGAGCTTCTTTAGACTCAAGTACATCTAGTGGGCCTGAGCCCCCACTTTCAAATGTGATAGCTACACCAAGTGTGTCTATCCCCATCATTACAAGTGTTGCCATTGTTCCTATAGGGTTGATACCCTTGAATAACATGGCCCAACAACAACAACAACAACAACCACCTGCCCTTTGGTGGCATGGTGGTTATAGGGGTAGACTACACGAAGATCTATGTTGCGGCTTCTGGGGTAGACAGCACAGAATACTGTGGCGGCCATAAAATCTGGACAGCTTGCTCGGATTCATGGCGGCTACCGATTCCACCATGTAAATACAAAAATATATATATATATATATATATATATATATATATATATATATATTTCTATTTTATTTTTTTGATATTTAGATTAATCTTATCTTAAAAGCTGCTTTTCTGATTCTGGTCCATTCCAAAAATTTTGCATTTGTTTTCATTCTATTCTGGTCCATTCCAAAATTTTTGCTAATTGTTCCTTGATTCTGGTCCATTCCAAAATTTTTTGCATTTGTTTTCATTCTATTCTGGGTCTATCCCAGAATTTCTGCTAATTGTTCCTTGATTCTGGTTCATTTTAGAATTTTTGCATTTGTTTTCATTCTATTCTGGTCCATTCCAAAATTTTGTATGTAGTTGATTTCTTGATTCTGGTCCATTCCAAAATTTATGTTCATAAATAGTTCATTTATTGCCATGAATAATCTAAGTTATAAATAAGGTAAATAAATCTGCCAAGAGTATGCTCTGCTACGTAGCTGAGAAAGCGATCTCGCTCGCACCATAAATTGGAGGGTTTGTTTACAGATCTAGTGTTTCCCAAAGAAAACCAGGGATTAATAGTGGAGAAGAGAAAGCCGCTTCTAGATCCACTTCTTTAATTTAGATTTTCATTCTTGCATCTCCAAACACCTTCATCTAATTTTTAGACAAAACATGGGTTTAGGAGGGCTACTAATTCCAAATGCACATTAAGTCAGATCAAGTGAATGAATCCAAACTTTCTAACTTACTAATTTTTTTGCTAACATTTAATGCTAACATTGCTAACTTTACTAACACCAAATGCTAACATAGGGATAGTGGAACACTTTTAAATGAAGATAAAACGAATCCGCTAACTCTAAAAATGAGCCTTATGTTAAAGGCATGAAGCTTAAAATGAAGTGGCTTATACCACACACTTTCTCATTTGGAATATTTTAAGCTGAAGATAAAAGAGGTTACTAACTGGGTTTCGGGTAGACCACTTTAATCTCAAGAACATTAAAAGAAGCTATCTTCGCATCTGGTTGTTTTAATGGATTATGGTTGCAAAGTACTAGTTTGAATCATTAAAGGGCCCTTGTTAACTGTTGCTTGGTTTAATTTATTCTGGTATACATTCATTTATTTGCTTTAGTCTTGATTGATTACATGCACATGAATGTCTATTCACAAGAACCTTGGAGAAATGAATAATGCTACTTAATTTCTTTGCAAGAGAGAGTTTCCTGTTTGATACTCTAGTTGTGGTGATCATTTTTCTATAGGGAAAAATATTCACTCAAAAATATTGTAAGCCTAAATTAAATCCATTGGAAATAGGTTATAACTATATTGATACGATAAATCTCCTTAGGTATATGGAACTCTCTATTGATAATTGATTGGGAGTCTCATATATCTAACTAATACCATGCTAGATATCAACTTTGTTATAAGCTATATTTTGAGGTTCATGCAAGAACTTCAGGTCAGTGTTTGGAAGGTAGTAAAGTGAGTTCTACACTATGTTTGTGGCACAATATAATATAGCCTAGATTAAAATAAGAATGATAAGTTCTTCTTGTAAGGATACATGAAATCATATTATGCTAGATCTATAGATGTAGAAAATCAATGTTAGGATAAATATTTCATCTTGGATCTAGAACTATTTCTTGGCATAGCAAGAAGCTACAATTTTTTGCACTTTCCTATACAGAGGTAGAATATCACATAACATGAGGAGTTGTGTGTGAAGCGATATGGTTACATCACATTCTTTCAAGTATGGGTCTTCCAAAGGATATTCTATTGCGATAACCAAGGTGTTTTAAAACTAGTTAAGAATCTAGTGTTCCATGAATGAAAAAAGCATATTGACACTTAGTATCACTTTATTCGAGATAAAGTTCCAAAGCATAAGATTTAGCTCTAATACATTCCTATTGATGAATAGGTTGTAGATATTTTTACTAAGCCACTTGCACGTGTAAAATTTGAGTTGTTTCACAACTCTCTTTGTAAATCAAATATATGTAATAAGAGGGGATGCTAGGTATAGTGTATTATTACATTATTTAACTTAATAATGTAGTGCTTGTTAGATTTTGAAAGTATAAACTAAATGGAAATGCAACCACAAGTAAGGAAATAAGAATACAATGATATGACAATGATAATGGCTAGCTAAGAAGCATGAAACTAATATAAGAGAATTCAAAAATAACTCACATAACATCCATAATGAAAGCATACAAAAATAGAATTTAATAGATAATATGGAGATCACTCTACTAGTGCATACGTAGAGGATGATTGCTTAATTACAATGAGCTCTATATATAATAAGATAAGTTACTTGGGCCTCACTCTACCTAACTACCTTGAGAACACATCCTTTTGAATCATTGCATATTTTGATACTTGTGTATTTATTCCTTCTTCCCCAAGTAGCTCCTAATTTAATAATCTATAATAAGGTGGTACATTGACATGTACCTTAATAATGTAATATAATATAACTCTAACACCCCCTGTATTACATTATTTAGGTATTGAAAAATTTAGTCTTCAATATGGATCTTGATCTAGTTTAGTCTTTAATTTTTAGCTCTAACTTTATCATGGTTGGATAAGTAATCTGTGTCCGCATTTAGATCAATGTATCTGAGTTACCTCTAGGTTTCATTCTCTAGGTCACCACCTCTGAGTCACTACCACTAGTTCTACCTTTGGATCACTACCTCTGGATCACTACCTCTTGGGTCACTTCCTCTAGGTCACTACCTCTGGGTCATTACCACTGTTTTCACTGCCTCAGGGTCACTACCTTTGGAACTCTACCTCTAGGTCACCTCTAGATAATAACTATATTTGGATCATCCACTATAATACCCATAAGGGTATTTCCTCTATAGGATCATCACTAGGAATGCTTCCAATGCTCTTAATATAGGTTACCTCTTGAGTTATGCTGGGATCACGGTCATTTATATCCTATTTATATATGATAATATTAGTACTATTATTTTCATTCAATGCACTTTAGTTCTCCATCATACTTGGTTTTTAAGTGCAATATGTTTTGATAGTACTATTATTTTCATTCAATGCACCTTTGGTTCTCCATCATACTTGGTTTAGCTTTCTTAGTTTTCTTGAGTTGAATCCCTTATGACTCCCTAGTTTAAAGTATGGAAACCAAATTAATAAAACCTTTCCAAAAATTAGGTTTTGTAGAATCCTTATGTCTCCCTAATTTTTTAGAATAAGTAATATATTTGATAAAGTTCTTAGCAATCAATAGTTCACCTTTTGGATTGATTTTGTAAATTACAATAATCAATTTCTATTTTACCTTATCTCTCCTAATTAACTATGCACTTATCAATTTGAAGTTCTCTATGGTTGATTTTCTTGTTCCTTTGTATAAGAGTATGAGACAAGTATGAGTAGATAATTATGACTCTTCAAGTAATTAATGAAATTTTTATAACCGTTGATATTCAATAGATTAATATTTCTAAATTCCAATAACCTATGTTTGAAGTAGTATTCCTTATATCTCTCTAATTTGGAATATTAGAAATTAATAGTAATTGCAAAATAATATCACTTTAATTTTTCCAAGTTATAATGCCTTATCACTCCTATTTAATTAATAGCAAATATTATAATGCGTATACTCCAATTAGTGCAATTTGAAATATCATTCAAGGAAATGAATTTTTGGTTTAAGTTTGCTTTCTAATTTCTAAGGTTGGAATTTGCCTATCTCTAAGAAAATAGTAAGTAATCTCAACCTTAAATAATACCTTATATCTCCTTTATTAAATAAAATATTAGGTTATACATTTATGAGATGTTTTGAATGGATTTGTTCTCTAACCTTTGAGTATTGATGCCCAACTCATGCATCTATGATGATCTTTTCTAAATAACATCCTGCCTTGCACTTGAAACTAAATTTAGGAAAACTGATCTCCAAAAGCTCAACACATCATCGAAGCACTAGGAAATGCTATACAAGCTAGGTTATATAGCATAGTTAAAATTGATTTCTAGAATGAATTATTGCTCCTTACAGGGAATGCTCTTGATGTGGCTAGGATTGGTATCTTTCCTACTCCTACACATTTAACTGTTCCTATGTGCATAGTTGGTGTTACCTCGTAATGGCTAACCTTCATACGTATTGGGATGTAGAACCTTATATCTGATCATGTAGACCCTTATCTCGATTTGCATTCTATATTCATAATATGACTTAGGTAGATGGTGCACACACCTTCACTATGGATTTCTTTCTAGTGGGAATACAATTCCCATGTACGAATGTAAATGAGGTTGCACCGTGTCTTTCCTTCATAGATTGGCTATCTTATTGCAATGGTTGGAGTCAACATATCTCCTTTATGACTATGTTTTCATCGACTATTTCATGCGTACTTTAGCAATACTTTAATTTTGATAGTGGGAAATAGTGTGGTTAAAATTGTAGTTGTTGCGTGTGATAGTATCTAATTGTATGATGTGTTCAATTTTAGTGTTCCCTACATGTGCATATAACATCTTGTTAGATGATGTTGTGAACGCCTTTCAATGATGTGGCAATTTTCCTGTGCGATCTCAAACAAGCTTGTAGTGGCTAAAAATCCTTGTATGATGTGTCCACCTTCACCTAGATTGTCATGACCCTCCTTGGTAGACTTTTGATACAAAGAAACAATGTATTAATCTATGATACTTTAATACCAAAATTGAGCAATTGAACCAACTATGCGATATTTAGTTGTTTTGAAATAGCATGGTATTGTTGATATATTTTCCAAGATGTGCAGGATTAGGTACACTCATAGGTGGAAGAAGAAAAATCATCCACCACAAGAGAGGGTACTTGAGGTTGGTAAAATGATGATTAAGGTAACTCGAGGCTAACATGGATAGATACCTTCATATAGGCATGCATTATCTATAGGGATAATCATAAATGCGATAACCACCTTGAGCCTCAGTTGATAACCTAGTACCTATCGTAAATCCTCCGATTGTGAAGGGTGATTGGGTTGATGGAAAGATTCCCTCTTTGTCTGTGCATATGTTTGATTTATCTTTTACTTCATCACTAGTTGCAGCAATGGTTTGAAAAGCATACATAAGTTGATTGCTTTGAAATTTCTTGTATTTCTTAATCATGTTTAAGCATGATGTTAATATCAAAGAAAAGAATCTCATTGAGTTAGATATAAAAAAATATTAGTTTTATTTTAAATGATAAAGGAAATTTCATTTATAAACAATATTAGTTTTATTTTAAATGATAAAGGAAATTTCATTTATAAACAATATTAGTTTTATTTTAAATGATAAAGGAAATTTCATTTATAAACAATATTAGTTTTTTTTAAATGATAAAGGAAATTTCATTTATAAATAATACTAGTTTCATTTTAAATAATGAAGGAAATTTTATTTAAAAATAATGGTTGCTTTAATTTTAAATGATAATTGGATTTCATTTAAGTAAATAGCAAAACCTTTATTTTGATAAAATGAAATAGTAAGAATGATTTCTTGTAAAATGAGCATAGAAATTCATTCAATTATTATAGATGTTGTATTTGATAACAAATAGAGTTATTTGTTCAAATATTTATATACTTTAATTATAATCTTCTACAATTGGAAAATATCAGATTTGGAAGGTGACCCTTCTAAAAATATCAAATCAAGCTTTCAAGAGATGCCTTATGGGTGTTGGGAAGAGAGATTCTTAATGGCGAAGCTTCTCATGATTAGAAGACCATTGAATGAATAAGAGAATTTAAGGTGAGCTGGTGAGATAGGAGGCAGTCTGTCAGAGGTGGAAGAAAATATAGGAGGTTTGGGTGAAGATAAGAGAGCTCTTGAACTTCAAAAAAAGGAGAAAAAAAATGTGTGGAGAGTTTTAGGATGTTCCTGGTTTCCACTACAAAAGTGGAGAAGGTCATTGGTTTCATTGCAAAGGAGGAGGGTGTAGCAAAGACTAGGAGGAGAAGAAAGTTGTTGGTTGTGTGAAGATAAACCAACAACCTGACATCGTTAGAACCAAACACAAGTGAAGACACAGGTTGGCTATTGAAAGTTAATGATTTCAAATTAATATTCTTTGGTTACACATGTTTGATTCAATAAACTCTTATGTTTGGTTTTGTTGGGTTTGTTCTCACTTGACTGTGTTGGATACATTTATTCTTGTGGACACAATAGGTTTTGCTAAAAGGTTTTATTTTTAAATTGAAGTAGTGGAACTTTAATTTAGTAAATAAAGGAAAGGTTTATTTTGTATATTAAATTAATGGGAATTTAATTTATAAAATCAAAAGAAAAGATTTATTTTTAAATTGAAGCAGTGAAACTTTAATTTAGTAAATAAAGGAAAGGATTATTTTATAGATTAAAGTTGATTTATTTTTATATTGAAGTAGTGAAAATTTAATTTAGTAAATAAAGGGTTTGTTTTATAGATTAAAGGTATGGGAATTTGGTATATGAGATGAAAGAAATAATTTATTTTTAAATTGAAGTAGTGAAACTTTAATTTAGTAAATAAAGGAAAGGTTTGTTTTATAGATTAAAGTAATGGGACTTTGGTCTATGAAATGAAAGAAAATGATTTATTTTTAAATTGAAGTAGTGAAGCTTTAATTTAGTAAATAAATGAAAGGATTTTTCTATAGATTAAAGGTATGGGACTTTAATTTATTGAACAAAGATAATATTTGATTTAAGTAAAACCGTGATCTAAGTTATGCATGTTGAATGACTCTATAAGGGTATTAGAGAGGTGAAAATGAAAGTAATGATTCTTTTATGATATCAACTATGTAATAGATGGTTAGAGACTTGATTATGATATTCATGCATGGGAAACATCCAATTTGGTCTCAAGTATTTCCCAAGGTGTGTTTGGATTCGATGTCGCAAAAAGGCCCTAGCAAGAAATAACAAAGTGTTGGAGATCCCTGACAATGAGGTACCAGACCCCACCATAATAGTCTTGGAGAAGATGACAATTTCATCAGCCTCCAACAGTATCAACCAGTTGAAGAGTCTATTTGGCCTCATCAGTGCAGCTGTTGATTTGTGTGATTCTCTAAATCTTCTGTTTTATAGCCAGCAGTTCCAGGGGCACAAGGAGTCGAAGGCAAAATCCAAATATGATGGCAAGGAGGATGATAAGAAGTTAGATGAGGACTACAAGGAAGACTGCTTGGCCTCTTGGCTGTCCATTCTATGGGATGTTTTTTTTTTTACCATATTCTATTATTTTTATATGGGTACAAGCTACTCTGCATGGTGCTTGCATGATTAGTTTTTTTCTTTGTTAGTTTTATTTTGCGTCTTTCTTTTCTGATGGCCATAATATTAGGCTTCCATAGTTTAGTTTGGTTGTATTCTGTTGGAAGAGTAGGTCTTAGCCCTTTTTGTTGTCAGTTTAAAATTTTAGGGCTTGGCATTTGTCCAGTTGGTCAGTGGACCCTATTTTGTAAAATGGTTTTGGGTCAACCAGTTAAAACCTGGTGTTAATTATAATATTCTCTTACTTACCAAAAAAAAAAAATTGTATAGTTGCAATTTGGTAAAGTAAATATTAGATGAATTTAGAGGTATGCCTATCCTGAGCCATGAGTTCCATGATCCCCTATTATTCTCAAATGATCAATGGATAGAGAAAGAGATCCAAAGAATTTGATGGGACTAATTCACTAGTTTGTTCTCTACTTACCATTTACTTACTTATGCTCAAATAGACTAGATTTGTGGGGAGATTTCCTTGATGAAATTGATGTAATATGTTATTATTTGAGAGTATGGAGGGATTACCATACTTACCTTTATGTAATAACTATTTAATGGTTTGGAGAAGGTACTTTTACTTTATTGCTACACATTGTCTATATTCTATAATTAATATCTATTTCAATTAATGTTATTATATTTTAGTGTTGCTTCTTTCCTGGAATCTCTTGTATGCTTTTAATGTTAAGTCTTTTGTTACATTTAGTATCTAGAATTGTTCTTGATTTCTTCTATTCAAAAGAAAAAGTAATAAGTTCTAGAGTAAATTTAGAGAGTGAGCTAAAGGATTGAGACCCATTAGTGTGAACATAGGAAGACCTAAGGGAGTAAGACCCCTTAGGGGGAATGGAAAATAAGTTTGGGGAAATTATATATCTAAGTTAAGATAGCTCATCATGGATATGAGATGGATAGCTTAACTCATAATACTCATAGTATACCTACACAAATTGGCTTGTGTATGGTATGGTGATGTGTGTATACCTTCGATTGGCTAAAGGTGATAAGTCTAGCTCATCAAGGATGATGAGATAGATAGACTTATTTGTGGTAACACATGATATGCCTACATAGATGGACTTGTGTGAGGGTATGTTGTGAGGTTTAAGTTTTAGGAAACTTAGGGGATTTGAAAAATAGGTAAATCTTAGACTAGTTAGGGGTTCATGAACCCCTCTCCTTAGAAATGTTTTTTGTATGTTTTTTATTTTCTTGTTTTTGGGTCTTTACATTTGGTATCAAATATCTAGGTACGAGGGTATAGATCTTACTATGTGTGCTAAAGGGATTTGGATGTCTCCAACAAAGGCTTTCTTAAAGTGTAAGCCAAAGTTGGGATGACCTAGAATGCCCTATTTGCTAGAATATAATAGGAATTTATCCCAAGTGTGAATGAATGCTATGATACATTAGTATGTACTTTGTATTATTGATACATCATATACTTGGAATACTACCCTAGTTATATTTTGATGTTTTTATCAAGATAAATCTATATTATAGCTAGGATTAGTGATACATTTTAAGGTGAAGATGTAACCTAATATTTTTATTAATTGTAACTAGGTTAAAAATACTGCCTAAGGAGAGAAAAGAGAAGCCTACACCTAGGAAAACTTGATAAAGTAATATCGAAGAAGAAATCTAATATGAGATTCCAACAAACCTGGTAAGACCCCAAGGTCTTACTATAAAATTATTAATAAATTAATGTAAATGTAATCATAGGCCACTCAAAGGGGGCTCACTTGTAATCACTTTGCCACTATAGGGGGCTCCATCCTTAGAATCTATGCTTATTATTATTCTTCTTGGATGATTTGATATGGATGGCCAACCTAATATATATATCTACCTTAAAGCTACGTTGGTGAAGAGACATGATGGTTCACGTATGAAGAGGCGTGATGGTTCACGTTATGAAGGGTTGTGATGGTTCACTTTATAAGTTAATAATATAATAATTAAATGATTAATAATACTAACTAATACTAACTAATAATGTTAGGATTGAGGATCCTAACAAAACCTCACTACTACAGTTGCTGCTATACAGGATCATATGAGATAAGTGTTGGAAATAGTTGCAAAGTAGAACTTGCAAGCTAGAGGCTTGAATATTAGCCAAGATGATGAGCTAACTATAGAGTAGTTACAAGATAGAGCCCTTCTAGAAAATTAAATGGCTAGGGATCTAAAAAAATTTGTATATCCAAGTTTGGTGGAGAAGGAGAAGGGGATGTAGCTGAAGCATGGCTAAGAGAACTAGAGGTTTACTTCATGGTAAAAGGCTATTCACCAGGAACCCAAATAATTTGTGCCATGATAAATTTAGAGGAGGCTACTCTAGATTGGTGGGAAACCTACTATGAGAAGACTAATATTGAACCTGTTGATATTCCATGGAAATAATTTATAGTTATTTGAAGAACACAAGCTTATACTGAGAGGGGAGGGTGAACAGTATAAGACCACTTTTTACTTTTCTTTCCCAATCAATATTATGCAATATATCAATGGCAATATCAACAATAGTAATCAAAGCAATGCACAAATCACCACACACAATAGAGACACCAATTTAACGTGGTTCACCCAATGTGGGCTACTCCACAGAGAAAATATTTCACTAAAATTTTCTCAACAAATCTCTTGGGAATCCTTTCCCTATTACAATATTTATGGACCTCTATCCAAAGGAGACACCAATCCCCTAATCAAGTTCATGGATATCTATCCATAGGAGAACTCTTTCTCTCTCTGCTCGACTGGTGATCTTCTAGAAGAACTATTGCCTCCACTACACTGGCTTATGGATCTCTATCCACTGAAGACTCCTACCCTCACTCAGAAGACCTATCTTCACTACCCTAGCTAATGGACCTCTATCCACTAGAGACTATCATCCTCTATACTCTATCACCTCCAAAGCTTGCTCTCAACTCTATCTCAAATCTGCACTAAACATAGTCCTTCGGTCTAGCACAAATCTACTCAATATCTATCTTCAAATCTACACTAAACATAGTCCTTCGGTCTAGCACAAATCTGCTCAATATCTATCCTCAAATATACACTAAACATAGTCCTTCAGTCTAGCACAAATCTGCTCAATATCTATCCTCAAATCTGCACTAAACATAGTCCTTCGGTCTAGCACAAATATATTCAATATCTATCCTCAAATCTACACTAAACATAGTCCTTCGATCTAGCACAAATATGCTCAATATTTGTCTCTAGTGATAAATACCCAATCTACACCAAACTCTGTCCTCAAGCCTTAACACAAAGCTTGACTCAATCACAAATCAACTCTGCTAGATCTACCCCAAACCTTAACCCAAGGTTTGAACAAATCAATCAATCAACTCTGCTCTCAAGTCTTCTCAAAGACTTGTCTCAAATATGCCTTGTAAGCTTCCACAAAAGCTCACACTAATCTATCCACAAGTCCTCTCTAGAACTTGTCCAATCTGCTCAACAAGTCTTCACCAAGACTTACCTCAAATCTGCTCAACAAGTCTTCACCAAGACTTACCTCAAATATGCTCAACAAGTCCTCACTAGAACTTGTCCAATCTCACAAAACTTATAGATAATTGTTAGAGACTCAATATGCTTCACACTCACAACAATCCTC
Source organism: Wollemia nobilis (assembly GCA_028583015.1). Taxonomy (NCBI): domain Eukaryota; kingdom Viridiplantae; phylum Streptophyta; class Pinopsida; order Araucariales; family Araucariaceae; genus Wollemia; species Wollemia nobilis. The sequence goes on from JAQPPZ010016791.1 coordinate 914,217, forward strand.
ACAGAACTTGTCCAATCTCCACAAAAACATATAGAGAATTGTTAGAGACTCAATATGCTTCACACTCACAACAATTCTCAATCACTTTCAATCTCTCTTTTTACCATAGAAACATATAGAGAATTGTTAGAGACTCAATATGTTTCACACTCACAAACACTCAATCACTTCCAACCTCTTTCTCAAATCAATTCAGAATATAGAACAATTTGTTTCACATAACTTGAACTTCCACTTCAACACTTCCAATCAACTAGGCTCAATCAACTCCACTCAACCAATCACTCAATGAAAGCTTTTTCAACAATGCTTATCAAACAAACCTCACATAACAATATACTCAGATCTCTCACAACCCTAGTTCAAGAAGTTCTCAAACTTCACATAACAATGATACTCATGATCTTTCACAAACCCTAACCATGCACATGAAGGCTCACTCAATATTTCCAACAATGCTTATCAAACAAGGTTTCTATCATCAACCTTTATTCCAAAAAAACCTTTAAGCATCAATATTGGATATCACAAAACCAAACTCAACAATGCTTACCAAACAATCCTTTTCACTCCAACTTAGCATTCACAACATCCAATCCAACAATATTTTTCTCACAAGGAAGATTTACCCATACCTTTTATTTTGATGGAGATATGTCTTCAAAACCTATCTTAACCACAATCAAATTTTTCTTTACCAACACTAGGGTTAGGTTACCACAACCTCTCTCAAGATCTCCACAAAATAATTTTCTCAAAGATTATTTTTCATACAAAATAACAAATCCTTTTGTACACCTTATAATATCCAAACTCACAATATTCAATTCAACAATTTCACCATAACACAACACTTAACAATATGCATAGCAAAGTCCTTATACACCTTATAATCTCCAAACTCACAATTTTAATTCAACCATTTCATCATAACACAACACCTAACAATATTCCTTGCACACCTTATAACTTTCAATCACCCAAAAATAAAAATAAAAATATTTTAATTTTTCTTTACCTTATAACTCCCCTAAGCTCTTAACATCCACTATAATCTCAAAGCGCTCAAATTTCAACACCAAAAATCGAATGACATACCTTTTGTTTGTTCTACCCACAAAAAGATCTTTGGTGGATTTGACCACGTGACTTATGCTCTCCCAATGCCTTAGCTCCAAGCTAGGCCACCAAGTGGGCTGTACACCCACGTGAAACTTAATGCGCACGTTGTCCAACTTAACCTACCACCTCATGAAATGCCAAGCAAAATGAACGATGGCTCTTCCTCCAAAACATCGATCACATGGATCGAACCATGATCTCCTCCATGCAAACCCTAACGCATTCCCAACTATCATCTATGCTACCACCGTCGGTGGGAAGTCAAACCACCATGCAAGCTTTGTTGTTTGGATTTCCCTCCAAGCACTTTGAAATTTGAATTGTCCTCTTCTCTAACACAACACTCGATATTCGCATTCGAAGGTGTGATGGGGACTTAGGAAATAGAAAACATTTCCTATATAAATACTTAATCACCTTTTGATTTCTCACGTCGGCCCTTTTTTTGAATTTAAAAATTTGAATTTAATTTATTTAAATATTAAATTAAAACCTTTGCCTTCTTTATTAATTTAAATTAAAATTTTAATCAAAGATTAAAATATTTTAATTTAAATTAAACCTTTGAAAATTGCTCATGGGTCTTTTTAATTTGGACTTCATTTCTCTTCACCTTGTCATTTGGCCCGAAATATTATAATAATAAAATATTATTATTTAATTCAAGCTTGCTTCTCCTTTCTCGGGTTTTCAACCTTTGGGCCCTTTTTAGGCATATAATATTAAAAATAAATATTATATCCTATCCCTTTCCAAGACCTTCTTGATTTTGGAAAAACCACTTGATGTCCTTAATGACGATGACATTAAACCAATATTCCTTTGACATCAATGACAACAAAACTACTCAAAATTTCCAACAATCTCCCCCTTTGTCATTGATGGCAACCCCTTTATTTTTACCATTCCTTTTTCTTTTTCAAAAGCTGCTTTCCTTGAGAAACTGCTCCCCTTGACTGAATGCTCTCCCCCTAACTCAAATATCTCCCCCTTTGTCATCAATGGCAAAGGGTCACCTTTGGGGCTCGGGGCTAAGAATGAGACTCTTAGCTTAGCCCCTCCCCCACCTCCTCTTGAGGTGATTAATTCTGGGGTGGGAGTATTTCTACTCCCAACATACATTGATCTTTACCTTTGTCCACTTTCTTCCTCAACTGATTCTTCTGATTCCTCTGACTATTCTTGTTCTTGCTTGTCTCTAGAATTTTTGCTCTACACCACTTTGTTGTGTGCCCATCATTATTGCACTTATAACACTTAATGTTGTTATTCCTTAAAGGTGCAAATGTCTTGGGGTTTCTCTTGGTGAAGCCATATCCATTCCTATCATGAACCCTACAATTTACTGCCTTGTGACCAAACTGATTACAAGAGTAGCAATACCCTTGAAAAAGCTACCTGTTTCTGAAACTTCCATATTCCTGTCTTTCATGTGTCCTACACTGAGAAGATTTGTGCCCAAACCTATGACATGAGAAACATCTTCCATTGAAACTACCTTGCCTTGACCCCATTGGTCTCCTAGTTTCTTTTACCCTGTGTTGGTACCTGTTCCATCTGTTCCTCTTTTGTGCATTGTTCCTTTCCTTGTTGAACTTTCTGTTGTCCAACTCATCCTTAGAAGTCTCACTTTCTCTTACACTCTCTTATTCTGAAGTTTCTTCTTCTTTAGAACTTGAGATTGACTCCTCTCCTTGTTTCTTTTGTGCCTGTTCAAAACCAAGACCTATCTTGCTTGATGTAGGTTTTTGTGTCTTGATAATCTTATCCAAATTCTTTGAGCTTCTTCCAAACTTGTGTAACCTATCCTTAGACTCTTTTACTTCTTTCCTTAGTAGAGCCACCTCATGCTCTAACTTTTCACATTCTAAAACTTTTGCTTCTAACTTATCTTTGACTCTCCTTGTCTTAGCCATTGACTTATTCAGATCCTCTATAAGCTTTCCTTTCTCTTCATCACATTCTTGAAACTAAAGCTTAAGTTTGGAGTTTTGCTTTCTTACCTCCTTTAATGCATCAAGGGCATGAATAAGTTCACCTTCAAGATCAACTTCTCCTATTTATGATTCTTCCTCTATTTGTTTACCTTTGAAAACATCTTCATTCTTTTCTGACTTGTCTTCTGTAGGATCACCTCCTTCTTCTTCTAATGCCATAAGAATATTCTCTTCTGGTCCTTCAAGTGTATCTTCATATTCATCATCACTAAAATTGAATCCATTCCTTGTACAACTATCTTCAATATGACCAAAATTTCCACATCTAAAACACTTGAGAATTATTGGTGACCTTTTTCTAACCACTTATTTTTCTTTTTCTAGAAATAGAACTTCATCTCTATCATTATCTGAGGAACTATCATCACTATCACTTGAGTACTTACTTGCTTTGTCTGCATAGAAACTCTTCTTTTGCCTTTGGAAGAACTTCTTTCCTTGCTTGCCTTGTCCATCCCTGCTTTTCTTTTGGTACCTGTGTTTTTCTGTTTCCCTATTCTTATGATCCTGTTTCTCTTCATCATTACTATTTCCAACCTCTTGACAATCAGATGCATAGTGACCATACTTTCCACAATTGAAACATCTAACAGATTTCATACCTTTAAACTTTCTTGGATCCTTGTTCCTTCTACCATAGTTTGCTTCTTCATCACTGGATGACTCATTGCTCGAATCTGACTTCTTACCCTTTGTCTTCTTAGTAACTTTGAAGGTTGCTTCCTTCTAGGGAATAGGTTCCTCTTTTGTTCTTATCTCAAATGCTGTGAGAATGCCATGTAATTCATCCCTTGTCAAAAGATCAATATCTTTCGACTCTTCTATTGCTGAAATCTTTTCACTAAACCTTTTTGGAAGTGACCTTAGAATTTTATCACACACATCAGGTTCTGTAACTTCAAGCCCAAGTCCTTGCATGGAGTTAACAACCTCATCCACATGAAGTAGATATCCCACAATGTTTTCCTCATCCTTCATTTTTAGGTCTTCAAATGCTCTCTTGAAATTTTGCAATTTTACCCTTTTGACCTTTTTATCTCCTTCATATATGCCTTGCAACTTATCCCAAATTTCCTTTGCTGATTTGCAATGCATAATATTTATAAACTTTGTTTCACGTAAGCCCTTTTGAATTGCATTCATTTCTCTTGAATTGTAATGATGTAGAAGCTTACCATATTTATCTATAGGTGGAGTTTTCGGTGGTGTGTATCCATTTTCAACTGCTTCCCATACTTCATTTCCAAGTGCCATTAGATGAAACTTCATCCTTGTGCTCCATAGTGTATAATTGTTCCCATCAAACAATGGTGCTGAATTTCCTAAGGATCCACTCTGAGAATCCATCTGTGTTCTTGTAAGCTTTTCCTTCAAGCTGTTAAACTCTTTCGAAGGAACCCGCTCTGATACCAATTGAAGAACACAAGCTTATACTAAGAGGGGGGTGAACAGTATAAGACCACTTTTTACTTTTCTTTCCTAATCAATATTATACAATATATCAATGGCAATATCAACAAGCAATAATCAAAGCAATGCACAAATCACCACACACAATAGAGACACCAATTTAACGTGGTTCACCCAATGTGGGCTACTCCACGAGAAAATATTTCACTAAAATTTTCTCAACAAATCTCTTGGGAATCCTTTCCCTATTACAATGTTTATGGACCTCTATCCAAAGGAGACACCAATCCCCTAATCAAGTTCATGGATCTCTATCCATAGGAGAACTCCTTCTCCTCTGCTATGGCTGGTGATCTTCTAGAAGAACTATTGCCTCCACTACACTGGCTTATGGATCTCTATCCACTAAAGACTCCTGTCCTCACTCAAAAGACCTATCTTCACTTCCCTAGCTAATGGACCTCTATCCACTAGATACTATCATCCTCTATACTATATCACCTCCAAATCTTGCTCTTAACTCTATCTCAAATCTGCACTAAACAAAGTCCTTCGATCTAGCATAAATTTGCTCAATCTCTATCTTAAAATCTATACTAAACATAGTCCTTTGATCTAGCACAAATCTTCTCAATATCTATCTTCAAATATACACTAAACATAGTCCTTTAATCTAGCACAAATCTGCTCAATCTCTATCCTCAAATCTACACTAAACATAGTCCTTTGATCTAGCACAAATCTATTCAATCTCTATCCTCAAATCTACACTAAACATAGTCCTTCGATCTAGCACAAATATACTCAATATCTATCTCTAGTCTAGCACAAACCTATCCTCAAATATACACCAAACTCTATCCTCAAATCTATCCTCAAGCCTTAACACAAAGCTTGACTCAATCACAAATCAACTCTGCTAGATCTACCCCAAACCTTAACCCAAGGTTTGAACAAATCAATCAATCAACTCTGCTCTCAAGTCTTCTCAAAGACTTATCTCAAATCTGCCTTGTAAGCTTCCACAAAAGCTCACACTAATCTATCCACAAGTCCTCTCTAGAACTTGTCCAATCTGCTCAACAAGTCTTCACCAAGACTTACCTCAAATATTCTCAACAAGTCCTCACTAGAACTTGTCCAATCTCACTCAACAAGAATTGTTAGACTACTCAATATGCTTCACACTCACAACAATTCTCAATCACTTTCAATATCTCTTTTTTACCATAGAAACATATAGAGAATTGTTAGAGACTCAATATGCTTCACACTCACAACAATGCTCAATCACTTTCAATATCTCTTTTTACCACAGAAAAATATAGAGAATTGTTAGAGACTCAATATGTTTCACACTCACAAAATACTCAATCACTTCCAACCTCTTTCTCAAATCAATTCAGAATATAGAACAATTTGTTTCATAGAACTTGAACTTCCACTTCAACACTTCCAATCAACTAGGCTCAATCAACTCCACTCAACCAAACACTCAATGAAGGCTTTTTCAACAATGCTTATCAAACAAACCTCACATAACAATGATACTCATGATCTCTCACAAGCCTTAAGTAGCAACTTCACATAACAATGATACTCATGATCTTTCACAAGCCCTAACCATACACATGAAGGCTCACTCAATATTTCCAACAATGCTTATCAAACAAGGTTTCTATCATCAACCTTTATTCCAAAAAAACCTTTAAGCATCAATATTGGATATCACAAAACCAAACTCAACAATGCTTACCAAACAATCCTTTTCACTCCAACTTAGCATTCACAACATCCAATCCAACAATATTTTTCTCACAAGGAAGATTTACCCATACCTTTTATTTTGATGGAGATATGTCTTCAAAACCTGTCTTAACCACAATCAATTTTTTTCTTTACCAACACTAGGGTTAGGTTACCACAACCTCTCTCAAGATCTCCACAAAATAATTTTCTCAAAGATTATTTTTCATACAAAATAACAAATCCTTTTGTACACCTTATAATCTCCAAACTCACAATATTCAATTCAACAATTTCACCATAACACAACACTTAACAATATGTATAGCAAAGTCCTTATACACCTTATAATCTCCAAACTCACAATATTTAATTCAACCATTTCATCATAACACAACACCCTTATACAACATGATATATTCCTTGCACACCTTATAACTTTCAATCACCCAAAAATAAAAATAAAAATATTTTAATTTTTCTTTACCTTATAACTCCCCTAAGCTCTTAACATCCACTATAATCTCAAAGCGCTCAAATTTCAACACCAAAAATTGAATGACATACCTTTTTTTTGTTTTACCCATAAAAAGATCTTTGGTGGATTCGACCACGTGACTTATGCTCTCCCAACGCCTTAGCTCCAAGCTAGGCCACCAAGTGGGCTGTGCACCCACGTGAAACTTAATGCGCACGCTATCCAACTTAACCTATCGCCTCACGAAATGCCAAGTAAAATGAATGATGGCTCTTCCTCCAAAATGTCGATCGTGTGGATCGAACCACGATCTCCTCCATGCAAACCCTAATGCATTCCCAACTACCATCTGTGCTACCACCATTGGTGGGAAGTCAAACCACCACGCGAGCTTTGTTGTTTGGATTTCCCTCCAAGCACTTTGAAATTTGAATTGTCCTCTTCTCTAACACAGTGCTCGATATTCGCATTCGAAGGTGTGATGGGAACTTAGGAAATAGAAAACATTTCCTATATAAATACTTAATCACCTTTTGATTTCTCACGTCGACCCTTTTTCTGAATTTAAAAATTTGAATTTAATTTATTTAAATATTAAATTAAAACCTTTGCCTTCTTTATTAATTTAAATTAAAATTTTAATCAAAGATTAAAATATTTTAATTTAAATTAAACCTTTGAAAATTGCTCATGGGTCTTTTTAATTTGGACTTCATTTCTCTTCACCTTGTCATTTGGCCCGAAATATTATAATAATAAAATATTATTATTTAATTCAAGCTTGCTTCTCCTTTCTCGGGTTTTCAACCTTTGGGCCCTTTTTAGGCATATAATATTAAAAATAAATATTATATCCTATTCATTTCCAAGACCTTCTTGCTTTTGGAAAAACCACTTGATGTCCTTAATGATGACGACATTAAACCAATATTCCTTTGACATCAATGACAACAAAACTACTCAAAATTTCCAACATTATCTTCAAGAAAAGGTTACTAACAAAGCATTTCTATGCACTAAAATTTTAAGAATTTTCTAGCCTACAGTAGGGAACCAAAATAGTGGATATATATTATAAGAAGCTAGTACAGTTACTTAAGTATGTACCTACCTATGATGAGCAAATGAGAGTTCATAAGTTTATCCATAGGTTGGAACCTAGAATAAATCATGATGTAAACATGCATGAGCCTAAATTGCTATAAAAGTTATATGACCTAGCAAAGAAGCAGGAGTTTCACTTCCATTTTAAATATGCCACCCTATTCAATCAAGATCAAAAAGCACTGAAGAAGAGGAATAATAAAGGATTCTTGAAATGGGAAAAGGAGAGAATTGAAATATCAAGAAACCTCAAAGTTTTGAGAAGATAAATGATGGAAAAAATGGGAATTTCAAGAAAAAATTTCATAAGAAAACCAACAATAATACCAGTAATGCAAAACCTCACCCTCAGAAACCATAAAATTTATCTCTAACAATTAAAGTGGAGGAGAAAAATTTGGAAAAGAGGCAAGGACCCAAGGATGGGTGTTACCATTGTAGAGGTCCACATTTTTCTAACCAGTGTCCACACCAACCAGGGCCTAGCACCTCCAATGCCAAAGTAAAGGAACCTGAAAATTGGATCTACACTACAATAGGGAAACATAAGCTAGAGGGAAAAGCCACCCATTGCTTGTGAAAGATAAGCTTTTTAACAAGCAAGTAAATATTTTGATAGATAGTGGGGCCATTGACAGTTTTGTATCTACTAGTCTAGCAAGGACTATGTCAAAAAGGCTAGGATATTTACCCCACGGATGGAAGACTGAGTATGGTTCTAGGAAAATCTACTTGGTAAACTAGTGTTATCGAATGGCAAAAAATTCTTTAACTAGTGGAACTACAAAAGGTTATTTATATGTAGCTCCACTTCATGCCTTTGATGTGATCCTAGGAATAGATTGGTTACAGGCCCATAAAGCCTTGATCAATTTCCAAGATCGATGGATTGAGTATTTAGAGAAAGGTGGGGAGAGACTAAGAATTCATAGTGATCAAGGGGTATTCAAGCCCCAAATGTTGTTGGCTATGCAATTAAAGAAAGCCCTCAAGAGAGGATGGATAGTGTATGTTGTAAAACTTAATGAAGTAGGTGATGATCATAAGAGAGAAGTGCTAGAAAAACACCCAATTTTACAATATTTTAAGGATGTATTTCCAGAGGAATTACCTCGACTCCCTCTTGTGCGAGAGTTTTATTTCATAATTGATCTTATGCTAGGAGTTGAACCTATTCATATATCATCATATAGGATAAATCCTATCAAGATGCAAGAACTAAAGGTTCAGCTATAAGGGTTGTTGGAAAAGAACTAATAAAACCAAGTGTGTCACCATGGGGTGCATTGGTTTATTTATGAAGAAGAAAGATGATTCTTTAAGATTATGTATTGATTACAAGATGCTAAATAAGGCTACAATAAAGAATTGATATATTCTACCTAGGATCAAATATTTATTTGACCAACTAAGATATGCCATGATGTTCACTAATATTGATATAATATCAGAGTATTACCAGTTAATAATATGTGAGAACACTCACAAGATGATATTTAAGACTAGGTATGGGATTTACGAGTTTACACTTCTACCCTTTGGACTCAGTAATGCTCCAACTGCATTCATGAACCTAATGAACAACATGTTCTGAAGGAACCTAGACCAATTTGTCCTTGTATTCCTAGATGATATCTTAATATACTCTTAGAATAAAGAAGGACAGGATAAACATCTCAAGATCGTGTTAGAGTTGTTGAGGGAAAATCAACTCTATGGGAATCTAGCCAAAAGTGATTTGTATGTTTCAAAGGTATGATACTTTATATATATCATATCAATAGAAGGAATTTTTGTGGATTCGAGAGAAGATAGATGCTATCCTAAACTGGCCACCACTTACTAATGTGACTAAAGTACAAAGCTTCATGGGGTTAATAGGCTATTATAGATGTTAAAGGATTACTCCAATATTTTTGTGGCAATAACTAACCTCTAGAAGAAGGGGAAGAAATTCAAGTATTAAGAAAAGTGTGAAGTTACCTTTACATTACTAAAACATAAACTCACTACCGCACTAATATTTAATATTTCTAACCCTCAAGGGGACTTTTCAGTATGCATTGATGCATCATTGAAAGGAGTAGGGGGAGTACTCTCTCAAGAAGATTCATTAGTGGTATATACTTCAAGGAAGCTCAAGAAGCATGAAGTTAATTATGATACATGTGAATTGGAGCTAGTTGCAGTGGTGCATGCTCTAAAGTCCTGGTGCTACTACTTGGTGGGAAGACCCTTTGAATTAAAGACTAATCATCAAATTCTTAGGTACATATTTACCCAACCTATAATCAATGCAATACAGAGAAGATGGATCGAGTTTCTCACTAAATATGACTTTGAAATTGAGTACATAAAATGGAAAGAGAATAAGGTTGTTGATGCCTTGAGTAGAAGGAAATACATAGCAACCATAACTAGAAGTCACATGGATCTTATGGTTCAAGTGAGATAGGAGCAATCTCAGGATGAGTATTGCCAGGAAATTCAAGTTAAGATGAACAGAGACCCTGAGAGTAATAAGGAATTTGGCATGAAAGATGACCTTTGTGTTACAAAGGTAGAGTCATCATACCAAAATTGGTGATTTAAGAAAACTAATAATGCAAGAGGCCCATAGATCTCCTTATTATGCTCATCCTAGAGGAGCCAAAATGCAGGAAAACATGAAAATAACCTTATTTTGGGTAGGAATGAAGAAAGTTATCACCGATTTTATTGCTTGATGCCTCAAATGTCAAAAATTTAAGGCAAAATGCAAGCATCATGTAGGAAAATTGTATCCACATGATATACCTACGTAGAAATGGTAGGTTATATCTATGGATTTTATAGTAGGGTTACCCAAGACTAAGTATCAACATGATGCAATCCTTGTAATAGTCAAAATATTGACTAAGGTTGCATATTTCATACTCAGGAACATCAAGGATGATGCTCAAGTAGTGGCTAACAAATTTTCCAGAAAGGTATTCTATTTACATGGATTTCTTGAGATGATTATTTTAGATAGGGATTCCAAGTTCACTTCTAAAATTTGGAATTTCCTACATTGTATAGTATGCACAAAAATGAATTTTATCTCAGCATACCACCCTAAAATAGATGGTCAAACTGAATGGGTAAACCAAGTACTAGATTTTACCTACAATAATGGAAATCACTCCTCACTAGGAATGACTCCTTTGATGGGTAGAAGTGTAGAACGCCATTTTCTTGGGATAACCTAGAATATCGAGTTGTGATTGGGCAAAAAATGGTCAGAGAAATGGAGGATCAGCTAAAGGTAATCAAGCAAATACTTAAAGCAGTTGTTGATAGGAAAAAATGTTACGCTGATCTAAAAAGGACTCCAAGAGAGTACTCAATTGTGTTAGAAATAGGCTATTACATCATTTGGATAATGTACACATACCTTTCTTGGTACATACTTAGGACATTAGATTACTTTAGGGGGAAGTTATCTTGTTATTACATGCAATGTAATAAATGCACCAGTGTCAAAGTGCAAGTTGTACATGTGCAAGTTGTCCCTTGCACATCTAGGTAGAGTGTTGGCCAAGGAACTTATTTCTATATAAAGGGTCATAGGTGTAGATGTTAGATATCACATGATATAGTCATAAGTCATAGTCATTATGTGATATAGACCAGAGTGATATGATGTAGCAATGTGATGTAGTGATGGGGTATAATATGCTCAATGCCCATTCTTGAGATGTAGTTATATTCATGGAGTGTTCATTTCCTCCATACCTACTTTTGTAAACATCTCCATAATTTCTATTTATAGTATATTTTTAGTCATCTCATAGATTTATTTTATTTTATATTATTCTACATCTTGTGTTTTGCTATCTCCCATTACTACTACATCAAAAGCTAACATTGGTATCATAGCCATGGTAGGTCAATAGGAAAACCACCATTATTATTGACTTTGAGTTTTTTGAGAACCTGATGTGCCATTGGACCAGTCACTCTCAAAAATAATCAGTAGAGTCTTGGTGGTAGAATTAAGGAGAACCAAAAGTAAGGACTGAATAAAATCTTAGATTTTGGAATACTGAGATTGCATATGGCTAGAGTCTTTCCACGAAGTTTCAAGGGAAAAATTGTGAGACTAGGACTCAACACTTGATCCACGAGGTTGATGAATCAACTAGTGAAGCCCATATACGAGATATGAAGAATATAAATTGAAGGTTATTTTATTGTAGGAAATTAATATTCAGATGATTGGGATACCTCCTACAACAGAAAGTTGGGATATTTCAACTTCGTTGCCTAAAGGTCAGAGTGCCTTCATAGTGCAAATATTAGTTGTTGTAAGAGAAGATCACTATAGTAGAGACTTATGGAGCATAATTGCAGTGAATTTTGGATATAAGAGAGCTCCATTGATAGATTGGAAACATCACAATAAGGAAAGGCCAAAAAATGCTTGATCTAGAAGAAAAGGCCACAAAAGCCTTGCTCCAAAATAAAATGCTACAGAAGCCTTGATCCAAAGGGAAGGCCACATAAGCCTTAAAGAGAAGGCCATAGTAGCCTTGAATAAAAAGCCACAAAAACCTTGGTACTGAAGATAAGGCCATAAAAGCCTTGAAGAAAATACCACAAAGTTCTTGATCCTGAAGAAAACTCTAGGAGGGAGTATCGAATTCAAAAGCAGATTTTAGTATTAATACTTTGTTGCTGGAATAGGTAGATTTAGTGAGTTGGGAAGCTTCCTAAAATAAAATTATGAAGATTATCTTATTTAGAATAAATCCATTACCTCAAGTAAAATATATCTTAAGAAGATCTCATTGATGAAGGACTAGAAGAGTCCTGCTCAAATATAGAGGCAGTAAAATCAGAGATCCAGGAGAAGATCTCACCACCAACACTTCCAGGAGTAGAATGTTGAAGAAAAGGTCTCAAAGAATACCATAAGGAGTTGCAAGGCCTTGGAGAGACCTCTACAAGCATCCAATAAAAGGCTTGGAGAGCCTTGATAAATAAATCATCAAAGGAGTTTCAAGGAGAAATCATTGGAGAAATTCACTATTGGAGATGGTGAAAGATTTGGGACAATCGTCACCATAAAAAAACAAGCCCAATATTAGAAGACCTCAAGAAGTTTAGAATCTTGAGAATATCATGTTTGAATTCATAATTTGACAAGAAACTTGAAGGAATATTTAGACAAAAGAAGCCTACCAAATCTAGGAGATTTGGATTCTGCCTCTCACAGCAATAAGGTACCACTTTAGAATCGAATATCTCATCTAATCTACAGCAAAAATGAGGAGACTACAAGAGGAGAACAAGCCACCAAAAACTAGGCTCATGAAAGAGAGTTGGAGACCATATTTTGGTGAAGATGAAGTTGTTCAAGGCAACCTACAAAGAGTTGTAGTATCTTACTCAAGACAACAACTTGGTGATCTTAAACACCAAGATATACATCCTCTACAAAAGTGATAAAAAGGGATTTAAAAAAAAATATAAGGTTGGTGCAAATTCATTAAGTTTATTACTTTTAATATTTTTTTAAGAACCTTGATTGGAGTAAAGTTGCAAAAAGGATAGTTGAATTAAGAGTCTTTAAATGTGCAAAGAGAAAGGATTATTTAAGGTTCATTTGAACTTTAAGAGTTGATTAGATTTTAGAATCTTAAAATATTTATAAATTGCCTATCATATACTTTGGAAATAAAATGAAGACTAACTCCTAGTACCTTGCTTATAAAAAAAAATTAGAATAATTCTTGAAGATTCATTTTAGATTATTCTTGATTAGTTGCAATAAATTATTTAAGTGCATTAATTTTAAGAGTTGATTGGAGTGATAAGGTGAAATTATTAGTGTAGTATTATTAGATTCATTTTGCACTATTATATTGCTCTCAAAGATTACTGTTTGTGTTTCATTAGAAAGACTAAAAAATAAGATTTTGTCAAAGTTTCTATAGACACTATTAATGCACTATGATCTGCGCAACTTTGAAGTGACCTAAAGACGCTACAAAATCTTCTCAATTCTCCAAGCATTGGAGAAGAATGTAACCACCATAAAGAGCATCAAAAGAAGCCTTGAACGAGACTTGGTGAGTCTCAAGTTCAAAGCACAAGAAAAAAGTGCAGAAAATAAGCTTCTATCATATGGTTACAAGCTTGGATTCTCTTATAAAATATCCAATCTAACAGGGGAAGGTGTCTAATCCAGAGACAACCTCAAAACTCTATATTGCACTCAATATTCTACCTAGAAAACCAAAATTTATGAACAAAAAATAGGATTGCAAAAGAAAGTGCAACAAGGTCATATCATATTAAAACTATTGTACATGATAGTGCACTGTATCTAATCTGGTTATATAGGGAAAATAGGCAAATTCAAAGTTGTCTAAAAGGCATTACTATTTATAGAAAAACAATAGAAAGAAACCATTAGCAATCAGCCATTCAAGCCTAGCTCGAGAGCCATTCAAAGGGCTCATACTCCTCACATTCAAGAGCGTCGAACCTGTAAAAATTACATACAAAAGCATGGAAGACCAACGTTATTAATGAGCAAGAGAGTCCACGTAATGAGGGCAAAAATCAAGTACAAAGAAAAAAAGTTGAAGCACCATTTGGTGTACTACTTAATCCACATACATTATTTGAAAGAGATGCTCAAAGGCCTCCATACTCCTACTCCATATCTTGGTGAAACATTATGTAAATGAACGAAGGCAAAGAAGGGGGATTGCAAGACTATAAAGGTATCAAAAGATCTATTCAAATAAGCAATAGGGTCTACTTCCATGTAGATAAGAAAGTGACACTTGTCACTCAATGCAATTCCTAACGCTCAATTCAAGAGAGTGCTCATATTCAAGGAAGAGTTATGTATACATCTTGGTGCATTTTGTGCATTGGATACACTTGTCAAGAAGGAAGACCAAGCATTTCACTAAATAACATAATGTCCTTACATTACAAGAAGGATATGAGGCTGTTAACTATCCTCCCATTGGATATCTCCCAGATTGGGATGAATCCCAACCCTCTAACTTCTTCCTAGCCCTATAAAACCCATGCTTTGCTAATGCAATCCCCCTGGCTGATCAAGTACCTGCAACCCAAATCCTACTAGTTTCAAGAGCATCCCAGGCACTATCATTTTCATAGTTTTTATCAGCTCACTTGTAGGTTTTTCACTGTGCATCAGTCAGAAGAAGCTCGGATCATCTCAGACGATCTCGTCCCGATTGCAGACGATCCTGTGCTGATTGGAGGTGATCTTGCTGGATTAGAGACGATCTTGTTTGCAGCCCTCTTGGGGGTAATTACGATCTACAGTTTGCATTTTCTCCCCTTTTCTTTAGTTAAATTGCATTAGATTAGTTTATTATTTATAATGCATCTGGTGTTCACCTCATGTTGTCAATAGGTAACAATTTGTTATCCCTTTTCCTATTAGTATAAGCCGTTATTCTCGATTAAATCTAAAAATCCATTTCTAAGTCATCAAAAACGTTCATTTACATATTGTTAAATAGATTCTACTATATTTTGTGATATTTCTCTGTGTTTTGGCATCAACTTGTGCAGTTGTAGGTTTTAGATGAAATCGTTAGATGATTTCGCCTGATTTCAGATGATATCGTCCGATTTCGGACGATCCTACACAATTGCAGATGATTTTGTCGAATTGCAGGCGATTACAACAAATTGCAGACGTTCTGGACTGCTTCAAAAATAGAACCTTCATCAGACATCCAGAACTGAGTAAGTCATTTCCAATTTCTTTAAAATACTCTGTTAGCTGCATTTAATTATCTCTCTATTTGTTGTCTTCATATAAATTGCAAAAATCACATATAGAATAGTTTAGTTTCATTCTGGCCAACCTAGGTGATTGAAATTAAAATGAATTCATCAAACACATCTTCAACCTAGGCTCGGAAGCTGCCACAAAATGCTTCCTGGTGAACCCACCATCCATCGACAAATCACCAAAGAGGACACGACTCAAGTGTCTCTCTCGTCCGAGGTGTAGCTTTACCATTTTCCCATTCCCCTATGAGGCGTGGATCCATTAGCCTAGAGGAAAGGAGTGCAAAAATTTTAAGCCTACATTCTTTGGTGAACCCGACGTGAAACACATTAATACCCTTTTGAAAACAAATCCTAAAAAAAAAAAAAAAGAGAACTTAAAATTTTAAGTCACCTGATCTATCAATCCATTAGATGGTAGATTACAATAGAAGACGTGGTGTTTTGATTAATGTTGGTGTTCAACTAGCAACCATAGAAATTTCTACCCTAGTTAGAGGTCCTAGATTTAGATCTCAAGCACATTGGAATGAATTGGATAGAAGGTTAACTATTATTGAGTCCAGAGCACCCGAACTTAGACAAATCAAGAGGTTTGACTTAGATAGAATCCTAGATTTCGATAATTTATCCTTCTACCATGAGCTTCAGAGGGCTTGCCATAGATGGCTAGCAGATAAACGAGCGCTCATTTCCTCTGATTTATACACTTTTGAAGATTATATTGAAAATGTTGTTGTAGTACACAAATTTCTATCACATATAGAAGACCAAGAGGTTGTTTTGACTGATAGAAGAAGATTCAGTAGAGTTCCTAGAGCTATCTTATATCGAGAATATTATCACGAACTCTATTTTTATGTGCCTAATTCTGAAGTTGATCATATCACTATAGCACACTTTGTCCAATTTCTGAAAAACAACTTTCAATTTGAAGAAGAGCATTACATGACACCTGATGAACTTGAACCTATCAATGATATTTACAAGTTATTTCTGGAGAACTAAGTCATAATACTTATATTATAATATTGTGTATTTCCTGTTTTCTTTTAATTTTTGCTAAGTAAAACTATAAAAATCTAAATCTAAATTAATATATATATATATATATATATATATATATATATATATATATATATATATATATATATATATATATTATATTAATTAGGTATATATATAAAATATATACCCCTTAAATTCCACTGCATTTATATATAAGAACATATATATTTGCTAAAACCCAAATCTACCATAATGCCTAAACTAAGGAGTGGTAAACAAATAGATGATGAGTGGGCAGAGCGACCACCTACTCAAAATCCCCCTCTTGAAGAACAAGATCAGGAGGAAGTTGCTCAGGACCACCATGATGGGAGTCCTGCTAAAGAATATGAACAAGAAGTTGATAGGGAAGATGAAACTGGATCACCTAGAGTGACTTCAGAAGGAAATGTTAATTTTAAATCTATGGAACACCTTCTAAAATTTGTAAAAAATAACCTTGAGGGGTTTACTCTAGCAGCACTAGCAGATAAATATGGAATTAGTGAGACACAAGCAACTTTAGATAATGTATTTCAAATGCATACAAACCCTCTTTCATTTATAGATCAAGAAAGTGACCAGGCAGGGCCATCAAATGCAAATATGGCATCTTTGATTCAAAACATACAACAACAACAAACAACTCAACATTCTAAAGTTCCTGTCAATAAACCAAAAACTAATCCACCACCTTAGAAACCATCATTTACTGCTCTATTTTCTCAAGCTATTAATCAACAGATTTCAAATCAGCAGAAACCTAAACCAAAACCAAATGTCAACTATCAACAGCAAAAATTTCAATAGAATACTGTCCCATATCCACTTCACAACACTCTTCCTAGTAATACTTTGCACAACAGTAACCTAGCATCAAATCCTTATGTTACACCATCTTACACTCAAAGATCCAACACTATTATGCAACCAAACCAACATGGTGGACAATCCAACAATCTTGAAACCATAGTGAAACAATTAGTTTCCTGCATGGACCAGATAGACCCCTACCATCCCTCGTATAACTATCGAGAGATGTGTAGTCAACCTTTGGATCCCATAGTTGTTGCCCAACCTTATCCAAAGCATTTTCCTATGCCTGTTCTCCCTATATATAAAGGAACTGAAGACCCCATAGAGCATCTTCGTATGTTTAGAATAGCATGTCATGATATATCTCATGATGATTTGCTATTGCTAAAGATGTTCCCAAAAATCTTGGGAGGCATGGCATTGGAATGGTATTATCAGTTGCCTACCAATTCTTTGAGAAATTTTGAAGAAATAGCTGAATCATTTGTCCACCAATTTAGTGCCTACATAGAGAGGCATGTGACAATTAAGGATTTGTACAACTTGAAGCAGGGCAAATATGAATGCTTTGCCGATTTCCTAGCAATATGGAGACAGTTACTAGGGAAATTACACTTTGCATTACCCCATAGGGAGATGTTGGACATTTTTATTAATAACTTGCAAGAACAATTGTCCTATGAGCTTTCAACTGCTACCTTGACAACCTTCGATCAGGCTATAGATTTAGCATGAAGAGTTGAAGATGCCCTCATTAGAAGAGGCCAATTTAAGAAGAAGGACGATGATAAGACATCTAAAAATCAATATAAGAATAAACAGGTTGTGGGTGATGGAGTCACCGACAGTAGAAATATTGCAAATATTAATGCTGCAAAAACCATGGAGAAGTTTGTATTGAAGGTTCCTGATAGACCTCCAAGAGAATTTACTAGGTTAAACCAACCTTTATCCACTATCTTGCCACAATTATTAGAACGAGGTTTAATACAATTACCTAATATTCGAGAACCTGATACAACCATACCTGGATACAGAGCAGACCTACATTGTGATTTCCATAGAGGACCTGGACATTCAACAAATTCTTGCAAGAGATTAAAACATAAAATACAAGATTTGATTGATAATAACGAAATGGAAGTACAAAGTTTCCAACCAAAACAAAATGCTCCAAACAATGCTCAAAAAGATACACAACAAAATCAGAATCAGAATGTAAATCAAACATTAGATATTTTTCAACATCCTTTACCTAAACACGGTAAAGAAGTGGCTAATCAAGTCGAACATCATAATGTTCCCCATCCAACTCGATATGTGGGAACCATTAGTGGACATGTACCTTCTCATGACCTTAAGATATTTGGGACAACATTATCTGTGGTCACAACTAGACCTATACACAACATTCAAACATCATATCCAAATGACACAGATTGTGAAACAGAAAGTGACCTGGATATTACATCCAGTCAATCGAATAGCTCTAAAGATGAGTCAGAACCTATTCTCCCTATCACAGCTCATATGGTTCCAGAGGAACCATTTCCAAGAAGGATCACAACACGACCATCCTCACAACAAATCCTCCCTAATGAGCAAGCCATGAATGCTAGACCATGACCCATTCATCATGCACACAATAATATTGTGGGTACCATCGGAGCCGTTACTAGACAACAAGCCCAAAATTCTCAACAAGATCAAAATCATAATGATAAATCAGCCCCATTTGTTTTGAAGGTTCCTAGTAAAGGAAATAATGCATCAAATGCTCAACCTAAACCCCCTTATGATATCAATGAACAAATTTCTAATATTACAGCAAGGATTTCCCTCTTAGACCTTCTAAGATCATCTCCCACACATAGGGAAGAATTAATGCATACATTAAGTCAAATGATGGTACCACAAGACATACTACCTGAAGCCATGGCAAATACCATTGTGCCCCATGAAGTTGACTATATTGAATTTCGAGATAAAGACATTCCACTTCATAGTTTACATAAAGACAATCCCTTGTACATTACTGCATTAATCGGAGATGTAGCTATCAAAAGAGTTTTGATTGATAATGGTTCATCCCTAAATATTTGTACTTTTGACTTTTACCAGAGATTTGGATTTAGAAGTGATGAGATGAAGAGAACAGATATGATCATAAAAGCCTTTAATGATGAAACACAAGAAACATGTGGAGTTATTACAATCCCATTGCAAGTTGGTCCAAGAACTTTGGATACGACCGTATTTATTGTACATTGCCCTGCATCGTACAATATACTTTTGGGTCACCCTTGGATCAATGCAATGTGAGTTGTACCCTCTACCTTACACCAATGTGTCAAATTCAAATTCAAGAATCAGTTGGTCACCATTCATGGTGATCCTAGACCATTTGATATGTGTGCCTTGGCAGAACCAATTGGGATTCAATTTTGCCCCACATTGTTTTCTACTCATCCTAATTCTGCCTTTCCCTCTAAACATGTGAAACTCACACCAAAAATATTATCTCCTCCATCTACACCAATTACATCCCCATATCCTCAACCTTCTCCTAAGGAGTCTCCACCAAAATCTACATTTAATACTAATCCCATAATAACTTCTCCTTGTTCTATCCCTACACCATCTGAATCCACAATAAATCCATCTACTACAACCTCTATTCCATCCACATCTACTAAATTTATATTTTCTACATCTAAAGTCGTAGAAGAGGCTCCTTCTACTTCATATGCTTTGTCTGATGAGCTATTACCTGATTTATCTAAAATTCTCATAACATCAGAAGAAACACCTTTTTCCATGCAAGATTCCCTTGCCTTAAACAAATTACCATCGTCTCCTCGTACTTTGGGCTTGCCACAACCTATGGGAAGTATTTACCAAGTCGGAGTTGTGCCTTCATTTATAAGGGATATGATTGGGGTAGAATACCTAGAAATATTAAAACTAATTATGATGGATATGCTCAATGTTATTTCATCGATAAATATATTAAAGCTAAACCTATAATGCTTAAACTAGGATATGAAGGGAAAGGTTTGGGACCTTTCCAGAATGGCATGAAGGAACCTCTTGAGGTCGAAGCATGGCCTACTCGATGCGGTATAGGCCTATTTTCTAGTAAGTGTCAGCCATTCCCATTTGAGGGTGATGATCACTTAATACCCTATCAAGATTATTTAGATGAACAAGAGATCCTTAAGTCTATGGGTAAGTTATTTTCTTGTAATATGTTGTCTATAGCTTACCCCGAAATGATTGCTGAGCTGGACAAACAATTAGAGGGCGACATTTTCCATGATATTTCCATTGAAGAATTATTGCATAATGGCTTTTATTTCGATGGGTCTATACCACCTATAGCTCATCTTGAGGCCAAAACCCCTCAAGAAGAATTATCTAAGTTGACCTTAGAAGAATTACAAGAATTGGGTGTATCACCCGCCCCTCCCAATTTTGAAAGAGACTTACATATGGAAGTGGAAAGTGTCATAAAAGTTAATATTGGAATAGAAGAGAATTCTCACATAGTCAACATTGGATCAGAATTAAATGAAGAAAAACAAAACAAATACACTGCATTTCTTACATAATATAGTGATGTCTTTGCTTGGACATACGTAGATATGCCTGGTTTAGACTCTTTCGTAGTTATGCATCATCTAGTAGTACGATCGGATGCGAGACCAGTTAAGCAAAAACTTAGAAAAATGCATCCTAAGGTTGCCCTACTAGTCAAAGGTGAGTTAGAAAAACTCCTAAATGTTACATTTATTCAAGCCATTGATTATGCTGATTGGATTTCTAATGTTGTCCCCTGTAACTAAAAAAGAAGCAACCAAGATTAGGGTTTGTACAGACTTTAGAGACATTAATGTTGCATGCCCTAAAGATGATTTCCCTCTTCCTAATATGGATCAGATCATTGATTTTACTATTGGAAGTGGGATGCTATCCCTTATGGATGGATTCTCAGGTTATAATCAGATCAGGATAGCTCCTGAAGACCAAGCTAAAACAACCTTTATTACCCCTTGGGGAACCTTTTGTTGGAAAGTAATGCCATTCGGATTGAAGAATGCAGGTGCAACCTATCAACGGGCTATGACTTACATTTTTCATGATATGATGTACGATATTCTGCATGATTATGTGGATGATATTATAGCCCGTTCTGCTAAAGAAGATGAGCATTTAGATGATTTGAGAAAAGTGTTTGATCGGTTAAGAGAATACCATATCCGTTTAAACCCAACAAAATGTATATTTGGAGTTAAGTCAGGTAAACTATTGGGGGTTATTGTTTCTTTGCGTGGCATAGAAATTGACCCTCTCAAAATTTAGGCTATCATTGATATGCCAGCTCCTAAAAACATATTTGAGTTACGAAGTTTACAAGGTAAACTTCAATCTATCCGTCGCTTCATTGATAAGTCGCGTGGACAAAACTAGACCTTTTCTCAAATTACTTAAGAAAAATACTTTCTTTCAATGGGATGATGAATGTAAAGAAGCCTTTGAACAAATAAAACAATATCTTTTAAGTCCTCCTATGCTTGCCCCTCCCAAAACTGATCGCCCATTCATCTTATACATTTTTGCTTCAGAATTTGCCTTAGGAGCTATGTTAGCTCAACTTGATGATGAGAAGAAAGAACGAGCCAATTATTATATTAGTAGAACATTAATAAGTTATGAAACTTGTTATACATCACTAGAAAAGTTATGTTTGGCGGTCATATTTTCTACGCAAAAATTGTGCCATTATATGCTTAGTCAAAAGACATATGTCATGATAGAAAAATTGGTCATTTTTATTGATGTAAAGTTTTTCTAATAGGGAATAAGATCCGATCACGTGAGGGAGAGCTGAAATTGATTAGACATTTTTCGCAGGACTGCCCAAACTGCCGAACTCATTTTGGCCATATCTCACTCATCCGAACTCGGATTGAGCTAAAATTTTGAGGGTAGATGCCTGAAAAACCCTAGAACATCTCCACCAATTTTCATATCATTTGGAGCAACACAGATCCTAGCGCATCCCTATGTGTGAACGATATATTTGGCAAGCAGCTATGCGAGGGTTTCATCTGGGTTGAGTGCAAGCAGCTCCAGAGGTTGGTTTTTAGGGCCTTCGGGCCCTAGCGGCCAATATTTTTGTGGTTTATGCTCAATATTTTAGCAGGAAATGTTGCAGGGGATACAATATGGGTTAGAAATTTGTCTTTCAATAGATCATACTATGAACTTGAGTGACAACGGCTTCCAATTTGCTGCACAAAAGAAAAGTGAAAACCATACCTTTCCACGGTGTCTAGGGCAAGGATTAAAGAGATCACGAAACAAGTTTCAAGCAGTTGATCAAAAAATGGCTCATATCTCAAGTGAATCTGGTGCTAAGGTGCACCCACAAAATAATTCTACTATGAAAACCCCTATCAAGGGTAAGAATTTCGAAGACTCAGTCCCAAAAATGAATTTTAGGGATGCCCTTCATGGTGGACAACCTCAGCCCAATGCTAATATCAATATTAGGGCTTCCCATAAACCTCTAAGAATGCCTAATATTGATCCCAGGAAAATAGAGTCAGGATGTCTTAAAGCAGTTGATGGAACTCCTATT
Source organism: Wollemia nobilis (assembly GCA_028583015.1). Classification (NCBI taxonomy): domain Eukaryota; kingdom Viridiplantae; phylum Streptophyta; class Pinopsida; order Araucariales; family Araucariaceae; genus Wollemia; species Wollemia nobilis. The sequence goes on from JAQPPZ010016791.1 coordinate 937,393, forward strand.
GTTAAGCTTGATATGGGTAACATTCAGACTGGCATTGAAGATTTGGAAAAAAGAGGACTAATTTGTCGGTTCGTGGGTTTTCGTCCGAGTCTATCTCCTTTCAAAGTCTGGGCTACAAAAAGTCGGAAAACTAAAGGTGAGTTACAAATCTCTATTTATCCAAATGGTTATTTTCTTGTTTTATTTGCTAATAATGAAGATAGAGAGAAAAATTTTCAAGGGGGTCCTTGGTTTTTTGGAAGGGCAGGGCTTTTCATGAAGCCCCGGCATACTAAATTTAAAGCCGAAGAAGAGATGCCTTCTATAGCTCCCGTGTGGGTTAGACTCTTTGGCCTCCCTATTGAATTTTGGAATCCTACTATTTTTTCTTCAATTGGAAACTCTTTAGGAACTTTTATGATGTCTGCTGATTGTACTCAAAATTTTGAACATATTATTTATGCTCGAATTTGTGTTTTAATGGATTTTGACAAACCCCTACCTAAAAATATCACATTACAATTTGGGGAAGACACTTGGGAGCAAGTAGTGGACTATGAGAACATTCCTTTTCATTGTAGAATTTGCCATGAATATGGTCATTTGGCCAAGGCTTGCCCAAATAAAATTCCTGATCAAAAGAAAGAAGATATAAACTCAGCAGGTTTCCAAATACCTAAGAAGAAGAACACTAAAAAAAACCAGTTATGAAGGATCAATCAAAGTCATTTGCTAATATGTTTGAAATCCTTTCCACAAATGATGTCCCAAGTGAGGAAGAGGAAATAATGGAAACTAAAATCTTAGAAACACAATTTAAATATGAAGGGAAGAACTCAGAGACAAACCAACAAATCAAAGGTTTTCAACGAAAAAAAAAGGAGAAAATTTACACAAGAAAAACAATATTTCAAATGTCAAAACTTCAAATAATGCAGGTCCCAATATAGACTCCATTGAACCATCTAGTAAAATTTTGGCTGTGTACGAGCATTCTTCAAGGTTAGAAGCCATCTCAGATTCAATTGGAATAAGTCAAGAAATAGGAAAAAAAAATTGAAGATGGATTCTAATCAAAAAGTAGGTCGCAAGACCAATCAATATCATATGGTAAAAGAAGGTGAAAAGCTTGTAGAGGAAGGTAAGATTAATGCCCTTCCCAAATTTTTTAGCCCCGGTATTAATGAAGATCATCACTTGGAATATTAGAGGACTCAAAGGGAGTCTTTCAAAACAAAATGAAATTAGAAGAATGATTCAGATAAATCATCCACATCTTGTTTTCCTTCAAGAAACAAAGATGTCAATGGAGGATATGGACTTAATTGCCAATAAAATTTGGCCACTGGAAAAGTGGTTTCCCTCAGTTCCCAAGGGACTTCGGGTGGCATTGCTTGTCTTTGGGACCCAAAAGAGGTAGTTATTCACCATATGGTTGGCAGTTGGGGTTTGTTGGCTATAGCTATTCAAAGTAGACATTCCAACCAGATTATGCTCTCCATTACTGTTTATGCCCCGACTTCTTTGGAGGAAAAAAGAAGACAAGTGGAAGGATATTACTCATATTATCTCTCATTTTCCTAAAGCTTGGATCTTGATCGGAGGAGATTTCAATACCATCCTCTCTCTGGATGAGAAAATGGGGGGAAATAGAAATTTGGACAAAAGCACTGACCTCATGAGCGAATATATTGCAAACCTCCATCTTGTGGATATCCAACCAGATAATGGCCTTATGACTTGGTCTAACAGAAGGCAAGGCTTAGCTTGTATAATGGAGAGATTGGATAGGTTTTTGCTCTCTAAAAATTTCTTAATCCATGGTCACATTCCTAAAGTGAAGACTCTTAATAATGCTGGTTCGGATCATTGGCCACCATGGTGGAAATGTGGAAAACCAATGTGAGTTTCTCTCCTTTTCATTTTCAATTAATGTGGCTTAGAGACATTTCCTTCAGACCTCATGTGCAACAATGGTGGAAGGAAGGTAAACCTAGGCATGGGACTAAGATGTTCTGTTTTGCCAAAAGACTGCAATACATTAAATCCAAAATCAAGACTTGGAACTAGGAAAGAGTTTGGGGATGTTCATAAAAAAAACATGAAGTTATTGCTCATCTTGAAAATTTGAATAAGAAAATCCGTTTAGATGGCCTCACAGAGAAGAGAAGTGCAGATGAAATTAAACTCACAACTCAGCTTGAGGAATGGGAAAAAAGAGAAGAAATCTTATGGAAGCAAAAATCTAGAATTCAATGGCTCAAAGAAGGAGATCGAAACACAAATTTCTTCCACAAATCTCTTCTAGCTCGAAGATCTCACAACTTTATTTCTTCCTTAAAATCAGATTCTGGAGATGTTGTTTATACTTGGGATGGCATGAACTCTATTGTTGTTGATTACTTTTCCAATATTTTTGCCGCTACTCCTCTTGACTCAGCTTCACAACAAAATTTTCTTCAAGCAATCCCTTCTCTTATCACTTCGAGGAGAACTCTATTTTTACTGCTCCTATTACTATCAATGAGCTTCAACAAGTAGTTTTTAAAATGCAAAAAGGGAAAACCCCGAGTCCCGATGGTTTTCCCATTGAGTTCTACCAAGAGTTCTGGGATATCCTTCATGTTGATTTATTAGAGGTGGTGGAAGAAGCCAGGAAATCCAAAGAAATTTTGAAGGTTATCAATAAAACTTATATTACTCTTGTTCCAAAAGCTCAAGAGGTTGATCATATCTCAGCTTTTAGACCTATTGCTTTATGTAATGTTCTTCTCAAAATCATTACTAAAATCATGGCAGTAAAGGTTGAAGCCTCTTTTGCATAAGATTATTTCCTCCGAGCAAGGGGGTTATGTGGAAGGACGTCAAATAGTAGATGAGATAGTTCTTGCTCAGGAAGCCATCCATTCCATGGATATGCAAAATTCTCCTTCCATGTTCATTCGGTTAGACTTATCCAAAGCTTATGACAGAGTGGATTGGCACTTCCTTATCAAAGTTTTGAGGCAATTTGGTTTCTCTAAGGATTGGATGGATTGGATTATGGGATGTATCTCTTCAGTTTCCTACTTAGTTCTTATCAATGGCAGGCCTTCTTAGTCTTTCCTAGCTTCCAGAGGTATTAGGCAAGGTGACCCGCTATCCCCTTATTTATTCATCATTCTTGTTGAATGCTTGGGTAGGACTATAACCAAAAAGAGGGAAAAAAAAAACCCTTGAGGGAGTTACCATTGCTCATGGAGCTAGACCTATCTCTCATCTTCAATTTGTGGATGACTCTACTATTTTAGGTAAAGCTACACTTAAGGAAGCTTCTAATATTAATCAAATTATTAGTTGTTTTTCTAAGGCTATTGGGCAGCTTGATCAATGAAGACAAATCTAAAGTTATTTTCTTTCACCGCTCTGCTAGACAGGAATCCATGGTCTTGGATAAATTAAGATATAAGAAGACCTCTCTTCCAATCACTTATTTAGGTATTCCCATAAATATTCAAAGGCAAAAAAATAAATATTGGAATTGGTTGTTGGACAAAGTCAAGAAGAAAATTGGAAAGTGGACCAACAAGTGGCTTTCTTCTGGGGGTAGAATCACCTTGGTAAAATCAGTCCTTCAAGCTATTCCTATTTATGTTTCTTCCATTTTGAATATCCCAAAGGTTGTTCTTCGAGAATTGGATCAAATCAGTCATCATTTCCTTTGGAGTGGTACTAAGGAGAAAAGAAAATGGGCCTTGGTGAAATGGGATACTTTATGTCTTCCTAAGAGTGAAGGGGGGTTAGGATTCTGGTCTTCAATTAATAACAACAAAGCTTTAGCTGCTAAATTATATTGGAGGATGTTGCATAACCCCAATGCTCTTTGGGCCAATAATCTCCGTGCTAAATATGCCGAGAACAAAAGTCCCGAAGACCTTGTTCGCTATCAACTTCCTACCAAAGGTTCTCCCATTTTAGCAGTTCTTAAGACTGGTGAGGATTTGATAAAGAAAAAATTATTTTGGATCATTCATAATGGTCAACATGCAAATTTTTGGACAGATTCTTGGGATGGTCACAAGCCTTTGATAACTCAGCTTCCCGATTGGAGGCCTTGGATGGAGGAGCTTCACCGAGCTAATTGGATAAAGGTGGCTAATTATTGTCGGTACCATACCGGTAATTCAAAGGTTGGTAGATATTGGATCCCTATTGAGGACTGGCCTATTCAAATCCTAGAAAGGCAAAGACAAGATATCCAAGGCATCCTTCATATGAGATCCCTCTCTTGGTCCCATGAAAAAGATTGTTTTGGATGGAACAACACTACTAAGGGTGAGTATTCCAGTTGCTCAAGGTTATTTGACCTTATGCCATAATAATCCCAACCATTCTTCTTGACATATTTTCTCAATTGTGGGCTCAAAATCTCTGGCCTAAGGTGAGGTTCTTTAATTGGCTTTTATTGCATCGTAGGGTGCTTACCGGTGAGCAACTTATGAAGCGTGGTTTTCATGGCCCTTTTAGATGTGAAATGTGTGAAGAGAATGTAGAAAATATCAACCATATTTTTATTGAGTGTACTTTAGCCTTCGAGCTATGGAGGAGAATGGCCACTTTACTTGGCTTACAATGGTCCAATTTTTTTACTTTTGAACAACTTTGGAGGGATTGGCCTAATCAAGAGGGTGTTGATCATTTTATTAGGCAGTTAGTTTGGATGGGTTCTACCATTCTTCTTTGGAATATTTGGAATGAAAGGAACAACCAAATTTTTAATCAAGATAGGAAGGATATTCACTATATTTGGCAAAATACCATAGCCAACTTAGTTGAATCAGTCCATCAACTCCTTAATCACCCCCAAAACTCCCACCAAAGATGGGATCAAGTGATGCAAATATTGAAGATTAAACCTTCTAAGGGCAACCAACTTAAAGGGAATGTGAGTATTAGTAATATGGATAGGACTAGAAATTGGCAACCTCCTCCTAAGGATTTTGGAAAAGTCAATACTGATGGAGCCTCTAGAGGGAACCCTCGAAAAGCCAGTGTGGGAGGAATTGGTAGACTTTCGATGGCTCCCTAGTTTTTACTTTTGCCGAGAATTTGGGTATTCTTTCCAATAACCTTGCTGAGGGGTATGGTATCCTCGAGAGGCCTTCAAGAGGCTACTAAGGTTGGATGGGAAAAGGTGTTAGTTGAGTCCGACTCTCAACTTATGATTAATCTCTTGAAGACTCCTTCTAAGAATCATAAGGTGGATTGGAGAATAAAAAGAATTATTGAGAAGATTCAATTAATCCAGATGGGATTTTTGAAAGTTGATTACAATCATGTGGTCAGAGATCAAAACAAGAGTGTTGATGCTTTAGCTAATTGGGCTTTGGACAAAGGTGATCTTACTTGTTATGGCCACCCTCCTATATGGTGGGCTTCTCAAATTAGGGAAGCTCTTCTTTCTATCATTTCTTTGGATGGCTCCAGTTCTGAAGGTACCTAGTTTCTTCTTGTTTTTTTTTTTTGCTTCTCTTTGGTTCATTCAGTTTTTTTTAGTTCCCTAGCTCATTCTATTCTTTATTTTGTTTCCTCTGTTGATTCTTGCCTTAATAGTCTTCTGGTCTAGATAGGTCATTGTTTTGTTCATTTTTTTTTCTTTTTTCTTCTTTGTTTTTTTTTTTGTTTAGTTTTTTAAGGTGGGTGGGTTCTTTTGTTTTGTTTTTGTGTTCTTTGTGTTGTTTTTTGTTGTTCTTGTGTTTTTGTTGTTTTGTTTTTTTTTTTTTTTTTTTATGTTTTTTGTTATTGTTCTTGTGTTTTTTTCGTTCTTGTTCTTGGGTTTCTCTTTGTTTGTGTTATTTCGTGTTTTTATGTGTGAGTGTTTTCTATGTTTTTTGTTTTTGTTTATTGTCTTGTTGTTGGTTGTTTTTTTATTTTTATTTTTATTTTTTAGGTTTTGGTTGTGTTTATTTTTCATGTTTTTTTTGGGTTATGTCTTTGTAGTGTTCTGTTGTTTTTGTCTTGTTTGTGTTTTGTTATGTGGTTCTTGTGTTTTTCTATGTGGTTTGTGTTGTGGTTTCTTTTATCTTATTGTGCGTGTTTGGTTGTGCTTTTGTTTTTGACACACTCAAGGAGCATGTTTTTTATTTTATTTTATTATTTTTGTTGTTATTTACTTATTTTTAAATTGGTTTTGTGTGTTTGTTTGCTCCTTGAGTATGTCAAAGGTGGTAGGCCCGATGTATGAGTGGTTCTAGTGTGGGTATCATCCTAATATCCCCCTAGAAGCACCTTATACCTTTATCATTTAAATTAATATTTTCTTGCACTAATAACACTATCGAATATGAGGCTCTAATCCTTGGATTACGGGCCACCTTAGCACTAAAAATTAAAGACTTATTAGTTTTTGATGATTCTCAACTAGTAATAAATAAAATTAATGATGTTTACCAGACTCGAGATGATAAATTGTGCCCATATAAAGCCTATGTATTATAGTTGATATCCTTATTTGATAAGGTCACCTTAGAAGCTATTCCTAGGACTAGTAATTGTGTTGTTGATGCTATGGTTGCAACCACTTCCTTATTGCCCCTAGTGTTGGATGATGAGTATGCTACTATCATTATTTGTCGACTCCAGGAACCTACTTCCACAAAATCCTATTTAGAGCCATTGGATGTATTTCTAATCAATGAAATTACTCTTGAACCATGGTACATCGACATCCTCAATTTTCTTTAGAAGGGAACCTTCCTTGAAGGTTTTAATAGGAACCAACATCGGTTATTACGTAAATGAGTTGTTCGCTTCATGATAGTTGGCAATATTTTGTATAGGAGATCCTTTGAAGGTATCCTATTAAGATGTTTAAATCTAGAAGAGTCTAGAAAAGCTTTAAGTGAAGCCCATGACGGATCTTGTGGAGGAAACTTTAGTGGTAGTGCCATTGCTAAGAAGCTCCTTAGAATAGGATACTTTTGGCCTACCATGGAGAAGGATGCCCATGATTATGTGCGCCATTGCGACAAGTGCCATAAACACGCTGACCTTGTCCATGCTCCTACTCAAGAACTCCAAGCTATTTCATCCCCTTGGCCCTTTTCTAAATGGGGCTTAGAAATTATTGGGAAGATCAATCCCATATCATCCGATGGTCACAAATTCATCATAACTGCCACCGAGTATTTTACAAAGTGGGTAGAAGCTATGCCTTTAGCTTCTTGCACAAGAACTCAAGTTTCAAAATTTATTCTCAATCAAATCATTTGTAGGTTTGGAATTCCTACAAATCTCATCTCAAATAATGGAACTTGTTTTAAAAATAAATATGTTAAGAAATTATGTCAAAAATATAAAATCCAACATCTTTGGTCCACTCCCTCTTATCCCCAGGGTGATGGCCAAGCAGAAACATCTAATAAAACCTTGATTAAAATCCTCAAAATATTGGTTAACAAATCAGGCCATGATTGGCACATGTAATTATACCCTACCTTGTGGGCCTATCAAACTAGTGTTCGTACTCCCACGAGCACTTCTCCTTTTGTTTTGGTTTATGGTGCCAAAGCTATTTTTTTGTTCGAGCTAGAAGTTCCTTCTTTGGCTCTGCTACTTTAGGACACTGAAGTAGGAGATGAATATCATGCTAGAAGATTTAGTCAGCTAGAACTCCTAGACGAGAAGCGCATAAATTCTTTGGAACATCTTTGTGCCTATCAAAACAAGCTCAAACGAGCATATTCAAAGAAATTTCATAATCGATCTTTTGAAGTTGGCGATCTAGTCTTAAAAGAAAATCAAAAGAACACTAATGCCACTAAAGATCATAAAGGTAAATATCAACCCAACTGGCTTGGACCATACATTATTATTGCTAAATTTGGATCGGGTGCATATCGATTAGCAACCTTAGATGGAAAATATCTTAAGGAACCCATGAAAATTATGCATCTCAAACGATATTATGCTTAAATCCAAAATCCCATCATTGTATATAATTGTATATAATTTCCTTATTTCAAGCAATCCACATAACAATTCAAAATCAAACAAAAACAAAAAATCATTAAAACCATCAAAAACATGTTTTTATTTGCATTACCAGTTCCTAAAGTTTTGCAATTATATTTTCCTTTATTTTAGATAAATTAGAAGTCATCTTGAACCATGCGCTTTTAAGCTCACATAATAATTATTTTTGATATTATTGCTATGATTATAAATCTCTCTTATATTGAAGTCCATTGTTGCATTAAATAACATTTTGAGTTTTGGAAATTGATCTTGTTATTTATTTGAACCAAGTCCACTTTTTACATATTAAAAATATTGTTGCAAATTCAAAAAATGGTACTACACAGTAGTTGTGGTCTCCTGAGTGAAAATGTTCCCCTACTATCCTATCATGCACATGGTCTAGAATCTTTGAAAATTGGCAAAAGGACAAGCTCACCCCTACCCAGAATAAAAATCCCTTGCTCCACATCTAAGCTGAACAAGTATCCCTAGAGTAGGAAGAAAAGAAGAAAATCAGAAAAAGCATGAAAAGAAAGAAAAGAAAAATGTTCAAAATCCAAGAAAAATGCAGAAATCCAAAAAACCAAAAGATCATAGAAAAGTCAAGAAAATTAGAAAGAGAATAATAAAAAATAGAAAGAAAAGAGAACAAGAAAAGCAATAAAATCCCCCCTACCCTTTGAAAGAAAATAAGGGTGAATGAGCTTGAATCCCTGGAATTCTCAATTATTCGAAAATCATGAGGTAAGCCCCATAATAGGTGATTTGTGCCCAACTTGCTTGACATTGGGTAATTCCTGGCATGGTGACATATCTGTCACATTAGCAACTTTATTTTGTATAGACCTATGTCTCCTTGTGGATTAGCTAGCTCTTGATGACTTGACTTACATAGTAGTCTGGTACGGTTACATGTATAAAAATCATGGTTAATGAATCTTCACTTCCACACACATTGGTTCATTCAAATTACTTGCATCAAAATACCTTACTAAAAATTGGTAGATGAAAATTACAAAGCACATACATTTGATCTTCGAGAGATTTTGTGTCATTATGATAAATCAAGATGGGTAATGAACTCACATATCCACACACTGGTTTCTTGATAAACTTTAATTTTGTCTTCGAAATAAATTAAGATATTTCTTTGAAATTTCAAACTTTAAATATTTTTCAACGTTCAATTATTTATTTATACATATCTTATTTTATTTTTTGACTTCGCTATGATAGCATTATTTTCAGGTTATTATGAATTTGACTTTCATACTTGTGAATTTTGCTTAGCATAAGTCAAGCTTACACATTTTTTTCTAAATTGTCAAATTTCATTTGTCAAATATCTTTTCAAAAATCTTGCAATAAAATTTCATTAATACTTTCGCTATGATGGTATAATTCCTATATGTATTTGGAATTTTATGCCTAGCGCAAGTCATATTTATCATATTTTATGTCTATTATAAATATCACCAACAAACCATGTAATAAAAATATTCTGAATTCTTTTTCGACTTTCGCGATGATGGTATAATTCCACACTAGGAATTCTATGCCTAGTGCAAGTCATTCTTCTAAATTTTTACTCCCAATTTATTTCAAAAAACCACAAAAACCATATGAATGAAATATTTTTCACAAAATCATGCTTTAGAAGAATGAAATTTACTATTTCATTTTATCATGTTGAACATCTTGAATTTTGCGATGATGGCATAATTTCTAGGTAATTTTTCAATCATCTATCACACTTAGGAATTTTATGCCTAGCAAAAATCCTCTTTTAAATTTTTCATGCATAAAATTACGTGAAATCCTGAAAAAAAATCATATCTCTCTTTCCACCATTACAAAAGCCTTAAGAAAGATTCTTAAGCACACCTTAATTTTAGCAATATTTTCCCTCATATTTGGATTAGCTTTATGAAAAAATCAATCAAATAAAAAAATCAAAGCATCAAAAAAATATCCACAAGTCATATCACAAAAACTCAATCGTCATCCTTTAATGCACACCATATATCATCTAATATCGAGAGCTCCTCGAGCACTCAACCTCATCTCCTCTGTCGCCATGAGGTGGAGGGGGTGGTCCCATGGGTGTCTGGGTAGTGTGGGTCCTCATCGTCGATCTGGATGAAGACCTCGATGATGACCCTAACCTAATAGGCCCCATGATCTCCCCTAGTGTGGGAGCCATCTCCCATATCAACAATCGAAAGCATGACGACCCCAAATACCATCTCTCAATGAGGGCCGTCAATAGCCCCATGTCTGTAGGTACCTATGGTATTTCTGCTACATATCATAAACCAATGACATCAAGTGTATCTTGCTCTGCTGGGTTTAATGCACCTAAGTCATCCCTCAAACCACCGTATTTCCACTCTTGGATTTTTAGTACCCCTTTTTGCAAAAACAAACAAAAAATAGGATTAGTACCTTATTAAAAACATCAATAAAATAAAAAAAAATAAAATCGTCTAACAAATTTTGATATCGCCCACTATTGGATGATATCGTCTTTAATTGGATGAGATCATCGTCATTTCGATGAGATCGTCTCATATAGTATGATTCAGCCCTAAAATTTGAATCATCCCTAATTGGACTTGATCACCTCCAATTCGTCAAGATCATCTGAGACGATCTTGCTGACATTGGGACGATCTTGTCGAAATCGAGATGATCTTGTCCCGATCGCCCCGATTTCGTCAACATGGCAAAATATGATCGTGATGCCCTAAAATCCAAAAAATTAAATTCGAAACATAAAAATCAAGATAATTTTTTTTGAAAGATAGGTCAGAAATCCTTACCCGTATCCCTCATCGCACCGCAGTCACCCGATGCTCAGTCTCCACCATATTTTCACCGTAGAGCTCTGAAATAGTAAAAAGTAAAAATAAAAATGAAATTAGGTTTACCCTATTTTTCTAAAATTATATATATATATATATATATATATATATATATATATATATATATATATATATATATATATATATATAAGCGAAAAACCCCTTGCGAGGCCGCCTTGGTCTGAGAGACCACGAACAGGGGGTTCTACACCGTCAAAGTCACCCGGAGTCGCACCCGACTCTCGCCTCGCACCAATATTATCAATTGGATTTTGGGTACCCAATTCATATTTTTGGTAGGGTAGAGATTCGAACCTGGGACCTCCCTTGGAGGATTGCCCTCTCCTCTCCAACTCACCTACAACACCTGGATAAAACTAATTTATAGTGGAAAACACCCCTTTCGAGGTGCCACTTTCAACAGGTTGGGCATAGGAGGAATGGAGCCTTGTCGGCCTCTACCAGCACATAGGACATTCCTAACTATACCATATATCTTTAGGATGGAGACAAGGGGAATGGAACCTGGTTCGGCCTCTACCAGCACCCAGGGCATTTACCACTGCACCACAACAAGCAGATTTTTCTAAAAAAGTGAAAAACCTCTTACGGGGCTGCCTTGGTCTGAGAGACCATGAACAGGGGGTTCTACACCGTCAAAGTCACTCAGGAGTCACACCCGACCTTGCCTGCACCAACATTATCAATTGGATTTTGGATACCCAATTCAAATTTTTGGTAGGGTGGAGATTTGAACCTGGGACCTCCCTTGGAGGATTGCCCTCTCCTCTCCAACTCACCTACAACACTTGGGTAATTATATATTAAAAATAGAATGTTTTCTTCCGAGTTTTTTACCAAACGATCAATTTGGGTAAAAAACCCGGAGGGGGCACCACAGTAATCAGTTGCACGATTCGATTTAGAATTGTCGCCTAAAAATTGAAATAAATTTTTTCTTTTTCGTAAAGCGTGACGATCTCTTCTTTAACGCATTTTCCTCAAAAAATTTGCTAAAGAGGGGGCAAAATGTAACACCCTAAAAATGATGCAGTCAATTTATCATAAGGTTAAAAATCCAAAATTTACCTCAAAACCGTATTTTAAACAGCTTGCCTCGATTTTTGCACCACAAATAGGCTTTGTTTTGACCGTTGGATGATATCATCGTCAATTTGATGATATCGTCCCTAATTGAATGAAATTATCTAGAGCCGAACATCTAGATGATTTCATCTAAAACAAAAATTTGCAAGAATAGAAGCGCAATCAAATTAGTTCCAACCTCCTGGCTTATCTGGGCATAAGTGCGTTGAGGCTGTTAACTATCCTCCCACTGGATATCTCCTATATTGGGATGAATCCCAACCCTCTAACTTCTTCCTAGCCCTATAAAACCCATGCTTTACTAATGCAATCCCCCTGGTAGATCAAGTACCTGTAACCCAAATCCTACTACTTTCAACAGCATCCCAGGCACTGTCGTTTTCATAGTTTTTATCAGCTCATTTGTAGGTTTTCACTATGCATCAGTCAAAAGAAGCTCAGATCATCTTAGATGATCTCATATAGATTGTAGACAATCTTGTGCTGATTGGAGGCGATCTTGTTGGATTAGAGATGATCCTATTTACAGCCCTCTTAGGGGAAATTACGATCTACAATTTGCATCTTCTCTCATTTTCTTCAATTAAATTGCATTATATTAGTTTATTATTTATAATGCATCTGGTGTTCACCTCATGTTGTCAATAGGTAACAGTTTCTTATCCCTTTTCGTATTAGTATAAGCCATTATTCTCGATTAAATTTAAAAATTCGTTGCTAAGTCATCAAAAATGTTCATTTACATACTGATAAATAGATTATACTATATTTTGCAATATTTCTCTGTGTTTTAGCATCAACTTATGCAGTTGCAAGTTTCATACAAAATCGTTAGATGATTTAGCCTGATTTCAGATGATATCATCCGATTTTGGATGATCCTACACAATTGCAAATGATTTTGTCAAATTGTAGGTGATTATAGCAAATTGCAGACATTTTGGACTGCTTCAAAAATAGAACCTTCATAAGACATCTGAAACTGGGTAGCTCATTTCCAATTTATTTAAAATACTCTGTTAGCTACGTTTAATTATCTTGTTGTTTGTTGTCTTCATATAAATTGTAAAAATCATATATAGAATAATTTAGTTTCATTCTAGCCAACCTAGGTGATTGAAATTAAAATGAATTCATCAAACACATCTTATACCTAGGCTCAGAGGCTATCGCAAAACACTTCCTGGTGAACCCACCATCCGTCGATAAATCGCCATAGAGGACATGACTCAAATGTCTCTCTCGTCTGAGGTGTAGCTTTACCATTTTCCCATTCCCCTCTGAGGCGCAAATCCATTAGCCTAGAGGAAAGGAGTGCAAAAATTTTAAGCCTACATTATTCTATTTTATTTCTTATCAAATTTATTAAGAGTGCAATTCCTCTTATCTGAGCAAGCTCTACGCAATTAGCTGGGCGAACTATCTGCGGGAGCTTGGGCCTACTCCCTGAAGTAGTCCTCCCTTATTTATTTATGTTCTTTATTTTTTGTAGATTATTTTATTGCTTTAGTTCTTGCTTTTTTAAATTTAGGTGTGTGTTTTAATTTTAAGAATTTTATTTCGAGCATTGTATTTTATTTATTTAAATTCTCCGCACTTAGTTTATTTAGTTTGGCTGAAATTGAAATGCACAAAAATCCCCCACCAAACTAAATAAGGTACAATTATATTTATTCCCCAACACTACAGGCATATACTATGCGTGACACTCATAATTTTATGGACTTACGGATTGATAATTTATGGAAGAGAAATGAATGTTTTCCCGAACATAATTTCTACTCACCATTTTGGCATCATTTCCGGGGAGTGTCAAAACCGTAGTGTTAAGATTTACAGGTCAGATAAAAAGCCTATTTAAAATTACTTGTAGATCTTTTACCTGAGAAGTGTGAGTCCACAAAGGGCCTTTTATAAGGTCAAAAATAGTTGTTGGCACAATCAGAGCCAAATCCCATAGGCAACTATTTGCATTTTCTAGCTTCTCAGGTAAACGTGGGAATGAACCTGATGTACCAAATTAAGTGTAGAAGTAGGAATAAAATGTGTTGTTGAAAAATTTAGAAAAATTTGGCAATGAAGGATTTCTATCATGTTTTCAATGGTTTCAAGAAAGCAAAGAAATAGCACAACCCAGGTCTGATTGAAAATTTTTAGGGATGTGTTTTTATACAAAAACCATTGAAAAATTGTGCCTCTAGAAGCTTGGTTTTAAATTAAAAAATTTACAGGCTTGAACCTTTTGTAACGTATTGGTAAATGTTTTTTTTAATGATGAAATTAATAGCAGGAAAAATGACAGAGCAATTTTTTTAAAAAAGAACATCTTGGTATGAATTATGCTCTTCACTTGTGCTTAAGGCGACCTGGTGAATCATAAACTAGCACGTGTTTTTTAAATACTGCTATGCCATGTTTTCTCCAAGTTGCCAACCCGTAGATAGTCATTTTCCAACCTGCACATTTTTCCATTATGTTGAAATTTTTGGTTTTGAGGTCAAAGGGGGAAATTGCTCTTCTCATGCTACAACAAATCAAATTAGTTGATAATGAAATTTATGATTTTTTAGAAGACTAGTTCAGATGTAGGCATGGGGGGAGACCCCACCTTCATTATTGCCACCAACAACACAATGAACACTGTTTACAGTGTTCATAAAAAAGAAAAAAAATATCTTCTGTTGAAAATGGCCCCAAGTTAAGAGCAGATAAAAAGGAATAGAGTTTTATTTTGCTACTTGTTGGAAGAGAGTATCCTCTTTCTCGAGGACCAGCTTGGTCCAGAAGAGAAATGAGAAATCTCCAATCGGTAGCTAGATAAAGCAGGGGAGAGAAAAAAATAGAAGCTTTATTTTTGTTACTTGTTGGAAGAAAGTATCATCTTTCCCTAGGACCAAGTTGGTCTAGAAGGGAAATGAAAAATCTCCAACCAATCGCTAAATAAAGCAAGGGAGGAGCCTGGAAGTAATTAGAAGATAATATATATATATATATATATATATAATGAAAAAAATTAAAAAGAAAAAAAAATTAGTTAGAATTTTATTTTAACACCTTTAGTTTATATTTTTCTTTTATGTTTTGCAGGATAGCATGAAGTGTGATGTAGACAAATAAGGAGCTTTCTGTGAAGATCTCATGAATTAAGATTCATACGTGGAGTTCGTAATAGCACTATATAAACTGTCTCGTGTAGCTGATCGTGTAGCGTCCAATCTAACAGGTTAAAACTAGCATAGTTTTTCCTTGGAAAAATTGGCACTTGAAGGCAGGCTAAGAAACCCTGATCAAGCAAAAGACTTCTAGCCCAAGGTGGTTGTGGAATTTGGGGGAAAATTTTGCTGCAAGGTGCCTGACTATTATAGCCTAGATGATAAACAGAGTCAGAGATGCTACACCATGTACAAAATAGAGTGCCGATACAATGTTCGAGTAACGGTCAACGAGCTCCATTAACAATCACCTCATATTTGTTAGAGAGGATCAAACATAGGCATGGGGGAGACCCCATACCATACTAGTATCTTGGAAGAATGTTCAATCATTCATTAAAAAAAAAAATAGAGAAAAAAAAGAGAGAAAATAAAAAAAGGGGAGGATACATGAAAAAAAAAATGAAGTGAAAGATGCCTTGATCATCAAGAAGGCACCTTCCACATGAAGAAGGTGCCATACAATGGAGGCACCTTCCGCATGAAGAAGGCGCCATACATTGGAGGCACCTTCCGCATGAAGAAGACGCTATACATTGGAGGCACCTTCCGCATCAAGAAGGTGCCATACGTTGGAGGTTCCTTCTGCATCATGAAGGCACCATACATTTGAGACGCCTTCCGCATTAGGAATGTACCATACATTGGAGGTGCCTTCGCATCAAGAAGGCACTAGACATTGGAGGCACCTTTCGCATCAGGAAGGCGCCATACATTGGAGGCACTTTTCGTATCACAAAGGTGACATACATTGGAGGCACCTTTCGCATCAAGAAGATGCCATACATTTAAGGCACCTTCCACAGCAAGTAGGCACCTTCCATAAAAAGCAGGTGACTTGACATCTAGGGTACCTTGATCTATTTCTCGCACCTAGGTGGTTTGATGGCACAAGGGACAAAAAAAAAAGGAATAAGTGATGAGTTGCCTTGATGGCATATGGTAGAGGTGCCTTGATCAACAAAAAAAAAAGGTGAATCCTCCCAATGAAAAAAAAATGCATAGAACATGTCCTGCTTGGCAAAAAATTTCTTTTTATCTGCTTTGCAGGAAATCATGAACCGCATGCGAGATGCAAGCATCTTGAGAGCCAGGGCCTAACAGGCACAGAGTCATGACTCTTATTTTCTCACTTTCGTGTGTTACATGTAATCATGCCATTTGAATGGAATCTGAAAGAATCCTAAGAGCTAGGGCCTCAGGCACAGGCATGATTCCTTTTTTCTAGTTTTTGTGTGAATAGTTTCACAAGATATGACCGTGAACACAATCTGTAGGCAGAGTCGGCTTAAACTAGGCCTAACAGATGTGACATCCCATGCCCTACAATTAGGAGTGCGACAAAGCAGAAAAGGTACTTACTTCCCACTAGGAAGAGAGTGCCTACAATCGACCAGTACAATTATGCATTTTTCCACCTGGAGGAAGGCACCAATAAGCAATTTTCTTCTCCCTTGTATGGGGGTACTTGTTGTTTAGTGTGGGACTTGATTTTTCGAGGGCTGCATACCTGTTGATCAAAGGGACGTATTGCTAGCGATGAGGGCATCACCAATTTAAGCGGGGAATAATAAAATATATATATATATATATATATATATATATATATATATATATATATATATATATATATATATATATATATATATAAGGTAAATGCGATGTTGGATTTGTTAAATCCACACCTACAAAAGAAGGAAGAACAAAAATGATTAATGGTGTGGAGGAAAAAGGCAGTCAGAGAAAATAAATAAATAAATAAATAAATAAAATCTCTAGGAGCACCAACGTGAAGATGTCTTACACCACCAACATCATATACATCAGGTTCTACGAAATTCACCCAAGTATGTACTAATTTTCTTGTTAATTATGTGTATAGTTATTTTAAAATCATTTCTATGCTAATACCAACTAATGCATCCATAGTTTTTCAAAATACCCCATTAGAATTTGAACACATGACATGCCTTGGATATTAAAAAAAAGAGAGGCTATGGCATCTACGTGAATAAATTTGGCATCATTTTCATTGTCGCCTCATGACAAAGGTAGCCAACTTGAGCGAATGCATATAAATGATGCTACTCTGTACCACAAAGGAGATGTTGGAGATGTGAAATATGTTTCAAATATGGGTAAAAGTAGTGGCTGGTGACTACACTTGTTTTAAACCAATTTGGTCTCACCAAATCTGACCAATGTGCAACATTGGAAAATGTCAGCATTTATCAAAAATTAGTGCAGTGGTAATTTGCCCTGAACGGTGTGGTCACAATTTAACTATTTGTCTGCAGTGATTAGTCAGGATGTGTTTCTGACTTATGTTGGTGTCGCAGTGCTCGATGGGTGAAGAATAGCAGCACTCAATGGAAGAAAAGAAAAAAAAATAGTGTTGAATGAATGAAAAAAAAATAGTAGTGCTGAATAAAAAAAAATAGTGCTGAGTAAAAAAAACACAGTAGTGCTGAATGGAAAATACATAGCAAAGCCCCATGGATGAAAAAGACAGAGATGCTGAAGGCCATTGAAAAAAAAAAGAGAAAAAAATTATATATATATATATATATATATATATATATATATATATATATATATATATATATTATCCTAGGGGTTGTCATGAGGACATGACAATATTTAGGCATGCTCAGCCTGCGAGAGGGATAACTTCAGCTTTTGGTGCCACGAGGGCGTGGCACATGTTAGGCATGGGGGTATGATGAGCACCAGAAATGCTCATTTTATATACACTATTAAGGGTATCATTGTTGGTTTAATTAGCATGCGAGATGTATTTTTATATAACTTATGCATATAATTGATAGAAAATCTAGTATTATGCTTAATTGGTATTTTTAGTGGAAACTGTGTATAAATGTAGGTGTTGGTACTAATCTGGTATTTTCCAATATACATCCACTTGGACCTGGCATACTTCTACTTTAAGAGACTAAGGCATGAGAGCAGGTGCCTTTCGGATGGATAAGGTGCCCAACAGAAGTAGGTGCCTTCCTTATGGAGAAGGTGCCCAACAGAAGTAGGTGCCTTCCTTATGGAGAAGGTGCCCAGCAGAAGTAGGTGCCTTCCTTATAAGGAATGTGCCCAACATAAGTAGACACCTTCATTATAAGGAAGGCGCCCAATAGAAGTTGTGCCTTCCTTATGAAGAAGGCACCCAACAAAAGTAGGTGCCTTCCTCATGAAGAAGGTGCCTCCATGCCTCTATACTTTGCAAGATTTACCAAGCCAGTTTTGACCAGTTGACCAATGGGCTGAGGAGGTTGCACGTGAAGACAAAAATGAGATATTTTATTTTATTTTATTATTAAAATAGAATGAACACTTCTATTATTTGATTGGTTGGATACCTTTGTAACGTGAGAATTATTCTTTCACGCTCACGAATGAACCAAGAGCAATGATTTTTCCAGCGATCAATGTGGAATATATTCTATTTTATGCAATATTATTAAAATGGAATAACGCATCCATTATTTTTTGCCAGACATATTCTATTATGATAAAATAGAACACGCCTAATTTATCTTGCAAGAGGGTAAAATTAGTGCGTGACTATTTTAATTAATATATGATTGTTATAATTGAACGGATGCAATATTCATTGCGTATCTACTGTAACTGCAAGTATGAAATAGACTTGCCTAAATTTGTAATTGAGGAAGGCTATGCATTGTATAAATGCACAGGTCTTCCCTGAGAGAAAGGAGGAAATTTTATGGAGAAATTATTCTATTTTATTTCTTGTCAAATTTATTAAGAGTGCAATTCCTCTTATCTAAGAAAGCTCTACACAGCTATCTGGGCAGACTATCTATGGGAGCTTGGGCCCACTCCCTGTAGTAGTCCTCCCCTATTTATTTATGTTCTTTATTTTCTATAGATTATTTTATTGCTTTAGTTCTTGCTTTATTTAATTTAGGTGTGTGTTTTTATTTTTAGCATTTTATTTCTAGCATTGTATTTTATTTATTTAAATTCTCCGCACTTAGTTTATTTAGTTTGGCTGAAATTGAAATGCACAAACATCCCCCACCAAACTAAATAAGGTACAATTAGATTTATTCCCCAAAACTGCAGACATATACTGTGCGTGACACTCATAAGTTTACGGACTTACCGGTTGATAATTTATGGAAGAGAAATGAATGTTTTCTCGAACATAATTTTTGCTCACCAACAATGTGGGTTGAATTTGGTGGAGGATAAGTTGTGAAAGGTATAACAATTGAATATGAAGTGGTTGATGAAATGGTAGATGGAATCTATAAAGCAACATTTTCCTGCTGGAAGGAAGAAGCTTGCATGGATGGAATATGAAGTGGTTTGAAGATAGGATTGGTGGGGTTAGGAGTGGAGCACTCCATGGATGTGGTGGGTGCCTAAATCATGTTTCTAGTATGATTTATGATCAAGACTCTAAACTATGAATAGGCAAGGATTGGTGAATGTGGGTGATGTGTGTGGTGTGCAAAATGGAAATGAAAATGAAAACACTCAGAATAAACAAACAAAAATATGGCCTAAGTTTTACAAAAAAAATTAATTTCTATCTCTTGATTGGTTTTGTGTATTTAAGATGTAAAAATCCTAAACCTGAAAAACTATGTGAAATGCCTAGGATGAAAGACAAAGGAGAGATTTCCTAGTGATGAAATCCAAAAATTCTACCCACGAGTTGCTATGCCATTCTATGGGATCAAGCCAATGGATGGAGATGAAGCCCATCATCATTGGTATTGATCAGTAGTTGGTGATGAAATCCAACTACCGGTGTTTAAAATGAAATGTGCATGTGTAAAATTCTTTTTAATATTTTCTATTTTCTATGATTCTCACACACAAGAAGAAAATGCACAAAAATCATACTTTTTCTTTGTAATGAATTCAAGCAGAAATTGTGATTAGAGATTTTGATGTCAAGTATAAGCCCTCAAGAGAGACTCAGGGTACACTGCTTAATATCCATCCTAAATCAATGATTGATTCAAAAAATTGAGGGTTCACCCAACTCTTCTTCCCAAAACCAACAAGTGGTTCCAAAAAAAGGAGGAAACTTTAACAAAAGAAATCTATCACAATCCAAAGAAAATCAAGACAAAATAAAAGAATATAATTACCTGTACACTTTCTTACCCTAGAATGCAACTAAAATGATGCAACACCAAGAAACAATAGAAATGTAAATCTAATGTAATGATGCAAATACCATGAATGCACAAATGCAATTTCATCTTATATGTAAACTATTTGGAATAGGTAAATGCCTAAATCAAAGTGCAATAGAAGCCTACGTGTGTGTGTGTATATATATATATATATATACTCTTCTAAATAGTATATCCTTGAATGTGGTAGTGCATCCCTCGAACGTAGTGGTGCATCCACACAACTTATTATCAAATTTTACAACTTTCCAAAAACCCTAGCTTTGTGAAAATCGCACGATAAATTTTTTGAAAACCTGTAAAACGGAAACATAAAACAAAAATTTAGTAACAAAATAAATTAGCATAGATAACCCTTTGTGGGTCCCATCGTGATCACCATTTGTGAATAAAAAATCAAGCAACACCAATACAATAATGATATAAAATAACAGTAAGCAAAGTAATACATAAATATTGTACAAATCAGATAAAACTCTTTATTATTGCGGGTGGATCTCAAATGTTACAATAAATATACCCCAAATGTGGGGTTTTACAATGCTTATGTTGATACAAAATTACAGAGACTAGGGTTCTTTGAAACCCTAGTTGAAAAGAATGGTTGGTGTCTTCACGCTTGTCTTTGATCCCAACAAGGTTTTGGGTGGGCTTGGGTGGGCTTCTGTATCCTAGATAGGTCCACTCCAACTTCATTATCTTCCAACAATTGTAATCCTTATACCTATACACAATAAAAAACAACAAATATTAATAATACTTGTGAGGGCTCCACTACGTGAGACCCTCATAATAGAATCACTAACACTAGATGTAGTAAAACTATAAGCAAAATAATAAGAATATAAAAATAAATGAACAAATTTATCACCTTATAAACAATACTAACTTCCTATTTTCTATTTATGTGGATGATGCCAATAATAGTTGTGAAGATTACTTAACAACACCCAAGGGCTATAATTCTATAGATCTGGTGCATGATATGCTCGTGAGTGCTCAATTGGATTTGGTGGGCGTTTCACTACCTCTAGTAGGAACTCGAATGGCTTTGGTGGGTGCTCAAATGGCTTTGGTAGATGATCGAATGACTCTATATGGTGATTAGCTGGATCTAGAGGCCATTCGGGGGTTTGAAGGAAATATCATAGAACCAGATCTGGTTCACACGGATTTTACGATGGTGGATGTGGATGATGCAAGGGTGATGATGAAGGGTAGGGATGACGATGTGATGGCTAGGGCAGAAGGGTTTGATCTCTAAGAATTATTTACAAATATACATTGATAGAATTCAACCTCAAAATATTAGGGACTCTATTAGGAATTAAGGATTCAAGTGGTCTGAGTCGTAAAAATGACTCCTATTTTATAATATTCCCTTGGACATGTTAGGGTTTCGATATATAATTTGAGTGGTCAATATTAAAACATGAGGAAGGATGAAGATTAAATTTGGGCAAGTGGTATGGATTGAGGTGGATGGATGGATGAGATTAAAATGTGGTCGAGGGCTAGGATTAATTCATATATATATATTAAATATTTAAATATATATAAATAATGGATGGTTGCAATTGAAGGGCACAGATGGATGACAAGGGGCTAGATTTTGGTGTCTACAAAAACCTCTCAATCTAGATCCAATTTTGAAAGCATGGATGAGATTACTTTAAGATACATATGATGTTAGGGTTTTAAACATTATGTACAAGTATCAATAAGGAAGATAAAAATGGAAAAGGGTATATGAGAATAAATTAATTTTGGAGTGTTGAATAACTCATGATAATACACAAAAAGAAGTGGATATAATGTGAAGCACCAACAAAATAGGAATACTATAAGAATATGAAGAGATATTTGGGATAACCTAAGCATCTCAAAAGTAAAATGGTTTGTATGGCTAGTAGGTCAAAGGATATTTTATCCTAGGATAACCTAGTGAAATGGGTTTTCATGGCCCCTCATAATGTGTTTTATATAAAAAGGAGGAGAGTATAGACCATATTTTGGGGTTTTTTTCAATAGTTTGGAAACTGTGGCAATTGATTCTTAATATTTTTGGTAAATGCATGGTGATGAATGGCAAAATTGAAGAATGATTAAAGCAATCACATAACACTTTTAAAATTGAGGTGTTATAAATAATTTGAGATACATTAAAATGTCCAATACTTTAGACTATATGCATGGAAAGGAATAAAAAAACATTTAAAGGAAAGGAAATTAGTTTAGTGTAGACACCTAAAAAACATCATGTTATATGGAACCTTTTTAGGCCATATGACCCACCTTGAGAATCCCCCAAGGCCTAACAATATTTTTTACCACTCAAACATGGAAGAATTTCCCTTTTCAACCTGGGTTGTCCCACCAAGATATGATCTCCAGAGGTCATCCTACCTTGATACGATTAGTAGTCATGGTCATCCCACCCTGGGATGATTACACCTGTAACAAGTTTTTACTTCTAAACTAAGGGGAAAATGGTTACACGTCAGCCAAGCACAACGGTTTCTTGATAGCAGTTTCTTGATTTCAACTATTTCTTGGCTTCTCCAGCAAGACTTGGACTCCCCTTGGGAATTCTATTTAAAGGTGCACGACCTTCATGAATAAGAGATCAATTTGAGATAATGAAGTGTTTTTTAATTGGAGAGCAAAGAGCCCTTATTCCCAAAGCAACAAAGTGCTATAAAAATTCAACCATGGAGATTCAAAGTGTGCCAATGGAACATTTCAAAGGTTGACAATTGAAGTCATATTTCTTGCACCATCCAACGCTCTTGCTTCGTTTCAAATCTCACCATTAAGTTTTTCTTCATGAGTGCACCCTTGAACATAAATCCCATGGATCAAACCCAATGTTACGTCACATCAACCACAAGGAATCCACTCATAGTTCAGTAGCCATATTGACTTGAGATGACTTGTAGGTATGACTGTCTCACCCTGAGACGACGAGTAGGTAAGATAATATCGCATAGATATGGCCTCCTGGTAGAGATATGTTTTCCTTGTTTTCTTGCTTTCATCAATTTTAGTAGCATTTCAATTATTTTCTAGCATAGTTAGATTTTAATTTTTATGCATTTATCAGTTGTATTTCAACTTCTTTATCATGGATATGGGCCTTATCTTGGAAGGCTCTTCATATACTATTGATATTTTTTAAGTTTTTTTGTGTGTAGATTGCAGGTACTTACATGGAGAAAATGGCATAAATATTCACACCTCACCATATTACATCACAATAGTCACAAAAAACTTGTCAATAATAATTTTGT
Source organism: Wollemia nobilis (assembly GCA_028583015.1). Classification (NCBI taxonomy): domain Eukaryota; kingdom Viridiplantae; phylum Streptophyta; class Pinopsida; order Araucariales; family Araucariaceae; genus Wollemia; species Wollemia nobilis. The sequence continues at coordinate 961,032 of JAQPPZ010016791.1, forward strand.
GAGGATGCAAAGAAGATCCCGTGAAATACATCCAAATGGCTATAATTGCATTTCATTGTATCAATATTGGTAGCAATCCCTAAGAGGGATTTTCTTGTAATATTATTAGAAGGAAAAAAGAATTATTAATAAAATGGCACTTTCCAATCATGTCTTTACTTATTCTTTATTTGTATGGTTACATTTAGACTTACTACATTTCAATATTATCCATTATTTTAGGGGTATATGATCTTTTTTAACATACTTTAGTGGCGATCACGATTGAAATTTATCCCTATTTTACAAATTTATTATTAATTATTATTTTTCTTGGTATTTTTGAATTACAGGTACCACTGTCCTTGATAGAGATGGTCAGCAGGTGCCCCTGTCTCACCTCGAGATGGATAGCAGGCACCACCATCCCTGCTAGAGATGCATCTATAGTATACTTAGGCTACACCTGTGAGTTATTATATCCCTATTTTTCTTCTGTCAGTAAAGAAAATTAAAATTGTCATTCTCAAGTAGAGGAATCATAGAAGATATTTTAGTTTAAGTATAATCTATCTATGGTCGTCCTTGTCCTAGATGACCCATATTTCTGACCGTCCCTATGTCAAATGACCTCTGCTATAGACCATACCTCATAGGTATAGCTTTTGCTTGATTACAGTTGTACCTTATTGCTTACTACTTGCTTAAAGGTTATTCATGTAAGGTTCTATATCTAATAGGTTTTTGAAATTAAAATGTTCATTATTTAGAAATCTAAATTTGAAATGTTATTTTTATGCATTAGTGAAATATCATGGAATGCTTTTTTATTTAATTTAATTTGCATAAAAAAAAATAACCCCACACACCACACACTACTTAAATATTAATGAGTTGGACTTCATCCCCAATCGTTAATTGAGACCAACAATGGTGGGCTTCATCTCCATTTGTTGGCTTGCACCCTAGACACCTAGTTGGCCAAAGCGAGTGGATTTTTTAGACTTCATCACTAGAAGGTCCCCTACTCTTGGGTGTGCTCAAAGCAAGAAGTATTATTAGTATACTTTAACCATGTGGTAAAATAATTAGTGGAATACAACTATTATTTTTTTCAATGACACACTTGCATGTTGAAGCGAACTCCTTGTTGGGCTAGTAGTATGACTTAGACAACATGACCTCCCTAGTGGGGTGATTTTAATTCCTTAGGTTACCTTGATATGAAATCTAATAGGAAACCACTCTTTGTTGTTTGGGTACATTCTTCATCAGGGGGTGTTCTTGAATTACCTTCTAGTGTTTTCTATTTTATTTACCCTTAGTTTTATAGAAATAGGGGATTTTCAACATCAAAATGCACAAAATAGTATAGGGATTCACAAAGAAAATTTAAAAGAGATAATCACATTGTATACTTTGTTTGTTTCCTTTCTATTTATGTAATCAAATATCATGGTAACTACATGCAGTCGAGCTCAGTCATGAGATGATGATGCAAAATATTTACGAGGCCCAAAATGTCTTTGATTCAATTCTAAGGATTTGGTCATAACCAGATAGTATCTTGGTATATGCCACAATGTTAACACCACCTATAGGAAATTAGACCTTCAAAATATCCCAATCTAGGAGGTACCTTTAGATATCTGAGATAATTGAGAAGATGAACTTCTTTGTCGAAGTTGATCTCGTACCACTACTAGACATAACCTACCCATTGAGAGGCCCAGTAGGGCAGTGTCATAGATTCGCATCTCAACTCAACCCATACACCATATCGAGTATGAGTGAGATTATACACTCATAACTAACCTGAATGAGCGAGACACTCCACTTGATTGATCATGTATGAGTCAAAAAATTTCTCACCTAGATAGATACGACCCTCATCATCAAGATAGGAATGTAGCCTCATATTTTCACCTTTGTCTTGAAAATGAGGAAGATGAAGGTACAAGCTATTTAGATTTTCACCATGGGAATTGTTCCATGCAAGCACATTGTGCCTCTATGCCATATTAGTATGAAGACTTGATCTTCAAACCTTAGCACCAGGTTAATGTGACTTCCCTTGATTGAGGGAAATGGATGGCCAAACCCATTGGACCTACAGAACAAGTGAAGTCCCTTCACATTGATGCAAGGGCTCATAGGTATCACATGGTTGACCCACTACCTAGGCCAAAAACAAACCAACAATGGATGGATAGGTTGCAAAAGAAGCAAGAATACCTAGATTATGCCAAATTAGAACAACATAAGGTGCATCAACAACATTTTTACCAAGAAATAGTACAACAAGAAGCTCATGAGGAATTTTTCATGCCTAACACCTATAAGTAGGACATCTAAAAAAGGTATGTTGCATAACATCATGACCTACCTCCTATGCCTAATTGCCCTCCTCATGTGCCCACACAAACTCATAGGTCTCAACAATATCTAGATCGTCAACCTGAATACGAGACATATGAGGACCTAAAACTAGAATATCAGGACCTTTTGTGACCACTTCACAATGCCCCAAAATTGGGGACCCACTGAAAATTTTGAGATTTTGATATTTTGGTTTCCATGATCTTGATTGTTTGATTAAAAGTAAAACCTTTCTTTACTTTATTTCATATTTTGTTGGGCCTCTTTTGAAAATTTTAAGACTTGATAAGTGTGATTTTAAATGTTTTAATTTTAAAAAAATTTAATGTTTAAGATAAATCATTTAAATTCATTAAATAAAATACTTTAGAGTATAATTTTAATATTTTAAATCATTTATTTTAAATTTTAATTAAAATATTTAAAGTTCATTTTGAATGTTTTTTTATTTCAAAGTGTATTATAAATGTTTTAATTAAAATATTTAAAGTACATAATTTTAATGTTTTAAATCATTCATTTTAAAATTTAATTAAAATATTTAAAGTTCATTTTGAATATTTTTATTTCAAAGTGTATTGTAAATGTTTTAATTAAAATATTTAAAGTACATTCTTATAAAAAGTTTTGTGTTGGTTATGTAGGTTTTCAATATGAATGAACAAAGGAGTGGAAAGCAAAGAGAATAATGTGGTTGTAAAATCCATTTTAAATTGTAGAATGGAATGAATGAACACAATGTTAAATTATAAATAGGCCATTGGAAACCAAGAAAAGGGGTTGGATGGATTGGAGAAAAAGGACAGATTAAAGGAAAGAGGAGAAAGACAGGTTGTAGAGGGTTTTACACAACGTTGGACAAGAGTTTTTTTGAAGAATATTTATTGTGAGATCTATAAGTTTTAAGTTATTTTTATTAAAACAAGCATGAATATGGTGTTTTAATTGATTTAATAATTTGGTATATTTCCCTTTCTTTGAATTTCATAGAAGATAACATTCAATTTATATTTGATTGAGTCATTGTTGATCGATATAAATTGAGTTTAAGATTCAGAAAGGTTCTTTTCATTAATTCTATAGCCTGCAACATAAGTTTTATTATTTTATTTCATTACTCCAAACCCTATATTTTACTTTTATTTTAAATTTCAAAGTTCAAAATCATAAACCCTAATATATATTATAAAATTTTAAATTTTATAATTAGGGTATGTATATTTATTTTCCATTAATATTTTTACGTAGATTTACATTTGGGAAAATAAATATTATTGTTTTAATAAGAGATTATAAAACCCTAATTTATATTATAAAGATTAAAACTTTATAATTAGGGTCTTATGCTTATTCATTTTCCAAATATTTAATTCAATTGATATTTGGATGAATAAATATTATATTAATGGAAATATTATATGAATCTTAATTTTAATATTATAAAGTCACAAACTTTATAATTAAGATTTATATACATTGGTTATTTAAAGCAATTTTGGTTTTGGTTCGGAGAAAATTTAAAATTATAAAATTGTTCATAAAGTTCATGTTTTTAATGAATTTTATAATTTTAAAAGTTTTCATTTTCAAGCAATAAATAAACTTGCCTTAATGAAAATTAATTTCATTAAAGGTATTTATCTATATGGTAACCAAAAATGCCATTATTTTCAAAGCATATGCATTAATTTCCCTTAATGAAAATTAATTTCATCAAAGGGAGGATTAATTTATAATTTATTTCAAAGGATATTATATTTGAAGGTTTAATCATTTGGATTATTTTTATTTCATTTTTAAAGCAACCTAAAGATCAAATTCATTCATAATTTCATTAAAGTTTCATGAACAATCACTTGCATAACATCATAAAATATTACCAACACAGACCCCTTGTTAATAGATATTTGTAAATCACTAAGGTATTCTAACCATTTATTTGATATATTTTTATAGCACACAAAAACACATTAAGTGAAGGAACCTTGGAGAAATGTTTATTTATTTACAAGAGAGGGTTTTCATTTGAAAATCCTAACTGTGAGTGTGATTTCACAACTGGGTGAAATTAACCCTTTAAAAGGACCCATGGTATCCTAATATTCTATATGAGGGAATATATGATGATTATATTCAAACATATCATCCTAACAAAAACCTTCTACCTCCCCCTTTGCGAGCACCAATGTTATAAAATGGGATAATCTCATCTCAAGCCTACAAGGTGCTCATGGAGAACATAAATTTGTTGCAAAAACAAGGGATGGGTTATCAAAATCCCATGTTACATCACTTGTTCAACCAACCACTCAATCCTTCAATACCATGTCCTTCATATCCTGAGAATTTTAAGATGCCAAGATTGGATAAATTCAAAGGGGATGAGGATGCACAAGAACACATGACTAGATCCATGGACCTTTATTTCTAGCTTCAAGATGATGATACCTTGTTGTTAAGGACTTTATTGATTACACTCTCTAGACCAGTCATAGAGTGGTAAAACCATTTACCAAGGCATAAAATTTATAGTTTTGACTAGCTTGCAAACACCTTCCTAGAACATTTTTCATTCGAGTGTTAAGAAGAAAGTCAACTCTGATCGACTTGTCTAACCTTAGACAATTTGATTATGAGCTAGTCATCGAGTATGGCAACATGTGGAGGAAGGTGATACCCAAATTACCTTTCACTCTACTTGTAATAGAATTAACTTGAATGTTCATGAGAATTTTCTCAAAGAATATTTTGCTTCTCCTACAATTGCAACAATATCAGACATTCAAGGATACTTTGGCATAGACCAAAGTCATAGAAGACATCAAAGTCCAAGAGGGGGACATTAAAATATGAACTAATAAGTGAAAAAAAAATACTAGATGCAACAACATGTAGCAAAGATTGACTTCGATCAACCAAGTTGTCCTAAGTGTTCCTAGGCCTAAAAAGCAGGCAGTTACCCAATAGCCTAACTATCAGGTGCAACCCCCTCCAATGTAAAATTGTGATCGACCGTAGTAAACTTAGATATAAAATAAATTCTATCACTAGCCTTGTAACTATACACCATTTTCAGAGTCTTTGATGTCTCTTTTTAATTAATTATGTGAGGCAAAGGCTATCACCCTACCTAAAATTTTCCAAATAGATCCAGAGTGTCCAAAACCAAAGTGGTACAAAGAAGATCTATATTGCGTATACCATAGGCAAAAGGGTTACAATATCCAAACATGTTACACATTTAAGGATAAAGTATACGATATGCTTGACCGGAATGAACTTCAAATTGATAATCCTCTTGTTGTCGATAACCAAAAAATAAGTATATTTAAATATCCCTTGATTAAACATGAGGTTAAGGAAGATCAAATCAAATAAGTTAATAAAGTCCATGTGGTCCCACCCAATGAGAGTTTTGTTGGCATGATTAATATTTTGCTAAAAAAAAAGAGATATCCTGATCAAGCTACACCACCTATATCTCCAACCAATGCTCATCATGCATCACAACCCTTGCCACAGTAAAATCCTATCCAATACTACAAGGAAATCATAATTACCTTTCAAAATCCTGAGATCAAACCAACTCCCAGTAATGGACTCGATCCTTAACTACACTTCATTGCTACTATGAATCAGATTTCATATAAGAGATTCTTGATTGATACAGGTTCATATATCAGTATCATTACCACAACTACACTACAACATCTTGACCTTCCACCTTTACACATCACAATATCCACATTTACCCTATAAGCATTCAATCATACCTCATGCTCCACTATTGACATGATAGTCCTCCCTATTTACGTTGGTCTAAAGACCATACCTATGTTGTGCCATATCTTGGAGGGTGGAAGGTAGTAGAATATACTTCTTGGGAGACCTTGTATGAAGGACATGAAGTGTGTTCCATCCATCCAGAATCAATTTATTAAATTCATACATGAAGGGCAAGTTCATGTGGTTCATGTTGATCCAAAGCCCTTTAAGTATTGTAATATGATCAATTATCCACAAGATTCTACCTGCCCATCCACTCACTTGTACATCCAACCAAATGTCACCATCAAGGATCCATATCCACCAGTACAAACATCCACTAAATCATCACCACCTCTTCTATCTTCACTATTTCCCCTAGTTTCTCCTGATATTCCTTCTACATCTTTAGATCCTCCTAGTGAGGAAGAGTTGAAGGAACCATTCAAGGATATTCCCACATCCATCTCCAATAGTTTAGCATGGGATATTCCCACTCCTATCTATGATGGAGAATATGCTATTGTGACAAGTGAATCAGATCATACAATACCATCGTCATCCACCCCACTGCAAGTCATGGTTCATTTGACCAATCCTAGGATCGATTAATATATAGTGTAATATGTTACATTCACGCCTATCATTGAGTCAATCAAAGATCTAGGTCACCCTCTTATCATGTATCTATCCATGGGTACCTCTCATGATTTGTTACCTAAATATGGGGACATGATTATGGTCAAGAGCATCTTAGACAAGTTAATGAGGCATACATGTCTTGTCCAAATGAAGGGTTTGCTAAAAATGATCGATGTGGTGACAAAGGACAAGAATCCTAAAATTTCATCTAACTTTCCTCCAATGTTACAACCACTTATGCAACCCTTCTCAATCATAAACCTATAGCTACCAAACATCCCAAATAGTTTTACAACATATCTTGGATCAACTAGCCAAAATTGATACAAGTGGGTCACCAAAATGGTGCTTTACAACAAATAATGAATCAACTCACAAATATTGAGCTACAAAAAAAACCACATGCAAGGAAAAACCACCTTCTCTACAACCACAAAGCAAACCCTAATGAAATCATGTGCAGAATCGACCATGCCACCTACCTCACACTTATACGCCATTACCCGAAACTTTGGCATCACTCTTTAAACTACTATGTGAGGCAAAGGCTATTATCTTTCTTGAAATACACCCCCTAGATCCAAACCACCCAAAATCTAAGGGACATAAAGAGCATTTATACTATTTATATCATCAAAAAAATGGTCATGATATCCAAGAATTCTACACTTTCAAGAACATAATACAGGACATGCTCGAGAAAATCAACTTCAAATTGGAAATCCTCTCACTACCAAGGATCAAAAAATAAGCATAGTTAATGGTCCATTACCTACGCTGGAAAATCAAGTAAAGAAACCTATGTAGGTTACTAAGATAAAAACAACCTTACCACTTCATTCAACATTCCAGTCTCATACTTGGACTCCTCTATCTGAGCCAATGTCAATAATCTTCCACTAGTTGCAAGAGGTAAAAGTAATCATTTTACCTAACATATTTCCTATCGATCCTAATAGGCCCAAGCCTAAGAATTATAGGGAGGATCACTTTTACCTTTATCATCAAATAGAAGGCCACAACATTAATAATTTCTATGCATTTAGAAATTTGGTCCAAAATATTATTTATAGGGAGCTCTTTCCCATAGATGGATCGCTCACCTTACCTTAGCCAAACCCAATTCAGACCACATCAACTCTTCTATGGTATCAATATTAGTCTCAACCTCATAATCCCAACAAGCTAAATCACCATTACATAAAACTTCCAATGCCCTCCTCAACCCTATTTCAAACTCTTTATGAGGCACACGTAATCCTATTACCAGAAGTAAAGCCAAATAGATCTAAACCTAGGTCTCATAATGAAAACCTCTATTATCCCTATCATTGGGAAAATGGGCATGAAATTGGAGCCTACTACTCATTCTTGTGCAAGAGATGATAGAACAAAATTATCTTCACACAGATGGTTCATTCACCTCATCCTATTGAGACATTTACATTGTATAGAATTCATCGCTGCAATAGGGGGAATCAATTTTTATTGCCCCACCCAACCAAACCAATTGCATTGCATCAACCATAGTGCATACAAGGGGTGCTCAAGGTATCACACCTTTCCCACCATCCACATCACAACCGGTGAAGCAATTTGAGGATTTTGAAGGTATCACATCTTTCCAATATTCATCGATCACCACACACTCTAGTGATGATTAAGGTATCACACCTTCCCCTAAAATTCAAAAATCATAAAATTACAAAAACAACAAAAATTATCAAAATTTTCAAAAAAATTAAAAAACATAAAAGCACAAAAAACAATACAAAACATTAAAAATACAAAAACATTTGCATTATTTCATCACGTATTTCATTGCATTCATTGATTAGTGGTATTAGGTATATTCATCCATTTAACTTACATTAGGATAAGTTGTGTTTGCATCCCTACAAATGACACCATGTTTGTATGTTAGTCATGAGTCTTATTTAAACCTTATCCATCATCACCATTTGCAGTTTTCCTTATGATATTTTGCTTATTAAGGGGTCCTCGTAAGATAGGTTAGATACTAAAATAATTTCAACAATTATGTTTATATGGCCACTAACTATTTTATGCACACCTTTTAGTTTGAAAAATATCATAGATAAAACCCCCACATACCATATATCACTACCATCCACATTCCCCTTTTGTGAGTAACTATGTTTTTCAACACAACCAATAAGTTGCTATAGGGTGTTTACTAGGATTTTCGGTCATTCATCCATCCCTAATTTTTTTCTTTTTTTAGAAATCTATATTGTATTTTAGAAGGTAAGGTCTTGCTTTTATAATACCTTGTATATGTCAAAATCCTAACATAATTTTACACATTTAACACCTGGGTTTAGATAAGGAAGGATGACACTACAATGTGGTCCTTGTCACCTTGAGTGAAAGGTTTCCCTTGCTCATCCTATTATGCACATGGTCTAGGATGCTAAGAAATGACAAAATGAAAAGCTTCCCCCTACCCAAGTAATCCCATTTGCTCTTCCACAAAATGAGCAACTCCCCCCCCCCCCAAAAAAAAAAAGATAATAATGGTTTTCACCACTAATAAAATCCCTTGCTCCTAAAAAAGAGTGGTTTTCACCACTAAGAAAAAAAAAAAGTAAGTATCCCAAGCAATCAAAAGAAAACAAGGGGTAATGAGTTTGAATACCTGGAATTCTTAGTTATTCAAAAGCCATTGGGCAATCCCCATTACAACAATGGGTTGAATGAAACCTGCATGGAAATGGAGTAGCCTTATGTGTGGTGATATGTCTGTCACATTAGAGACCTTATTTTGTATAGACCAATATCGGCTTATGGTTAAGCTAGATTTTTGTGGTGTGTGTTACCTAGTAGTCTAGTCCAACTACGCCCAATATCAAGATAATATGATCATAGGGTGATCCTCATTACAACAATAGGTTGCATAAAACCCACTTGGAAATGAGGTAGTCTGATGCATCATCTAATATATTCACTTTGCACACATAGGGATATTGAATATTTGGGTCTTCATAATAGACTTATAGCTTTCAAATTCTTGTGTATCCAATATATAATTTTTGATCAATCAACTAGGGTGTTTTATTCCCATGGAAAACCTTAAATTTCCCTCATAGCACTTAACTTTATCATCATAATTTGTAGTTTTGCTTATGAGCTTTCACTTATCAAGGGGTCCTCGTAGGATAGGATAGATACCAAATGTGAAGAACACAATCTTATAATAATATGGGGGTGAATATTATACAATAAAACTTTTACTTTTCTTTCCAAAGCAATATTATCCAATATTATCAATTGCAATAATGAAATAATGCACAAATCATCACACACATAAAAGACACAGATTTAATGTGGTTCACCCAATATGGGCTACATCCATGAAGAAAATATTTCTTATAAATTTTCTCAACAAATATATTGGGAACCAATTCCCTATTACAATGTTTATGGGCACCAACCCAAAGGAGACACCAATCCCCTATGCTCAATTTTGTGGACCTCTATCCATAGGAGACATCGATCCCTTCTACTCTAGTTCGTGGACCTCTATTCATAGGAGACACCAATCTCCTTTGCTCTGGTTTTTGGACCTCTATCCACAAGATAAACCAATCCCCTTTGCTCTGGTTCATGGACCTCTATCCACAAGAGACACCAATACCCTTTGCTTTGGTTCATGGACCTCTATCCATAGGAGACACCAATCTACTTTTCTCTAGTTCATGAACCTCTATCCATAGGAGACACCAATCCCCTTTGCTATGGTTCATGGACCTCTATCCACATGAGACATCAATCCCATTTGCTCTAATCTACTCCAAGAATTTACACAAGGCTTGCTCAAATATGCTCACCAAAACATGCTCAAATATGCTCCAATCCTACATAAAAGTCTTTCTTAAATATACTCACAAATCTGCTCAAACCTACTCCAAGCCTACACAAAAGGCTTGCTCAAATCTGCTCATAACTCGATCAAATATGCTCACCAAAACCTACTCAAATATTCTCACATATGCTCACTCACTTGCTCAACCCTACTCTAAGCCTATACATAAGGCTTCCTACAATCATACTTTTTCTTTGTAATGAATTCAACCAGAAATTGTGATTAGAGATTTTGATGTCAAGTATAAGCCCTCAAGAGAGATTCAGGGTACACTGCTTAATATCCATCCTAAATCAATGATTGATTCTAAAAATGGAGGGTTCACCCAAATCTTCTTCCCAAAACCAACAAGTGGTTCCAACAACAGGAGGAAGCTTGAACAAAATAAATCTATCACAATCCAAAGAAAATCAAGACAAAATAAAAAATATAATTACCTTACACTTTCTTACCCTAGAATGCAACTAAAATGATTTTTGTTTTCAAATGCATACAACATACAAGATAAGCAGTAAACCACCAAGAAATAGTAGAAAGTTAAATCTAATGTAATGGCGCAAATACCATGAATGCACAAATGCAATTTCATCTTATATGTAAACTATTTGGAATAGGTAAATGCCTAAATCAAAGTGCAATAGAAGCTTACGTGTGTGTGTGTATATATATAAAAAAAAAAAAAATTATATATATATATAATCTTCTAAATAGTACATCCTTGAATGTGGTAGTGCATCCCTCGAACGTAATGGTGCATCCACACAACTTCTTGTCAATTTTTACAACTTTCCAAAAATCTTAGCTCTATGAAAATCACGCGATCAAAATTTTGAAAACCTGTAAAACGGAAACATAAAATAGAAAGTTAGTAACAAAATAAATCAGCATAGATAACCCTTTGTGGGTCCCATCGTGATCACCATTTGTGAATCAAAAATCAAGCAACACCAATACAATAATGATATAAAATAACAATAAGCAAAGTAATACATAAATATTGCACAAATAAGATAAAACTCTTTATTATTGCGGGTGGATCTCAAATGTTACAATCAATATGCCCCAAATGTGAGGTTTTACAATGCTTATGTTGATACAAAATTATAGAGACTAGGGTTCTCTGAAACCCTAATTAAAAAGAATGGTTGGTGTCTTCACGCTTGTCTTCGATCCCAACAAGGTTTTGGGTGGGCTTCTGTATCCTAGATAGGTCCACCCCAACTTCATTAGATTCCAACAATTGTAATCCTTATACCTATACACAATAAAAAACAACAAATATTAATAATAATTTTGAGGGCTCCACTGCGTGAGACCCTCATAATAGAATCACTAACACTAGATGTAGTAAAACTATAAGCAAAATAATAAGAATATAAAAATAAATGAATAAATTTATCACCTTATAAACAATACTAACTTCCTCTTTTCTATTTATGTGGCTGATGCCAATGATAGTTGTGAAGATTCCCTAACAACACCCAAGGGCTATAATTCTGTATATTTGGTGCATGAGATGCTCGTGAGTGCTCGATTGACTTTGGTGGGCTTTTCACCACCTCTAGTAGGAACTCGACTAGCTTTGGTGGGTGCTCAACTGGATCTGGTGGATGATCGAATGGCTCTATATGGTGTTTAGCTGGATCTAGAGGCCATTTAGGGATTTGAGAGAAATATCATAGAACCATATCTGGTTCACATGGATTTTACGATGGTGGATGTGGATGATGCAAGGGCGATGATGGAGGGTAGGGATGACGATGTGATGGCTAGGGAAAAAGGGTTTGATCTCTAAGAATTATTTACAAATATACATTGATAGAATTCAACCTCAAAAGATCAGGGACTCTATTAGGAATTAAGGATTCAAGGGTTCTAATTCATAAAAATGACTCCTCTTTTATAATATTCCCTTGGACATGTTAGTATTTTGATATATAATTTGAGTGGTCAATATTAAAAAATGAGGAAGGATGGAGATTAAATTTGGGTAAGTGGTATGGATTGTGGTGGATGGATGGTTGAGATTAAAACGTGGTGGAGGGCTAGGATTAATTCATATATATATATTAAATATTTAAATATATATAAATAATGGATGGTTGCAATTGAAGGGCACAGATGGATGACAAGTGGCTGGATTTTGGTGTCTACAAAAACCTCTCAATCTAGATCCAATTTTGAAAGCATGGATGAGATTACTTTAAGATAAATATTATGTTAGGGTTTTAAACATTATGTACAAGAATAAATAAGGAAGATACAAATGGAAAGAAGATTTTTTACAAGTATACCAGACATTGTTGCTAGGAGCCATTTGAGTAAAATGATAACAACAATGATTATTTTGAGGGTATATGAGAATAAATTAATTTGGGAGTGTTGAATAACTCATGATAATACACAAAAAGAAGTGGATATAATGTGAAGCACCAACAAAATAGGAATACTATAAGAATATGAAGAGATATTTGGGATAATCTAAGAATCTCAAAATTCAAATGGTTTGTATGGCTAGTAGGTCAAAGGATATTTTATCCTAGGATAACCTAGTGAAATGGGTTTTCATGGCCCCTCCTAATGTGTTTTATATAAAAAGGAGGAGAGTATAGACCATATTTTGGGGTATTTTTCAATAGTTTAGAAACTGTGGCAATTGATTCTTAATATGTTTGGTAAATGCATGGTGATCAATGTCAAAATTGAAGAATGATTAAAGCAATCACATAACACTTTTAAAATTGAGGTGTTATAAATAATTTGAGATACATTAAAATATCTAATACTTTAGACTATATGGATGGAAAGGAATAAAAAAACATTTAAAGGAAAGAAAAGTAGTTTAGTGTAAACACCTAAAACACGTCATGTTATATGGACCCTTTTTAGGCCATATGACCCACCTTGAGAATCCCCCAAGGCCTAACAATGTTTTTTACCACTCAAACATGGAAGAATTTCTCTTTTCAACCTGGGTTGTCCCACCAAGATATTATCTCTAGAGGTCATCCTACCTTGATACGGTTAGTAGTCATGGTCATACCACCCTGGGATTATTGCACCTATAACAAGTTTTTACTTCTAAACTAAGGGGAAAATGGTTACATGTCAGCCAAGCACAACGGTTTCTTGATAGCAATTTCTTGATTTCAACTATTTCTTGGCTTCTCCAACAAGACTTGGACTCCCCTTGGTAATTCTATTTAAAGGTGCACAACCTTCATGAATAAGAGATCAATTTGAGATAATGAAGTGTTGTTTAATTGGAATGCAAAGAGCCCTTATTCCCAAAGTAACAAAGTGCTATCAAAATTCAACCATGGAGCTTCAAAGCATGCCAATGGAACATTTCAAAGGTTGACAATTGAAGTTATATTTCTTGCACCATCCAATGCTCTTGATTCATTTCAAATCACACCATTAAGTTTTTCTTTATGAGTGCACCCTTGAACATAAATCCCATGGATCAAACCCAACGTTACCTCACATCAACCACAAGGAATCCACTCATAGTTCAATAGCCATCTTGCCTTGAGATGACCTGTAGGTATGACCATCTCACCCTGAGACGACCAGTAGGTAGAGATATGGCCTCCTGGTAGAGATCTGTTTTCCTTGTTTTCTTGCTTTCATCAATTTTAGTAGCATTTCAATTATTTTCTAGCATAGTTAGATTTTAATTTTTATGCATTTATCAGTTGTATTTCAACTTCTTTATCATTTTCTTTATCATGGATATGGGCCTTATCTTGGAAGGCTCTTCATATGCTATTGATACTTTTTAATTTTTATTTGTGTTTAGATTGCAGGTCCTTACATGGAGAAAATGGCATAAATATTCACACCTCACCATATTACATCACAAAAGTCACCAAAAACTTGTCAATAATCATTTTGTGAGGATGAAAAGAAGATCCCGTGAAATACATCCAAATGGCTATAATTGTATTTCATTGTATCAAGATTGGTAGCAATCCCTAAGAGGGATTTTCTTGTAATATTATTAGAAGGAAAAAAGCATTATTAATAAAATGGCACTTTCCAATCATGTCTTTACTTATTCTTTATTTGTATGGTTACATTTAGACTTGCTACATTTCAATATTATCCATTATTTTAGGGGTATATGATATTTTTTAGCATACTTCAGTGGCGATCACGATTGAAATTTATCCCTATTTTACAAATTTATTATTAATTATCATTTTTATTGGTATTTTTGAATTACAAGTACTATCGTCCTTGATAGAGGTGGTCAGCAGGTGCAACTGTCTCACCTCAATATGGACCAGGCACCGCCAACCCTCCTAGAGATGGCCTTGGAGCAAAAGTCAAAAAAAGTTAGAAAAAACATCTACAGTATACTTAGGCTACACCTGTGAGTTATTCTATCCCTACTTTCCTGCTGTCAGTAAAGAAAATTAAAATTGTCATTCTCAAGTAGAGGAATTATAGAAGATATTTTAGTTTTAGTATAATCTATCTGTGGTTCCTTGTCCTAGATGAACCCTATTTTTGATCGTCCCTATGTCAAATGACCTCTGCTATAGACCATACCTCATAGAGATAGCTTTTTCTTGATTACGGTTGTACCTTATTGCTTACTACTTGCTTAAAGGCTATTCATGTAAGGTTCTACATCTAATAGGTTTTTGAAATTAAAATGTTCATTATTTAGAAATCTAAATTTGAAATGTTATTTTTATGCATTAGTGAAATATCATGGAATGCTTTTTTATTTAATTTAATTTGCATAAAAAAAAAAAACCCCACACACCACACACTACTTAAATATTAATGAGTTGGACTTCATCCCCAATCGTTAATTGAGACCAACAATGGTGGGCTTCATCTCCATTTGTTGGCTTGCACCCTAGACACCTAGTTGGCCAAAGCGAGTGGATTTTTTAGACTTCATCACTAGAAGGTCCCCTACTCTTGGGTGTGCTCAAAGCAAGAAGTATTATTAGTATACTTTAACCATGTGGTAAAATAATTAGTGGAATACAACTATTATTTTTTTCAATGACACACTTGCATGTTGAAGCGAACTCATTGTTGGGCTAGTAGTATGACTTAGACAACATGACCTCCCTAGTGGGGTGATTTTAATTCCTTAGGTTACCTTGATATGAAATCTAATAGGAAACCACTCTTTGTTGTTTGGGTACATTCTTCATCAGGGGGTGTTCTTGAATTTCCTTCTAGTGTTTTCTATTTTATTTTCCCTTAGTTTTATAGAAATAGGAGATTTTCAACGTCAAAATGCACAAAATAGTAAGGGATTCACAAAGAAAATTTAAAAGATATAATCACATTGTATACTTTGTTTGTTTCCTTTCTATTTATGTAATCAAATATCATGGTAACTACATGCAGTCGAGCTCAGTCATGAGATGATGATGCAAAATATTTACGAGGCCCAAAATGTCTTTGATTCAATTCTAAGGATTTGGTCATAACCAGATAGTATCTTGGTATATGCCACAATGTTAACACCACCTATAGGAAATTAGACCTTCAAGATATCCCAATCTAGGAGGTACCTTTAGATATCTGAGATAATTGAGAAGATGAACTTCTTTGTCGAAGTTGATCTCGTACCACTACTAGACATAACCTACCCATTGAGAGGCCCAGTAGGGCAGTGTCATAGATTCGCATCTCA
Source organism: Wollemia nobilis (assembly GCA_028583015.1). Classification (NCBI taxonomy): domain Eukaryota; kingdom Viridiplantae; phylum Streptophyta; class Pinopsida; order Araucariales; family Araucariaceae; genus Wollemia; species Wollemia nobilis. The sequence continues at coordinate 977,351 of JAQPPZ010016791.1, forward strand.
ACTCAACCCATACACCATATCGAGTATGAGTGAGATTATACACTCATAACTAACCTGAATGAGCGAGACACTCCACTTGATTGATCATGTATGAGTCAAAAAATTTCTCACCTAGATAGATACGACCCTCATCATCAAGATAGGAATGTAGCCTCATATTTTCACCTTTGTCTTGAAAATGAGGAAGATGAAGGTACAAGCTATTTAGATTTTCACCATGGGAATTGTTCCATGCAAGCACATTGTGCCTCTATGCCATATTAGTATGAAGACTTGATCTTCAAACCTTAGCACCAGGTTAATGTGACTTCCCTTGATTGAGGGAAATGGATGGCCAAACCCATTGGACCTACAGAACAAGTGAAGTCCCTTCACATTGATGCAAGGGCTCATAGGTATCACATGGTTGACCCACTACCTAGGCCAAAAACAAACCAACAATGGATGGATAGGTTGCAAAAGAAGCAAGAATACCTAGATTATGCCAAATTAGAACAACATAAGGTGCATCAACAACATTTTTACCAAGAAATAGTACAACAAGAAGCTCATGAGGAATTTTTCATGCCTAACACCTATAAGTAGGACATCTAAAAAAGGTATGTTGCATAACATCATGACCTACCTCCTATGCCTAATTGCCCTCCTCATGTGCCCACACAAACTCATAGGTCTCAACAATATCTAGATCGTCAACCTGAATACGAGACATATGAGGACCTAAAACTAGAATATCAGGACCTTTTGTGACCACTTCACAATGCCCCAAAATTGGGGACCCACTGAAAATTTTGAGATTTTGATATTTTGGTTTCCATGATCTTGATTGTTTGATTAAAAGTAAAACCTTTCTTTACTTTATTTCATATTTTGTTGGGCCTCTTTTGAAAATTTTAAGACTTGATAAGTGTGATTTTAAATGTTTTAATTTTAAAAAATTTTAATGTTTAAAATAAATCATTTAAATTCATTAAATAAAATACTTTAGAGTATAATTTTAATATTTTAAATCATTTATTTTAAATTTTAATTAAAATATTTAAAGTTCATTTTGAATGTTTTTTTATTTCAAAGTGTATTATAAATGTTTTAATTAAAATATTTAAAGTACATAATTTTAATGTTTTAAATCATTCATTTTAAAATTTAATTAAAATATTTAAAGTTCATTTTGAATATTTTTATTTCAAAGTGTATTGTAAATGTTTTAATTAAAATATTTAAAGTACATTATTATAAAAAGTTTTGTGTTGGTTATGTAGGTTTTCAATATGAATGAACAAAGGAGTGGAAAGCAAAGAGAATAATGTGGTTGTAAAATCCATTTTAAATTGTAGAATGGAATGAATGAACACAATGTTAAATTATAAATAGGCCATTGGAAACCAAGAAAAGGGGTTGGATGGATTGGAGAAAAAGGACAGATTAAAGGAAAGAGGAGAAAGACAAAGTTGTAGAGGGTTTTACACAACGTTGGACAGGAGTTTTTTTGAAGAATATTTATTGTGAGATCTATAAGTTTTAAGTTATTTTTATTAAAACAAGCATGAATATTGTGTTTTAATTGATTTAATAATTTGGTATATTTCCCTTTCTTTGAATTTCATAGAAGATAACATTCAATTTATATTTGATTGAGTCATTGTTGATCAATATAAATTGATTTTAAGATTCAGAAAGGTTCTTTTCATTAATTCTATATCCTGAACATAGGTTTTATTATTTTATTTCATTACTCCAAACCCTATATTTTACTTTTATTTTAAATTTCAAAGTTCAAAATCATAAACCCTAATATATATTATAAAATTTTAAATTTTATAATTAGGGTATGTATATTTATTTTCCATTAATATTTTTACGTAGATTTACATTTGGGAAAATAAATATTATTGTTTTAATAAGAGATTATAAAACCCTAATTTATATTATAAAGATTAAAACTTTATAATTAGGGTCTTATGCTTATTCATTTTCCAAATATTTAATTTAATTGATATTTGGATGAATAAGTATTATATTAATGGAAATATCATATGAATCTTAATTTTAATATTATAAAGTCACAAACTTTATAATTAAGATTTATATACATTGGTTATTTAAAGCAATTTTGATTTTGGTTCGGAGAAAATTTAAAATTATAAAATTGTTCATAAAATTCATGTTTTTAATGAATTTTATAATTTTAAAATTTTTCATTTTCAAGCAATAAATAAACTTGCCTTAATGAAAATTAATTTCATTAAAGGTATTTATCTATATGGTAACCAAAAATGCCATTATTTTCAAAGCATATGCATTAATTTCCCTTAATGAAAATTAATTTCATCAAAGGGAGGATTAATTTATAATTTATTTCAAAGGATATTATATTTGAAGGTTTAATCATTTGGATTATTTTTATTTCATTTTTAAAGCAACCTAAAGATCAAATTCATTCATAATTTCATTAAAGTTTCATGAACAATCACTTGCATAACATCATAAAATATTACCAACACAGAACCCTTGTTAATAGATATTTGTAAATCACTAAGGTATTCTAACCATTTATTTGATATATTTTTATAGCACACAAAAACACATTAAGTGAAGGAACCTTGGAGAAATGTTTATTTATTTACAAGAGAGGGTTTTCATTTGAAAATCCTAACCGTGAGTGTGATTTCGCAATTGGGTGAAATTAACCCTTTAAAAGGACCCATGGTATCCTAATATTCTATATGAGGGAATATATGATGATTATATTCAAACATATCATCCTAACAAAAACCTTCTACCTCCCCCTTTGCGAGCACCAATGTTATAAAATGGGATAATCTCATCTCAAGCCTACAAGGTGCTCATGGAGAACATAAATTTGTTGCAAAAACAAGGGATGGGTTATCAAAATCCCATGTTACATCACTTGTTCAACCAACCACTCAATCCTTCAATACCATGTCCTTCATATCCTGAGAATTTTAAGATGCCAAGATTGGATAAATTCAAAGGGGATGAGGATGCACAAGAACACATGACTAGATCCATGGACCTTTATTTCTAGCTTCAAGATGATGATACCTTGTTGTTAAGGACTTTATTGATTACACTCTCTAGACCAGTCATAGAGTGGTACAACCATTTACCAAGGCATAAAATTTATAGTTTTGACTAGCTTGCAAACACCTTCCTAGAACATTTTTCATTCAGTGTTAAGAAGAAAGTCAACCTGACTGACTTGTCTAACCTTAGACAATTTGATTATGAGCTAGTCACTGAGTATGGCAACATGTGGTGGAAGGTGATACCCAAATTACCTTTCAATCTACTTGTAATAGAATTAACTTGAATGTTCATGAGAATTTTCTCAAAGAATATTTTGCTTCTCCTACAATTGCAACAATATCAGACATTCAAGGATACTTTGGCATAGACCAAAGTCATAGAAGACATCAAAGTCCAAGAGGGGGACATTAAAATATGAACTAATAAGTGAAAAAAAAATACTAGATGCAACAACATGTAGCAAAGATTGACTTCGATCAACCAAGTTGTCCTAAGTGTTCCTAGGCCTAAAAAGCAGGCAGTTCCCCAATAGCCTAACTATCAGGTGCAACCCCCTCCAATGTAAAATTGTGATCGACCGTAGTAAACTTAGATATAAAATAAATTCTATCACTAGCCTTGTAACTATACACCATTTTCAGAGTCTTTGATGTCTCTTTTTAATTAATTATGTGAGGCAAAGGCTATCACCCTACCTAAAATTTTCCAAATAGATCCAGAGTGTCCAAAACCAAAGTGGTACAAAGAAGATCTATATTGCGTATACCATAGGCAAAAGGGTTACAATATCCAAACATGTTACACATTTAAGGATAAAGTATACGATATGCTTGACCGGAATGAACTTCAAATTGATAATCCTCTTGTTGTCGATAACCAAAAAATAAGTATATTTAAATATCCCTTGATTAAACATGAGGTTAAGGAAGATCAAATCAAATAAGTTAATAAAGTCCATGTGGTCCCACCCAATGAGAGTTTTGTTGGCATGATTAATATTTTGCTAAAAAAAAAGAGATATCCTGATCGAGCTACACCACCTATATCTCCAACCAATGCTCATCATGCATCACAACCCTTGCCACAGTAAAATCCTATCCAATACTACAAGGAAATCATAATTACCTTTCAAAATCCTGAGATCAAACCAACTCCCAGTAATGGACTCGATCCTTAACTACACTTCATTGCTACTATGAATCAGATTTCATATAAGAGATTCTTGATTGATACAGGTTCATATATCAGTATCATTACCACAACTACACTACAACATCTTGACCTTCCACCTTTACACATCACAATATCCACATTTACCCTATAAGCATTCAATCATACCTTATGCTCCACTATTGACATGATAGTCCTCCCTATTTACGTTGGTCTAAAGACCATACCTATGTTGTGCCATATCTTGGAGGGTGGAAGGTAGTAGAATATACTTCTTGGGAGACCTTGTATGAAGGACATGAAGTGTGTTCCATCCATCCAGAATCAATTTATTAAATTCATACATGAAGGGCAAGTTCATGTGGTTCATGTCGATCCAAAGCCCTTTAAGTATTGTAATATGATCAATTATCTACAAGATTCTACCTGCCCATACACTCACATGTACATCCAACCAAATGTCACCATTAAGGATCCATATCCACCAGTACAAACATCCACTAAATCACCACCACCTCTTCTATATTCACTATTTCCCCTAGTTTCTCCTGATATTCCTTCTACATCTTTAGATCCTCCTAGTGAGGAAGAGTTGAAGGAACCATTCAAGGATATTCCCACATCCATCTCCAATAGTTTAGCATGGGATATTCCCACTCCTATCTATGATGGAGAATATGCTATTGTGACAAGTGAATCAGATCATACAATACCATCGTCATCCACCCCACTGCAAGTCATGGTTCATTTGACCAATCCTAGGATTGATTAATATATAGTGTAATATGTTACATTCACGCCTATCATTGAGTCAATCAAAGATCTAGGTCACCCTCTTATCATGTATCTATCCATGGGTACCTCTCATGATTTGTTACCTAAATATGGGGACATGATTATGGTCAAGAGCATCTTAGACAAGTTAATGAGGCATACATGTCTTGTCCAAATGAAGGGTTTGCTAAAAATGATCGATGTGGTGACAAAGGACAAGAATCCTAAAATTTCATCTAACTTTCCTCCAATGTTACAACCACTTATGCAACCCTTCTCAATCATAAACCTATAGCTACCAAACATCCCAAATAGTTTTACAACATATCTTGGATCAACTAGCCAAAATTGATACAAGTGGGTCACCAAAATGGTGCTTTACAACAAATAATGAATCAACTCACAAATATTGAGCTACAAAAAAAACCACATGCAAGGAAAAACCACCTTCTCTACAACCACAAAGCAAACCCTAATGAAATCATGTGCAGAATCGACCATGCCACCTACCTCACACTTATACGCCATTACTCGAAACTTTGGCATCACTCTTTAAACTACTATGTGAGGCAAAGGCTATTATATTTCTTGAAATACACCCCCTAGATCCAAACCACCCAAAATCTAAGGGACATAAAGAGCATTTATACTATTTATATCATCAAAAAAATGGTCATGATATCCAAGAATTCTACACTTTCAAGAACATAATACAGGACATGCTCGAGAAAATCAACTTCAAATTGGAAATCCTCTCACTACCAAGGATCAAAAAATAAGCATAGTTAATGGTCCATTACCTACGCTGGAAAATCAAGTAAAGAAACCTATGTAGGTTACTAAGATAAAAACAACCTTACCACTTCATTCAACATTCCAGTCTCATACTTGGACTCCTCTATCTGAGCCCATGTCAATAATCTTCCACTAGTTGCAAGAGGTAAAAGTAATCATTTTACCTAACATATTTCCTATCGATCCTAATAGGCCCAAGCCTAAGAATTATAGGGAGGATCACTTTTACCTTTATCATCAAATAGAAGGCCACAACATTAATAATTTCTATGCATTTAGAAATTTGGTCCAAAATATTATTTATAGGGAGCTCTTTCCCATAGATGGATCGCTCACCTTACCTTAGCCAAACCCAATTCAGACCACATCAACTCTTCTATGGTATCAATATTAGTCTCAACCTCATAATCCCAACAAGCTAAATCACCATTACATAAAACTTCCAATGCCCTCCTCAACCCGATTTTAAATGCTTTATGAGGCACACGTAATCCTATTACCAGAATTAAAGCCAAATAGATCTAAATCTAGGTCTCATAATGAAAACCTCTATTATCCCTATCATTGGGAAAATGGGCATGAAATTGGAGCCTACTACTCATTCTTGTGCAAGAGATGATAGAACAAAATTATCTTCACACAGATGGTTCATTCACCTCATCCTATTGAGACATTTACATTGTATAGAATTCATCGCTGCAATAGGGGGAATCAATTTTTATTTCCCCACCCAACCAAACCAATTGCATTGCATCAACCATAGTGCATACAAGGGGTGCTCAAGGTATCACACCTTTCCCACCATCCACATCACAACCGGTGAAGCAATTTGAGGATTTTGAAGGTATCACATCTTTCCAATATTCATCGATCACCACACACTCTAGTGATGATTAAGGTATCACACCTTCCCCTAAAATTCAAAAATCATAAAATTACAAAAACAACAAAAATTATCATAATTTTCAAAAAAATTAAAAAACATAAAAGCGCAAAAAACAATACAAAACATTAAAAATACAAAAACATTTGCATTATTTCATCACGTATTTCATTGCATTCATTGATTAGTGGTATTAGGTATATTCATCCATTTAACTTACATTAGGATAAGTTGTGTTTGCATCCCTACAAATGACACCATGTTTGTATGTTAGTCATGAGTCTTATTTAAACCTTATCCATCATCACCATTTGCAGTTTTCCTTATGATATTTTGCTTATTAAGGGGTCCTCGTAAGATAGGTTAGATACTAAAATAATTTCAACAATTATGTTTATATGGCCACTAACTATTTTATGCACACCTTTTAGTTAGCAAAATATCATAGATAAAACCCCCACATACCATATATCACTACCATCCACATTCCCCTTTTGTGAGTAACTATGTTTTTCAACACAACCAATAAGTTGCTATAGGGTGTTTACTAGGATTTTCGGTCATTCAACCATCCCTAATTTTTTTCTTTTTTTAGAAATCTATATTGGATTTTAGAAGGTAAGGTCTTGCTTTTATAATACCTTGTATATGTCAAAATCCTAACATAATTTTACACATTTAACACCTGGGTTTAGATAAGGAAGGATGACACTACAATGTGGTCCTTGTCACCTTGAGTGAAAGGTTTCCCTTGCTCATCCTATTATGCACATGGTCTAGGATGCTAAGAATTGACAAAATGAAAAGCTTCCCCCTACCCAAGTAATCCCATTTGCTCTTCCACAAAATGAGCAACTCCCCCCCCCAAAAAAAAAAAGAGAATAATGGTTTTCACCACTAATAAAATCCCTTGCTCCTAAAAAGAGTGGTTTTCACCACTAAGAAAAAAAAAGGTAAGTATCCCAAGCAATCAAAAGAAAACAAGGGGTAATGAGTTTGAATACCTGGAATTCTTAGTTATTCAAAAGCCATTGGGCAATCCCCATTACAACAATGGGTTGAATGAAACCTGCATGGAAATGGAGTAGCCTTATGTGTGGTGATATGTCTGTCACATTAGAGACCTTATTTTGTATAGACCAATATCGGCTTATGGTTAAGCTAGATTTTTGTGGTGTGTGTTACCTAGTAGTCTAGTCCAACTACGCCCAATATCAGGATAATATGATCATAGGGTGATCCTCATTACAACAATAGGTTGCATAAAACCCACCTGGAAATGAGGTAGTCTGATGCATCATCTAATATATTCACTTTGCACACATAGGGATATTGAATATTTGGGTCTTCATAATAGACTTATAGCTTTCAAATTCTTGTGTATCCAATATATAATTTTTGATCAATCAACTAGGGTGTTTTATTCCCATGGAAAACCTTAAATTTCCCTCATAGCACTTAACTATATCATCATAATTTGTAGTTTTGCTTATGAGCTTTCACTTATCAAGGGGTCCTCGTAGGATAGGATAGATACCAAATGTGAAGAACACAATCTTATAATAATATGGGGGTGAATATTATACAATAAAACTTTTACTTTTCTTTCCAAAGCAGTATTATCCAATATTATCATTTGCAATAATGAAATAATGCACAAATCATCACACACATAAAAGACACAGATTTAATGTGGTTCACCCAATATGGGCTACATCCATGAAGAAAATATTTCTTATAAATTTTCTCAACAAATATATTGGGAACCAATTCCCTATTACAATGTTTATGGGCACCAACCCAAAGGAGACACCAATTCCCTATGCTCAATTTTGTGGACCTCTATCCATAGGAGACATCGATCCCTTCTACTCTAGTTCGTGGACCTCTATTCATAGGAGACACCAATCTCCTTTGCTCTGGTTTTTGGACCTCTATCCACAAGATAAACCAATCCCCTTTGCTCTGGTTCATGGACCTCTATCCACAAGAAACACGAATACCCTTTGCTTTGGTTCATGGACCTCTATCCATAGGAGACACCAATCTACTTTTCTCTAGTTCATGAACCTCTATCCATAGGAGACACCAATCCCATTTGCTATGGTTCATGGACCTCTATCCACATGAGACATCAATCCCATTTGCTCTAATCTACTCCAAGCATTTACACAAGGCTTGCTCAAATATGCTCACCAAAACATGTTCAAATATGCTCCAAGCCTACATAAAAGTCTTTCTCAAATATACGCTCCAAAGCCTGCTCAAACCTACTCCAAGCCTACACAAAATGCTTGCTCGAATCTACTCACAACTCTGATCAAATATGCTCACCAAAACCTACTCAAATATTCTCACATATGCTCACTCACTTGCTCAACCCTACTCTAAGCCTATACATAAGGCTTCCTACAATCATACTTTTTCTTTGTAATGAATTCAACCAGAAATTGTGATTAGAGATTTTGATGTCAAGTATAAGCCCTCAAGAGAGATTCAGGGTACACTGCTTAATATCCATCCTAAATCAATGATTTATTCTAAAAATGGAGGGTTCACCCAAATCTTCTTCCCAAAACCAACAAGTGGTTCCAACAACAGGAGGAAGCTTGAACAAAATAAATCTATCACAATCCAAAGAAAATCAAGACAAAATAAAAAATATAATTACCTTACACTTTCTTACCCTAGAATGCAACTAAAATGCTTTTTGTTTTCAAATGCATACAACATACAAGATAAGTAGTAACACCAAGAAATAGTAGAAATTTAAATCTAATGTAATGATGCAAATACCATGAATGCACAAATGCAATTTCATCTTATATGTAAACTATTTGGAATAGGTAAATGCCTAAATCAAAGTGCAATAGAAGCTTACGTGTGTGTGTATATATATATATAATCTTCTAAATAGTACATCCTTGAATGTGGTAGTGCATCCCTCGAACGTAATGGTGCATCCACACAAATTCTTGTCAATTTTTACAACTTTCCAAAAATCTTAGCTCTATGAAAATCACGCGATCAAAATTTTGAAAACCTGTAAAACGGAAACATAAAATAGAAAGTTAGTAACAAAATAAATCAGCATAGATAACCCTTTGTGGGTCCCACCGTGATCACCATTTTTGAATCAAAAATCAAGCAACACCAATACAATAATGATATAAAATAACAGTAAGCAAAGTAATACATAAATATTGCACAAATAAGATAAAACTCTTTATTATTGCGGGTGGATCTCAAATGTTACAATCAATATGCCCCAAATGTGAGGTTTTACAATGCTTATGTTGATACAAAATTATAGAGACTAGGGTTCTCTAAAACCCTAGTTGAAAAGAATGGTTGGTGTCTTCACGCTTGTCTTCGATCCCAACAAGGTTGTGGGTGGGCTTGCTTGTATCCTAGATAGGTCCACCCCAACTTCATTAGATTCCAAAAATTGTAATCCTTATACCTATACACAATAAAAAACAACAAATATTAATAATACTTTTGAGGGCTCCACTGCGTGAGACCCTCATAATAGAATCACTAACACTAGATGTAGTAAAACTATAAGCAAAATAATAAGAATATAAAAATAAATGAATAAATTTATCACCTTATAAACAATACTAACTTCCTTTTTTATATTTATGTGGCTGATGCCAATGATAGTTGTGAAGATTCCCTAACCACACCCAAGGGCTATAATTCTGTAGATTTGGTGCATGAGATGCTCGTGAGTGCTCGATTGACTTTGGTGGGCTTTTCACCACCTCTAGTAGGAACTCGACTAGCTTTGGTGGGTGCTCAACTGGATCTGGTGGATGATCGAATGGCTCTATATGGTGTTTAGCTGGATCTAGAGGCCATTTAGGTATTTGAGAGAAATATCATAGAACCATATCTGGTTCACATGGATTTTACGATGGTGGATGTGGATGATGCAAGGGCGATGATGGAGGGTAGGGATGACGATGTGATGGCTAGGGAAAAAGGGTTTGATCTCTAAGAATTATTTACAAATATACATTGATAGAATTCAACCTCAAAAGATCAGGGACTCTATTAGGAATTAAGGATTCAAGGGTTCTAATTCATAAAAATGACTCCTCTTTTATAATATTCCCTTGGACATGTTAGTATTTTGATATATAATTTGAGTGGTCAATATTAAAAAATGAGGAAGGATGGAGATTAAATTTGGGTAAGTGGTATGGATTGTGGTGGATGGATGGTTGAGATTAAAACGTGGTGGAGGGCTAGGATTAATTCATATATATATATTAAATATTTAAATATATATAAATAATGGATGGTTGCAATTGAAGGGCACAGATGGATGACAAGTGGCTGGATTTTGGTGTCTACAAAAACCTCTCAATCTAGATCCAATTTTGAAAGCATGGATGAGATTACTTTAAGATAAATATTATGTTAGGGTTTTAAACATTATGTACAAGAATAAATAAGGAAGATACAAATGGAAAGAAGATTTTTTACAAGTATACCAGACATTGTTGCTAGGAGCCATTTGAGTAAAATGATAACAACAATGATTATTTTGAGGGTATATGAGAATAAATTAATTTGGGAGTGTTGAATAACTCATGATAATACACAAAAAGAAGTGGATATAATGTGAAGCACCAACAAAATAGGAATACTATAAGAATATGAAGAGATATTTGGGATAACCTAAGAATCTCAAAATTCAAATGGTTTGTATGGCTAGTAGGTCAAAGGATATTTTATCCTAGGATAACCTAGTGAAATGGGTTTTCATGGCCCCTCCTAATGTGTTTTATATAAAAAGGAGGAGAGTATAGACCATATTTTGGGGTATTTTTCAATAGTTTAGAAACTGTGGCAATTGATTCTTAATATGTTTGGTAAATGCATGGTGATCAATGTCAAAATTGAAGAATGATTAAAGCAATCACATAACACTTTTAAAATTGAGGTGTTATAAATAATTTGAGATACATTAAAATATCTAATACTTTAGACTATATGGATGGAAAGGAATAAAAAAACATTTAAAGGAAAGAAAAGTAGTTTAGTGTAAACACCTAAAACACATCATGTTATATGGACCCTTTTTAGGCCATATGACCCACCTTGAGAATCCCCCAAGGCCTAACAATGTTTTTTACCACTCAAAAATGGAAGAATTTCTCTTTTCAACCTGGGTTGTCCCACCAAGATATGATCTCTAGAGGTCATCCTACCTTGATACGGTTAGTAGTCATGGTCATACCACCCTGGGATGATTGCACCTGTAACAAGTTTTTACTTCTAAACTAAGGGGAAAATGGTTACATGTCAGCCAAGCACAACGGTTTCTTGATAGCAATTTCTTGATTTCAACTATTTCTTGGCTTCTCCAACAAGACTTGGACTCCCCTTGGTAATTCTATTTAAAGGTGCACAACCTTCATGAATAAGAGATCAATTTGAGATAATGAAGTGTTGTTTAATTGGAATGCAAAGAGCCCTTATTCCCAAAGTAACAAAGTGCTATCAAAATTCAACCATGGAGCTTCAAAGCATGCCAATGGAACATTTCAAAGGTTGACAATTGAAGTTATATTTCTTGCACCATCCAATGCTCTTGATTCATTTCAAATCACACCATTAAGTTTTTCTTTATGAGTGCACCCTTGAACATAAATCCCATGGATCAAACCCAACGTTACCTCACATCAACCACAAGGAATCCACTCATAGTTCAATAGCCATCTTGCCTTGAGATGACCTGTAGGTATGACCATCTCACCCTGAGACGACCAGTAGGTAGAGATATGGCCTCCTGGTAGAGATCTGTTTTCCTTTTTTTCTTGCTTTCATCAATTTTAGTAGCATTTCAATTATTTTCTAGCATAGTTAGATTTTAATTTTTATGCATTTATCAGTTGTATTTCAACTTCTTTATCATTTTCTTTATCATGGATATGGGCCTTATCTTGGAAGGCTCTTCATATACTATTGATACTTTTTATTTTTATTTGTGTTTAGATTGCAGGTCCTTACATGGAGAAAATGGCATAAATATTCACACCTCACCATATTACATCACAAAAGTCACCAAAAACTTGTCAATAATCATTTTGTGAGGATGAAAAGAAGATCCCGTGAAATACATCCAAATGGCTATAATTGTATTTCATTGTATCAAGATTGGTAGCAATCCCTAAGAGGGATTTTCTTGTAATATTATTAGAAGGAAAAAAGCATTATTAATAAAATGGCACTTTCCAATCATGTCTTTACTTATTCTTTATTTGTATGGTTACATTTAGACTTGCTACATTTCAATATTATCCATTATTTTAGGGGTATATGATATTTTTTAGCATACTTCAGTGGCGATCACGATTGAAATTTATCCCTATTTTACAAATTTATTATTAATTATCATTTTTATTGGTATTTTTGAATTACAAGTACTATCGTCCTTGATAGAGGTGGTCAGCAGGTGCAACTGTCTCACCTCAAGATGGACCAGGCACCGCCAACCCTCCTAGAGATGGCCTTGGAGCAAAAGTCAAAAAAAGTTAGAAAAAACATCTACAGTATACTTAGGCTACACCTGTGAGTTATTCTATCCCTACTTTCCTGCTGTCAGTAAAGAAAATTAAAATTGTCATTCTCAAGTAGAGGAATTATAGAAGATATTTTAGTTTAAGTATAATCTATCTGTGGTTCCTTGTCCTAGATGACCCATATTTCTGATCGTCCCTATGTCAAATGACCTTTGCTATAGACCATACCTCATAGATATAGCTTTTGCTTGATTACAGTTGTACCTTATTGCTTACTACTTGCTTAAAGGTTATTCATGTAAGGTTCTATATCTAATAGGTTTTTGAAATTAAAATGTTCATTATTTAGAAATCTAAATTTGAAATGTTATTTTTATGCATTAGTGAAATATCATGGAATGCTTTTTTATTTAATTTAATTTGCATAAAAAAAAAAAACCCCACACACCACACACTACTTAAATATTAATGAGTTGGACTTCATCCCCAATCGTTAATTGAGACCAACAATGGTGGGCTTCATCTCCATTTGTTGGCTTGCACCCTAGACACCTAGTTGGCCAAAGCGAGTGGATTTTTTAGACTTCATCACTAGAAGGTCCCCTACTCTTGGGTGTGCTCAAAGCAAGAAGTATTATTAGTATACTTTAACCATGTGGTAAAATAATTAGTGGAATACAACTATTATTTTTTTCAATGACACACTTGCATGTTGAAGCGAACTCATTGTTGGGCTAGTAGTATGACTTAGACAACATGACCTCCCTAGTGGGGTGATTTTAATTCCTTAGGTTACCTTGATATGAAATCTAATAGGAAACCACTCTTTGTTGTTTGGGTACATTCTTCATCAGGGGGTGTTCTTGAATTTCCTTCTAGTGTTTTCTATTTTATTTTCCCTTAGTTTTATAGAAATAGGAGATTTTCAACGTCAAAATGCACAAAATAGTAAGGGATTCACAAAGAAAATTTAAAAGATATAATCACATTGTATACTTTGTTTGTTTCCTTTCTATTTATGTAATCAAATATCATGGTAACTACATGCAGTCGAGCTCAGTCATGAGATGATGATGCAAAATATTTACGAGGCCCAAAATGTCTTTGATTCAATTCTAAGGATTTGGTCATAACCAGATAGTATCTTGGTATATGCCACAATGTTAACACCACCTATAGGAAATTAGACCTTCAAGATATCCCAATCTAGGAGGTACCTTTAGATATCTGAGATAATTGAGAAGATGAACTTCTTTGTCGAAGTTGATCTCGTACCACTACTAGACATAACCTACCCATTGAGAGGCCCAGTAGGGCAGTGTCATAGATTCGCATCTCAACTCAACCCATACACCATATCGAGTATGAGTGAGATTATACACTCATAACTAACCTGAATGAGCGAGACACTCCACTTGATTGATCATGTATGAGTCAAAAAATTTCTCACCTAGATAGATACGACCCTCATCATCAAGATAGGAATGTAGCCTCATATTTTCACCTTTGTCTTGAAAATGAGGAAGATGAAGGTACAAGCTATTTAGATTTTCACCATGGGAATTGTTCCATGCAAGCACATTGTGCCTCTATGCCATATTAGTATGAAGACTTGATCTTCAAACCTTAGCACCAGGTTAATGTGACTTCCCTTGATTGAGGGAAATGGATGGCCAAACCCATTGGACCTACAGAACAAGTGAAGTCCCTTCACATTGATGCAAGGGCTCATAGGTATCACATGGTTGACCCACTACCTAGGCCAAAAACAAACCAACAATGGATGGATAGGTTGCAAAAGAAGCAAGAATACCTAGATTATGCCAAATTAGAACAACATAAGGTGCATCAACAACATTTTTACCAAGAAATAGTACAACAAGAAGCTCATGAGGAATTTTTCATGCCTAACACCTATAAGTAGGACATCTAAAAAAGGTATGTTGCATAACATCATGACCTACCTCCTATGCCTAATTGCCCTCCTCATGTGCCCACACAAACTCATAGGTCTCAACAATATCTAGATCGTCAACCTGAATACGAGACATATGAGGACCTAAAACTAGAATATCAGGACCTTTTGTGACCACTTCACAATGCCCCAAAATTGGGGACCCACTGAAAATTTTGAGATTTTGATATTTTGGTTTCCATGATCTTGATTGTTTGATTAAAAGTAAAACCTTTCTTTACTTTATTTCATATTTTGTTGGGCCTCTTTTGAAAATTTTAAGACTTGATAAGTGTGATTTTAAATGTTTTAATTTTAAAAAATTTTAATGTTTAAAATAAATCATTTAAATTCATTAAATAAAATACTTTAGAGTATAATTTTAATATTTTAAATCATTTATTTTAAATTTTAATTAAAATATTTAAAGTTCATTTTGAATGTTTTTTTATTTCAAAGTGTATTATAAATGTTTTAATTAAAATATTTAAAGTACATAATTTTAATGTTTTAAATCATTCATTTTAAAATTTAATTAAAATATTTAAAGTTCATTTTGAATATTTTTATTTCAAAGTGTATTGTAAATGTTTTAATTAAAATATTTAAAGTACATTATTATAAAAAGTTTTGTGTTGGTTATGTAGGTTTTCAATATGAATGAACAAAGGAGTGGAAAGCAAAGAGAATAATGTGGTTGTAAAATCCATTTTAAATTGTAGAATGGAATGAATGAACACAATGTTAAATTATAAATAGGCCATTGGAAACCAAGAAAAGGGGTTGGATGGATTGGAGAAAAAGGACAGATTAAAGGAAAGAGGAGAAAGACAGGTTGTAGAGGATTTTACACAACGTTGGACAGGAGTTTTTTTGAAGAATATTTATTGTGAGATCTATAAGTTTTAAGTTATTTTTATTAAAACAAGCATGAATATTGTGTTTTAATTGATTTAATAATTTGGTATATTTCCCTTTCTTTGAATTTCATAGAAGATAACATTCAATTTATATTTGATTGAGTCATTGTTGATCAATATAAATTGATTTTAAGATTCAGAAAGGTTCTTTTCATTAATTCTATATCCTGAACATAGGTTTTATTATTTTATTTCATTACTCCAAACCCTATATTTTACTTTTATTTTAAATTTCAAAGTTCAAAATCATAAACCCTAATATATATTATAAAATTTTAAATTTTATAATTAGGGTATGTATATTTATTTTCCATTAATATTTTTACGTAGATTTACATTTGGGAAAATAAATATTATTGTTTTAATAAGAGATTATAAAACCCTAATTTATATTATAAAGATTAAAACTTTATAATTAGGGTCTTATGCTTATTCATTTTCCAAATATTTAATTTAATTGATATTTGGATGAATAAGTATTATATTAATGGAAATATCATATGAATCTTAATTTTAATATTATAAAGTCACAAACTTTATAATTAAGATTTATATACATTGGTTATTTAAAGCAATTTTGATTTTGGTTCGGAGAAAATTTAAAATTATAAAATTGTTCATAAAGTTCATGTTTTTAATGAATTTTATAATTTTAAAAGTTTTCATTTTCAAGCAATAAATAAACTTGCCTTAATGAAAATTAATTTCATTAAAGGTATTTATCTATATGGTAACCAAAAATGCCATTATTTTCAAAGCATATGCATTAATTTCCCTTAATGAAAATTAATTTCATCAAAGGGAGGATTAATTTATAATTTATTTCAAAGGATATTATATTTGAAGGTTTAATCATTTGGATTATTTTTATTTCATTTTTAAAGCAACCTAAAGATCAAATTCATTCATAATTTCATTAAAGTTTCATGAACAATCACTTGCATAACATCATAAAATATTACCAACACAGAACCCTTGTTAATAGATATTTGTAAATCACTAAGGTATTCTAACCATTTATTTGATATATTTTTATAGCACACAAAAACACATTAAGTGAAGGAACCTTGGAGAAATGTTTATTTATTTACAAGAGAGGGTTTTCATTTGAAAATCCTAACTGTGAGTGTGATTTCGCAATTGGGTGAAATTAACCCTTTAAAAGGACCCATGGTATCCTAATATTCTATATGAGGGAATATATGATGATTATATTCAAACATATCATCCTAACAAAAACCTTCTACCTCCCCCTTTGCGAGCACCAATGTTATAAAATGGGATAATCTCATCTCAAGCCTACAAGGTGCTCATGGAGAACATAAATTTGTTGCAAAAACAAGGGATGGGTTATCAAAATCCCATGTTACATCACTTGTTCAACCAACCACTCAATCCTTCAATACCATGTCCTTCATATCCTGAGAATTTTAAGATGCCAAGATTGGATAAATTCAAAGGGGATGAGGATGCACAAGAACACATGACTAGATCCATGGACCTTTATTTCTAGCTTCAAGATGATGATACCTTGTTGTTAAGGACTTTATTGATTACACTCTCTAGACCAGTCATAGAGTGGTACAACCATTTACCAAGGCATAAAATTTATAGTTTTGACTAGCTTGCAAACACCTTCCTAGAACATTTTTCATTCAGTGTTAAGAAGAAAGTCAACCTGACTGACTTGTCTAACCTTAGACAATTTGATTATGAGCTAGTCACTGAGTATGGCAACATGTGGTGGAAGGTGATACCCAAATTACCTTTCAATCTACTTGTAATAGAATTAACTTGAATGTTCATGAGAATTTTCTCAAAGAATATTTTGCTTCTCCTACAATTGCAACAATATCAGACATTCAAGGATACTTTGGCATAGACCAAAGTCATAGAAGACATCAAAGTCCAAGAGGGGGACATTAAAATATGAACTAATAAGTGAAAAAAAAATACTAGATGCAACAACATGTAGCAAAGATTGACTTCGATCAACCAAGTTGTCCTAAGTGTTCCTAGGCCTAAAAAGCAGGCAGTTCCCCAATAGCCTAACTATCAGGTGCAACCCCCTCCAATGTAAAATTGTGATCGACCGTAGTAAACTTAGATATAAAATAAATTCTATCACTAGCCTTGTAACTATACACCATTTTCAGAGTCTTTGATGTCTCTTTTTAATTAATTATGTGAGGCAAAGGCTATCACCCTACCTAAAATTTTCCAAATAGATCCAGAGTGTCCAAAACCAAAGTGGTACAAAGAAGACCTATATTGCGTATACCATAGGCAAAAGGGTTACAATATCCAAACATGTTACACATTTAAGGATAAAGTATACGATATGCTTGACCGGAATGAACTTCAAATTGATAATCCTCTTGTTGTCGATAACCAAAAAATAAGTATATTTAAATATCCCTTGATTAAACATGAGGTTAAGGAAGATCAAATCAAATAAGTTAATAAAGTCCATGTGGTCCCACCCAATGAGAGTTTTGTTGGCATGATTAATATTTTGCTAAAAAAAAAGAGATATCCTGATCGAGCTACACCACCTATATCTCCAACCAATGCTCATCATGCATCACAACCCTTGCCACAGTAAAATCCTATCCAATACTACAAGGAAATCATAATTACCTTTCAAAATCCTGAGATCAAACCAACTCCCAGTAATGGACTCGATCCTTAACTACACTTCATTGCTACTATGAATCAGATTTCATATAAGAGATTCTTGATTGATACAGGTTCATATATCAGTATCATTACCACAACTACACTACAACATCTTGACCTTCCACCTTTACACATCACAATATCCACATTTACCCTATAAGCATTCAATCATACCTTATGCTCCACTATTGACATGATAGTCCTCCCTATTTACGTTGGTCTAAAGACCATACCTATGTTGTGCCATATCTTGGAGGGTGGAAGGTAGTAGAATATACTTCTTGGGAGACCTTGTATGAAGGACATGAAGTGTGTTCCATCCATCCTGAATCAATTTATTAAATTCATACATGAAGGGCAAGTTCATGTGGTTCATGTCGATCCAAAGCCCTTTAAGTATTGTAATATGATCAATTATCTACAAGATTCTACCTGCCCATACACTCACATGTACATCCAACCAAATGTCACCATTAAGGATCCATATCCACCAGTACAAACATCCACTAAATCACCACCACCTCTTCTATATTCACTATTTCCCCTAGTTTCTCCTGATATTCCTTCTACATCTTTAGATCCTCCTAGTGAGGAAGAGTTGAAGGAACCATTCAAGGATATTCCCACATCCATCTCCAATAGTTTAGCATGGGATATTCCCACTCCTATCTATGATGGAGAATATGCTATTGTGACAAGTGAATCAGATCATACAATACCATCGTCATCCACCCCACTGCAAGTCATGGTTCATTTGACCAATCCTAGGATTGATTAATATATAGTGTAATATGTTACATTCACGCCTATCATTGAGTCAATCAAAGATCTAGGTCACCCTCTTATCATGTATCTATCCATGGGTACCTCTCATGATTTGTTACCTAAATATGGGGACATGATTATGGTCAAGAGCATCTTAGACAAGTTAATGAGGCATACATGTCTTGTCCAAATGAAGGGTTTGCTAAAAATGATCGATGTGGTGACAAAGGACAAGAATCCTAAAATTTCATCTAACTTTCCTCCAATGTTACAACCACTTATGCAACCCTTCTCAATCATAAACCTATAGCTACCAAACATCCCAAATAGTTTTACAACATATCTTGGATCAACTAGCCAAAATTGATACAAGTGGGTCACCAAAATGGTGCTTTACAACAAATAATGAATCAACTCACAAATATTGAGCTACAAAAAAAACCACATGCAAGGAAAAACCACCTTCTCTACAACCACAAAGCAAACCCTAATGAAATCATGTGCAGAATCGACCATGCCACCTACCTCACACTTATACGCCATTACTCGAAACTTTGGCATCACTCTTTAAACTACTATGTGAGGCAAAGGCTATTATATTTCTTGAAATACACCCCCTAGATCCAAACCACCCAAAATCTAAGGGACATAAAGAGCATTTATACTATTTATATCATCAAAAAAATGGTCATGATATCCAAGAATTCTACACTTTCAAGAACATAATACAGGACATGCTCGAGAAAATCAACTTCAAATTGGAAATCCTCTCACTACCAAGGATCAAAAAATAAGCATAGTTAATGGTCCATTACCTACGCTGGAAAATCAAGTAAAGAAACCTATGTAGGTTACTAAGATAAAAACAACCTTACCACTTCATTCAACATTCCAGTCTCATACTTGGACTCCTCTATCTGAGCCCATGTCAATAATCTTCCACTAGTTGCAAGAGGTAAAAGTAATCATTTTACCTAACATATTTCCTATCGATCCTAATAGGCCCAAGCCTAAGAATTATAGGGAGGATCACTTTTACCTTTATCATCAAATAGAAGGCCACAACATTAATAATTTCTATGCATTTAGAAATTTGGTCCAAAATATTATTTATAGGGAGCTCTTTCCCATAGATGGATCGCTCACCTTACCTTAGCCAAACCCAATTCAGACCACATCAACTCTTCTATGGTATCAATATTAGTCTCAACCTCATAATCCCAACAAGCTAAATCACCATTACATAAAACTTCCAATGCCCTCCTCAACCCTATTTCAAAGGCTTTATGAGGCACACGCAATCCTATTACCAGAATTAAAGCCAAATAGATCTAAATCTAGGTCTCATAATGAAAACCTCTATTATCCCTATCATTGGGAAAATGGGCATGAAATTGGAGCCTACTACTCATTCTTGTGCAAGAGATGATAGAACAAAATTATCTTCACACAGATGGTTCATTCACCTCATCCCATAAAGACATTTACATTGTATAGAATTCATCGTTGCAATAGGGGGAGTCAATTTTTATTGCCCCACCCAACCAAACCAATTGCATTGCATCAACCATAGTGCATACAAGGGGTGCTCAAGGTATCACACCTTTCCCACCATCCACATCACAACCGGTGAAGCAATTTGAGGATTTTGAAGGTATCACATCTTTCCAATATTCATCGATCACCACACACTCTAGTGATGATTAAGGTATCACACCTTCCCCTAAAATTCAAAAATCATAAAATTACAAAAACAACAAAAATTATCATAATTTTCAAAAAAATTAAAAAACATAAAAGCGCAAAAAACAATACAAAACATTAAAAATACAAAAACATTTGCATTATTTCATCACGTATTTCATTGCATTCATTGATTAGTGGTATTAGGTATATTCATCCATTTAACTTACATTAGGATAAGTTGTGTTTGCATCCCTACAAATGACACCATGTTTGTATGTTAGTCATGAGTCTTATTTAAACCTTATCCATCATCACCATTTGCAGTTTTCCTTATGATATTTTGCTTATTAAGGGGTCCTCGTAAGATAGGTTAGATACTAAAATAATTTCAACAATTATGTTTATATGGCCACTAACTATTTTATGCACACCTTTTAGTTAGCAAAATATCATAGATAAAACCCCCACATACCATATATCACTACCATCCACATTCCCCTTTTGTGAGTAACTATGTTTTTCAACACAACCAATAAGTTGCTATAGGGTGTTTACTAGAATTTTCGGTCATTCAACCATCCCTAATTTTTTTCTTTTTTTAGAAATCTATATTGGATTTTAGAAGGTAAGGTCTTGCTTTTATAATACCTTGTATATGTCAAAATCCTAACATAATTTTACACATTTAACACCTGGGTTTAGATAAGGAAGGATGACACTACAATGTGGTCCTTGTCACCTTGAGTGAAAGGTTTCCCTTGCTCATCCTATTATGCACATGGTCTAGGATGCTAAGAAATGACAAAATGAAAAGCTTCCCCCTACCCAAGTAATCCCATTTGCTCTTCCACAAAATGAGCAACTCCCCCCCCCAAAAAAAAAAAGAGAATAATGGTTTTCACCACTAATAAAATCCCTTGCTCCTAAAAAGAGTGGTTTTCACCACTAAGAAAAAAAAAGGTAAGTATCCCAAGCAATCAAAAGAAAACAAGGGGTAATGAGTTTGAATACCTGGAATTCTTAGTTATTCAAAAGCCATTGGGCAATCCCCATTACAACAATGGGTTGAATGAAACCTGCATGGAAATGGAGTAGCCTTATGTGTGGTGATATGTCTGTCACATTAGAGACCTTATTTTGTATAGACCAATATCGGCTTATGGTTAAGCTAGATTTTTGTGGTGTGTGTTACCTAGTAGTCTAGTCCAACTACGCCCAATATCAAGATAATATGATCATAGGGTGATCCTCATTACAACAATAGGTTGCATAAAACCCACTTGGAAATGAGGTAGTCTGATGCATCATCTAATATATTCACTTTGCACACATAGGGATATTGAATATTTGGGTCTTCATAATAGACTTATAGCTTTCAAATTCTTGTGTATCCAATATATAATTTTTGATCAATCAACTAGGGTGTTTTATTCCCATGGAAAACCTTAAATTTCCCTCATAGCACTTAACTATATCATCATAATTTGTAGTTTTGCTTATGAGCTTTCACTTATCAAGGGGTCCTCGTAGGATAGGATAGATACCAAATGTGAAGAACACAATCTTATAATAATATGGGGGTGAATATTATACAATAAAACTTTTACTTTTCTTTCCAAAGCAGTATTATCCAATATTATCATTTGCAATAATGAAATAATGCACAAATCATCACACACATAAAAGACACATATTTAATGTGGTTCACCCAATATGGGCTACATCCATGAAGAAAATATTTCTTATAAATTTTCTCAACAAATATATTGGGAACCAATTCCCTATTACAATGTTTATGGGCACCAACCCAAAGGAGACACCAATCCCCTATGCTCAATTTTGTGGACCTCTATCCATAGGAGACATCGATCCCTTATACTCTAGTTCGTGGACCTCTATTCATAGGAGACACCAATCTCCTTTGCTCTGGTTTTTGGACCTCTATCCACAAGATAAACCAATCCCCTTTGCTCTGGTTCATGGACCTCTATCCACAAGAAACACGAATACCCTTTGCTTTGGTTCATGGACCTCTATCCATAGGAGACACCAATCTACTTTTCTCTAGTTCATGAACCTCTATCCATAGGAGACACCAATCCCATTTGCTATGGTTCATGGACCTCTATCCACATGAGACATCAATCCCATTTGCTCTAATCTACTCCAAGCATTTACACAAGGCTTGCTCAAATATGCTCACCAAAACATGTTCAAATATGCTCCAAGCCTACATAAAAGTCTTTCTCAAATATACGCTCCAAAGCCTGCTCAAACCTACTCCAAGCCTACACAAAATGCTTGCTCGAATCTACTCACAACTCTGATCAAATATGCTCACCAAAACCTACTCAAATATTCTCACATATGCTCACTCACTTGCTCAACCCTACTCTAAGCCTATACATAAGGCTTCCTACAATCATACTTTTTCTTTGTAATGAATTCAACCAGAAATTGTGATTAGAGATTTTGATGTCAAGTATAAGCCCTCAAGAGAGATTCAGGGTACACTGCTTAATATCCATCCTAAATCAATGATTGATTCTAAAAATGGAGGGTTCACCCAAATCTTCTTCCCAAAACCAACAAGTGGTTCCAACAACAGGAGGAAGCTTGAACAAAATAAATCTATCACAATCCAAAGAAAATCAAGACAAAATAAAAAATATAATTACCTTACACTTTCTTACCCTAGAATGCAACTAAAATGATTTTTGTTTTCAAATGCATACAACATACAAGATAAGCAGTAAAACACCAAGAAATAGTAGAAATTTAAATCTAATGTAATGGCGCAAATACCATGAATGCACAAATGCAATTTCATCTTATATGTAAACTATTTGGAATAGGTAAATGCCTAAATCAAAGTGCAATAGAAGCTTACGTGTGTGTGATATATATATATATATAAAAAATATATATATATATATATATATAATCTTCTAAATAGTACATCCTTGAATGTGGTAGTGCATCCCTCGAACGTAATGGTGCATCCACACAACTTCTTGTCAATTTTTACAACTTTCCAAAAATCTTAGCTCTATGAAAATCACGCGATCAAAATTTTGAAAACCTGTAAAACGGAAACATAAAATAGAAAGTTAGTAACAAAATAAATCAGCATAGATAACCCTTTGTGGGTCCCATCGTGATCACCATTTGTGAATCAAAAATCAAGCAACACCAATACAATAATGATATAAAATAACAATAAGCAAAGTAATACATAAATATTGCACAAATAAGATAAAACTCTTTATTATTGCGGGTGGATCTCAAATGTTACAATAAATATGCCCCAAATGTGAGGTTTTACAATGCTTATGTTGATACAAAATTATAGATACTAGGGTTCTCTGAAACCCTAATTAAAAAGAATGGTTGGTGTCTTCACGCTTGTCTTCGATCCCAACAAGGTTTTGGGTGGGCTTCTGTATCCTAGATAGGTCCACCCCAACTTCATTAGATTCCAACAATTGTAATCCTTATACCTATACACAATAAAAAACAACAAATATTAATAATACTTTTGAGGGCTCCACTGCGTGAGACCCTCATAATAGAATCACTAACACTAGATGTAGTAAAACTATAAGCAAAATAATAAGAATATAAAAATAAATGAATAAATTTATCACCTTATAAACAATACTAACTTCCTCTTTTCTATTTATGTGGCTGATGCCAATGATAGTTGTGAAGATTCCCTAACAACACCCAAGGGCTATAATTCTGTATATTTGGTGCATGAGATGCTCGTGAGTGCTCGATTGACTTTGGTGGGCTTTTCACCACCTCTAGTAGGAACTCGACTAGCTTTGGTGGGTGCTCAACTGGATCTGGTGGATGATCGAATGGCTCTATATGGTGTTTAGCTGGATCTAGAGGCCATTTAGGGATTTGAGAGAAATATCATAGAACCATATCTGGTTCACATGGATTTTACGATGGTGGATGTGGATGATGCAAGGGCGATGATGGAGGGTAGGGATGACGATGTGATGGCTAGGGCAAAAGGGTTTGATCTCTAAGAATTATTTACAAATATACATTGATAGAATTCAACCTCAAAAGATCAGGGACTCTATTAGGAATTAAGGATTCAAGGGTTCTAATTCATAAAAATGACTCCTCTTTTATAATATTCCCTTGGACATGTTAGTATTTTGATATATAATTTGAGTGGTCAATATTAAAAAATGAGGAAGGATGGAGATTAAATTTGGGTAAGTGGTATGGATTGTGGTGGATGGATGGTTGAGATTAAAACGTGGTGGAGGGCTAGGATTAATTCATATATATATATTAAATATTTAAATATATATAAATAATGGATGGTTGCAATTGAAGGGCACAGATGGATGACAAGTGGCTGGATTTTGGTGTCTACAAAAACCTCTCAATCTAGATCCAATTTTGAAAGCATGGATGAGATTACTTTAAGATAAATATTATGTTAGGGTTTTAAACATTATGTACAAGAATAAATAAGGAAGATACAAATGGAAAGAAGATTTTTTACAAGTATACCAGACATTGTTGCTAGGAGCCATTTGAGTAAAATGATAACAACAATGATTATTTTGAGGGTATATGAGAATAAATTAATTTGGGAGTGTTGAATAACTCATGATAATACACAAAAAGAAGTGGATATAATGTGAAGCACCAACAAAATAGGAATACTATAAGAATATGAAGAGATATTTGGGATAATCTAAGAATCTCAAAATTCAAATGGTTTGTATGGCTAGTAGGTCAAAGGATATTTTATCCTAGGATAACCTAGTGAAATGGGTTTTCATGGCCCCTCCTAATGTGTTTTATATAAAAAGGAGGAGAGTATAGACCATATTTTGGGGTATTTTTCAATAGTTTAGAAACTGTGGCAATTGATTCTTAATATGTTTGGTATATGCATGGTGATCAATGTCAAAATTGAAGAATGATTAAAGCAATCACATAACACTTTTAAAATTGAGGTGTTATAAATAATTTGAGATACATTAAAATATCCAATACTTTAGACTATATGGATGGAAAGGAATAAAAAAACATTTAAAGGAAAGAAAAGTAGTTTAGTGTAAACACCTAAAACACGTCATGTTATATGGACCCTTTTTAGGCCATATGACCCACCTTGAGAATCCCCCAAGGCCTAACAATGTTTTTTACCACTCAAACATGGAAGAATTTCTCTTTTCAACCTGGGTTGTCCCACCAAGATATTATCTCTAGAGGTCATCCTACCTTGATACGGTTAGTAGTCATGGTCATACCACCCTGGGATTATTGCACCTATAACAAGTTTTTACTTCTAAACTAAGGGGAAAATGGTTACATGTCAGCCAAGCACAACGGTTTCTTGATAGCAATTTCTTGATTTCAACTATTTCTTGGCTTCTCCAACAAGACTTGGACTCCCCTTGGTAATTCTATTTAAAGGTGCACAACCTTCATGAATAAGAGATCAATTTGAGATAATGAAGTGTTGTTTAATTGGAATGCAAAGAGCCCTTATTCCCAAAGTAACAAAGTGCTATCAAAATTCAACCATGGAGCTTCAAAGCATGCCAATGGAACATTTCAAAGGTTGACAATTGAAGTTATATTTCTTGCACCATCCAATGCTCTTGATTCATTTCAAATCACACCATTAAGTTTTTCTTTATGAGTGCACCCTTGAACATAAATCCCATGGATCAAACCCAACGTTACCTCACATCAACCACAAGGAATCCACTCATAGTTCAATAGCCATCTTGCCTTGAGATGACTCGTAGGTATGACCATCTCACCTCGAGACGACCGGTAGGTAGAGATATGGCCTCCTGGTAGAGATCTGCTTTTCCTTGTTTTCTTGCTTTCATTAATTTTAGCATCATTTCAATTATTTTATAGCATAGTTATATTTTAATTTTTATGCATTTATCAGTTGTCTTTCAACTTCTTTATCATTTTCTTTATCATGGATATGGGCCTTATCTTGGAAGGCTCTTCATATACTATTGATACTTTTTAATTTTTTTTGTGTTTAGATTGCAGGTCCTTACATGGAGAAAATGGCATAAATATTCACACCTCACCATATTACATCACAAAAGTCACCAAAAACTTGTCAATAATCATTTTGTGAGGATGAAAAGAAGATCCCGTGAAATACATCCAAATGGCTATAATTGTATTTCATTGTATCAATATTGGTAGCAATCCCTAAGAGGGATTTTCTTGTAATATTATTGGAAGGAACAAAGCATTATTAATAAAATGGCACCATCCAATCATTTCTTTATCTTATTCTTTATTTGTATGGTTACATTTAGATTTGCTACATTTCAATATTATCCATTATTTTAGGGGTATATGATATTTTTTAGCATACTTCAGATGGCGATCACGATTGAAATTTATCCCTATTTTACAAATTTATTATTAATTATCATTTTTATTGGTATTTTTGAATTACAGGTACTATCGTCCTTGATAGAGGTGGTCAGCAGGTGCAACTGTCTCACCTCAAGATGGACCAGGCACCGCCAACCCTCCTAGAGATGGCCTTGGAGCAAAAGTCAAAAAAAGTTAGAAAAAACATCTACAGTATACTTAGGCTACACCTGTGAGTTATTCTATCCCTACTTTCCTGCTGTCAGTAAAGAAAATTAAAATTGTCATTCTCAAGTAGAGGAATTATAGAAGATATTTTAGTTTAAGTATAATCTATTTGTGGTTCCTTGTCCTAGATGACCCATATTTCTGATCATCCCTATGTCAAATGACCTCTGCTATAGACCATCCCTCATAGAGATAGATTTTTCTTGATTACAGTTGTACCTTATTGCTTGCTACCTGCTTAAAGGTTATTCATGTGGGATTCTACATCTAATGACTCTATATGGTGCTTAGCTGGATCTAGAGGCCATTCAGGGGTTTGAGGGAAATATCATAGAACCAGATCTAGTTCACACGGATTTTACGATGGTGGATGTGGATGATGCAAGGGTGATGATGGAGGGTAGGGATGACGATGTGATTGCTAGGGCAGAAGGGTTTGATCTCTAAGAATTATTTACAAATATACATCGAGAGAATTCAACCTCAAAATATCAGGGACTCTGTTAGGAATTAAGGATTCAAGCGGTCTGAGTTGGAAAAATGACTCCTCTTTTATAATATTCCCTTGGACATATTAGGGTTTCAATATATAATTTGAGTGGTCAAGATTAAAACATGAGGAAGGATGGAGATTAAATTTGGGCAAGTGGTATGGATTGAGGTGGATGGATGGATGAGATTAAAATGTGGTCGAGGGCTAGGATTAATTCATATATATATATATTAAATATTTAAATATATATTAAATAAATATATATAAATAATGGATGGTTGCAATTAAAGGGCACAGATGGATGACAAGTGGCTGGATTTTGGTGTCTACAAAAACCTCTCAATCTAGATCCAATTTTGAAAGCATGGATGAGATTACTTTAAGATACATATGATGTTAGGGTTTTAAACATTATGTACAAGGATAAATAAGGAAGATACAAATGGAAAGAATATTTTTTACAAGTATACTAGACATTGTTGCTAGGAGCCATTTGAGTAAAATGATAACAACAATGATTATTTTGAGGGTATATGAGAATAAATTAATTTGGGAGTGTTGAATAACTCATGATAATACACAACAAGAAGTGGATATAATGTGAAGCACCAACAAAATAGGAATACTATAAGAATATGAAGAGATATTTGGGACAACCTAATCATCTCAAAAGTCAAATGGTTTGTATGGCTAGTAGGTCAAAGGATATTTTATCCTAGGATAACCTAGTGAAATGGGTTTTCATGGCCCCTCCTAATGTGTTTTATATAAAAAGGAGGAGAGTATAGACCATATTTTGGGGTATTTTTCAATAGTTTGGAAACTATGGCAATTGATTCTTAATATTTGTGCTAAATACATGGTGATGAATGGTAGAATTGAAGAATAATTAAAGCAATCACATAACACTTTTAAAATTGAGGTGTTATAAATAATTTGAGATACATTAAAATATACAATACTTTAGACTATATGGATGGAAAGGAATAAAAAAATATTTAAAGGAAAGAAAAGTAGTTTAGTGTAGACACCTAAAACACGTCATGTTATATGGACCCTTTTCAGGCCATATGACCCACCTTGAGAATCCCCCAATGGCCTAACAATATTTTTTACCACTCAAACATGGAGGAATTTCCCTTTTCAACCTAGGTTGTCCAACCAAGATATGATATCCAGAGGTCATCCTACCTTGATACGGTTAGTAGTCATGGTCATCCCACCCTGGAATGATTGCACCTATAACAAGTTTTTACTTCTAAACTAAGGGGAAAATGGTTACACGTCAGCCAAGCACAACGGTTTCTTGATAATGGTTTCTTGATTTCAACTATTTCTTGGCTTCTCCAAAGAAGACTTGGACTCCCCTTGGGAATTATATTTAAAGGTGCACGACCTTCATGAATAAGAGATCAATTTGAGATAATGAAGTGTTGTTTAATTGGAGAGCAAAGAGCCCTTATTCCCAAAGCAACAAAGTGCTATAAAAATTCAACCATGGAGATTCAAAGTGTGCCAATGGAAAATTTCAAAGGTTGACAATTGAAGTCATATTTCTTGCACCATCCAACGCTCTTGCTTCGTTTCAAATCTCACCATTAATTTTTTCTTCATGAGTGCACCCTTGAACATAAATCCCATGGATCAAACCCAATGTTACGTCACATCAACCACAAGGAATCCACTCATAGTTCAATAGCCATCTTGCCTTGAGATGACCCATAGGTATGACTGTCTCACACTGAGACGACGAGTAGGTAAGATAATCTCGCATAGATATGGCCTCTTGGTAGAGATCTGTTTTCCTTGTTTTCTTGCTTTCATCAATTTTAGTAGCATTTCAATTATTTTCTAGCATAGTTGGATTTTAATTTTTATGCATTTATCAGTTGTATTTCAACTTCTTTATAATTTTCTTTATCATGGATATGGGCCTTATCTTGGAAGGCTCTTCATATACTATTGATATTTTTTAAGTTTTTTTGTGTGTAGATTATAGGTCCTTACATGGAGAAAATGGCATAAATATTCACACCTCACCATAATACATCGCAATAGTCACCAAAAACTTGTCAATAATATTTTTTTGAGGATGCAAAGAAGATCCCGTGAAATACATCCAAATGGCTATAATTGTATTTCATTGTATCAATATTGGTAGCAATCCCTAAGAGGGATTTTCTTGTAATATTATTGGAAGGAAAAAAGCATTATTAATAAAATGGCACTTTCCAATCATGTCTTTACTTATTCTTTATTTGTATGGTTACATTTAGACTTACTACATTTCAATATTATCCATTATTTTAGGGGTATATGATCTTTTTTAACATACTTCAGTGGTGATCACGATTGAAATTTATCCCTATTTTACAAATTTATTATTAATTATTATTTTTCTTGGTATTTTTGAATTACAGGTACCACCATCCTTGATAGATATGGTCAGCAGGTGCACCTGTCTCACCTCGAGATGGACAGAAGGCACCACCATCCCTCCTAGAGATGGCCTTGGAGCAAAAGTAAAAAAAAAAGTTAGAAAAAACATCTATAGTATACTTAGGCTACACCTGTGAGTTATTCTATCCCTACTTTTCTTTTGTCAGTAAAGAAAATTAAAATTGTCATTCTCAAGTAGAGGAATTATAGAAGATATTTTAGTTTAAATATAATCTATCTATGGTCGTCCTTGTCCTAGATGACCCATATTTCTGACCATCCCTATGTCAAATGACCTCTACTATAGACCATCCCTCATAGATATAGCTTTTGCTTGAGTACATTTGTACCTTATTACTTACTACTTGCTTAAAGGTTATTCATGTAGGGTTCTATATCTAATAGGTTTTTGAAATTAAAAGGTTCATTATTTAGAAATCTTCAATTTGAAATGTTATTTTTATGCATTAGTGAAATATCATGGAATGATTTTTTATTTTATTTTAATTTGCATAAAAAAAATAATCCCACACACCACACACTACTTAAATATTAATGAGTTGGACTTCATCCCCAATTGTTAATCGAGACCAGCAATGGTGGGCTTCATCTCCATTTGTTGGCTTGCACCCTAGACACCTAGTTGGCCA
Source organism: Wollemia nobilis (assembly GCA_028583015.1). NCBI lineage: Eukaryota > Viridiplantae > Streptophyta > Pinopsida > Araucariales > Araucariaceae > Wollemia > Wollemia nobilis. The sequence continues at coordinate 1,008,767 of JAQPPZ010016791.1, forward strand.
AAGCAAGTGGATTTTTTAGACTTCATAACTAGAAGGTCCCCTAATATTGGGTGTGCTCAGAGCAAGAAGTATTATTAGTATACTTTAACCATGGGGTGAAATAATTAATAGAATACAACTATTATTATTTTCCATGACATGCTTGCATGTTGAAGCGAACTCCTTTTTGGGCTAGTAGTATGACTCAGACAACATGACCTCCCTAGTGGGGTGATTTTAATTCCTTAGGTTACCTTGATATGAAATATAATAGGAAACCACTCTTTTTTGTTTGGGTACATTCTTCATCAGGGGGTGTGCTTGAATTACCTTCTAGTGTTTTCTATTTTATTTACCCTTAGTTTTATAGAAATAGGGGATTTTCAACATCAAAATGCATAAAATAGTATAGGGATTCACAAAGAAAAATTAAAAGAGATAATCACATTGTATACTTTGTTTGTTTCCTTTCTATTTATGTAATCAAATATCATGGTAACTACATGTAGTCGAGCTCAGTCACGAGATGACGATGCAAAATATTTACAAGGAGGCCCAAAATGCCTCTGATTCAATTCTAAGGATTTGGTCATAACCAGATAGTATCTTGGTATATGCCACAATGTTAACACCACCTATAGGAAATTAGAACTTCAAGATGTCCCAATATAGGAGGTACCTTTAGATCTCTGAGATGATTGAGAAGATGAAATTCATTTTCGAAGTCGATCTCGTACCACTACTAGACATAACCTATCCATTGAGGATCCCAGTAGGGTAGTGTCATAGATTCGCATCCCAACTTGAACCATTCCCCATATCGAGTATGATTGAGATTATACGCTCATAACTAATCTAAATGAGCAAGACACCCCACTTGATCGATCATAGATGAGTCAAAAATTTGCTCACCTAGATAGATACGACCTTCATCATCAAGATAGGAACGTAGCCTCATCTTCTCACCTTTGTCTTGAAAATTAGTAAGATGAAGTTACAATATATTTAGCTTTTCACCATGGGGATTGTTCCATGCAAGCACATTGTGCCTCTATGCCATATCAGTATGAAGACTTGATCTTCAAACCTTAGCACCAGGTTAATGCAACTTCCCTTGATTGAGGGAAATGGGTGGCCAAACCCATTGGACCTACAGAACAAGTGAAGTCCCTTCACATTGATGCAAGGGCTCATAGGTCTCACATGGGTGATAGGCCAAAAACAAACTAGCAATGGCTGGAGAGGTTGCAAAAGAAGCAAGAATACTTAGATTATACCAAATTAAAACAACATAAGGTGCATCAACAATGGTTGCATCAACAACATTTTTACCAAGAAAGAGTACAACAAGAAGCTCATGAGGAATTTTTCATGCCTAGCACCTATAAGTAGGACACTGTTGGCATTTTTGCCACATTGATTCTCATTGATGAATGCATTGATGTATTGTTGGGGATCTGACCTTTGATTGATGCACTGGGCGAAAAAGGAGAAAAATTGAGCAAAAAATGGCTAAGTCTGAAAATAACACGCACTGACATGTTGCAGAATCGCGGTCAACGCAGTCAACGCAGGCAGGTTGGCGGAACCGTCGCGATATCGCGACGTGTTCAAATCGCGGGTCGAGCGGAAAAGCACTAAGTCTGAAAACATGCACGATTCGACGACATGTCACGAATCGCGACCCGGAGCGTCGAAGGCAAAAAGTGAAAACTTGACACGTCCGACATGTCCGAATCGCGACAAAATGGCGATTGGTACGGCGACGGAAACATGTAGCGAAATCGCTACATGTTCCGTTTTCGCGGGGCAGAGCGCAGGGAGGAGCAACGACGGAAACATGTAGCGAAATCGCTACATGTTCCATTTTCACGGGTCAACGGTGGTCAAGCGCATCGCATGATAAGACGTCGCGATTTCGCGACCCGTCGCGATTTCGCGACCCGTCGCATTTTCGCGACGCGCAGCTTTCCGCCAAGTGCAATATGAACGGCCGAAAGGGTTTTTCGTTTTCGAGGATTTAATGATAACCCGAATTAAATATTTTGCGGATTTCGATGCGGTTAAGGTCAAAGAGTGCCCAGGCCACCAAAATTAAAGGGTTTATTGGTTCGAAGTTGCCATTCGTGGATTAGTTCAACGGTTTTTCATGCACATATTCAAAGAATCGAATTTAATGAAGGGCCGCGAACATTAATGGTATTTAATTTTTATTTCCTTGAGGCCGCTATTAAGGGGTCGTGTTCCTGATTTTCAAGATATTATTGTAGATCACGAGGAAGTTGGTTTTACGTTTTTAATGCCGCAAAGACGACGGACCTCTATAAAAACCAATGTAATTTTCATTTGCAAAGGTTGGAAAACTTGCCGCTAGAAACTGGAATTGTATCTCAGGAATACAAGGATCGACTTCTAATTTTTCAAGCGTCGCATGGATGAATTTGCTTTCTTTTCGCATTTCTAATAGCATTCGTACTCTTGCATTGCTATTACATTTAAATTCTCGCATACTGGATTTAAATACCGCGTCGAAGTACAATTCCGGAATGTGGGTTTGGAGGGATTTGCGGCATGTGATTGTGCGAGGATGAGTGATTTCTTATGTTACTTGTCGTTGTTGCGTTTTTAGTTTCTCGTCGTTGTTTTTCCGATCCCATCACTTGCCCGTGGCCATATTTCCCATTTCTTTCGCAACCTTTTAAATCTCTTTCCAAAGAACCCTATCTTAAACCCATTTTTAGAATAGTGAAGGGAACCACCCAACTGAGATTGGTCCTGGGAGCCATTTCTTGCTTCCACCTTTCAATGTTGGCGGGTCTAGGGCGCAATTGTAAAAATCCTTTCCGTGCGATTCGTGACCACGCTTTTGCACGCACGGTGGGACAGACATTCTGTCTCCAAGAATTCATAATCGGTGGGATACGCATAATTTTCCAAAGTGATAACTCCACCGTGCCACGTTTGGCACGTTTTAACACCCGGAGGTCTCAAGATTTGATGAGTCGTCTTGGCCTCACTGAGATTTGTAAGTTCATCCGCGACTTTCGAGTTGAAGATCCGTTCGTGGACGCCTTTTTGTTTAAAAAAAAAAAAAAAAAAATTCAAAGAATGTTCATCTGGAGACTCTGACTTAATGGCGATGGCCGTGATTCCGCAACCAACGTCACAAAGGCGAGGGTTTTTCTAGATGGGATGATCCCGGCCCTCCGAACGCAAGTTTGGCATGAAATTCCCGAAGGTGCCCTAAAAACTGCAAAATATGATGGTACCGAAGGCATGGCTCGACACATGTTGAAGATATTGCTATTTGTCCATGATCCATGTCATAGAACACGAAGATGTCATGATCCGACTTCGGTTCAGTCTTTGGAAGGAAGAGCATGCAATGGTACAGATTGCTCAAATGTCAAAGCATCACCATGGGACGATCTAGCGGGAGCACCGATCAAAATATTTGACGAAGATCCTTTCTACGCTTCTTGATCTCTACCAATTTTTCATGTACATCAAAAGAGCACCTCAAGAAAGCATCACGACTTCAATGTCCGATTCTTGAGAAGTCGAGAGAATTCCGAGAAGATCCGTCCATCACCCACCCAAGCCCACCTCTTTTATGTTCGAGCTAATTCGACATAGGTCTCTTTTCGCAATGTGAACAACGCTTCCCACAAATCTTTGAGGAAGCAACAGCGAACAATGTTGCACTTATCAAGAAAATTACCGTGGGGAGAAACTCCATTACCTTCTCCGATGGTTACTGCTCCTGTTTACCCTGCACATTCATGCCAGAAACCTGAGATGTCGTTGTGTGGAGCTCAAGGGACAGATCTCATCCAAAGCCAAGGATTGGCAATGAACAATATGGTTGCTTGCGCTTATAAGGAGATGGATCCAGAGGATATAAGCAAAGAAGAAGAACCTGAGCACCAAGAAGGCATAGATGTGCATGACATGCAAGCATTTAGTCGAACCGTTAAATATGTCGATCAACGGTAGAGTCCGAAGAGATCCCGAAGAAGGAACTCTGGACAATTCCCGTGATCGGATCCAGGAGTTGGAGGAACCTTTTTCATCCACGAGAACTTTTCAAGATGGTGGGGTTTCTTTTCCGCATTATTTGTCAGTTGTGTAGGTCTTGGCATGTATGATAACTTGCCGACAGACCATGGAGAACTTCAGAAGGAGCCACCCAATTTCAAGGACCGACTTAAGTATGATCAGATCCGGTCGGACATTGATTTACCGGATAACATTCGAGATTGGGTCGTGACGACATGCCAATCATGTCGTGACTTATTGTATATAGTATTTTGAAAAACAAAAAAAATAGAAAAAGAAGAGAAAAAAAAAAAAAGTGGTATTGTTTTTATTTGTTCATCTCGCTCTTGTTGCTCTGAGCGTAGATGCTTGTTTTTTTCCTTTGTTTTTCTCCTCCCAAGAGTTTGGTGGCTTTCTAGCACTTTCTTCTTTTCCCTTCCCTTTCCTCTCTTTCCTTTCTTCATCTTCTTCCTTCGTTCATCGCATTAAAACAAAATGAGCCACACGTTGTTTCTTTTTCCCTTTTCTTTTTCCCCGTTCCTTCTTATCCCTTTCTTCTAAGTTCTTTTTATGCATTTATTTCACAGTCTAGTTCATTTCATTTCACAGCTTTCCTAGTTCCATTCCCACTCCATAACTTCATTCATTTTCATTTCATCACTCCATTGCAGTCACCGCTTGCGCAATCGCAAGAGCTCACTCCACTATCGCATTCCATTTGTCGCATTTCATAACCAAATATGAGTTCTTTCGCATTTTCAAAGAAGATTGAGATCCCCGACATGTTTTGCCTTGTTTAGACCAATATGACTCGTGCCCAATGGACTAAGGCTTGGATTCTTGCATACAGAGTCTATACCCCACGAGCCGCCAAGAATGTTGGCATTTTTGCCACATTGATTCTCATTGATGAATGCATTGATGTATTGTTGGGGATCTGACCTTTGATTGATGCACTTGGGCGAAAAAGGAGAAAATTGAGCAAAAAATGGCTAAGTCTGAATCACACGCGCCGACATGTTGCGTAATCGCGGTCAACGCACAACAGAGTTGCGAAAACGCGATATCGCGACGTGTTCCAAATCGCGGGTCGGCGGCGAAAAGCACTAAGTCTGAAAATGCCGATTCGCCGACATGTCGAATCGCGACCTGAGCGTCGAAGGCAAAAAGTGAAAACTTCCGTCGCCGACATGTCGCGAATCGCGACAAAATGGCGATTAGTACAGCGATGGAAACATGTAGCAAATCGCGACATGTTCCGATTTCGCGGCAGCGAGGAGGAGCTAACGCGGAAACATGTAGCGAAATCGCTACATGTTCCATTTTCGCGGGTCAACGGTGGTCAAAGCGTATCGAATGATAAGACGTCGCGATTTCGCGACCCGTCGCGATTTCGCGACCCGTGCAGTTTTCCCGCCAAGTGCAATATGAACGGCCGAAAGGGTTTTTTCGATTTTCGAGGATTTAATGATAACCCGAATTAAATATTTTGCGGATTTCCGATGCGGTTAAGGTCAAAGAGTGCCCAGGCCACCAAAATTAAAGGGTTTATTGGTTCGAAGTTGCCATTCGTGGATTAGTTCAACGGTTTTTCATGCACATATTCAAAGAATCGAATTTAATGAAGGGCCGCGAACATTAATGGTATTTAATTTTTATTTCCTTGAGGCCGCTATTAAGGGGTCGTGTTCCTGATTTTCAAGATATTATTGTAGATCACGAGGAAGTTGGTTTTACGTTTTTAACGCTGCAAAGAGGACGGACCTCTATAAAAACCAATGTAATTTTCATTTGCAAAGGTTGGAAAAACTTGCCTAGAAACTGGAATTGTATCCAGGGAATAAAAGGATCGACTCTAATTTTTCAAGCGTCGCATGGATGAATTTGCTTTCGTTTTCGCATTTCTAATAGCATTCGTACCCGCATTGCTATTACATTTAAATTCTCGCATACCGGATTTAAATACGCGGTCGGGTACAATCCCGGAATGTGGGTTTGGAGGGATTTGCGGCATGTGATTGTGCGAGGATGAAGCTGATTTCTTATGTTACTTGTCGTTGTTGCGTTTTTAGTTTCCTCGCCGTTGTTTTTCTCGATCCCATCACTTCGGCTCGGGCCATATTTCCCATTTCTTTCGCAACCTTTTAAATCTCTTTCCAAGAACCCTATCTTAAACCCATTTTTAGAGTAGTGAAGGGAACCACCCACTGGAGATTGGTCCGGGAGCCATTTCTTGCTTCCAGCCTTTCAATGTTGGCCGGGTCTAGGGCGCAATTGTAAAAATCCTTTCCTGTGGCAGATTCGTGACCAACAGACACCTACAAAAGGTACGTTGCATAACATCATGACCTACCTCCTATGCCTAATCGCCTTCCTCATGTGCCCACACAAACTCATAGGTCTCAACAACGTCTAGATCATCAACCCGAATACGAGATGTATGAAGACCTAAAACTAGAATATCAGGACCTTTTGTGACCACTTCACAATGCCCCAAAATTGGGGACCCACTAAAAATTTTGAGAATTTGATATTTTGGTTTCCATGATCTTGATTGTTTGATTAAAAGTAAAACCTTTCTTTACTTTATTTCATATTTTGTTGGGACTCTTTTGAAAATTTTAAGACTTGATAAGTGTGATTTTAAATGTTTTAATTTTAAAAACTTTTAATGTTTAAAATAAATCATTTAAAATCATTAAATAAAATACTTTAGAGTATAATTTTAATATTTTAAATCATTTATTTCAAATTTTAATTAAAATATTTAAAGTTCATTTTGAATGTTTTTTTATTTCAAAGTGTATTCTAAATGTTTTAATTAAAATATTTAAAGTACATAATTTTAATGTTTTAAATCATTCATTTTAAAGTTTAATTAAAATATTTAAAGTTCATTTTGAATGTTTTTATTTCAAAGTGTATTGTAAATGTTTTAATTAAAATATTTAAAGTACATTATTATAAAAAGTTTTGTGTTGGTTTTGCAGGTTTTCAATATGAATGAACGAACAAAGGAGTGAAAAGCAAAGAGAATAATGTGGTTGTAAAATCCATTTTAAATTGTAGAATGGAATGAACAAACACAATGTTAAATTATAAATAGGCCATTGGAAACCAAGAAATGGGGTTGTATGTATTGGAGAAAAATGATAGATTGAAGGAAAGAGGAGAAAGACAGGTTGTAGAGGATTTTACACAACATTGGACAGGAGCTTTTTTGAAGAAGATTTATTGTGAGATCTATAAGTTTTAAGTTATTTTTATTAAAACAAGCATGAATATGGTGTTTTAATTGATTTAATAATTTGGTATATTTCCCTTTCTTTGAATTTCATAGAAGATAGCATTCAATTTATATTTGATTGAGTCATTGTTGATCAATATAAATTGAGTTTAAGATTCAGAAATGCTCTTTTCATTAATTTTATATCCTGCAACATAAGTTTTATTATTTTTTTTCATTACTCCAAACCCTATCTTTTAATTTTATTTTAAATTTCAAAGTTCAAAATCATAAAACCTAATATATATTATAAAATTGTAAATTTTATAATTAGGGTATATATATTTATTTTCCATTAATATTTTTACGTAGATTTACATTTGGGAAAATAAATATTATTGTTTTAATAATGGATTATAAAACCCTAATTTATATTATAAAGATTAAAACTTTATAATTAGGGTCTTATGCTTATTCATTTTCCAAATATTTAATCTAATTGGTATTTGGATGAATAAGTATTATATTAATGGAAAGATCATATGAATCTTAATTTTAATATTATAAAGTCACAAAATTTATAATTAAGATTTATATACATTGGTTATTTAAAGCAATTTTGATTTTGGTTCGGAGAAAATTTAAAATTATAAAATTGTTCATAAAATTCACGTTTTTAATGAATTTTATAATTTTAAAAATTTTAATTTTCAAGCAATAAATAAACTTGCCTTAATAAAAATAATTTCATTAAGGGTATTTATTTATATGGAAACTAAAAAGGCCATTATTTTCAAAGCATATGCATTAATTTCCCTTAATGAAAATTAATTTCATCAAAGGGAGGATTAATTTATAATTTATTTCAAAGGATATTATATTTGAAGGTTTAATCATTTGGATTATTTTTATTTCATTTTTAAAGCAACCTAAATATCAAATTCATTTAGCATTTCATTAAAGTTTCATTAACAATCACTTGCATAACATCATAAAATATTACCAACACAGACCCCTTGTTAATAGTTATTTGTAAAACACTAAGGTATTCTAAGCATTTATTTGATATATTTTTATAGCACACAAACACACATTAAGTGAAGGAACCTTGGAGAAATGTTTATTTCTTTACAAGAGAGGATTTTCATTTGAAAATCCTAACTGTGAGTGTGATTTCGCAACTGGGTGAAATTACCCCTTAAAAGGACCCATGGTATCCTAATATGCTATATGAGGGAATATATGATGATTATATTCAAACATATCATCATAACAAAAATCTTCTACCTCCCCCTCTGCGAGCACCAATGTTATAAAATGGGATAATCTCATCTCAAGCCTACAAGGTGCTCATGGAGCACATAAATTTATTGCAAAAACAAGGGATGGATTATCAAAATCCCATGTTACATCACTTGTTCAACCAACCACTCCATCCTTCAATATCCTGAGAATTTCAAGATGCCAAGATTGGATAAATTCAAAGGGTATGAGGATGCACAAGAACACATGACTAGATTCATGAACCTTTGTTTCTAGCTTCAATATGATGATGCCTTATTGTTAAGGACTTTATTGATAACACTCTCTATACCAGTCATAGAGTGGTACAACCATTTACCAAGGTATAAAATTTATAGTTTTGATTAGCTTGCAAACACCTTCCTAAAACATTTTTCAATCAGCGTTAAGAGGAAAGCCAACATGACTGACTTATCTAACCTTAGACAATTTGATGATGAGCCAATCACTGACTATGGCAATAGGTGGAGGAAGGTGATACCCAAATTACCTTTCAATCTACTTGTAACAGAATTAACTTGAATGTTCATGAGAATTTGCTCAAAGAATATTTTGCTTCTCCTACAATTGCAACAATATCAGACATTCAATGATGCTTTGGCACAAACCAAAGTCATAGAAGACATCAAAGTCCAAGAGGGGGACATTAAACTCTGAAATAAGAAGTGGAAAAAAAATCCTAGATGCAACAACATGTAGCAAAGATTGACTTCAATCAACGAAGTTGTCCTAAGTGTTCCTAGGCCTAAAAATCAAGCAATTCCCCAATAGCCTAACTATCAGGTGTAACCCCTCCAATGTAAAATTGTGATCAACCATAGTAAAATTAGGTATAGAATCAAGTATATCACTAGCCTTGTAACTATACACTATTGTCAGAGTCTTTGATGTCTCTTTTTAGTTGATTATGTGAGGCAAAGGCTATCACCCTACCTAAAATTTTCCAAATAGATCCAGAGTGTCCAAAACCAAAGTGGTACAAAGAAGACCTATTTATGCGTAGTCGTTATACCATCATTAATTCTCAATGTGTTTGTCAATCCAGGCTGTGTACAAGGCTATCTGCGAAAGAAGAGGCAAAACAACTATAACTTAGGTCAATCTAGAGCAACAGGTTTTATTGGTGAAACCGGTTGTGTGGGGGTTTTTAGGACATTCCTATCTCTAAATTGCATGAATTAAACCTTAATATAAGTTGCAGAATTGGAAACTAATCATTAAATACATAAATGTAGTCCTGATTTACAATTGCAGAATAAGACCTAATTATGTTGCAAAAATAATAGTTGTAGAATTGAAAGTCTGATCCTAATTATAGAAAGGAAATCTAATTACTTTTGTAGCAATGAAAGTCTAATTCTAACATAGAAATAAAATCTGTCAAGGCTCTGTAATAGAAGGTTGTCAATATTTTGTGTAGGGTTTGACAACAAAGCATAAAATGCAAGAAATTGCTGAAAACAACAAATTCTGGAAATAACAGTTTGAAATAAAATGGAAGCTTTGTTGAAAGTAGAGATTACAACTAAAAAATTAAGCACAAGTTTAATCTAAACATAAATAAACTAAGATCACAAATATTGTCAGTTGTTTACAAGCAATTGAAATAACAAGTTCTACAACTCATTCTGTTGCAGCAAAATCAAAATAAAAACCTGCTTATTAGTCCTCCTCCTAGGTCTGGAAGTGGCCAGCCTCCTTGTCCAGAAGAAGGTATGAGTCTCTCTCTCTCTCTAGATCTTAATCACACTCATTTACAAGCAATATGAAATAGAACTAGTGCACTTTATTGATTAAAGAACATGATTACAATAATTCTGCTGAAAAACTGTTACAAGACTATAACAGTAAATTTCTACCTATTTTTTGTTTCTTCCTAGTTTCCTTACTTTCTACTTCCTGTTGCTACTACTACTCAGCTCAACCTGAATGGGAGCAATATTTATAGATGTCCTATGATATAATTACAAACTGTGAATATCTCAAAAGATCTAATTCTACAATGCTGCAACAAATTCTGGTTTTATCCTAGAAGAAGATTAAAACTTGATCTTTCCCTTAATGATGGCTTTTGTCAGCAATGACGGCAAAGACATATGGAAGATCTTTTCCTTTACCTTTTCCAACCTTTATTTCCCTTTTTTCGGCTTTAGAAATCAGTCAACAAGTCAAAAAGCACATTCTGTTTTCATTTCGAAGACAATGCAATTCTCATTCCGAAGATCACTCATTTCGAAGATACTGCATTATTCATTCTTAAGATCGGTCATTCCGAAGATACTGCATTCTTCATTTTGAAGATCCACTCATTTCGAAGACACTACATTATTCATTTTGAAGATATCTGTTCATTTTGAAGATACTTTGGAATGAACAAATGTGTACTTTTCTAGTTATTTCTTCTGCATCTCTCAGGTGGGTTATCTCTTAAGATCAAATTCCAATGGTCTTCATCTCTTTCCACATGTGAATTCCATGCCTTGCTATTTATGGACAAATGGCTAGAATTTACATGGGAAAGACCAGTTTTTGCTGCACATATCAATAGTTTGCTTGCACTGTTGCCAAATTTAGGTGAAATAAATGCTTGAGACAAATCAAAATATGATTAGTGAAATGCTGCTATTATTCTAAGCATATCTCATTTTAGCAATTCATAGAAAAAAGAACACAAAACTATGCAAAAAGCTGTAAAAATCAGCATATAATATTCCAAATACATTGATCATGCAAAATGGTTAATATACAGCATATTGAATCAACTTAACTAACATATCAGATAAAACATAAGAGTTTAAAGGCAATTTTAGTGTTCAAAACATGTTATGATTGAGGCATTTCCGGGCCTCATCATTTTCCCCCAACTTATATTAATGCATGCCCTCATGCATTCTGTTGGGCTATGGAATCACATATGTCCATGTTTAGATTCCATGACCTGTAGAATAATTTCTTGCCTATATAATACCCCATGTTTTCCTAAATGTTCATGAGCTAGTCTTCAAACTGTTCATCAGGTTGGGAATATTCCTCAAAGTAGAATAGAACTGGAGTAATGATGGTTGGAGGCCTAAACCTCAGACCTATCCAGTTATGTTGCATGATTTCAATCAGCAGGATTACACCTTTTGCTCTTCTTTTGGACCATTCTAAGTTGATGGGGGAGATGGGTTCTCTTTTTCGCAAAGACATGGGAAGTTCATCCCATCTGTTTTTGCACACTGACAATGCTGGGAAAAAATTATGATCACAAAAATTGTTGAACCTGGCCACACAGTCCCTTAAGTTGTTCAAGTACATCCTCTTTACATCATCCCTGTTCATCATTGAGAAGTGTTGTCTGGTGATAACTGGGTGGTTTGGCTGGATTGCTTTGACTAACAGTTCATCCTTTGTTTCAAGCTCTTTATTCTACTTTTTCTCTTGATCCCAGTAAAGCTAATTCTGTAAAGTAGACATAAATGCTCTCAGCTAAACATATCCAATGTAGATTTGAGGATGAAATTCTACTTCCTATGGAATGAAGAAACTGTGTAAAAATAGTTAACACAGGAGATTTTTCTGCTCAAAAGGGCTGTCAAATTATGCTTCCAAAAAATCTACAATGGTGTCCAATTTATATGGGAGGTTTGAACTAATCCTCATGACCTGCCATCTGAGGTATTTTTCCTTCAAAATAAGGCTGTAAAATCTGGCTGGTCATCTAAATTGCACTAAAAATTCAGCAATTTGACATAAGTCAGACACCTTTTCGTTCAATGCCTGAATTTTTGTGTCCTTGGCTTCTAGATGTTTTGCTTCCAATTTGAACTTTTCAGTTTTAGTGGCAAGCTACTCATATCTAATCATCTAGCTAGCTATGTTTGCATTGTACTGCTCTAGAGACACAGTATTAGGTGGTCTGACTACATGTGAAATCCTAGGTAGCAGATCAACTTGAACTCCTTTTTCTGCCACTTCTACTAGTTGATCATCTATCAATAATTCTACCTGTACCTCCTTATTTGCTATTTCTATGGGGTTGTCATCAGATAGTAATTCTACTTGTACCCCATTATCTGCTATTTCTACTAAAAGTGTAATAGTTTGAAATGTAGGGACCTCAATAGGAGTACTTGCTTAAACATTTTCTTGCTATTGGGACTGTTCCTATGTTGGTGGCTCATCTTCAACATCCTTTGCTATGCTCTTTATCATTTTTGAAGCATATTCAGAACAAGAAAGCAATGCTTCAGAATGAGATGGTGCTGCTTCATAATGAACAAGCACTTCTTTAGAATGAAGGGGTGCTGCTTCAGAATGAACGCCCATGTCTGTCTCTATAGAGTCATCTGCCTTTGATAGACCCAAAAGCAATTGAGCTAAATTATCTTCATCAAAGGATATAGTTGGCTATTTTTCAGACTATGACAACATTTTTCTCAATTCTGCCACTTCTTGCTGAAGCTCTGCAATTTTTATTTCCTGTATCTCAATGATGCTTTCTTTCTCCTCAATCCTCTTGGTTTGTGTTCTGACAACACTTATTGCTACCCTCAGCTACTCTGTGATATTTTTCACTTCTGTTTCTACCTTAGAATCTAATGCAGACAGATCAGCTGTAGTTGGATGCTCAACCAATATCTCTTCTTCTACAACCATTTTCTCTTGTTCAACAGGTTCTATGAAACTGCTTATAATTGTATCCACCATATATGTAGCCTGTTGAACTGTAGCCTCCTCTAAATTATCCTACTCAGTTTCTGCCTCAGCTATCTGTTCAAGGAATTTTAGAAAATTTTCAGAGGCTGGTTGTATTTCTATGACATTTGGGTTGCTTTTTCCTTCTTCTTCCTCCATAAACTATTCTGCTATTTCTTTCAAATGGATTCTAGTGGACCTCCTAGTTCTAGATGCAAACTTCTTCTTTTTGCTCTATTTTTTGGTGTCAGCAGGGGTTGTGGGGATAGTTTTAGATGCCTCTGTTTCTATTATTATTTCCTATTCTGTTAAATCAGTAGTCACTCCAAAAAAATGAACCTTTTGTTTTTTTGCTCTGCTGCTAGTTTCAGATCCTCTTTTTCTTTGTTTCTTGGTTCATGAAGTTGAGGGTTCAGGAGCAAGGTTTTCTATTGCTGCTGCTGGGTGTGGTTCTCGTTTCTGTAACAGCTTCTGTAGCACCTTCTACATTTTCCTCTACAGCATCTTCTGCAACATTTTCTGCAGCAGCTATTTCTTCTTCTACAACAACATCAACAGTATCTGGTTTTTCTTCTTTCTCATCTTCATCTCTAAAAATGACATCGTTTAGGGTAGAGTAAAACCTATCAAAACTCCTAGGGTTTTCTCTAAAATGGTGTTGGCAAACTAGTTTGATGAGGCCATGGTGGCGAAGGCTTCCTTTGCCCTCCTAATATCTCTTTACCATGTTTTTTAATTCTTGATACAAATACAGGGGAAGGTTTACCCTAACTTCTGGTTGTTGCTCACCATGTCTAATATGGTTTAAAATTCACAGATGATGCCCTGATAACAGCACATACTGCCCTTCATAGGTTAGGAATTTTATTACCCAGGTGGCTACTTCATCCCAAGGTTCCTGTAGGCTGGCCCTTTTTAACCCTTTGCATGTGTTGTTATGGGTTAAGTACTCTGGCTCTCTATAATTTTCTTCTACAAACCGATTAACTACATTTGCCAATGTATTCTTGCCAGATTTAGAAATTGAAATCCCTTCTAATGGAAGCTCAGTAATCTGACTTAAAATTTTAGGGGTTACCTCAATAGTCATGTCGTTAACATGTGCTCGGTTGTTTCTGAATGTATGGGCGAACATGCCAGCCAAATATTCAAAAGACCCATTAAACTTATGCAGAAATGGCATAAATCCTCCATCTTCAAAAATCTGTAGGACTACCAGATTTTCTCTGAGGTAGGTGGTATCTGCTAGTTTCATTCTGATCTTTCACCCCATATTTTCTATTTTAAAAAAAAGTTCACTGCTACTGCTATTCCTTTGTTGGATCTTTGGTTTTTATGTTGCAGATTTGCAGGGTTTAGCTCTAAGTCTTCGCTTGCCCTGTTTCTCGTCTGATTCTTCGGAATGAACCGTAACCTAAGCACTGTACTTTGCAAATACATATTCGGAAAGAAAGGTGGCATGCATTTCTACTGTTGCATCGAACACCTATCTATCAATGATTGTGTGGACGTCCTTGCCATCAGATCCACTTCATTTGGTTTTAATTTTTTTGTTTAGTCCACAGATTCTCATGTGCAAAATAAACCATGTCTTCCTTGATTCTAGTACCATGCAAAATAAACCATATCCTTGCTGACACGTGTCCCTTTTTATCGTATGTAGCTAAAAGAATTTGATTTTTTTCATACCTTGTCTTCTTGGATGCCACGTGGAAATGCTCTTTCCAAAGATTATAACTTATTGCGCAAACAAAACTTCATTTCGAAGATTATGACTTCATTTCGAAGATGAGTCTTCATTCCGAAGACAAATCTTCATTCCAAATATTATAACTTCATTTCGAAGGCAGGTCTTCATTCCGAAGATAAATCATTTTTGTAAATTTAAATCTTCATTCTGAAGATCAATTCTCATTCCAAATATCAGGCTGTATTGCGAAGGTAAATCGTCATTCCAAAGATAGATCTTCATTCTGAAGACAGATCCTCATTCTGAAGATAGATCTTCATTCCGAAGATTATGCAGCAAGTCGTCAT
Organism: Wollemia nobilis; assembly: GCA_028583015.1. Lineage (NCBI taxonomy): Eukaryota > Viridiplantae > Streptophyta > Pinopsida > Araucariales > Araucariaceae > Wollemia > Wollemia nobilis. The sequence continues at coordinate 1,024,029 of JAQPPZ010016791.1, forward strand.
TCCAAAGACAAAGTTTCGTTCTAAAGACATTGTCATTCCGAAGACAAAGTTTATTTCTGAAGACAAAGTGCAACATTCATTCTGCTGTCATTTCGAAGACAATTTCAATCCGAAGATAATACAGCAGGCACTGTGTTTGACATTCTTGTTTCGAAGATTAGGCAGAAATCAATATTTTTATTTTCAAATAATGTTTTAAGTATGCCAACTCTTATGAATACCTTTTATGCTAATGGTTAATCGTCATATACTATATACCAATCATTTTACAATGAAGAAATGTAAGAAATATATACCTGATAAAAACATTTAATGCCAGTTTTGAAGAATGACTGCCTTTGTTGATGTTCTGTTGAGATTTTCTACAACATTTCAAAACAAGTGCACTTGGTGAATTTTTACAATGATGGTTCAAAAATTTCTCAAGGTTATGCATGCCAAAAAATTGGTTTTCATGCATACCAACCCAGTAGTGCCTTAAGAAAATGTTTTCACTGCTGAGTTATTCATTTTTCTCTCTTTCTTTTTTTCTTGATTTTCCCCTTTTTTAAATTTTTACCTCTCCTTTTCTCTCTTTTTTTTTTTTCTTGATCCTGACTATGCCCATGAAGGAATTTCATGATTTCCCCTGAAACCATGCCCATGAAGGAATTCATAATCAAAATTTATTCATCTTTTTGTTTTCTATTTTTTTTTTTTTTTTGTATTTTTTGCTTTTTCTTGAAATCCATGATCATGCTGATTGTTTTGAAGTGGAAGAGGAAATCTCTTCCACCTGTTGTGTATCCAAACTATCAAGTTGCTGTAAGAATTCATCTTTAGTCAGAGGTGTATGGTACACACTGATGCGACGTCCATTTACTACTAACTTCCTTTATGATCCATCAATAGGAGATAGGCGAGCTACTCCATTGTCAAATATCTCTTCAATCTAGTAAGGTCCCAACCATCTAGTTATCAGTTTTCTAGGGAAGTCTTCATAGCGAGAATAAAACAATAAAGCCCAATCTCCTTGTTGAAGTTTCCTCTGCTGAATGTGACTATCATGCCACAACTTCCTCTACTCCTGAATTACCTCAGTTTGGTGTAGAGAATCCAATCTAAGTTCATCCAATGCATTCAGCTGCAGAATTATGTCTGTCTGTGCCTGCGATAATTCAATTCCAATTTCCAGTGTTGTGTGCAATGTTAGTAGCTCAAATTCAATAGGTAAGAGACGATTTTTACCAAAGACTAGTTCATAAGGTGTGAATCCAGTAGTGGACTTCCAAGTAGTATTGTAGGCCCAAACTTCTTCAGGTAATTTATCTAGCCAATTTCTCCTATGAAAGGCTACTATTTTTGTCAAGATGCATTCTAGTGCCCTGTTTGTTACCTCAACCTGGCCATTTTCTTGTGGGTGGTAAGGTGATGATTTCCTATGTTTGATTTCATACAATTCTGTAAATGCTTTTATGACTTTAGATGCAAATTGGGGTCCTTGGTCTGTGGTGATAGACCATGGAGCTCCAAATCTCTAAAAAAATTGAGTATACAAGAAATCAACGACCTCTTCACGAGCATGTTTGAAAGCACACACCTCTACCACATTGTCAGGTAATCAGTGCATACTAGAATATGCACCTTTCCTTGAGAAGGTGGATCAATAAGTCCTACAAAATAAAGCCTCCACCTCTCAAATGGTTCTAAAACCATTTGAGGCTGCAGTGGCATCTCATTTGTATGAGTGGGTTTCCCCATTCTTTGGCATGCATCACAATGCCTGATGTACTTTTTTACATCCTTGTGAAGAGATGGCCAATAATATCTTATCCCTAGGATTTTCCTAACTGTGCTTTTTACAGAATAGTGTCCACTTGAGGGTTCATCATGACAAGCTCTAAGGATATCATACACTTCATCCTTTCGGATGCACCTATGTAACGCATGGTCAGGACTGCACTTAAAAAGCATACCCTTAATCCATTCAAAAGAAGAACTTTATTTGATCAATTGTTTTTTCTATTTTGAAGTGAAATGTGGAGGAACTTTCCCCCGTGACCAAATAATTGGCTATATCTCGCAAACCAAGGTGATTGAACCGATATAGAAAATAGTTTTTCATCGGGAAAAGTGTCATCAACTAATTCCCCTTCATCTATGTTCTACAACCTGGACAAGAAATCTGCCACAACATTAGCTTTTCCTGGTTTTTTGATTATAGTGATATCAAATTCTTGCAACAACAACAACCAATGAATAATTCTTGCACTTACCATAGGTTTATTCATCAAATACTTAATGGTTGTATGATATATGTGAATAAATATTTGATAACCTGTGATGTAATACCTGAATTTGTTGATGGAATATATTACTGCTAGGAATTTCTTCTCAGTTATTGTATAATTTTTCTCGGCTCCTATCAAGTTCTTGCTAATGTTGTAGATGGTATAGTGTTCACCATTTTCAATTTGTCCTAATGTTGCTCCAATTGCTGTATTGGAGGCATCAGTATGTATGTGAAATGGTAATGTCCAATTAGGTCCTCTGAGCATAGGTGGAGTTATTAATTTCTCTTTCAGAGCTTCAAATGCTTCCTAACACTTTACAATCTAGGAGAATTCAAAATCTTTAGTCAATAGGGCAAACATAGGACTGGCTATTATACTAAAGTTGGGAATAAATCTGCGGTAAAAACCAATGTGTCCTAGGAAGCTTTTGACATTAGTCTGAGTTTTAGGAGGAAGGAGATTCTTGATAATTTCCACCTTCTTTGGATCAACTTGGATCCCTTCAGGAGAGATGTGATGACCAAGAACTATCCCTTATTTCATCATCATGAAGCATTTTTCTAGATTCAAGAATAACTGGTATGTTTCACAACGAGTTAAGACTTTGTCAAGATTTTCCAATGTAAAATCAAAAGTCTGTCCACATACTGTGAAATCATCCATGTATATTTCAACACTTTTGGTGGTCAGATCAACAAAAATTGCTAGGACTACTTGCTGAAAAGTTTTTGGGGCATTACACAAACCAAAAGGTAAAACCCTATAGGCAAATTTTCCCCAAGGACATGTAAAAGTGTTTTCTATTGATCTTCAGGTGCAATCTGAATTTGATTATATCCACTAAATCCATCAAAAAAACAAAAGTATCTTTTTCTAGCAAGAGTATCTAACACCTGATCTATGAAAGGTAATGGAAAATGGTCTTTGTATGTCACCTTATTCAACTCTCTATAGTCTACACATACTCTCATTTTTCCATTTTTCTTAGGAACTATTACCAATGGAGAAACCCATTGGCTATCAGAAATTGGGTAAATGAATTCTACTTCCAGAAGTTTTTCAATTTCTTCTTTCACAATATCTCTTAAGGCAAGATTCAATCTTCTCTGGGGTTTTCTAACTGGCTTGACTTCTTTAGTATAGATTCTATGGGTACATATATCAGGATGGACTCCTGACATATCTTTGTAGTTCCAAGCAAAAGCATGAACATGCTTCTGCAAGACAACTATCAATTTTTCTTTCTCTTCCCTAGCAAGCTGGCTGTAAATGTTTAGAAATTTGCCTGGCTAGACTTCTATTTGTTTTGTATGTAGAAGGACTAAATTCACTCCTTCATACCTGGTGATTAAGGGATTAAGAGGAAATTGCTGAGTTGAGAGAAAAGAAGCAGTTTCTGTTTTATTGCTGCTTGAGGGAAGCATATCTTTTATGTAACAGTGAGAAGGAAAAATCAGATGATGGTGCCATCCATGTGGTAGTGAAACAGAGTTTCCCTGTGATATTACAGATGGTTCATCTTCAAATTTTTGATTCTCCTCATTACTTGACAACTGTTGGATATTTGTTGCTTCTCCTTCTAAACCTTGTTCATGCAGAACATTCATTAGGATTGTTTCATTTTCTAAATTTTCTGTGTCACTGAGGTCTTGTGTGTTTTCTCTTACTACTAAGGTAGCTAGTGTAGAAATGACCTCTTCTGGTTCTTCATATGAGTTAGAAAACCATAACTGACCTAAAAATTTACTAGATGGTTTTACAGGAGGATATAAAGAAATTTGTTTCGGATCAATACCATTTGAAATAGTCATATTTCCATATCTGCAGTCTATGAAGGCTGCTGCAGTTGCAAGCCAAGGTCTTCCCAAAATAATGGGATATCCATGTGCTAAATTTCTTGGCTGTAAAACCAAAAAATCTATAAGGAATTTCCAAGAAGAAACTTCTATAGGGACATATTCAATGATACCGTCAGGTTTTGCAACTGACCTATCAGCCATTTCTAAAACTGTAAATGTGGGGCTGAGATGTTTGAGCTATAATTTTTTCATTGTATCCTTGGTCATGACATTTATTGCAGCTCCTAAATTTACTAAGACATTTGATATTGGTACTGAACCTATGGTGACTATGATAACTGGGCTTCTTGGATCACTATACTTTGGAGGTACTAGTTTTCTAGATAAGAGATCAGCTATCTTTCCTTCAACTTGCACAGTTTTAGGAAATGCTTTCTTTTTTCTTCCTACTATTTTAATGCACAAATTTTAGATAGTACTGTTAATCTATGGTATTTCCTTAATGGCTTGCAATAAGGGCAACAATATAGTTAACTTTTTGAGTTCTTTGACCAGTTTTGACTCAGAATTTTTTGGTATTGCATTGAATCTTTTAGGATATGGAATTATCCTTGGTAACTGTTCTGCCTATGGTTTTGTCTCTTTCTCTATTGTTGGTTGGATTTTTACTGGTTCCAATTTTTCTTTTGTCTCTATTGTTGGTTGGAATTTCTCTAGTTCCAATGATTCTTGCTCTTCATTTTATTTAATTTCATTTGAAACTAGTTCAGGTACAACTTTTCTTGAATGAAGTTGGATGTTACTACAATCAAGAACATTAATTTCAATATTTTCTTTAGCTTCAGCCACAGATAGGAGGTGTTTGTCTCATGCTATTTGGATTAGTGACTGGTTGAGCTGGCATTTGAGGTTGTTTCACTTGTGTTTGCTACTATTTTTCTTGGAAATTTTGATTAGGTGTAGGCAACAAATGCTGAGTTTGACCTTGATTCCTTTGCTGCCTTGGATAGGACTGGTATTGCTGACTCCATTGTGGTTGGTTTTGCATCCAATGTGGATTAGTCTAATTTTTATTCCAGGTTGGATTGTTTTGATTCCAAGATGGGTTGTTTTGATTCCATGAGGGGTGGTTTTGATTCTGATTCCAGGCTGGGTTATTCCAATTTGTTTGTGGCCATTCTTGGGAATTTGTCCATTGAGGATAATTCTAAGGACGTTGGGGTGGTTCTGATTTTCCCCAAGGCATAGTACTAGGATTATGCCCCCAATTTGTAGGAAAATGAGGGGGATTTTGGTATTGAGAGAAATTCCCCCCTTGTTTTGGTCCAATGTAGTTGAGTTCCTCAGTTTGGTTTTCTAACATAGTTTTGAGTTGTGGTAGCAGGTGGCATTGATCAGTTGAATGCCTTTTTGAATAGATACTACAAATGGCTATAGAGATCCATAATTTCCTCATTACTGAGAGTGGTTACATCCATTTTTCCCATCAAATCTAGAACTTCTCTGGATTCATCTTGCAATCCTCTCAAAAATATGGTTTTACATAATTTTTGTTTTACAAGTCCACATATCCTTTGAACAAAGGAGAACCTATCAAGATAATCTTCCAATGTCTCATCATCTTTTTACTTGATTCTAAATAACTCATCTTGCCTATTCCTTACATGACAATATTCTTGATATTTATCTAAAAAGACAGTTTCCATTTGATCCTAGGTTCTTATGGAATTTAGCTCCAAGCTCATGAACCAGCACAATGCTGAATCCTTGAGTGTTGAGGGAAAAACCTTAAGTTTCTGATTGTCATTTATATAATCATAGGTTTGACACACTACCTTGAATTCAAACAAAAACTGATCAGGATCTTCAGATACAACACCTGAGAAGGTTGGAAGTACTGAAGGTGAAATGGTTTTCATGGGAGAGTTTTGTGTTGGATTTAGACGAATAGGATATTCAAATGTTCTGGAAGGTTGGAGCATATCTTGATCATCTCCTTCATTATGGACATAGCCATGTTGGCCATCTATATTGCCTCCTTCTGCCATAGTTTCCTGTTTCCTAGGAGAAGTTAAAGCTTTCTAAATTGTTCTCTCAAGAGGTCCAAGCCTCTCTATTGATGATGAGTCTGATGAATTTTCTTCCTTAAGATATTATGATGATGATAAAATTGGTGATTTTCCTTTCTCAAAATGTTCTAATGATGGTGAGACTGGTGATTTTTCTATCAATCTTTCTGGTAGTTCAAACATAGGTGATTCACCCCTTAGGTGTGAAGATCTCCTTAATGGAACAAGCTAGGGATCCTTTGGGTAGTTCTACCTTTTTCATCCCTAGACTTACTCATTCATGTTTACTCTTAAATGACATAAATTAAGTCAATAGTTGTTATCTTCCTCAGCTATTGTATTTAGATTTTAACCTGAATTTTCATAGCTTAGTCTGATTATAGCTATTGGATTGTTTGTTTTCTTTTGGAAACACTATTCCCTGGCAACGACACCAAAATGATGCGTAGTTGTTATACCATCATTAATTCTCAATGTGTTTGTCAATCCAGGGCTGTGTACAAGGCTATCTATGGAAGAAGAGGAAAAACAACTATAACTTAGGTCAATCTAGAGCAAAAGGTTTTATTGGTGAAACTGGTTGTGTGGGGGGTTTTTAGGACATTCCTATATCTAAATTGCATGAATTAAACTTTAATCTAAGTTGCAGAATTGGAAACTAATCATTAACTGCAAAAATGTAGTCATGATTTACAATTGCAGAATAAGACCTAATTATGTTGCAAAAATAACAGTTGCAGAATTGAAAGTCTGATCTTAATTGTAGAAAGGAAATCTAATTAATTTTTTAGTAATGAAAGTCTAATTCTAACATTGAAATGAAAACTGTCAAGGCTCTGTAACAGAATTTTGTCAATCTTCTGTGCAGGGTTTGACAACAAAACATAAAATGCAAAAAATTGCTGAAAACAACAAATTCTAGAAATAACTGAAATAAAATGGAAGCTTTGTTGAAAGTAGAGATTACAACTAAAACATTAAGCACAAGTTTAATCTAAACATAAATAAACTAAGATCACAAATATTGTCAGTTGTTTATAAGCAATTGAAATAACAAGTTCTACAACTCATTCTACTGCAGCAAAATTAGAATAAAAACCTGCTTATTAGTCCTCCTCCTAGGTCTGGAAGTGGCCAGCCTCCTTGTCCAGAAGAAGGTATGAGTCTTTCTCTCTCTAGATCTTAATCACACTCATTTACAAGCAATATGAAATAGAACTGGTGCACTTTATTGATTAAAGAACATGATTACAATAATTCTGCTGAAAAACTGTTATAGGATTGTAACAGTCAATTTCTATCTATTTTTTGCTTCTTCCTAGCTTCCTTACTTTCTACTTCCTATTGCTACTACTACTCGGATCAACCTGAATGGGAAAAATATTTATAGATGTCCTATGATGTAATTACAAACTATGAATATCTCAAAAGATCTAATCCTACAATGTTGCAACAAATTCTGGTTTTATCCTAGAAGAAGATTAAAACTTGATCTTTCCCTTAATGATGGCTTTGGTCAGCAATGATGGCAAAGATAGATGGAAGATATTTTCCTTTACCTTTTCCAACCTTTATTTCCCTTTTTTTGGCTTTAGAAATCGGTCAACAAGTCAAAAAGCACATTTTTTTTCATTCCGAAGATAAGTGGCTTCATTCTGAATACAATGCAATTCTCATTTCGAAGATTTCTCATTTCGAAGATACTGCATTCTTCATTCCTAATATCACTCATTCTGAAGATACTACATTCTTCATTCCGAAGATCCGCTCATTCCGAAGACACTGCATTCTTCATTCCGAAGATCTGCTCATTTCGAAGATATTTGTTCATTTCGAAGATACTTGAGAATGAACAAATGTGTGCTTTTCTAGTGATTTCTTCTGCATCTCTCAGGTGGGTTATCTCTTAAGATCAAATTCCAATGGTCTTCATCTCTTTCCACATGTGAATTCCATGCCTTGCTATTTATGGATAGCTAGCTGGAATTTACATGGGAAAGACCGATTTACTTGCACGACAACGGCTTGCTTGCATCTTGTTGCGATTTAGGTGAAATAAATGCTTAATACAAATCAAAACATGATTAGTGAAATGCTGCTATTATTCTAAGCATATCCCATTTTAGCAAGTCATAGCAAAAAGAACACAAAACTATGCAAAAAGTTGTAAAAATTAGCATATAATATTCCAAATACATTGATCATGCAAAATGGTTAATATACAACATATTGAATCAACTTAACTAACATATCAGATAAAAAATAAGAGTTTATAGGCAATTTTAGTGTTTAAAACATGTTATGATTGAGGCATTTCCAGGCCTCATCACCTATACTGCCTATACCACCGGCAAAAAGGTTACAATATCCAAACATGTTACACATTTAAGGATAAAGTATAGGATATGCTTGACCAGAATGAACTTCAAATTGATAATCCTCTTGTTGTCGATAACCAACAAATAGGTATATTTAAATATCCCTTGATTAAACATGAGTTTAAGGAAGATCAAATCAAATAAGTCAATAAAGTCCATGTGGTCCCACCCAATTAGATTTTTGTTGGCATGATCAATATTTAGCTATAAAACAAGAGATATCCTAATCGAGCTGCACCACCTGTATCTCCAACCAATGCTCATCATGCATCACAACCCTTTCCATAGTCAAATCCTATCCCATAATGCAAGGAACTCATACTTACCTTTCACAATCATGATATCAAACCAACTCCCACTAAGGGACTCGATCCTTAACTACACATCATTGCTACTATGAATCAGAGTTCATATAAGAAAGTCTTGATTGATATAGGTTCATATATCAGTATCATTACCACAACTACACTACAACATCTTGACCTTCCACCTTTACACATCACAATATCCACATTTATCCTATAAGCATTCAATCATACCTTATGCTCCATTGTTGGCATGATAGTCCTCCCTATTTAAGTTGGGCTAAAGACCATACCTATGTTGTGCCATATATTGGAGGATGCAAGGTAGTAGAATATACTTCTTGGGAGACCTTGTATGAAGGACATGAAGTGTGTTCCATCCATCCTGAATCAATTTCTTAAATTCATACATGAAGGGCAATTTCATGTGGTTCATGTCGATCCAAAGCCCTTTAAGTATTGTAATATGATCAATTATCCACAATATTCTACCTACCCATCCAACCAAATGTCACCATAAAGTATCCATATCCACCAATAAAAACATCCACTAAATCACCACCACCTCTTCTATATTCACTATTTCCCCCAGTTTCTATTGATATCCCTTCTACATCGTCAGATCCTCCTGGTGAGGAAAAGTTGAAGGAACCATTCAAGGAGATTCCCACATCCATATCCAACATTTTAGCATGGGATATTCCCACTCCTATTGATGAGGGAGAATATGCTATTGTGACAAGTGAATCAGATCATACAATACCATCGTCATCCACCCCACTGCAAGTCATGTTTTATTTGACCAATCCTAGGATCGATTAATATATAGTGTAATATGTTACATTCACACCTATCATTGAGTCAATCAAAGATATAGGTCACCCTCCTATCATGTATCTATCCATGGGTACCACTCATGATTTGTTACCTAAACATGGGAGACATGATTCTTGTCAAGAGCACCTTAGACAAGTTAATAAGGCATACATGTCTTGTCCAAATGAAGGGTTTGCTGAAAATGATCAATGTGGTGATAAAGGACAAGAATCCTAAAATTTCATCTAGCTTTTCTCCAATGCTACAACCACTTATGCAACCCTTCTCAATAATATACCTATAGCTACCAAACACCCCCAATAGTTTTACAACATATCTTGGATCAGCTAGCCAAAATTGAGATACAAGTGGGTCACCAAAATGATGCTTTACAACAAATAATGAATCAACTCACAAACATTGAGCTACAAAAAAAACCACATCCAAGGAAAAACCACCTTCTCTGCAACCACAAAGCAAACCCCAATGAAATCATGTGCAAAATCGACCATGCCAACCACCTCACACTTATACGCCATTGCCCAAAACTTTGGCATCACTCTTTAAACTACTGTGTGAGGCAAAGGCTATTATCTTGCTTGAAATACACCCCCTAGATCCAAACCACCCAAAATATAAGGGACATAAAGAGGATTTATACTATTTATATCATCAAAAAAATGGTCATGATATCCAAGCATGCTACACTTTCAAGAACATAATACAGGATAGGCTCAAGAAAATCAACTTCATATTGGAAATACTCTCACTACCAAGGATTAAAAAATAAGCATAGTTAATGGTCCATTACCTACGCTGGAAAATCAAGTAGAGAAACCTAGGTAGGTTACTGAGATACACACAACCTTACAACTTCATTCAATATTCCAATCTTGTACTTGGACTCCTCTATCTGAACCCATGTCAATAATCTTCCACCAATTGCAAGAGGCAAAAGTAATCATTTTACCTAACATATGTCCTATCGATCCCAATAGGACCAAGCCTAAGAATTATAATGAGGATCACTTTTACCTTTATCATCAAATAGAAGGCCACGACATTAATAATTTCTATGCATTTAGAAATTTGGTCCAAAATATTATTTATAGGGAGCTATTTCCCATAGATGGATCGCTCACCTTGGAAATTGATTAGACGTTTTTCGTAGGACTGCCCAAACTACCGAACTCGTTTCGGCCATATCTCACTCATCCGAACTCGGATTGAGCTAAAATTTTGAGGGTAGATGCCTGAAAAACCCTAGAACATCTCCACCAATTTTCATATCATTTGGAGCAACACAGATCCTAGCACATCCCTATGTGTGAACGATATATTTGGCAAGCGGCTATGCGAGGGTTTCATCTGGGTTGAGTGCAAGCAGCTCCAGAGGTTGGTTTTTAGGGCCTTCGGGCCCTAGCGGCCAATATTTTTGTGGTTTATGCTCAATATTTTAGCAGGAAATGTTGCAGGGGATACAATATGGGTTAGAAATTTGTCTTTCAATAGATCATACTATGAACTTGAGTGACAACGGCTTCCAATTTGCTGCACAAAAGAAAAGTGAAAACCATACCTTTCCACGACGTCTAGGGCAAGGATTAAAGAGATCACGAAACAAGTTTCAAGCAATTTGATCAAAAAATGGCTCATATCTCAAGTGAATCTGGTGCTAAGGTGCACCCACAAAATAATTCTACTATGAAAACCCCTGTCAAGGGTAAGAATTTTGAAGACTCAGTCCCAAAAATGAATTTTAGGGATGCCCTTCATGGTGGACAGCCTCAACCCAATGCTAATATCAATATTAGGGCTTCCCATAAACCTCTAAGAATGCCTAAGATTGATCCCAGGAAAATGGAGTCAGGATGTCTTAAAGCAACTGATGGAACTCCTATTGGTAAGCTTGATATGGGTAACATTCAGACCGGCATTGAAGATTTGGAAAAAAGAGGACTAATTTGTCTGGTTCGTGGGTTTTCGTCCGAGTCTATCTTGCTTTCAAAGTCTGGGCTGCAAAAAGTTGGAAAACTAAAGGTGAGTTACAAATCTCTATTTATCCAAATGGTTATTTTCTTGTTTTATTTGCTAATAATGAAGATAGAGAGAAAAATTTTCAAGGGGGTCCTTGGTTTTTTGGAAGGGTAGGGCTTTTCATGAAGCCCTGGCATACTAAATTTAAAGCCGAAGAAGAGATGCCTTCTATAGCTCCCGTGTGGGTTAGACTCTTTGGCCTCCCTATTGAATTTTGGAATCCTACTATTTTTTCTTCAATTGGAAACTCTTTAGGAACTTTTATGATGACTATTGATTGTACTCAAAATTTTGAACATATTATTTATGCTCGAATTTGTGTTTTAATGGATTTTGACAAACCCCTACCTAAAAATATCACATTACAATTTGGGGAAGACACTTGGGAGCAAGTAGTGGACTATGAGAACATTCCTTTTCATTGTAGAATTTGCCATGAATATGGTCATTTGGCCGATGCTTGCCCAAATAAAATTCCCGATCAAAAGAAAGAAGATATAAACTCAGCAGGTTTCCAAATACCTAAGAAGAAGAACACTCTAGAAAAAACCAGTTATGAAGGATCAATCAAAGTCATTTGCTAATATGTTTGAAATCCTTTCCACAAATGATGTCCCAAGTGAGGAAGAGGAAATAATGGAAACTGAAATCTTAGAAACACAATTTAAATATGAAGGGAAGAACTCAGAGACAAACCAACAAATCAAAGGTTTTCAACAGAAAAAAAGGAGAAAATTTACACAAGAAAAACAATATTTCAAATGTCAAAACTTCAAATAATGCAGGTCCCAATATAGACTCCATTGAACCATCTAGTAAAATTTTGGCTGTGTATGAGCATTCTTCAAGGTTAGAAGCCATCTCAGATTCAATTGGAATAAGTCAAGAAACAAGGGAAAAAAAAATTGAAGATGGATTCTAATCAAAAAGTAGGTCGCAAGACCAATCAATATCATATGGTAAAAGAAGGTGAAAAGCTTGTAGAGGAAGGTAAGATTAATGCCCTTCCCAAATTTTTTAGCCCTGGTATTAATGAAGATCATCACTTGGAATATTAGAGGACTCAAAGGGAGTCTTTCAAAACAAAATGAAATTAGAAGAATGATTCAGATAAATCATCCACATCTTGTTTTCCTTCAAGAAACAAAGATGTCAATGGAGGATATGGACTTAATTGCCAGTAAAATTTGGCCAGCTAGAAAAGTGGTTTCCCTCAGCTCCCAAGGGACTTCGGGTGGCATTGCTTGTCTTTGGGACCCAAAAGAGGTAGTTATTCACCATATGGTTGGCAGTTGGGGTTTGTTGGCTATAGCTATTCAAAGTAGACATTCCAACCAGATTATGCTCTGCATTACTGTTTATGCCTCGACTTCTTTGGAGGAAAAAAGAAGACAGTGGAAGGATATTACTCATATTATCTCTCATTTTCCTAAATCTTGGATCTTGATCGGAGGAGATTTCAATACCATCCTCTCTCTGGATGAGAAAAGGGGGGAAATAGAAATTTGGACAAAAGCACTCACCTCATGAGCGAATATATTGCAAACCTCCATCTTGTGGATATCCAACCAGATAATGGCCTTATGACTTGGTCTAATAGAAGGCAAGGCTTAGCTTGTATAATGGAGAGATTGGATAGGTTTTTGCTCTCTAAAAATTTCTTAATCCATGGTCACATTCCTAAAGTGAAGACTCTTAATAATGTTGGTTCGGATCATTGGCCAATCATGGTGGAAATGTGGAAAACCAATGTGAGTTTCTCTCCTTTTCGTTTTCAATTAATGTGGCTTAGAGACATTTCCTTCAGACCTCGTGTGCAACAATGGTGGAAGGAAGGTAAACCTAGGCATGGGACTAAGATGTTCTATTTTGCCAAAAGACTCGCAATACATTAAATCCAAAATCAAGACTTGGAACTGGAAAGAGTTTGGGGATGTTCATAAAAAAAACATGAAGTTATTGCTCATCTTGAAAATTTGAATAAGAAAATCCGTTTAGATGGCCTCACAGAGAAGAGAAGTGCAGATGAAATTAAACTCACAACTCAGTTAGAGGAATGGGAAAAAAGAGAAGAAATCTTATGGAAGCAAAAATCTAGAATTCAATGGCTCAAAGAAGGAGATCGAAACACAAATTTCTTCCACAAATATCTTCTAGCTCGAAGATCTCACAACTTTATTTCTTCCTTAAAATCAGATTCTGGAGATGTTGTTTATACTTGGGATGGCATGAACTCTATTGTTGTTGATTACTTTTCCAATATTTTTGCTGCTACTCCTCTTGACTCAGCTTCACAACAAAATGTTCTTCAAGCAATCCCTTCTCTTATCACTTCGAGGAGAACTCTATTTTGACTCGCTCCTCGTTACTATCAATGAGCTTCAACAAGTAGTTTTTAAAATGCAAAAAGGGAAAACCCTAGGTCCTGATGGTTTTCCTATTGAGTTCTACCAAGAGTTCTGGGATATCCTTCATGTTGATTTATTAGAGGTGGTGGAAGAAGCCAGGAAAGCCAAAGAAATTTTGAAGGTTATCAATAAAACTTATATTACTCTTGTTCCAAAAGCTCAAGAGGTTGATCATATCTCAGCTTTTAGACCTATTGCTTTATGTAATGTTCTTCTCAAAATCATTACTAAAATCATGGCAGAAAGGTTGAAGCCTCTTTTGCATAAGATTATTTCCCTAGAGCAAGGGGGATATGTGGAAGGACGTCAAATAGTAGATGAGATAGTTCTTGCTCAGAAGCCATCCATTCCATGGATATGCAAAATTCTCCTTCCATGTTCATTCGGTTAGACTTATCCAAAGCTTATGACAGAGTGGATTGGCACTTCCTTATCAAAGTTTTGAGGCAATTTGGTTTCTCTAAGGATTGGATGGATTGGATTATGGGATGTATCTCTTCAGTTTCCTACTTAGTTCTTATCAATGGCAGGCCTTCTCAGTATTTCCCAGCTTCCAGAGGTATTAGGCAAGGTGACCCGCTATCCCCTTATTTATTCATCATTCTTGTTGAATGCTTGGGTAGGACTATAACCAAAAAGAGGGAAAACAAAACCCTTGAGGGAGTTACCATTGCTCATGGAGCTAGACCTATCTCTCATCTTCAATTTGTGGATGACTCTACTCTTTTAGGTAAAGCTACAGTTAAGGAAGCTTCTAATATTAAGCAAATCATTAGCTATTTTTCTAAGGCTACCGGGCAGTTGATCAATGAAGACAAATCTAAAGTTATTTTCTTTCACTGCTCTGCTAGACAGGAATCCATGGTCTTGGATAAATTAAGATATAAGAAGACCTCTCTTCCAATCACTTATTTAGGTATTCCCATAAATATTCAAAGGCAAAAAAATAAAGATTGGAATTGGTTGTTGGACAAAGTCAAGAAGAAAATTGGAAAGTGGACCAACAAGTGGCTTTCTTCTGGGGGTAGAATCACCTTGGTAAAATCAGTCCTTCAAGCTATTCCTATTTATGTTTCTTCCATTTTGAATATCCCAAAGGTTGTTCTTCGAGAATTGGATCAAATCAGTCATCGTTTCCTTTGGAGTGGTACTAAGGAGAAAAGAAAATGGGCCTTGGTGAAATGGGATACTTTATGTCTTCCTAAGAGTGAAGGGGGGTTAGGATTCCGGTCTTCAATTAATAACAACAAAGCTTTAGCTGCTAAATTATATTGGAGGATGTTGCATAACCCCAATGCTCTTTGGGCCAATAATCTCTGTGCTAAATATGCTGAGAACAAAAGTCCTGAAGACCTTGTTCGCTATCAACTTCCTACCAAAGGTTCTCCCATTTTAGCAGTTCTTAAGACTGGTGAGGATTTGATAAAGAAAAATTATTTTGGATCATTCATAATGGTCAACATGCAAATTTTTGGATAGATTCTTGGGATGGTCACAAGCCTTTGATAACTCAGTTTCCCGATTGGAGGCCTTGGATGGAGGAGCTTCACCGAGCTAATTGGATAAAGGTGGCTAATTACTGTCGATACCATACTGGTAATTCAAAGGTTGGTAGATATTGGATCCCTATTGAGGACTGGCCTATTCAAATCCTAGAAAGGCAAAGACAAGATATCCAAGGCATCCTTCATATGAGATCCCTCTCTTGGTCCCATGAAAAAGATTGTTTTGGATGGAACAACACTACTAAGGGTGAGTATTCAGTTGCTCAAGGTTATTTGACCTTATGCCATAATAATCCCAACCATTCTTCTGACATATTTTCTCAATTGTGGGCTCAAAAGCTCCGGCCTAAGGTGAGGTTCTTTAATTGGCTTTTATTGCATCGTAGGGTGCTTACAGGTGAGCAACTTATGAAGCGTGGTTTTCATGGCCCTTTTAGATGTGAAATGTGTGAAGAGAATGTAGAAAATATCAACCATATTTTTATTGAGTGTACTTTAGCCTCCGAGCTATGGAGGAGAATGGCCACTTTACTTGGCTTACAGTGGTCCAATTTTTTTACTTTTGAACAACTTTGGAGGGATTGGCCTAATCAAGAGGGTGTTGATCATTTTATTAGGCAGTTAGTTTGGATGGGTTCTACCATTCTTCTTTGGAATATTTGGAATGAAAGGAACAACCAAATTTTTAATCAAGATAGGAAGGATATTCACTATATTTGGCAAAATACCATAGCCAACTTAGTTGAATCAGTCCATCAACTCCTTAATCACCCCCAAAACTCCCACCAAATATGGGATCAAGTGATGCAAATATTGAAGATTAAACCTTCTAAGGGCAACCAACTTAAAGGGAATGTGAGTATTAGTAAGATGGATAGGACTAGAAATTGGCAACCTCCTCCTAAGGATTTTGGAAAAGTCAATACCGATGGAGCCTCTAGAGGGAACCCTGGAAAAGCCAGTGTGGGAGGAATTGGTAGACTTTCGGATGGCTCCCTGGTTTTTACTTTTGCTGAGAATTTGGGTATTCTTTCCAATAACCTTGCTGAGGGGTATGGTATCCTCAGAGGCCTTCAGGAGGCTACTAAGGTTGGATGGGAAAAGGTGTTAGTTGAGTCTCGACTCTCAACTTATGATTAATCTCTTGAAGACTCCTTCTAAGAATCATAAGGTGGATTGGAGAATAAAAAGAATTATTGAGAAGATTCAGTTAATCCAGATGGGATTTTTGAAAGTTGATTACAATCATGTGGTCAGAGATCAAAACAAGAGTGTTGATGCTTTAGCTAATTGGGCTTTGGACAAAGGTGATCTTACTTGTTATGGCCACCCTCCTATATGGTGGGCTTCTCAAATTAGGGAAGCTCTTCTTTCTATCATTTCTTTGGATGGCTCTAGTTCTGAAGGTACCTAGTTTCTTCTTGTTTTTTTTTTTTGCTTCTCTTTGGTTCATTCAGTTTTTTTTAGTTCCCTAGCTCATTCTATTCTTTATTTTGTTTCCTCTGTTGATTCTTGCCTTAATAGTCTTCTGGTCTAGATAGGTCATTGTTTTGTTCATTTTTTTTGTTTAGTTTTTTAAGGTGGGTGGGTTCTTTTATTTTGTTTTTTTTTTGTGTTCTTTGTGTTGTTTTTTGTTGTTCTTGTGTTTTTGTTGTTTTGTTTTTTTTTTTGTTTTTTGTTATTGTTCTTGTGTTTTTTTCGTTCTTGTTCTTGGGTTTCTCTTTGTTTGTGTTATTTCGTGTTTTTATGTGTGAGTGTTTTCTATGTTTTTTTGTTTTTGTTTATTGTCTGTTGTTGGTTGTTTTTTATT
Source organism: Wollemia nobilis (assembly GCA_028583015.1). Classification (NCBI taxonomy): domain Eukaryota; kingdom Viridiplantae; phylum Streptophyta; class Pinopsida; order Araucariales; family Araucariaceae; genus Wollemia; species Wollemia nobilis. The sequence goes on from JAQPPZ010016791.1 coordinate 1,041,429, forward strand.
TTTATTTTTATTTTTATTTTATTTATTTTATTTTTTAGGTTTTGGTTGTGTTTATTTTTCATGTTTTTTTTGGGTTATGTCTTTGTAGTGTTCTGTTGTTTTTGTCTTGTTTGTGTTTTGTTATGTGGTTCTTGTGTTTTTCTATGTGGTATTGGATTATGGTTAAGCTATATTTTGGTGGTGTGTGTTACCTAGTAGTCTAGTCCAACTACGCCCAATATCAGGATAATATGATAATAGGGTGATCCTCATTACAATAATAGGTTGCATAAAACCCACCTGGAAATGAGTTAGTCTGATGCATCATCTAATATATTCACTTTCACATATAGGGATATTGAATATTTGGGTCTTCATAATAAACTTATAGCTTTCAAAGTCTTGTGTAGCCAATATATAATTTTTGATCAATCAACTAGGGTGTTTTATTCTCATGGAAAACCTTAAATTTCTATCATAGCACTTAACTATATCATCATCATTTGTAGTTTTGCTTATGAGCTTTTGCTTATCAAGGGGTCCTCGTAGGATACGAAAGATACCAAATGTGAAGAACACAATCTTATACTAAGAGGAGGGTGAAGAGTATACAATAAAACTTTTATTTTTCTTTCCAAAGTAGTATTATCCAATATTATCAATTGCAGTAATAAAATAATGCACAAATCATCACACACATAAGAGACACAAATTTAATGTGGTTCACCCAATATGGGTTACATCCATGAAGAAAATATTTCTTATAAAATTTCTCAACAAATATCTTGGGAACCGATTCCCTATTATAATGTTTATGGGCATCAATCGAAAGGAGACACCAATCCCTTATGCTCAAGTTTGTGGACCTCTATTTAAAGGAGACACCGATCCCTTCTACTTTGGTTCATGGATCTCTATCCATAGGAGACACCAATCCCATTTTCTTTGGTTTTTTGACCTCTATCCACAAGATAAACCAATCCCCTTTGCTCTGGTTCATGGACCTCTATCCACAAGAGACACCAATCCCATTTGCTTTGGTTGGTGGACCTCTATCCACAAGAGGCACCAATCTCATGTTATCTAGTTCATGAACCTCTATCCACAGGAGACACAAATCCCCTTTGCTATGGTTCATGGACCTCTATCCACATGAGACACCAATCCCATTTTCTCTAATCTACTCCAAGCCTTTACACAAGGCTTTCTCAAATCTGCTCACCAAAACCTGTTCAAATATGCTCCAAGCCTACATAAAAGTATTTCTCAAATCTACTCACCAAAACCTGCTCAAACCTGCTCCAAGCCTACACAAAAGGGTTGCTCAAATCTACTCACAACTCTGATCAAATCTACTCACCAAAACCTACTCAAATTTGCTCACATATGCTCACTCACTTTCTCAACCCTACTCCAAGCCTATACATAAGGCTTCCTAAACTCTGCTTCAAGCTTACTCACAAGGCTTGCTCAAATATACTCCAAGCCTACTCACAAGGCTTGGTCAAATTTGTTCCACGCCTACTCATAAGGCTTTCTTAAATCTACTCACAAAACTTGCTCAATTATGCTCACTATCACTACTCAAATTTACCTCAATGCTTCTCATAGAACCTGTATCTATCATGCATACGATGTTTTGGATTCTCACGGTGCTACCTATTTTGTTATATTTAGGGTTTGGTTCTAATATCACACACAACTATTACTTCCACTGCCTTGGTTTTTCATGCAATTTGCTGATTAGGATTTTTGTATGCTGCATTCAAATCCTGGGTCTTTGTGACCTGCTTCGTCTTTCTACAAGATCAAATACTTCCTCACAGTGTTAATAAACATTAGTGCAAATAAATAAATCAACATGATGCCTTTGTGTTTATCACCGTGAAATTCTCCTAAGCTTAGATCAAACATAATCAATGATTTTAATCCACAACATTGATGATATGTCTTCACTGCCACCATTATTTCCTTTGCATTGTGCACACTCCAACTATGCCACAAACCTCTCTTTTATTCCTCTTAGAAATACCAATCTATGTGGGTAATTCAATGCCTCTTCCTCTTCTTTTATGCTAATTACAAGAAGGTTTTTAGATTGATTTTACTCCAACAAAGCTTCTACCCAATGCACAATGTAGCACACTTCTTTGAAAGCACTCACTCCTCATAATGAAAGGCACACCTTTTGCACATGAACACTACTTCTACTCAGACGTAAAATATAATCCTTCAAACACAAATGCTCAAGCGATTGGCACACTCATAGCACTCAACGAATGGACACATAATTGAACTCAAACAAAAGGATATCTCACTACACCCAAACAAAAGTAAATCTCACTGCACTCAAATGAATAGAAACCTCATTGCACTCAAACGAACAAAAATCTCACTATCCAACAAAGATGCACTCTAGATCTCACTCTCTCTTTTGAATGAATATAAATTGTATGAACAAAATGTCTTCTTCTTTCTCTAAAGGCAATTATGAAGGTGCTCACAAAAAATCACACAACCAATAAAGTTAGAACCATATTATTCAAAAATAATTTTTTGAATCTTAAACATAAATTCGGCCCTTCCATTATTTTAATTATATTTAAATCCTTTTGATTTAAATATATCCCACATTTAAAACCTTACATTAATATTTAAATATTTAATTTAAATATAAAAGTATACATCACTAATTGATGTTTGAGATATATATCACCATTTTATTTGTTCAAGCACCATAATATTGTCCATTCATAATTTCATCCTTATCAATGTTTTTGCCCTTGATAATATTGACAACTTACAATTTCATTCTTGAATATATTCCTACTTTTGACATCAATGTATTTTCCTACCTTTGATATCAATGGTAACTCAATATTTCCAACGATCTCTCCCTTTTTAATTGATGGCAACCCTTCAAAAAAATCTTCTTTTATTGCAACTGGATTCCAATACTGCTCTCCTTGAGAAGATACTTCCCCTCACTGAATTTTCTCCCCCTTTGACATCAATGGCAAAGGGCTCCTTGGGGCTAAAAATTAGAAACCTTAGCATAGCCTCCTCACTACCTTATTTCCTTGAGGTGATCAATTTTGAGATGGGAGTGAACCTACTCCCAATTTATAAAGCTCTTATTCTTTTTCAATTTTCTTTTTCTAAACTTTTGAAGTCATACCTCTTTGAAAATTTTGAGCATCCTTTTTTTTGCTTGTCTTTGGAAGTTTCGAAAATTCTGCTGTACATCATTTAGCTTTATGCCTAAAATTATTTCAATTGAAACAAATGATGTTGTAGTCCTTGAAAGGTGCAAATGGCTTGAAATTTCTCTTGGTGAATCCATAATCATTCTTAAAATGAACCTTGCAATGTATAGCTTTATGACCAACAAGATTACATGAGTAGCAATAATATCTTGCCTTGGAGGATATGATCGCATGGTTATTTATTTGCTTTTCCTGTGATAGTCCACATTCCTTGATGGTGCATTGTTTTCTTCCTCTTTGATGCTTTCGCTTCTCAACTTATCAGTATAGGTCTTAGACTCTTCTTCAAATTCCTTATTTGATGCTTCTATTTATTTTGATATTGACTCCTCTTCTTGTACCTCTTGACCTTCTTCATAACCAAGTCTAGTCTTCATACATGGAGATCTTTGTGTTTTGATAATATCGTCCAAATATTTTGGGATTTTCTTAAACTGATATATATTATTATTGAATTTCTCAAGTCCCTTCCTCATAATATCAGCTTCATGTTCTAGTCTTTCACATTCTAGTTCTTTTACCTTCAATTTCTCAGCCATACCTTCTTCAACTTTATTTGCCTCTTCAATCTTAATTTTTAAATTGGTGAGATCTTGTAGAAGTTTTGCCTTTGTTTTGTCATACTCTTGTACTTGATCCTTCAATATTAAGTTCTCCCTTTTCAAAATTTCAAGATCAAAATCAAGTTCTTCTTCTATATCAACAATGACTTCTTCCTTTTTTGAATATTTCTATTTTTCTAGGTCTTCAATTATAGGATCATCTTATTTCTCTTTTTATTGATCTTTAATGACTGGAGTATCTTATTTCTCCTCTATGGTCCAAATTAGAATATCTTATTTTTCATTATCAGAGAAGCTTTCATCACTATCACTTGAATCACTGCTTTCTTCTTCAGCATAAAAACTCTTCTTGTGCCTTTGAAAAATCTTCTTCTCATGCTTGCCTTGACCATACCTATTTTATTTTCATAATAAAACTGTATTTCCATATTTTTATTGTAATCCTTTTATTCTTCACTACTACTACCTCCATTTTGTGGATAATTAGCTGCATAGTGACCAATGTTACCATAGCTAAAATATTTTAAAGTTTGTATATTTTTGTGTTTTCTTGGACCATTCATATTTCTTCTCATAAAGTTAGCCTCTTCTTCACTACTTGATTCATCGCTTGATTCTCGTTATTTATTATTTTTCTTCTTTGAAGATTTGAATGCTTCCTCTCTTTTTGATGTTTGTTTTTTTTCTTTCCTCATCTCATAGGCTATGAGAATCCCATGTTGCTCATCCATGCTTAAATTCTTAAGATCCTTCATCTCTTCTATTGTTGAAACCTTTGCATCATACCCATAGGAAGTGACCTCAATATTTTCTAAACAACAGTAGATTTCTCAATATTTTCTCCAAGTCAAAAAATAGTGTTGACAACCTCATAAACATGAAGTAGATACATAGCAATATCTTCATCATATTTCATATTCAAATCTTCAAACTTCCTCCTATATGTTTGAATTTTTGCCATTTTGACCTTGTCATCTCTTTGATATGTTCTCTATAATTTATCTCAAATTTCTTTTGCTAGAGTGCATTTTTTTGGTAGATAATATACTATAGCATTAATACCATGTTTTATAGGTTTACCCAAAACCTTTTACAAAAATCAGCCCAGGGCTGTTGATGAACATGTCCTTACTAAGGATCCTATATATGTAAAATATACATGCCGCAAAATCCATTACATCCGGTAAGGCACATAGCATGTTATCAAAAAGAAACTTCCCATACAAAATTTTGGGTATACCCCGAGAAAACACACCTGCATTATAATTATATAAAAAAAAAATAGACATAGACCCCTTTCTTGAAATAGTGAAGAAACGGAAATCTGCAGACACACATAGCAGAGTACTGAAAAAAACCCCCAAAAGCTCTATATTGATAGTTACTCTTAATAATTCTTTGGTAATTGCTTTGGGACCACATCCCATCTTGGCCAATCAGCATTGGAGAAGTGAACCTACTGGCTAGATTTATGGTGATGGCTATCTGGTGGTCCACGTGGCTTTGGTTCGAAGTATTATATTGTCGTTTCTTTCCTACCCTATGATTATCAACCAACCTCAAATTACTAAGATGATAGGAGCCATGTTATCTAACATGTGACTATCCCCATTAGTCTTTGTGGTATTTCCAAGCAGCATCCACCAAGACTAACAACTCCGATAATTTTTATTGTGAGTCCATTTCAAAAAAGATACGGGAATACTCGTAGCCTTCGAACTTACAGTGCCTTCCCTATTGGTAAATTTGACTATCATTCTTGGAATTCTTGTTGAATAAGCTCCTCTACTTCGCTCAAGATAGCGTGTTCCCATTTGAAAAGTCCATCACCATCGACACCAAAATTATCTAGCTTATAAGCAACTTTGTTAGCTTCTCGAAAGACATGTTGGGCTTTTCTATCCTGTCTTCCCTGGAATAGGATCCTAGCCTCTTCAACAATTGTTTTAATCCTCCAATGAGATGTTTTCCAATTATTAAGGAGATTTATAACATGCATAGAGTCTCCTTCTATGATCAAATTGACTTCTAAGTCTTGAGTCATTTGAAGGTCTCTCCACATAGCTCTAGCTTCAACTTTGTTGTTCATCCTTTTTTCCAAATATTCAAAAAATGCAAGCATCATATTCCCATTATGATCTCACACAATGTCGCCAGCACCTGATCTACTAGGATTGTACTTTGCCGCTCCATAAAAATTAAGCTTAAACCAACCCGTAGGAGGTGGGGACCACTTAACATTGGCTCTGGGGTTGACTACCCTAGGCACAAACTCATCTAACAAGGTTAAGCTTAAATATTGAGTAATCGTGGTCTCTTGCAGATGAGGTTTATGACTATCAAAAGGGATAAGGTTCATATTCTCACTGGTAAAGGATAGGATCCTGGCAATGATAGTTTGATGATCATGGATAGACTCATTAAAGACTCTATGGTTCCTTTCTAACCACACCTATCAAAGATAGTGATTGAGACAAATTTTCCACATGTATCTAAGTCTTTGGATTGAAAAGGGGCAAGGCCATTGGACAAAAAAATCAAGTATGATGGCTAGTTTAACCCAGGAAATATTGAAGGCCTGAAAAACCCCACTTAGGACAGTCAAGGAAAATGTGATAAATGGTCTCCCAATTAGCCCTACATAGATAACAATGATTAGTGATACAAATACCTTTACGCATCATATTATCAATGGTTAGAATTATTCCTTGGATAACCAGCCATGAAAAGACTATAATTTTTGGAATTAATTTTTTTATCCAAACTAAGTCCTTTTGGAGGACAAAATCCTCGTCATCAAGCAAAAGCTTGTAAGCTGATTTAATAGTGAACTGCCCATTTTTCGTAGGAGCCCAGGTCACTTGATCTTCCTTGGGTCTCATGGGGATAAAATATTGCTCGAGAATGTTACAAATATCATTTGATTCTGCTTGAAATCCCTAAATCCTTATTTGTTTCCACTTCATTTTGCCTCTATCCTCAACCATATAATCGAAGACTTTTTTGCCAATGAGTTCTTTCGTGATATCTCTGATTCGGGCTAAGTTAGGATATTGCGTCAGTGGTTCATCCTTATCCCACCTGTCATTCTAGCAATTTATCCTCTCACCATTGCCTAAAACCCATATTAATTTTTTTTTGATGATTTCCTTACAATTGAGAATTGCTTTCCAAAAAGCAGAACCTCTGATTGGAACTGAGTCACTTAGAAATTCCATATTTTGAAGATACTTTTATTTGATGATAGTTGTCCATTCATTTTCTTCACTAGAAATGAGGCACCACGTTTGCTTAGCTAGTAAAGCTAAATTCATATGAGAAATTCTTCTTAGACCTAAGCCCCCATTTTCCCTGGTTCTGCACAGTTTGGTCCATCCTACAAGGTGTATCCTTTTTTTTTCCTCTGATCCAGTCCATAAAAATTATTTTTAGAGTTTCTCAATTTTTTGGAAAACCTTCCCAAGCGCTTTGAAAATGGAAAGGAAATAGACTGGAATGCTCTGAAGAGAGGCCTTCGTGAGGGTTAGCATTCCTACTTGAGATAGAAGATAACCTTTCCATCCAACAATTTTTTTTTGAATTCTTTCAATAACCCTGTCCCACATTGACTCTCTCGGAGAACCAATGAAAATAGGGAGACCAAGATATGAAGTGGAGAGGTTTTCTATATCACACCCTAAAGTTTTTGCAATCCTTCCTTACCTTTGAATGGGGGTGTTCAAGAAATATAACTTGATTTTACTGAAATTAACTTTCTGACCAGTAGCATCCTCATAGAGTTGCAGGATGTATTTAATTATTTTGGCCTCAACCACCGATGCCTTAGTCAATAGAAGGGTATCATCGACGAATTATTGGTGAGAAAAAACCCTAGTGAGAGATGTTGCCTTGATTCCTAATATTAGCCTTGAACTGCAAGCATTTTTTATGGTTCTGCCTAAATCTTCTGCTATAATGATGAATAACATGGGGTTGATAGGGTCCCCCTACTGAATTCCTTTGACTTTGAAAGTAACCAGGAGTTGTTCCATTAACCAGAATCAAGAACCATGCTTTAGAAATGCATTCTTTGATCAAATTAACCCATTGGTGGTGAAAACCAAACTTAAGAATGACATCAATCATAAAGTCCCAATTTAGCCTATCAAATGCTTTGTTCATATCAAGCTTGAGGGCAAAAATAGACTTGTTAGTCTTATGAGCAGAGTGCAAAGCTTCATGAACTATGATAACTCCATCTAAGATTGACCTACCTTTGACAGAGCTTCCCTAGCATGGATATATGATGTGAGGCAAAACATCTCTCATTCTATTTGTAATGGGTTTAGTTAGGATCTTGTAAGAAACATTGCATAGACTGATTGGCCTGAAATCAGCCATAGATTTAGGGGTTTGATTCTTAGGAATTAGAGAAATAAAAGTAGAGTTGAGACATTTTGGGATATTATTGCTTTCTTGGAATTCTCTAATAGTATAAATTACATCCTCACTTACGATGTACCAAAAATATTTATAGAAATTAGGGGGAAAGCCATCGGGTCCTGGCGCTTTGTCTGGATCCATGCTAAACAAGCCTTCATTAATTTCCTCATAAGAAAATGGAGATAGAAGCTTAAGGTTTATATCCTCATTTATTATGCTAGGAATGTATTGCAAGAGAATATATTTGGCCTCCTCATTGCACTGTGATTCCTGATCAAGGATAGAATTGAAATAAGTTATTGCCTCCTTTCTGATTTCTATTAAGTCTTGAGTAATAGAACCATCTGCTTTTTTTAAAAAAATTATCTTGTTATTGCTTCTGTTTCTAAGCGTGGTGATGTGAAAAAAAATGGAATTTAAATCTCCATATTTCAACCAAAGAGCCCTTGTTTTTTGCCTCCAATATATTTCCTCACAGGCCAAAATTTTATGAAACTCTGCTAGTTTTATCCGTTCTTCCTGCCTAGTAGTTTCATCAGCATCACCATGTTGAATCCTCTGATAAATTATCTTCAAAATTTCAACAACCTATTTTTTATTTTCAAAGAGGTTCCAAAAGACCTCTTTGTTCCAATTTCAAAGCTTTTCCTTAACAAACTTTAATTTTCTAGCAAGTTTAAAAGTTGTACTACCCCTGACAGGTTGCTGCCACCACTGAATTAAGTTATCTTTGAAACTAGAATGTTTGATCCACATAGATTGAAATCTGAAAGGTTTCTTGAAGGACAGAGAGTTAGGGATCTCCAAAAAAATAGGATTATGATCAAAGGTAATTTTAGGAAGGGCTTGCAGGGTAGAATCACCAAACAGATTTGTAGCCTCCTTTGATAGAAAAAACCTGTCAAGTCTTTCTTGAATGATATGACACCCTATCCGCCGATTTCTCCAGGTATAATTTTCTCCTCTAAGTTTTACATCCATCAACATTTTGAAGTTCACAAAGTCATTGAACTCATCCATGCTCTTGATAGGTGGTCTATTTCCACCCATTTTGTCTGAAGGGTATAGAGGAGTGTTAAAATCCCCAACCAGAATCCAGGGGACATTATGGAATATTTCACTCATATTGCCTAAGTACTCCCATAGTAGATCTCTCCCTTGAATTGAAGTCGGGGCATAAATATTTGAAAGGATCGATGACTTGTTGATGTTTATTTCCTTAAATAAAACACTAAGAACCCTGTAGTCTTTCTGAATAATGGTGCCTTCTACTATCCAAGGATCCCAAAAAGTCATAAGACCTCTAGACGCTCCTCTGGATGATTTGCAAACCATCTCCCTCTAATTACAGATTTTTTTTTCTACTTTTTTTACTGAATCTCATCATTTTTTGTTTCTTGCAACATGATAATAGTTGGATTCACTTGTTTTCTTATTGCACTGACTTACCTATGTTTGGATAGGCCATTGAGGCCTCTCACATTCCATGAGAGGAACTTCATTTAGATTGTTTGGGATTTCATCCTCTCCCCCTCCCTTGAGGGGGTTTCCTAATTTGTTGTCTTCAGAACCTGAAATAACCTGTTGAAACAAGGTTTCTATGTTTTCCATTGACGATGTCATTATCATTTTTAATTTTTTGATACTCAACATTTGATATTCTCCCTCTTATTTTTTCACTACCAAAATCTATAGGAGACTTCACAGTTCTCCTAATTTTTTTAGGACTAAACTGGGGGGAATTAATTTGTTGCAGAAATAGACTGCCATATTCCTCAGTATGAAGAGTTTCACATATCTCCACCCCTACATCCAAATATTTTCCTTTTTTCCTGTATTCCCCTGGTCTGTGGGACGGCCCCTAAGTAGGATTCACCTAGTGATGATGTTAGGGATATGAGATTTTTTATTTTCCAATGCTTAAACTTTCTTCCTAAGTTCTTCAGCATTAGGGTTTGGCTTTGGGATGCCCATTGGGCTTGAAGTATTTTTAGCATTGGAGTTTAAGGATCCTGAATTGGATGGAGATTCTAGAGATTGGACATTAGGGTTTGAATTTGTGATGCCCATGGGGCTTACAGTAGTTTAAGTATTAGGGTTTGAGGATCCTGACTTGGATGAGGATTCTAGAGATTCAAAAAGGTTAGCCTAAAGGTTATGGGATTCCATGTCTTTCAATAATCCTCCTACTCCCATATTGGATAGAATTGAAAATTTATTTGAAACTAGAGGATTGGAACTTACTTGAGTATTTTGGTTGCCAACAACCTGTTGTTTTCCTTTGTCTTGTTGGGACCCTGCACCCTCTCTTTTCTTTTTTTGGTAGACATAGTTTTCTTTATTGAAATCACCTCTGCCAAGGAAACTCCTCAAATTTCATCTATCTAGCATTCCCTACTTCTACTTTTCTCTATTCATTGCTAGGTAAGGGCACTGATTGCATAGATGTCCTTAATTTTTATATTCTACATGAATGTTGGTATGTTCTTGTATTCTACCGACTATTTTGATAGTATTCTCCATACTCTAGCTCCACAAACCTTGGTAATTAATTATCCAAATTAGCATTTACGTAGATTCGTGCATGAGTCATCCTTGTCCTAGCAAAGGTCGCATGGTCAATGGAGATCAGGTCCCCTATAGTTCTGGCTATGTCCTGAAACAAATATTCATTGAAGAACTGGGCAGGTAGACTCAGGAGATGAATCCAAATAGGGGCAATATTAATATTTTGCTTTTCAAGGTCAAAATATTCACCCCATCTTCTGAGAAAAAGGCTCCTTTTACCCAAAAACCAAGGACCTCCTATTAAAATATGGTTAGCATCATTCATATTGTTAAAATAAATAATTAAGAACCCCCAAGTTAGAGCTACCAACTCTAAGCTGCCTATTAGTCGCCATTTACCCAGTCGCCATTTACCCATCGCCTAAGCCTTGATAGTCTCCATGTCCGACCAACCTCCCAAAAAGTTATCTAACAAGGCGAATTATTCCATTGAAAGAAAATGGCTCATGGAACTTGTTGAGCCCGAATTTTTTATTATTTACTAGAACTATGGGTGAAAGAGAGAGAACCTCCTTTATTTTTCCTCTGAGTCTTAGCAAAAGACAACCACTTCTTGGGCCTCGTATTGTCCTTTGTATATTTTTTGTTAGGGTCTTTCTGAGGAGGGTCGGACCCCCACGTGATGCCCACCTCCAAATCTACCATAGCCTGATCACCTTCCTATGGATCCTTGCTTGATCCATGCTCAAGTTTTCCACCTACCCCTTTTGTACCTGCTCTACCTCTACCGCCTTGGCTGAGATTCCTACCCAAAAAATTCAAACCCTCACTCCCACCACACCCACTAAACCTTAGCTCACTCATTCCTGATGATGCAATTACAAGCTTAGTCCACCTCCTATTAAAGTGGTATATTTTTGCTGGAGTGCATTGCATGACTTTCACAAAATTTGATCCACATAACCTACTCAAAATTATATTCATTGACTTAGCATTATCTTCATATGGTTTCTTACCACTTGCATCTGTAGGAGTTATAGATGGTGTGAATCCATTTTCAATAGATTGACATGTATCATATCCATGTACCATCAAATAAGTCTTCATCCTCACACTCCAAAAAGCATAGTTAGTCCCATCAAACAATGGAGCTTTATTTGATGAAAACCCTTCCTTATTAGCCATGTGTTTTCCTATATGATCTTCCTTCAAGTTGTTAGGATTTCATGAAGGAACCCACTCTGATACCAATTGAAGAACTCAAGCTTATACTAAACATTATAAGATAAAATTTTTACTTTTCTTTCCAAAGTAGTATAATCCAATATTATCAATTGCAGTAATAAAACAATGCATAGATCATCACACACATAAGAGACACATATTTAAAAAGGTTCACCCAATGTGGGCTACATCCATGGAGAAAATATTTCTTATAAATTTTCTCAAAAAATATCTTGGGAACTAATTCCCTATACAATGTTTATGGGTACCAACCCAAAGGAGACACCAATCCCCTATGCTCAAGTTTTGGGACCTCTATCCACAAGAGAAACCAATCCCCTCTGCTTTGGTTTGTGGACCTCTATCCATAGGAGATACCAATCATCTTTGCACTGGTTCATGGACTTCTATCCATAGGAGACACCAATCTCCTTTGATATGGTTCATGGACATAAGAGACACCAATACCCTTTGCTCTAGTTCGTGGATCTCTATCCATAGGAGACACCAATCCCCTTTACTTTTTTTTGTGAACCTCTATCCATAGGAGACACCAATCCCATTTGATCTAGTTTTGGACCTCTATCCACAAGAGACACCAATATCCTTTGCTCTAATATACTCCAAGCCTTTACACAAGGCTTGCTCAAATTTGCTCATCAAAACCTGCTCAAATCTACTCCAAGCCTATATAAAAGGCTTTCTAGAATATGCTCACCAAAACCTGCTCAAATCTACTCCAAGCCTACACAAAAGGCTATCTCAAATCTACTCACAAAAATCTACTCAAATATTCTCACATCTGCTCACTCACTTGCTCAACCTTGCTCCAAGCCTACACATAAGGCTTGTTCAAATCTACTCCAAGCCTACTCACAAGGCTTGGTCAAATATGCTCCAAGCCTACTCACAAGGCTTGGTCAAATCTACTCCAAGCCTACTCACAAGGCTTGGTCAAAGCTGCTCATAAAACCTGCTCAATTTTGCTCACTATCATTGCTCAAACCTGCTCAAATCTACCTCAATGCTGCTCACAGAACCTACTCAAATATTCCCAAATCTTGCATATAAACAATGCTTATATCCTTCTCAAAAGTGCTTTCTTTGACTAAAGTAATTCAGACATATTCTACCCATAATTATTTTATCTTCATGAACATATAGAAAATGATATGCACTAAAAAAATGCTCAATATGTTCTTCACATTCACATGTCTCACATTTATTACATTTTAAAGGTAGATCTAGTCTAGCACTTGATTATTGACCTAGTAAATGCTTATTTCCACCTTTACTTCAAAAAAAATCATCGTGCACAAAGTTATCCTTTTCATCTACCCTCAAAATCAATCATGAACAAATGCACAAATTTGTTCTCAAACCCTTGCTCTATTATTCCTAAATTCATTCAAAGCAATGCACAAATTTGCTCTCAACCCTTATCAAATTCATATTTTAAGTTAATAAATCTCATAATCTATTATATCTCCCACTTGACACAATCAAGAAATCATAATCATATCATATAGAAATATTTCATAACACTTTCATAGTTGCCCTCATAAAACAATTATCTTTGGAATTTCTATTGCCACACCTTGCTCAAAAAACTATGCACTTATTATCTTGTTCTAACAAACAGAAATTTCATTCATAAAAATCATAGTGCATTAATAAATTCACACTTTGTTTTATTTTGTCTTTTTGAAGAATCTGCCAATCATAATATTTCATCAATAAAAATTTCATTCTCAGGTATAATAAAAAAGACATTTATCTCTTAAAAATATTTTTGCTAGTGCTTCAACTTGAACCGTAGTCTCTCACTCAAAACTCCCATTGACTAACCATGAACCACTTTAGCTACACCACTGGATGTAAGGTGGTTCTACACCTTTTATCTTGAAGACATGGACATGATATTGCACTGCAAAATGTATCCTTGGTGCACTTTGGATTCAAAATATTTCTACACAGTTTCTTCTATATCTCTCACGCATATGGTTTTTTGGATTCTCACGCTATTGCCTCTTTCATTATCTTTAGAGTTTTGTTCTAATATCACATAAATATGTTACTTCCACTGCCTTGGTTTTTCATGCAATTCACTTATTAGGGTTTTTGTATGCTACATTCAAATCCTACGCCTTTGTGACCTGCTTCGTATTTCTACAAGAGCAAACACTTCCTCACAACATTAATAAACATGAGTGCAAATGAATAAATCAACATGATACCTTTGTATTTATCACTATGCAATTCTCCCAAGCTCAGATCAAACGTAGTCAAGAATTTTACTCCACAACATTGATGGTATGTCTTCACTGCCACCATTATTTCCTTTACATTATGCACACTCCAACTATGCCACAAACCTCTCTTTTATTCCTCTTGGACATGCCAATCTGTGTGGGTAATTCAACATATCTTTCTCTTATTTTATGCTGGTTACAAGAAGGTTCTTAGCTTGATTTTACTCTAGCAAAGCTTCTACCCAATGTACACTGTAGCACACTTCTTTGAAAGCACTCACTCTCCATAAATGAAAGGTACACCTTTCACACATGAACATTACTTCTACTTATATGTAAAACACACTCCAAATGCAAGCACTCAAGTGATCTACACACTCATGGCACTTAATGAATGGATGCTTCACTACACTCAAATGAAAGGATGTCTCACTGCACTCAAATGAAAGAAAGTCTCACTTCACTCAAATGAACAAAAACCTTACTGCACTCAAACGAACAAAAATCTCACTGTCCAACGAAGGTGCACTCTGGAGCTCACTCTCTCTTTCGAATGAAGACAAAGCATGCAAACAAAATGTCTTCTTCTTTCTTCAAAGGTAATTGTGAAGGTGCTCACAAAAAATTGCACAACCAATAAAGTTAGAACCACATATATATTCAAAAATAAATTTTTGAATCTTAAACATAAAGTTAGTCCTTCCATTATTTTAATTATATTTAAATCCTTATGATTTAAATATATCCCACCTTTAAAATATTACCTTAATATTTAAATATTTAATTTAAATATCAAAGTATACATCACTAATTTATGTTTGAGATATATATCACCATTTTATTTGTTCAAGCACCATAATATTGCCCATTCATAATTTCATCCTTATCAATGTTTTTTCCCTTGACAATATTGACAACTTACAATTCCATTCTCGAATATATTCCTCCTTTTGACATTAATGTATATTCCTGCCTTTAACATCAATGAAAACTCAATTAACAAAATGAATATCATAAATGATATTTAGACAACCACTGAATATTTTACGCACACCTTGTAGTTTGCAAAAGCTTATAGGGAAAGCCCTTACATCTCACATATCTCATTTCACACATTCACACAAAATGTATAACTCTTGTGATGAGGTTAACATTTTAATTCATGATTTTTATACATTCTATGGTGTTTACCATTAGTTTTTTAAACATATTTAGATTCATTTATTATGCTTTAAGTAATTAAAACATACATTCATAATATAAAATTTAATGCATCTCATACATATTAGATTTGTCATGATAACAACATCAACTCACGTTCATAATAAAATAAATAAATATAAAACATCATCTAATATTATATATCGTATCTATACATATACATATATAGGTATACATCTATGCATCTACACTACAATGTCTAAGTACACATCCATCATCCATAATTGCATCCATTATTACATCCATACATAAAATAAACCATAACACAAACACATGATAGACCATAATCAAAATGCCATATAAATATATGAAGATAAGTCTGATACATCATAATACAAAAGCACCCATAGGCTACAATAGATTGGATCCTTAGACCTCACACTCTAAAAAATAGGAGCATCTACTAACAAGTCTGGTTGACCCTACACCACTACTCTCACCTTCACCCTCAACCCCACTCTAACAATGCTGAGCAGATCCATTGGCCCATGACCTCTCTAGCCTAGCTAATGATCTATGATTCTATCTCACAGATGGTTGTACTAACTCACTATGTTAGCTCCACTGTAATCCTCCTATCAAAGACTACTCAGGTAGATGATAGCCCAGTAGCCCTATCTAACCTACAAAATCCATGATGTAAACTTTTTTAGATTAGTTTTGAGCATCATAGTCACTCAACAATATTTACAGTCTAACCACCTTGGCATGTAGCCCTGAAATATCCCTTGTAGCCTAACTACCTACTCTTACATTTCCTTGAGCTATGGTCTAAACTATCAACTGAGCCTACAGAGCATTTTGCTCTACTATCCTAGCTACTACCTGTACCTATAGAACATCACACTCTACTATCTAGGTACCCATCTACATATATAGAGCACCCCTCTACAATCACCCTATCCTTCTCTATCATCACTCTATCCACTACCACCTGGGAGCTATCTAGTTATGCAGTAAAAAGGACCTTCTCCTTGGAGAAGCCCCTTCCCTCTGCTACTCTTGGGATAGATGATTCTATATTATTACTATGGTAGTATCCTACTCTACTAAATGCTCTTGGAGATTCTACACTTGTGCCCTAAACTAAGAACCCTCATCCTCAAGATCCTCCTCATCACCACCATCATCCTATGGCTCCTCCACTCCCTCTATGGCCTATCCCGACTCTCTCTCCATCCAAAGATGCACTCGTTACCCTCCCTCACCTACCTCATATCTTGAGCCCTCACCTACCTCAGTCCCAACTAGCCTTCCCATAGGCCCACCTCCTTTTTATAACTGAGTAACCCACCATGTGTTGTACTCCACTATTGTACCTGGGTCCTTCAAACCTAGAAATGCCAATGGATCATCCTCCTCATCCTCTAGTTGCTCCACTTAAGGCCACTCCAACTATGTATCTACCCCTCTACAATGGAAAATAATGGGATTCTTAGGAACACCCTAGTATATCCCAAACTAATGAGTAACATGAGAATACTATATGTACTCCTACTCTGTACCATGCCACCTAGTCAACCACCATTTGTGTCTCATGTGCCCCAATTGTACCATCACATTTTCCCAAGGTGGACAATCCAAATAAGACCTCCAAATCACCTACCCTAGTCTCAACCCCTTGAGTGACCCTACATAATGAGTAAGCTTGCCTGCATGAGGTTGAATCTGACCTATCTCCTGGTATCACCTCCATCAAGCTGCATATCTTATGTCAATATCATCCATATCTTCTCATGGTGACCATGGAAGCCTCTTTGGTCAGTTCACTCAGATATGTTCATATCCCTAAACTTGAAGAAGGAAAATACAACATCGATCCCATTGTTATATCTCATATAAATCATTATACATATGAGCAAGTAAAGTTCTCCCCCACACCATGATCATTGGATCCTCAGTTCTACACTCTATCATATCCTATAACAAATTAAGGAGGTTCCATGGGAACTTTACCCCTAAGGAGTCAAGTAGTAAAGATTTTTGACATAATGGACATGAATAATACATGCCTCTAAGTAAACACTCATGTAGTATACCATACCTCGACTATCACTCTATCACTTTCCATGCGCTACCTCACAACCACCACTTTTGCATTGAATACCCTCTGCAATACTCTTCCCTACTAAAGAAGGGAAGTGGAGGTGATCAAGCATCCCTTGATCAGAATGCGGAGCATCTGGTATACATCCTCCAAGGTGACTATGGTATTACCAGTTAGGAGGTAAAGAGTGCTAGTCCAATTATTCCATTGGTCAACTAAGGTAGTCAAATAGGCTTGATATACCATCATTGCTTATAGTTGGGTCACTTGCTTAAGGCCAATCACCTCAAGCCATGTCCACTCATCATTAGTGAGGATTCCTCACATCATCTCAAAAAGTATGGGAACTCTATAACGGGCCTTCAAAATCTGAATACAAACAATCAACCGATCAGGAAATTAAAATTTCCAAAAAAAATCACAAAATCATGTCACTGTATTGAGCCAAGATGATCTATAGGTGAGATATTATTACCCTGAGATGGCCATCAAAATGGTCCAAATTTGACTATTTTTTTTCAAAATGCAGTCATCTCACCCTAAGATTTCCCCCAAAACCCCAAAGGGGAACCGTATTTGTGCGAGACAGCCCCAAAACAGGGGTAGAAGCATCTTAAGAATATGCAAAAATTAAAAAAAAGGAAAACCAAGCAACCTACACTACATGCTACAACTAAAATGAGGTTCATTGCCTTAAATTTTAGTGTAGTTCATTTTCCACATTACTTAGTGAGGTTAATTTTAAAATTACAAATTAACAAAGAAGATAACTTGAGTACATACCATTCTTTCTCTGGATCCTCCGCTCCTTAATGCCTTGTGTTGGTCCATACCAAAAATGGGTAGACAATTTGACAGTGCTTCACATTATAAAAATTTCTCCTCCTCTTCACCTATCCTTTTCTTCAATTTCTAGATGTCAAAATGATGTTAGAAATTTAGAAATTTTCTTTTATATTTTTAAATTTTGAGACCATCCTTGTGTGAGGATATTGAATTTGATGCAACCATTCTAACCTAATATGACCTCAAAATTAGAATAATGCAACCGTCCTACCCTAGGATGACCTCAAAATCACAAAAATTGCAAGCATCCCACAAACATCTTCAACACCAACTAGGGCACTCAACAACACCTAATGGTCCATATTAATAAAAAACTCCAAAAATACCTAAAATATTTTGATCAAAATCTCGAGTGAACCTTGTATTTAGTAATTTACCCTATACACCTAGTGGTTGCAGTGACTAATTATCAATGCAATCCGATCAGATGGGTAGGTTACAATTAGGTAAGTTGAACAAAAATAGCTCATACATGAACCAAATTGCTATCACGTCAACTCCCTAAGAAAGCCATACAACTGGACTGCTCCAAGGGATAGAGATGTACATTTCATCTTCCACTTAGCCTCAAGTGATCCTTTTATATAGTGATTTACCTCTAGAATAAATTGAATTGTTATCATCTCAATTTCCTAAGAAATCCATGTGGTTGGACTGCTCCAAGGGATAGATATGTACAATTACCAATAATGGTTGAAATCATAATTGTAATAGGATTTCCCCCCTCTCAATTTTTCTAAAGTTCTACAACACCCAAACAAGTCATATTTGTCAAGCAACTCGTTACTTTCATCAATTTCCATCACCTCATCGACTCGTCGCTTGAGGGAGTAGTCATCTAATCATAAAATTCATAATCAAAATCAATAATAAAACACTTAATCAATGAAAATAACATTCATTTAAGAATTATTTCCAAAAACTATCATACACTTACCTATTTGTTGGGGTAAAAGAAAAAAATATCAACAAAGGCTTGGTAAATATGAAATCTAGAAGAAAGCATCTACCCAAAACGTAGGAGTGCCAAGACCAGGTATGTTCAAAGTTGTTGTTTGTAGACAATCTATCCACGGTTAAACATATGTCATCACTTGTAGAAAATCTACCCATGATCGAAAGGTTTACCTAAAATTTAAGTCCACCAAAGTTTTGGAAGCAATGATTCAAATATGCATGCTCTTTTCATGATTAGGGTATCTAACATTGATTAGATCAATAAACATCATCATCCTTCAATTTTATTATAGGTCATCTATTTTTTCTCCATGCTGTACTTTCACATAATGCATCCCAAAAAGGGGTATCTATAGACACCTAAAACATGTCATTTTTAGAAGACTACTTATATGAACTCTTTTTAGGCCATACGACCCATATTGGGCACCCCCAGGGCCTAACAGTGGTTTTTACCACTCAAACAAGGAGGAATTTACCTTTTCATCCTGGGTTTCCCACCAAGATACGATCTCCAGAGATCATCCTACCTTGATATTGTTAGTAGTCATAACCATCCCACCCTAGGATGACCATGCCTGTAACAAGTTTTGACTCCCAAGTTGAGGGAAAAATAGTTACACGCTAGCCAAGCATAACGATTTCTTGATAATAATTTATTTATTTCAATCATTTCTTGGCTTCTCTAGAAAGCCTTGGACTCCCCTTGTAAAGTCTATTTAAAGGCACCCAACATTCATGAATAAGAGAGCAATTTTGAGATAACGAAGTGCTATCATATTGGACAGAAAATATTCCTTATTCCCAAAGTAATGAAGTGCTATCAAAATTCAACCATGGAGCTTCAAAGTGTGCCAATGGACCATTTCAAAGATTTAAGATTTAAGTCATATTTCTTGCACCATCCAACTCTCTTACTTCATGTCAAATCCCACCATTAAGTCATTTTTCACAAGTGCACTCTTGAACATGAATCCCATGTATCAAACCTGGTGTCGCCTCACATTTGTGACAAGGAATCCACTTGTATTTCAGTGATCTTCTCTCTCCAAGTGGCTCATAGGCACAACCATCTCACCTTGGGACAGCTAGTAGGAAAGACCATCCCACATAGATATGACCTCCTAGAAGAGATCTATTTTCCCTATTTTATTTCTTTCATCAGTTTTAGCAACATTTCAATTATTTCCTAGCATAGTTATATTTCAATTTTTATGCATTTATCGGTTGTATTTCAGCTTCTTTATCATGAATTTGGGTCTTATCTTGGAAGGCTCTTCATATGCCATTGATTCCTTTTAAGTTTCTTTGTGTGTAGATTACAGGTCCTTACATGAAGCAAATGGCATAAATATTCACACCTCACCATCTTACATCACGACAGTCACCAAAAACCTATCAATAATCAGTTTATGAGGATGCAAAGAAGATCCTACGAATACATCCAAATGGCTATAATTGTATTTCATTGTATCAAGATAGGTAGAAATCTCTAAGAGACATTTTCTTGTAATCTTATTAAAAATAATAAAGCATTATTAATAAAAGGGCACCATCCAATCATTTATTTATCTTGTTTATTTGTATGGTTACATTTAAATTTGCTACATTTCAATCTTATCTTTTATTTTAGGGGTGTATGATATTTTTAGCATACTTCAGTCAATCTTGTCTATGATCTCCATTGAAGTATGCTAAAAATATCATACACCCCTAAAATAAAAGACAAGATTGAAATGTAGCAAATCTAAATGTAACCATACAAATAAAGAACAAGATAAAAAAATGATTTGACGATGCCCTTTTATTAATAATGCTTTATTTTGTTGAGCAAGGTGCAGAAACAGTATTGTCATTGTTGTCAACATAGACAGATAGATCGATTGATGCAGTGGACAAGAGTTCGGGAGGTCGGTGAGAGCATGTACAGTAAATTTCCAAGAAGACAGAAGTGGCCCAGATTCACAGAATCAAAGAAAAAGACAAGTAAGAAAACTGTCGCGATATCGCGACATGTTTTCTGTCGTGATTTCGCGACATATCGGAGGAGAGAGAAAAAGCTGGAAAAGCTATCACGATTTCGCGACATATCACGAGGAGATAGAAAAAGCTGTCGTAATTTTGTGACATATCGAAGGAGAGAGAAAATGTTGGCAAAACTGTCGCGATTTCGTGACATGTTGGACGAAAGAGAAAGCGCAAGATAAACTGTCACGATTTCGTGACATGTTGGAAGCAAAGAAGGCAAGTAAGAAAACTGTCATGATTTTGTGACATGTTTGAAGAAGAAGCGCATGCAAGGAAAACTGTCACGATTTCGTGACATGTTTGGAGAGAAGGCGCAGGCAAAGAAAACTGTCATGATTTCACGACATGTTTGGAGAGAAGGCGCAGGCAAAGAAAACTGTCGATGATTTCGTGACATGTTTGGAGAGGAGGCGCAAGCAAAGAAATGTGTCACGATTTCGCGACATGTTTGAGAGAAAGAGCTTGAAAAGAAAAGTGTCACGATTTCACGACAATTTGCAAGAGGAAGCGCTAAGGAGAAAAAGTGTCACGATTTCTGACATTCGTTATCCGATGAGAAGAAAAGCGCTAAGGAGAAAAAGTGTCACGATTTCCTGACATGTGTAGTTTCACGATCCGATGAGAAGAAAAGTGCTAAGGAGGAAAAGTGTCACGATTTCATGACATAATGCAGAAGAGAGAGTCCGATAGAAAAAGGTGTCACGATTTCACGACATGCTTCATTTTCACGGTCCAAAGCGAAGAGAAAGAGGAGAAGGATGAAGTGTCACGATTTCACGACATGCTTCATTTTCGGTCCAAAGCGAAGAGAAAGAGGAGAAGGATGAAGTGTCACGATTTTGTGATAGAAGCAAAATGAAGGAGCATGGAAGCAGAAGCGTCACGATTTCATGACAAATTCAAGGAGGAAGAGCTCAAAGGTAAAAGTGTCACGATTTCATGACATGTTCCATTTTCGTGGCCAAAGACAGAAAAGGCACAAGGCCAGTGTCGTTTTGGAGAGTTTTTTTTTGAATAAAAAAAAAGGCAAAAAAAGTTCAATAAGTGTTTTGACATGTTCCATTTTGTGAAAGGCAGGGAAGTGCAAGGAGGCAAAAAATGTCACGATATCGTGACATGTCATGTTTTCACGAGTAAAAGGCGAGAAGAGCACAAAGAGATAGAAGTGTCACGATTTCGTGATAGGTCGCAACAACATGATTACGGACAGTTAACTAGAGTCAGTGTGACAGTTACAGGTGCAGTTACAGATAGAAATCATGCAAGCTATTTTAAGAACTATCGAAGAAGGAGAGATCGAACAATCGCATAAATAGAATCAAAAAATGCATGCATGCACAGAAAAGGATACGAACAGTCATGACCGAGAAGACGAACAGTCATGGTAGAGGTATACGTTGCATGTAACGTGTTTAACGAAATACCCACTCTATATATACAAAAGGAGTTACATAAAGAAGGAGTTACAGTTGTCAAGTGGCAGAAGAGAATATTAAAAGAACAGTTACAATTGACAAGTGGCGTATGAGGAATGAAAGAAGGCATTATAACTGGAGTTACAAAGCGAAAGGTCAGTTATAAAAGGGGAGTCGTGTAGAGAATTACATTTGAATGTGTGAAAGTGCTGCCGAAAGAGGGTTAGAAGAGTGCTGTAAGAGAGAGACAAGTAGAGCAGTAAGGGTTTACTGAGTTTTGATAAATTGGAGACCAGTCAGGGTCTTGAAAAAGTGAAGGCATTTGTATGTCATTGATATAGCTTTCAAAATTGTGATCCAAGTTGGTGCTTGGATAGGGGTTGGTGCTCCTTCCAGTGGGTGCTGGTAAACAGATTGTAAAATTGGTGTTTTGCAAAGGCTGGATTTGGACCGTAGTCCAAGCAGTCATTCTTGAGGAGTAGCCAAATTGGTGAACCTCGTTACATTGTGTGTTGTGGTGTGCTCTCTTGTGATAATTGCTTTATCTATTTTTAAGTTCTCTTTGCTTCAGTTTTAAGAGTTGTAGATTTGAATTTTAAATAGCTACACTGATTCACCCCCCCCTCTCAGTGTCATTGTGAGAATATCAATTGGTATCAGAGCAAGGTTCCTGAACAAGCTTAATCAGCTAAGGTGATCTTGGAAGGAACACAATGGCAGGTGGTGAAGGATTCTCATCAAACAAAGCTCCTTTGTTCAATGGAACTAATTACTCATTCTGGAGACTCAGGATGCAGACATATCCGAGTGCGTTAGGATACGACATTTGGGAGTCAGTAGAAAGTGGATACACAAGTACCCCTACTCCTCCAACGAGATATCGTTGAGAAGAAAAAGGCTAAGAATAACTCCAAAGCAAAGAATTCCATAATGTGTGGGCTAGTAGACAGTGAACTGATAAGGATCATGAGTCTGTAAATCGGCAAAAGACATGTGGGACAAACTCGAAGAGCATCCATGAAGGAGACAACAAGATCAAGGAAGCCAAGTTGCAAACGCATCGAGCTTAGTTCGAAGCATTACAAATGAATGACGATGAGAACATAGAGGCCTATATGCTCAGAGTCAATGGAATCATTAATGCAATCAGAGGACTCGACGAAGAAATCGAAGATGCGGTTGTCATGAAAAAGGTACTTAGAACTCTTCACAAAAGATTTAATTCTAAAGTTTTTGCAATAGAAGAGGCTAAAGATCTAAATAATTTTAGCATGGACGAGATGCATGGTTCTTTGACTGCATACGAAATGAGAATAGGACAAACTAAGCCCATAGACAGAGAAGCTGCTTTTAAAGCACACAAAAATATAAAAGTTGAACAAGAATCTGAGGATGAAGAGACATCGGATGAAACGGAAGCTAACTTTGTTCGAAAACTTACAAAGGGAAAAGGAAAATATAGAGGAAAGTTACCGTTTAAGTGCTTCAATTGTGGAGGGGTCGGTCACTTTGCAGCTAAGTGTCCAATGAATGAGAAAACCAAAAGTGATGAAGGGTCACACCAAGAAAGAAGTGACTGGAAGAAGAAACCAAATTTTAGAAAAAGCAACTTCAAAAAGAAAAGTTTCATATCCAAGAATGTCTAGCTCTTCTGAAGATAGCTCAGGTGAAGATTCTGAAGAAGAAACAGGTGAAGCTCTGTTCATGGCATTTGAAGAAGACAAAATAGAAGAAAAATAGGAAGGTGACACAAACATTAAGGATGAGGCTGAAGTATATCTGGAAGGAGAGTTGGTTGCTGCACTTAAAGAGTTGAGTACATAAAGGAAAAAGAATAAAAAGGTCTCAAGAAAGCTTGAGGATGCGAATGACATAATAAACACTTTGAAAGTACAGACAGAAGAATTTAAGAAAATGTCTGAAGAACTCGAAGTGCAGTTAACCATGAAAATAGATGAGTGCAACAAACTGGAAGAAGAGATTGTTGTCTTAAGAATGCGGCTAGAAGAAAAGAATCAAAAATTGAGTTGCTATCACAAACTTGAAGGAAGTTCTATGAAGCTTGAAAAGATTATAAATAGTTAGAGGACTACAGGCATCAAATTTGGCTTGGGCTTTGTCGAAGGAGAATCGTCAAGTGGATCAAAGGCCATAACTGTAGAACAAGTAAAGAAAGAAGATAAGATCAAGGTTGATCAAGGAAAAATGAATCAGGCAAAAGAAAGCAACAGTGCCGGGCACGAGAAGAGTGCTCGACAATGAGGGATTCATAAAAGTCACACATCAAAGGAGAAGAAAATTTGTGGCTCCTACTACAAAATGGCAAAGACCAACTCCCAGGTTCAATCATTCCTTTTCTGGTTATTGTTTTAAATGCAATGCTTACGGTCATAAGATTTCAGACTGCATTCATAATATAGGACAAAGAAATTTCACCAAGTAGAAATGTCTTTTCACCCTTGATGGATTATGCAGTAGAATGCTATAACTGTCATAACTTTGGACACATTGCAAGAAACTGTAGAAGCACATATGCAAGCAAACAAATATCAGGGAAGAAGATCTCAACCAAACAGTTTAAGGCAAAATAGAAAATTCCTAGAAAAACATGCACAGGCTACTGACAAAGAAAAGTCTAAACAAGTGACCAAAACTGTAGCCAAACCAGAGTGGAAAGAAAAGGAGCGACCCAAGGAAGAAAAGGAATCCTTGATTGTTCAGACAACATTCAAAGCACAGAACAAATCGGCACCATGGATATTGGATAGTGGATGCTCCAGCCACATGACAGGAGATAAACAAAAATTTGAAAAATTACAGAAATATGAAGGGGGCTCTGTAAAGTTTGGAAATAATGATGGAGCCAAGATAGTTGGCAAAGGATCAATCAAGATAAGTGATGGAAAGATCAATTCCAAAGAAGTTCTGTTTGTGATTGGTTTGAAGCACAACTTATTGAGCGTAAGTCAAATCTGTGACAGAGGTCATGAAGTCATCTTTAAGAAGCAAGGTTGTGAAGTCAGAAAAGCACACAGTGGGAAGCTGATAGCTACTGGATCGAGGACTTCTAGAAATCTATATACTCTCTCAGAAACTTCAGAAGGAGCATGCTTGATTGGATAGGAAGATGAAAATTGGTTGTGGCACAAGAGGCTCGGTCATATTAGCTTTGACAATCTGGTAAAAATAAGTTCAAAAAGGGCAATGAAGAGATATACCCACCATTGGCAAACCAGTAAATAGCATCTGTGCTTCATGCCAAAAAGGGAAGCAAACTAGATCCACATTTAAATCAAAGGAATACTTCACCTGTAAGCCTTTAAAACTAATACATACTGATTTGTGTGGACCCATGAGAACACAAAGCATAAATGGTGACAAATACTTTATGTTGTTCATAGATGACTACTCCAGGATGACATGGGTACTATTTTTAAAGCTTAAATCAGATGCCTTCGAGATGTTCAAGATTTTTAAAAAATAGGTTGAGAATCAAACTAGAAAAAGAATTAAATGCCTAAGATCAGATAGAGGAGGAGAGTTTATCTCAGAAGAGTTTGTAGAGTACTGTCAAAAATATGGGATCAGAAGACAGTTTTCAACAGCAAGGACACCTCAGCAGAATGGTGTTGTAGAAAGGAAGAACAGGACAGTGCAGGAAATGGCACGGACAATGTTGGCTGAGAACAAAATAGCTGACAAATTTTGGAAAGAGGCAGTCCATACTGCGGTTTACATCCAAAATAGGTGCATGCTAAGGACGCATGAAAGCAAAACACCTTATGAGCTATGGTTCGACAGAAAGGCAACAACAAGATATTTCAAAGTGTTCGGCAACAAGTGCTACATCAAACGAACTGAAGATAATCTCGGTAAGTTTGAAGATAGAGCTGACGAAGGTATTTTTCTTGGGTACTCGACAAAAAGCAAAGCCTACACATGTTACAACAAGAGGCTAAAGAAAATTGTGGAGAGTGCTGATGTTAAAGTTGATGAAGGTAGAGAACGAGAAATTACTTATCAAGAAAACTACCCTATTTATGAAGAAGTCATTGAAGGAGATGAAGAAAAGGAAATAGAAGAAAATCAAAAAATTGACCCAGATGATTTAAGAATTGACTCGAAGAAGAAGAAAACAAGAAATTCAAAACAGATAGCTAGCAGAAAAATCATCCCAGAGAACAGATTATTGGGGACCCAACAGTTGGTATTCAGACAAGAAGAGCAGTAGTACGGAACTACTCTCTATTATCCAACATTGAGCCCAAAAATGTTGTTGAAGCAAGCACAGATGAAAGTTGGATGAAGGCTATTAATGAAGAACTAGATCAGATTGAGAAAAACAAAACCTGGGAGTTAGTACCAAGGCCGAAAAATAAAAATATAATCGGTACTAAATGGATTTTTTGAAATAAATTGAACGAAGATGGACAGGTTGTAAGGAATAAAGCAAGACTGGTTTGTAAAGGCTATGCACAGGTTGAAGGTATTGATTTTGAGGAAACCTTTGCACCAGTAGCTAGACTAGAGGCAATCAGAATGTTTCTAGCTTTAGCAGTTCATAAAAATTTCAAAGTATATCAAATGGACGTAAAATCAGCATTTCTGAATGGAAAACTGGAAGAAGAGGTTTACATTGAGCAGCCAGATGGTTTCCAACTCGGTGATAATCCCAACTTTGTTTGCAAGTTGAGGAAAGCTTTGTATGGTTTGAAACAGGTCACCCAGAGCATGGTATGCAAGGCTGGATAACTATCTGATTCAACAGGGGTTCAAGAAAGGTTTGGTGGACAACAATCTGTATGTCAAAACAGAGAATGGCCATCTTATTGTCCTTGTTGTTTATGTAGATGATATCATTTTTGGCAGCAGCAATGATAAGTCCTGTAGAGACATAGCAAATAAAATGAAGAAAGAATTTGAGATGTCTATGATTGGTGAACTTTCTTATTTCCTCGGATTGCAAGTCAATCAAAGTGAAAAGGGCATTTTTATCTCTCAAGTTAAATATGTGAAAGAAATGTTGAAAAAGTTCACAATGGAGGATAGTAAACCTGTTAGCACTCCCATGACAACAAGTTGCAAGTTGAGCAAGGATGACAAATCTCCAGATGTAGATCAAACCATGTACAGGTCTATGATTGGAAGCTTGTTGTATTTGATAGCTACCAGACCAGATATCTTACAGGAAGTATGCATGGTAGCAAGATTTCAGGCTAGTCCCAAAGAGACTCATGTGACAACTGTGAAGAGGATTTTTAGGTACCTCAAGGGTACTATGGAGTATGGGTTATGGTACCCAAAAGGTAAGGACTTCACTCTTATTGCATATTCGATGCAGATTGGGCAGGATGTATAGATGACAGAAAGAGTACCAGTGGAGGAGCATTTTATCTTGGAGACAAGTCGGTAGCATGGCACAACAAGAAACAAGAATCAGTCTCTCTATCCACAAGCAGAGGCAGAATACATTGCAAGCAACAACATGTTGTACACAGATATTATGGATGAGACAAACCCTGAAAGATCTTGGTATTCACTTCAAAGAGCCAATTTCAGTTAAATGTGATAACACCAGTGCTATTAACATCTCAAAGAATCCAGTTATGCATTCTCGAACCAAACATATTGCAATCCGGTATCACTTTTTGAAGGATAAAGTTGCGGAAGGTGAGGTCAAATTGGATTTTGTTCCAACTACAGAGCAAGTAGCAGATATATTCACAAAACCATTGCCCAAGGAAGTTTTTGAGTACCTTCGGAGTAAGTTGGGAGTGGTCACGTTTCCCAAGAACTGACTATCAATTGGGACCACATTCTCAGGGGGAGCATTTATGCCTATGTTTATAGTTTTGCTCATATTCATGATTTTTGCTAACTATAACAATGTGTGTCCCGAGAATGTTGTGCATAGACTCGGGGGGAGTCTACAGCTGACCCTTTGGTATTATTGTCAAAGGGGGAGAAGAATTACAGGAGATTGCATGAGTGTTGCCAACAATTCCAAAGGGGGAGATTGTTGAGCAAGGTGCGAAACAATATTGTCATTGTTGTCAACACGGACAGATAGATCAGTTGATGCAGTGGACAAGAGTTCAGAGGTCAGTGAGAGCATGTACAATAAATTTCCAAGAAGACAGAAGTGGCCCAGATTCAAAGAATCAAAGAAAAAGACAAGTAAGAAAACTGTCGCGATATCGCGACATGTTTTCTGTCATGATTTCATGACATATCGGAGGAGAGAGAAAAAGCTGGAAAAGCTGTCGCGATTTCGTGACATATCGAAGGAGAGAGAAAATGCTGGGAAAACTATCATGATTTCGTGACATGTTGGACGAAAGAGAAAGCGCAAGATAAACTATCGTGATTTCATGACATGTTGGAAGCAAAGAAGGCAAGTAAGAAAACTGTCACGATTTCGTGACATGTTTGAAGAAGAAGCACATGCAAGGAAAACTATCATGATTTCGCGACATGTTTGGAGAGAAGGCGCAAGCAAAGAAAACTGTCATGATTTCATGACATGTTTGGAGAGAAGGCGCAGGCAAAGAAAAGTGTCACGATTTCGTGACATGTTTGGAGAGAAGGAGAAAGAAAAGTCACGATTTCCAAGTAGAGGAGGCACAAGAAAGAAATGTGTCACGATTTCATGACATGTTTGAGAGAAAGAGCTTAAAAGAAAAGTGTCACGATTTCATGACAATTTGCAAGAGGAAGTGCTAAGGAGAAAAAGTGTCACGATTTTCCTGACATGTGGAAGAGAAGAAAGCGCTAAGGAGAAAAAGTGTCACGATTTCAGACATTTTAGGATGAGAAGAAAGGGCTAAGGAGGAAAAGTGTCACGATTTCGCGACATAATGAGAGAGAGAGTCAAGAGAAAAAGGTGTCACGATTTTGACATGCTTTAGAGAGGGGAGGAAGTTTTGAAGAGAAGAGGAGAAGGATGAAGTGTCTGATTTCACGATAAAGCAAAATGAAGGAGCATGGAAGGAGAAGCATCGCGATTTCATGACAAATTCAAGGAGGAAGAGCTCAAAAGCGAAAGGTGTCACGATTTCATGACATTTCTTTTTGCAAGCAAAAAAAAGGAAGGAAAGTGTCACGCGATTTGACATGTTCCATTTGGCAAAGAAAAGGACAAGGAAAGTGTCAGATTTGGACATGTTCATTTTGGAAAGAAAGGAAAAAAAGTTTCACGATTGACATGTTCCGTTTGGTTGAAAGGAGGAAGTGCAAGGAGGAAAAATGTCATGATATCATGACATGTCATGTTTTCACGAGTAAAAGGTGAGAAGAGCACAAAGAGACAGAAGTGTCACGATTTTACGATAGGTCACAATAGCACGATTACAGATAGTTAACTAGAGTCAGTGTGACAGTTATAGGTGCAGTTACAGATAGAAATCATGCAAGCTATTTTAAGAACTATCGAAGAAGGAGAGATCGAACAGTCGCATAAATAGAATCAAAAAATGCATGCATGCACAAAAAAGGATACGAACAATCATGACCGAGAAGACGAACAATCATGGTAGAGGTATATGTTGCATGTAACGTGTTTAACGAAATACCCACTCTATATATACAAAAGGAGTTACATAAAGAAGGAGTTACAGTTGTCAAGTGGCAGAAGAGAATATTAAAAGAAATACAATTGACAAGTGGCGTATGAGGAATGAAAGAAGGTATAACTGGAGTTACAAAGAGAAATTGTTATAAAAGTGGAGTCACATAGAGAATTACAGTTGTCGTCGAATGTGTGAAAGTGCTGCTAAAAGAGGGTTAGAAGAGTGTCGTAAGAGAGAGATAAGTAGAGCAGTAAGGGTTTACTAAGTTTTGATAAATTGGAGACCAATCAGGGTCTTGTAACAGTGAAGGCATTTTTATGTCATTGATATAGTTTCAAAATTGTAGTCCAAGTTGGTGCTTGGCATTAGGGGTTGGTGCTCCTTTCTGTTGGTGCAGATAAATAAGGGGTTGGTGCTCCTTCCAATGGGTGCTGGTAAACTGATTGTAAAATTGGTGTTTTGCAAAGGCTGGATTTGGATCGTAGTCCAAGCAGTCATTCTTGAGGAGTAGCCAAATTGGTGAACCTCGTTACATTGTGTGTTGTGGTGTGCTCTCTTGTGATAATTGCTTTATCTATTTTTAAGTTCTCTTTGCTTCAGTTTTAAGAGTTGTAGATTTGAATTTTAAATAGCTACACTGATTCACCCCCCCTCTTAGTGTCATTGTGAGAATATCAATTGGTATCAGAGCAAGGTTCCTGAACAAGCTTAATCAGCTAAGGTGATCTTGGAAGGAACACAATGGCAGGTGGTGAAGGATTCTCATCAAACAAAGCTCCTTTGTTCAATGGAACTAATTACTCATTCTGGAGACTCAGGATGCAGACATATCTGAGTGCATTGGGATACGACATTTGGGAGTCAGTAGAAAGTGGATACACAGTACCCGCTACTCCTCCAACAGATACTGCTGAGAAGAAAAAGTTTGAGAATAACTCCAAAGCAAAGAATGCCATAATGTGTGGGCTAGTAGACAGTGAACTGATAAGGATCATGAGTTGTAAATCGGCAAAAGACATGTGGGACAAACTGAAGAGCATCCATGAAGGAGACAACAAGATCAAGGAAGCCAAGCTACAAACGCATCGAGCTCAGTTCGAAGCATTACAAATGAATGACGATGAGAACATAGAGGCCTATATGCTGAGAGTCAATGGAATCATTAATGCAATCAGAGGACTCGACGAAGAAATCGAAGATGCGGTTGTCGTGAAAAAGGTACTTAGAACTCTTCACAAAAGATTTAATTCTAAAGTTTCTGCAATAGAAGAGGCTAAAGATCTAAATAATTTTAGCATGGATGAGATGCATGGTTCTTTGACTGCATACGAAATGAGAATAGGACAAACTAAGCCCATAGACAGAGAAGCTTCTTTTAAAGCACACAAAAATATAAAAGCTGAACAAGAATCTGAGGATGAAGAGACATCGGATGAAACGAAAGCTAACTTTGTTCGAAAACTTACAAAGGGAAAAGGAAAATATAGAGGAAAGTTACCGTTTAAGTGCTTCAATTGTGGAGGGGTCGGTCACTTTGCAGCTAAGTGTCCAATGAATGAGAAAACCAAAAGTGATGAAGGGTCACACCAAGAAAGAAGTGACTGGAAGAAGAAACCAAATTTTAGAAAAAGCAACTTCAAAAAGAAAAGTTTCATATCCAAGAATGTCAGCTCTTCGAAGATAGCTCAGGTGAAGATTCTGAAGAAGAAACAGGTGAAGCTCTGTTCATGGCATTTGAAGAAGAAAAAATAGAAGAAAAATAGGAAGGTGACACAAACATTAAGGATGAGGCTGAAGTATATCTGGAAGGAGAGTTGGTTGCTGCACTTAAAGAGTTGAGTACAGAAAGGAAAAATAATAAAAAGGTCTCAAGAAAGCTTGAGGATGCGAATGACATAATAAACACTTTGAAAGTATAGATAGAAGAATTTAAGAAAATGTCTGAAGAACTCGAAGTGCAGTTAACCATGAAAATAGATGAGTGCAACAAACTGGAAGAAGAGATTGTTGTCTTAAGAATGCGGCTAGAAGAAAAGAATCAAAAATTGAGTTGCTATCACAAACTTGAAGGAAGTTCTACGAAGCTTGAAAAGATTATAAATAGTCAGAGGACTACAAGCATCAAATTTGGCTTGGGCTTTGTCGAAGGAGAATCGTCAAGTGGATCAAAGGCCATAACTGTAGAACAAGTAAAGAAAGAAGATAAGATCAAGGTTGATCAAGGAAAAACGAATCAGGCAAAAGAAAGCAACAGTGCCAGGCACGAGAAGAGTGCTGACAATGAGGGATTCATAAAAGTCACACATCAAAGGAGAAGAAAATTTGTGGCTCCTACTACAAAATGGCAAAGACCAACTCCCAGGTTCAATCATTCCTTTTCTGGTTATTGTTTTAAATGCAATGCTTACGGTCATAAGATTTCAGACTGCATTTATAATATAGGACAAAGAAATTTCACCAGTAGAAATGTCTTTTCACCCTTGATGGATTATGCAGTAGAATGCTATAACTGTCATAACTTTGGACACATTGCAAGAAACTGTAGAAGCACATATGCAGCAAATAAATATCAGGGAAGAAGATCTCAACCAAACAGTTTAAGGCAAAACAAAAAATTCCTAGAAAAACATGCACAGGCTATCGACAAAGAAAAGTCTAAACAAGTGACCAAAACTATAGCCAAACCAGAGTGGAAAGAAAAGGAGCGACCCAAGGAAGAAAAGGAATCCTTGATTGTTCAGACAACATTCAAAGCACAGAACAAATCTGCACCATGGATATTGGATAGTGGATGCTCCAGTCACATGACAGGAGATAAACAAAAATTTGAAAAATTACAAAAATATGAAGGGGGCTCTGTAAAGTTTGGAAATAATGATGGAGCCAAGATAGTTGGCAAAGGATCAGTCAAGATAAGTGATGGAAAGATCAATTCCAAAGAAGTTCTGTTTGTGATTGGTTTGAAGCACAACTTACTGAGCGTAAGTCAAATCTGTGACAGAGGTCATGAAGTCATCTTTAAGAAGTAGGGCTGTGAAGTAAGAAAAGCACACAGTGGGAAGCTGATAGCTACTGGATCGAGGACTTCTGGAAATCTATATACTCTCTCAGAAACTTCAGAAGGAGCATGCTTGATTGGACAGGAAGATGAAAATTGGTTGTGGCACAAGAGGCTCGGTCATATTAGCTTTGACAATCTGGTAAAAATAAGTTCAAAAAGGGCAGTAAGAGATATACCCACCATTGGAAAACCATTAAATAGCATTTGTGCTTCATGCCAAAAAGGGAAGCAAACTAGATCCACATTTAAATCAAAGGAATACTTCACCAGCAAACCTTTAGAGCTAATACATACTGATTTGTGTGGACCCATGAGAACACAAAGCATAAATGGTGACAAATACTTTATGTTGTTCATAGATGACTACTCCAGGATGACATGGGTACTATTTTTAAAGCTTAAATCAGATGCCTTTGAGATGTTCAAGATTTTTAAAAAATAG
Organism: Wollemia nobilis; assembly: GCA_028583015.1. Lineage (NCBI taxonomy): Eukaryota > Viridiplantae > Streptophyta > Pinopsida > Araucariales > Araucariaceae > Wollemia > Wollemia nobilis. The sequence goes on from JAQPPZ010016791.1 coordinate 1,075,228, forward strand.
GTTGAGAATCAAACTGGAAAAAGAATTAAATGCCTAAGATCAGATAGAGGAGGAGAGTTTATCTCAGAAGAGTTTGCAGAGTACTGTCAAAAATATGGGATCGAGAAGATAGTTTTCAGCAGCAAGGACACCTCAAGCAGAATGGTGTTGTAGAAAGGAAGAACAGGACAGTGCAGGAAATGGCACGGACAATGTTGGTTGAGAACAAAATAGCTAACAAATTTTGGAAAGAGGCAGTCCATACTGCGGTTTACATCCAAAATAGGTGCATGCTAAGGACGCATGAAAGCAAAACACCTTATGAGCTATGGTTCAACAGAAAGGCAACAACAAGATATTTCAAAGTGTTCGACAGCAAGTGCTACATCAAACGAACTGAAGATAATCTCGGTAAGTTTGAAGATAGAGCTGACGAAGGTATTTTTCTTGGGTACTCGACAAAAAGCAAAGCCTACACATGTTACAACAAGAGGCTAAAGAAAATTGTGGAGAGTGCTGATGTTAAAGTTGATGAAGGTAGAGAACGAGAAATTACTTATCAAGAAAACTACCCTATTTATGAAGAAGTCATTGAAGGAGATGAAGAAAAAGAAATAGAAGAGAATCAAAAAATTGACCCAGATGATTTAAGAATTGACTCAAAAGAAGAAGAAAACAAGAAATTCAAAACAGGTAGCTGGCAAAAAAATCATCCCAGAGAACAGATTATTGGGGACCCAACAGTTGGTATTCAGACAAGAAGAGCAGTAGTACGGAACTACTCTCTATTATCCAGCATTGAGCCCAAAAATGTTGCTAAAGCAAGCACAGATGAAAGTTGGATGAAGGCAATTAATGAAGAACTAGATCAGATTGAGAAAAACAAAACCTGGGAGTTAGTACCAAGGCCAAAAAATAAAAATATAATCGATACTAAATGGATTTTTCAAAATAAATTGAACGAAGATGGACAGGTTGTAAGGAATAAAGCAAGATCGGTTTGTAAAGGCTATCTCTTTACAAGAAATAAAGCAAGATTACAAGAAAATATCTCTTAGGGATTGCTACCAATATTTAATACAATGAAATACAATTATAGCCATTTGGATGTATTTTGTAGGATCTTCTTTGCATCCTCACAAACTGGTTATTGACAGGTTTTTGGTGATTATCGCGATGTAAGATGGTGAGGTGTGAATCTTTATGCCATTTGCTCCATGTAAGGACCTGTAATCTACACACAAAGAAACTTAAAAGGTATCAATAGCATATGAAGAGCCTTCCAAGATAAGGCCCATATCCATGATAAAGAAAATGATAAAGAAGCTAAAGTACAACTAATAAATGTATAAAAATTGAAATCTAACTATGCTAGGAAATAATTGAAATGCTACTAAAACTGATGAAAGAAAAAAATAAGGAAAATAGATCTTTGTCGGAAGGTCATATTTGTGTGGGACAGTTTTTCTTGTTGGTCACCTGAGGTAGTCATACATGTGGATCATATCAAGATGAGATGATCATTGAAGTACGAGTGAATTCCTTATGGTTGATGTGAGGCGACACTAGGTTTGATTCATGGGAATGATGTTCAAGGGTGCGCTTGTGAAGAATGACTTAATAGCAAGATTTGACACGAAGCAATAGCATTGGATGGTGCAAGAAATATGAATTAAATATTCAACCTTTGAAATGGTCCATTGGCACACTTTGAATCTTCATGGTTGAATTTTTATAGCACTTAATTGCTTTAGAAATAAGGTCTCTTTGCTCTCCAATCTAACAACACTTCATTATCTCAAAATTGCTCTCTTATTCATGAAGGTTGGGTACCTTTAAATAGATTTACCAAGAGGATTCCAAGGCTTGTTGGAGAAGCCAAGAAATGATTGAAATCAAGAAACCATTGTGCTTGGTTAGTGTGTAACCATTTTTACCTTGGATCAAGAGTCAAAACTTGTTACAGACATGACCATCTTGGGGTGGTACGACCATGACTGTTGATCATCTCAGGGTAGGATGACCTCTAGAGACTATCTCTTGGTGGGATGACCTAGGTTGAAAAGGGAAATTCCTCCCTATTTGAGTGGGAAAAACCATTTTTAGGCCCTGGGGGTGCCCAAGGTGGATCATATGGCCTGAAAAGGTTCCATATAAGTAGTCTCCTCAACATAACATGTTTTAGGTATCTACATTTAGACGTAATGAAAAAGAAGATTTGTTTAGTCATAGAAGAGTCTAAACCAATCCTATCAACTCACAAAATCCTTAATCTTGATGTAGAGAGCCTTGATAGATGGATTAAAGTCATCAAAAGGAATTATGTTGTTGGGTACAAGAGAAATAAAAGGAAGGTAAAGGATATAGTAGAGTTGATCAAATTAAATTTTGATAAAACTTGTAAATAAAATCTAGGACCAACAGAAGGAGGAAGAATAATTAGAAATAATAGGGATGATATCTTATCACTTTGCACTTTCAATAGTGGATTTAAGATGAATAACTAAGCTAAAGCTTGGATGGATTTGGAAGGGTTAAAAATATATAGATAAATGAAATGGAACAAAGTATGGATGGAAGATGATTCATTAATAGTAATAAATGTAATTTTGAAGAAAGCAAAATCTCTATCGAACATACAAGACATCATTGTGGAAATACAATACCTTGCTATAGAGTTTGAAAAAATCAGGTTTACACATACATTAAGAGAAGGAAATGTAGGTACGAAAATTGACATGTTTTCTTTTAGTTAATAAGTTTTTTCATTTGAGGTTGTACACAAAGTGTTTAATAAAATGTGCATACATATATTTAAATAATGCTATAAAATGACTTATGAAATGTGAAATAAAATAAAAATTAAATGACATGTGGGTGAATTATAATTTGATAAAAATCAAATTAAAACCTTAGTAAACTTTAATAAAGTTATTGATATGATAAGTTGTGGGTGATAGTTGTAAATGATGCATTGTCTCAAGAACCGCTTTGGAATGGCTTGGATAGGCATTATAAGCCCCTTCCATTAAATTTTTATAGATGGTTCATACACATGGTTGTTGGAAAAAATTCATGGATGCTCATGCTCTATGTATATGGTTTATGTGATTATGTTGATATACAATAATAGAAGTAGAATGATGATTCTATGATTTAGTTTATGTGTAATGCTATATTATATAATTATTGTGTGTTGTAATCATAGTCAATATAAATTATGATTTAACTAGATCTACGTTTCCATGTGTTTACATGGTAATGATTATCTGCTAACGATTATGTCTATGGAAAGTGATTCCCAGTGAGTGCATTGATCAATGAGGATTTATTTGAGAAACACACATCTCAGAACTATACAAACTAGAATGTACAATTGAAGGAAACATAGAATGGTGACCAATGGAATATAACTAACATTCCTAATGCTTGGATAATAATAATTAATCAATTAGTGTTTGCCAAAGTAGGAATATATGGCTTGGAGTATTGAGGGTTTAGTGATTGTACATTTGAATCACCAAATCGTACAATTAGCATTGTACCACTTAATTTTTGCATGAATACATTCATTGTACATTTTGAAGTTGAGATAAGTTTATAGTCGATTGATTGATTGCAATAACCAATTGATAACACTATGTGATTGCCAATTGAATGATTTTGACTGATTAAATATTTGTGGAATGATACATTTAAGTGTAATTGTACATTTGCAATTGTACAATGTATGATTTGTGATTATATAATTTGTTGTTGTATGTTTTGTAGAATTGTATAGTTGTAATCGTACAATTACCCTATTTGCATACAAAAGTTTGTAAATCATCCTGAAATCTATCATCATACCTTCTCTTATCAAGAATACTATCACATGTGCTATAGGGAATAAATGTGTAGATAGGCTAGCCAATAGAGGAGTTTTATTAGAGGATTATGAAGCTAAATTCTCTTTTCCATGGTTAGAGACAGTAGCATGTTTACCTAAAGCTGACAAAAACATGTTGACTATTTGAATCAAATAATGATTAGGATTTAATTATAATGTTTTCATTGGTAATATTTGTTGTATTTTAAAACATTAATATGTTTTCATATAAACTATTTATTACAATTATTATTGTTGCACTTATGATTTAGGGAGTAAATTAAAAATCTAGATCTTGTAAAGCATCCCATGATAGCATGAAGTTTTGGAAATATTTCTCTACTAAGATATAGTGTGTAGATAGTAGGGTGGATTTTTGGTATTGTGAAGGTTGCAAGAGGAAAATGTTAAAAATAATGATGCCAAATTTTGGAATATCTGTATCTACAAATAAAATTGAAGAAGATCCAAAGAATAAAAATCAATAATTCATACTTATTATGAAAATAAATGTAGGTATCTAGCTATAGCAACTCAAATTAAGATGAGAATATGTTTGTGAACTCTCAATCTCTAAAGGATAGAGTTGTGATTTTTCAATGGTGGGGGACCTAAGTACAACCCTTTCTCTCTAGCAAAAAAAAATTGAAGAAGAATATGATAATACATATTTAGCTCTCAACAAAATACAATCCACAAGACAATAACTTTAATCACAAGAAATCAATCTAGCTGAATAATAGTAAATTTAAGAATAAACTTTTGAGACAAGAAGACTAACAAGGGATAATATTTCATTGTGATAGGCATCTCATAGCACAATGCCCATGTATAGTTATGCCCAAAAATGTTATACTCAAAGTAACTATTTAAGAACATACCAAGCTTATGAATATTGAGAAAGGATAAATAGAAGGAAGAAGTATCTCATAGCACTTAATCTCACTGACACATAGTTCCAAAGATTATTACTACCTTATATGAGGAATCTCTTAACACTTAAGTTCACCAACATATATATATAAGATAATCCCATGCATAATATCAAAAAAATAGGAAAGACTTATTAGTAGGTTTGCCTATGTATTCCAATTTCAATGAAAGAAAGTTAGACTTATAGCTTGGATTTTTTTAGTTAAAGATATACATCAATTGAAAATATAAAGAGAATTTCTATGTTCATAAAGACACATATTTATTGTTATAAAATGGCCAACCTCTAATATTTATTTCAATATTTCTACCTAATATAATAAATATTAATCAAATTAAAAATAAAAATCTACTACTATATTTAGTGATGTTTAAAAAATTGGCATTGCTTGCCATACATCTTTTTTATGGCATTGCCAATGATGAGAGGATTGGTTATAGATATTGACTATAAAGTTTCAATGAGAATATTTTTTCTTTTATTTTATGCATTATTGGGATCACCTTCTATGATTGGCACTTGAGATTTGCTTTTTATTTCCCTCTTCCTAGATTTTCTCGATTATTGGGTTAGCTTTCTACTTTTGGTTTCTAGTCAATACAACTATAGCCTCAAGATTGCTCTTTGTTAGAATTTGAAGTAAAAAAATCATATCCATATATATCTCTTTCTCAAAGTACTACTATCCTTTAATGTAGTGTATACCTTTATCTTCTACCATGATAAAAAATTATCTTTATTTTGTAATTTTTTCCATGTCATATTATTAGTTATTTATTTTCTATGAGACATTAGGTTATCACATTGACTATCAATTGTACTTTCCTAGTTTTTTTTTTTTTTGAAGGATTATCTTGTCCTTATAAAATACTTTTTCATTCACTTTTACAATTTATTTGGAGTTTTTTATAATTTGATCTTCATCTTTTGTTTATTTCTCTAAATTGCTTATCTTATATAGGTTATTTTTTGAATGGTTGATTTTTTTTGTAGGTAAAAGTAAATTTTATTTACTTTATGGGTTGAAGGGGCCTGACCCTATTTACATATGGAAAAGCTGCACAAAAGTTACAGACAATACAAACACGAATAGGCCAGGCCATGAGGCTAGCAACAATCCAAAAAGAAATAAGCCCTCTAACACGGGCATCCTAAAACCAGAAACATATGTAACCGAGGTTGGTCCCTTCATGAAGAACTTTGGACGCTATTAGATAGTTGTCCACTACCTTCGTGATTTGGCTGATCGTAATCGTGCAAAGCATACTATGCGAACCGGGGTCTGGGCTTTGGGTCTTTTGCTCAACTGGCTTGGTCTCGTCTAGACTTTTCTCCTTGTGCTCTTCCTAATCACCTCTGAGAGAGCCTTCATCCCCACTAGATAGGTTTTGGATGGTCTAGGTGTCCTCAAGATTAGGCATCACCAGCCGCTTGGATATCCTTCTTTGGGCCCATATCATGGTTAACCTTTTTGATAACTTCGATGGGAAAATTACTTTCCCAAATGATGAGGGAGCTTACTCTGATAGCTCTGTTGGTGAGGATTTTAGCTACTTGGTTGGATTTTCTGTAGATGTGCTTGATCTAGTTTCTCTCCCTATCACGGATCCATTGTTGGTAATACAGGATGATATTTTGAATATTTTTTACTCTCCTGATGCTGCTCTGAATGAGGTTCACTATGATTTCAAAGTCCCCTTTGAAGATAAATGGGCTCGCCAGGTTTTTGAATAAATCCATGCACCTCCAAACCACTCTAGCCTCACCAAAGTTGTTGGTTTGGGTGACCAGGTTTTCAACAAAGGCCTTAATGATGTTACCTTTATGATCTCTGATAAATCCACCTACCTCGGCTTTGCCTGTGTTCCCTTTGGATGCTCCATCGAAGTTGGCCTTTAGCCAGCCTTGAGGTGGGATTCCACTTGACTAGGGCTCTGTCCTTCGAGGGATTCTTAGTTTTATAATAGTCTTGAGGGATCTTAAGGGAAGAAAAAATTTGCTCTTCAATCCCAGGTGGAGGTAAGAACTGGTAGAGGATAAGACTGATGTTTTCCATGGCGAAGGCCAAGGCTTTAACAACCACTGCATCCTGGGTTCTGGGTTCTTTGCTGAAAACTTGTCTGTTATGTTCTAGTCAGATTTACCAAAAAATATGGTGGATTATGGAACTCCATAGGAAACTGAGTCTAGGATGCCTAAAGGGTCTTGGCCATTGATTGATCAACCCTTTGACTGAGTTGGGCCATGCCCAGCAGACCTGGAATCTATCAGTGGCTACAAAAAACACTTTCCTAGAAAAGGAACAGTCCATTAAGATGTGTTGGGCTGATTCCCAATCCTGCATGCAAAGGTAGCACCTGTTAGGTACCATGATCCCTTTGTGAATTAGGTTATCCATGGTGAGGATTTTATTATGAACAATGGTCTAGTAGAAGTGGTCTATTTTTGGGATGAGGGACCTGAGCCATATCCTTTGGGAAACCAATTTCCTAATGCTAGAGCCTTCCTTAATGGCCTTCCTTTCACAAAGGTGAGATGCAGTCTTGACTAAGAAAATCCCATTGATGGTGCCATTCCAACATTGTTCGTCCTCCTTCCTAGATTGGGGGAGAAAAACCAACCTTAGGACCTCTTGGATCCCTTCTACTACCATGGCGATGGTATCATTAGTAATCTTGAACTTGATTGGCTTCCAATCTTGGATCCCTTGGTTAAAGGAAACGAAGTAGGCAACTCTGGGCCCGAAATTATTGTCGATCAGATGCCTAACTATAGCCAGCTTGGGATTACTATTGAGGGCTTCTTTCCCAGCCCATACATCCTCCCATAAGTTTATGTTAGAGCCATCACCCAAAATCCACCCAGACCCTTCATGGATGATGCTTTGGGAGAGAAAGGGATTTCCAAAAATGGGAGCAATTACGAGGTATGGTGGCTTGGATAAAGGGCTAATATTGGAGGTACTTTCTTTTCACAATGTTCACCCACTCAGTGCTAGCATTGGTAACCACTCTCCAAGCTTACTTAGTCAAGAGCGCTAGGTTTGTGACATTGATGTGGCAGAGACCTAGAACTCCCTAATATTTGGGAGTGTAGACTTTATCCCAGGCCATAAGGTGGAACTTCTTCTAGATTTCAGACCTAGACCACAAGAACAATTTATGAATTTTTTTAATGACTTCACCCACGGTCACTGGGATTTTAAAAATTGATAAAAAAATATGTGGGAATACTCTACAAGACCGATTTTTCCAGGGTTTTTCTCCCTACGCTGGAGAGGAGAACGCCCTTCCACCCTGCTATCTTGTTACGGATCTTGTCCACCACGTTCTCCCACATGCCAGGGCGGACCCTTCCCTGGAACATGGGAATGCCAAGGTAGGTGGTCGGGAAGTCTTCTATGGAGCATCCCAAAATTCTAGCAATCTTATGTTGCCTTCTGATCAGAGTGTGGATGAAAAACAACTTCTGGTGTAGTTGATCTTCTGCCCAACAACCTATTCAAATAGGTTAAGGATATCCTTGATCACGATGGCGTCTACAACAGAGGCTTTGGTTGTGAGCAATATGTCATCCATGAACTATTGGTGGGTTGAGGAGGGGAGCCCTAAAGCTACTTTGATGTCAAAGAGTTTATTGCTAGAACAATCTTCTTTGATATTTCTTCCCAAACTTTCAACAAGAATGATGAACAGGATAGGAGACAGGGGGTCTCCTTGTCTCAGGCCCCTGGAACTCAGGAAGTAGCCTACAGTGGAACCATTCACCATAACCAAGAACCAAGAAGAGGAGATGCAATTGTAGACCAGATTCACCCAGGCCTCATGGAACCCAAACTTGAGGAGGACTTGGCTGAGAAATTCCCTATTGACCCTGTTGAAGGCTTTATTCATGTCTAGTTTGAGGAAAAAAATAGTGGTCTTGGACATCTGGGTAGAGTGCATCAACTCGTGGATGGTGATGACCCCATCCAGAATGTTATGACCTTTGACTGTACTCCCCTGGTATGGATAAATGATAGAATGGAGGATGCTGGATAGTCGGGTGGCTATGGCTTTGATAAATATTTTGTAGATGACATTGCAAAGGCTAATGGGATGATAGTCTGAGATGGATAGAGGATTATATCCTTTAGGGATAAGAGCCAAGAACATGGATTTAACATCTTTGGGGATGATTTTGGAAGATTGCATTTACCTGACTACAACATAGAGGTCTGGCCCCACAACATCCCAGAAGGTCTAGAAAAACCTAGGTGGGAATCTATTCGGGTCAGGAGCTTTGTCAGGCTTCATGGAAAGGAGGGCCTGGTGGATTTCTTTATGGGACATAGGACAAAGGAGGAACTCATTGGAATCCTGGTTAATGAGGGTGGGGATATTGACAAGGAGGGATTCCATGGCCAAAGAGAACTGGAAAGAAGAGGGGTCTAGGAGGGCTTTGAAGTGGCTAACAACTTCATCCCTGATCATATGGATGTTCGAAGTGGCTGCCCCATATTGAGTGACTAGTCTCTTGATCTTGTTGGCTCCTCTGTGCCTAAGGGTTGAAATGTGGAAGAACTTGGTGTTGGAATCCCCTTCCCTGAGCCACAATTGCCTTGAATTTTGACACCAAAAGGTTTCTTCTTTAGAGAGGATAAAATGGTACTCAGCCAATAGGTTATGCTCTGCATCCCTAAGGATTTCATTGCCTTCCCCTCTCTGAAAGGGGTCCTCGATCTGGCTGATTTGGGATTTGACCTGCTGCTTAGATTTAAATATATTCTCGAAGGTTTCCTTGTTCCACTTCTTTAGGTTTCCTTTTATGAATCTGAGTTTTTGGGTGACCTGGTTAGTGGCAGATCCTAGGAATTTTTACTTCCACCATGACTCAATTAGCCCCTTGAGGTCAGGGTGGTGGGTCCACATTGATTCGAATCTGAAGGGAGTATTGAACTGTGGCTTGGTATCTGATTCTAACAACAGAGGGCTATGGTTAGAACTGATCTTTAGGAGGGCTGGTAGACTAGCATCTCCAAACCAGGGGAGGGATTCCTAGGAAAGGAGGAATCTGTCTAGGCACTCTTGGATGAGACTATCGCCTTTCCTTCTGTTACTCCAAGTGAAGAGGGATCCCTAGAGGTGGATATCCATGAGGGCATAGGAATCAATGAAGTTCCTAAAAGCTTCAGTATCCATGTGAGTGATTTTGGCTCTGCCATTCTTATCACTGAAGTATAGGGGGGAATTGAAATCCCCAGCCAAGATCCACGGGGTTCCTTCAAAGTCTTGCCAAATGGATGTGAGCATGTTCCACAATGCTTCCCTTCCTAGGGGGGAATTAGGGGCATACACATTTTACATTACCCAAGAAATCTGGGACTCAGGATCGTGGAACAAAATATTGCTTATCCTGTCCTATCCTGAAATGAGGTTTCCCTAGACTTTGGCAAGGTTCCACAGGCAAAGGAGCCCTCTTGACATCCTAGATGTCGAGGAGTGCACAAAGTCACAATTTTTCTAGATATTTCTAGCAATGCTAGGGGACCATTGATCGCCTAGTTTTGTTTCCTGAATTAGAAAGATAGTTGGGTTATGCTCTCTTCTCATGGTTGCAGCCAGTATTTGTTTGGCTACCCCATTTAGTCCTCTCACATTCTAGGAGAGGACTTTCATTTAGAACTCTTGGAGGTTTTCCTGCCCCCTTTTCCTTGCTGAGCAGGGAGTTTGGTTTTTTGGACTTCATCCTTTGAGTTGCTTGCCCCTTCTTGAAAGAGCCTTCTTTGGGTCCCATTGGCTATGTATTTCGCTATGGCTTTGTTCCTTCTATCTGAATTCATCAGTCTGCCCTTATTTTTTTCTTTCCTCACATCCATCTGGGATTTTCTATAGCTTTGGGTCAATATGGGGCTCCTTTTATCAGGAGACAACAGATCCTCATCCTCATAGTCATAGGTGATGGGGTCATAGGGGGCTGGTGAGGCTGGGGTTTCATGGATCGGGCAAGGAGAAATATTGGGTGGGTTGGAGGGAGGCTTTGAAGGGTTCCTAGGGGAGCTAGGGCTTGAGGAGGGAGGGGGGATGGGAGTTTGCTTGGCCAATAAAATGGTCTGGGAAGGGTAGGGAGGTATGACAGAAGGGGTTTGGAAGATTGAGGGTATGGGCATAATCTCAGAGCTCCCCGGGATCTCCCCTTCCTCAATGTCCTCAATAGAAACATAATTTTACAAAGCACTGAATTTATTGACCATGGGAATAGATGTACTTGCCTTATGATAGAGTTGTCCTAGCGGGAGTCTGGTGGTGGTTTTGTTCTATGCTGGAGGAATGGAAGACTGGCAGTGGTACGTCGTTCTCAGCTGATCCTCAAAGTGGGTCGTTTGGGGCAAGAATAAGAGCTTGGGACACTACGATTGGAGATGACCCTAGGATTGACATTCAGGGCAAAAATCTAGTTTGTTTTCATAGATGAGCGTATATTTCCACTTGAAGTCCTCGTAAATTAAGTTCAGGTGATCTGGCAGCTAGCTCTCCAGATTCACATTTACACACACACGCGTCTGGGTTAGATGGGTCCTTGCATGAGTGGTTGGGTCAATGGCCATGAGTTCACCAATGGCCTTGAAAAGACCTTGGAGTACATCTTCATAGAAGAAGTGGGTTAGGAGATTCGAGAGCCTGACCCAGATGGGGACGAAGTTGATATTTTGGGAATTGGGATCAAATTTTGCTTATCACTTTTTTAGAAATAGACTTCACCTTCCGAAGAACCATGGACCTCCAGATAAGATACACTCGATGTCTTCCTAGGTGTTGAGCTAGAACATGAAAAAATCTAGGGTCATTGCTGAGATCTCCATATTCCCTAGGGTTTTCCACTTGGACGCAACCCATCTGCAGATGACGTCCATATCGGGGCGACCTTCGATAAATTTTCCCACCAGGGAGTGGGTGTCCCAGGACTCATAGCCCTCCATCAGGATTTTAGGGCACAAAATGTTGCTTTCAGGAAACCATTTTTTTTGTAAAATATCGATGAAGGATGCTTTCCCGCTAATGATTCCTCCCTCAGAGAGTTGGAGGGCCGCATGGAGATTCTTGTCTCCTCCTAAGAGTGGACTGATTCATTCGTAGATCATGGACTCAGTCCCGTTAGGGTTCGGGGCACTACAGTCCCTGAAATCAAGAATGCTTGACAGTGTCATGGGGAACCTTTGCATTCCAAATTCGTGTGTCGCGCTAGTCCCTAACGGCCAAAAGACCAGCGGTGTAGGGGAGTCTAGCGACGAAGCAGGGAAATGATCTAGGGAGGATCGTCGTCACAAAAATTACACGTGCCCTAAACTTTCACCGTATTTTGAATGATTGATTTATCTAAACCACTTGATTCTTTTTTCACAACATGCTTCTCCATGGCACTTTGGATCATTCCTTCATTCTATGAATTATTTTCTTATTTATTTTAGAGTGATTTAGAAGCATCATGCCTAAGTTGTCAGACTTTTGAATTGCTTGCTACTATATGCATTTTAAAATATTGTGAAACTCTTAGTTTGAAGACTAGCATGATAAGGGAAAAAAATTATATGAAAATGCAAGAGAAAGATTCTTTGCTCTAAGGTACTAATGAAAATCACTAGAAATACATTTAAAAAATAATTAAGAAACCACCTTTCTAGCTCCCTCTATGTTTAGAACTAGCCTTTGAAATGATAAATAGTTGAACTAGTCTTATGGAAAAAGGTACCAAGTGTGCTATAACATCCTCTATATTTTTATATTTTACTATGACATATGGGTTTGGTGCCATAAATATAGCTTTTTATTTATGAACAAATGGTTTAATTCATTTACCATCAAAGTTAAACTAAAATATTCTCATCTAAAAAAGAAATATTAATTTTATAAAAATCTACAAATAAAAACTTATATGTATGGTCTGGAGAAATACTAAGGGAAAGTGGATTCTCTTTTTTGTAAGAATTTGGTGCCCAAGCATTAGAAAAATTATATTCAAATGATGCTTTAAATAATACAAACATAGGCTAAGAATAGCCTTTAGGAAATATTAACAAATATTATCCCTAGTTAACGCTAACAACTACGCGCTAACCATATATCACGCTAACCTACTAACGTAGTCAAAATGACTACGACTACTAACTTACAAACCTATTAACATAGGTAAAAATTAAAATGAAATAACCTAGTGGTAAAAATAACAAACTACTTTTTACCATGCGGTAAATAAAATCTACCTAGGTGAATATTACAAATTACCAAATGAGAAAATAATTATAGTTATTGTAGCATAGTAACTCTAACATCTCCCCTTATTACATTATTTGGGTAATGTATATAATTGTCCCAATACAGTGAAAAATATGTTGACCTGCTGGCTCTAGCTCTGTCACATTGCTCTGGCTGCTCCTAAGAAAAAAATGATCATTCCTCACTTTGTCTTCACATCAACGAATTTCCTTATTGTAATATTGTCATCCAACCATATTGCATGGGTAACCAGCCACTGCAACCGCTAGATGTACTAGAGTAGATCACTACATACGAGGTTCATTCTGATTACAATATGATTTTGCAAAAAGTGTTGATAAGGTAGCTAAGGTGTCGATCATTGCCGAAAATGCACCCTTATAAGTTTTCCCCTTTGTTTGCAAAACATGTTTGTAATGGAATTTCTGCAAGAGGTGTGACTAAGGTGTCGGTTGTTGCCAAAAATGCACCCTTATAAGTCTTCTCCCACTTTTACAAAAAATTGTGTGAAGTAGGAAAATAAATGTTTATCCCTCCTTAATTGCAAAAGATATGCAACCCATGAAGCTTTGTGATGGTGTTTACAAATATTGCCTCCTAAATTCAAACCATAGGCATTAGATTCAATTAATAATATGATGCCCCTTTAAATACAAATAACTTAGGCTATGAATAGCCTAAGATAGGGATGAAAAAATTATCCCATGAAGGTAGCTAACCAACGCGTAATAGGTAGCCTTCCCCCTAAGGTAGCTAACAACCAAAGAAAATAACGCTAACAACTAACTAAGATTATTCACATTAAAATGTGAATAATCCAACATACCATTAACCTTAGATAATAGTTAAAGGTATTTATAATAGTAAATAATAGTAAATGAAATCTACCTTAATGTAAGAATATGGTTAATATCCCAAATAATGAAATATTACTTTAACATTGTTTAAATATTAAAAATGAAACTACAATGCCTTTTAAGTGAGATATCAAAAATCAAATTTAAAATCCTTATACCATGTTTTAGTGTTGTTCAAGCCATTGCTTTATATTACTTATAAGTTATTTGCTTTAAATTACATAAGGAAAGTAAGTCTTAGTAATTATTCACTTAATGAAAAATGATTACATCTAAATTAATAATATGAATAAGTAATAATCATTCAACATCACTAAGATGCTTATTTATTTTAAAAATGAATATATAATAGTGCAAATAGACGATCGATTATTTGTAAATCAATCATAAATATGTTTGACAAAGTTACAAGTGCCATATGCTTAAAACATATTGATGAAAAATAAACTATAGAAGTCAATGTTTTTTTTTTAAACATAATTTTAAATGTGAAAACAATACATTGAAATAGTAATTCACAACGAGATGATCCCAATTATATAATCTATAGTTTATTTATATATAATTAAAAATGGGATGCCTATAACCCTAGTTAGGTTGATCAAAATAATCTAGAAAAATTTGGACTCATATGTATTCTATATGTAGAGTATGTGTCATCCCTTGTGTAGATGATAATGGATGCATGACTAGATTGTAACATTATATTCATTGTTAAAGATATACAAACATTAGAAAAGTTTTAAAGGTATGTTTGTTGTCAAAAGTAGTAGTGTTATTTAAATATGTTAAGTGTGTGTCAGGCCGATGAAGACAATACCAATCCTGAGCTATAGGTGGTCCTTTTTATGTCAGATTCAAACAACAAGGTAGAATAAGGGATATAGGGGCAGCCCCAATATTTGAACCCTGCTTGGTAGTATAAAAGGACCGTGGATGTAACAAATTCCTCTATTTATAAAAAAAACAAAAAAACAAAATATTTTGGTTTAAATTTTTTAAAATAAACTTAGATCATGAATAAAATCAATTTTCATCAAATTTTTAATCAATTGAATTGTCTAAAATAGACTTAGATCTTGAATAAAATCATTTTTCATTAATTTTTTAATCAATTATCCCCAAGAGTTAGGTGGATTGGTAGTTGTCTATCTAGTCAAACACTTACCTAGAAGACATAGGTTTAAATCTTGAAGATAACCTATTTACAAAGGTAGTAGTTTGATTTAAATTCTTTGAGTGCATGTCAGATCGACAATGATGGTATGAATATCAAGCGACCAATAGTCCTCCTCACGTTCGATCAACAACAACGAGGTAGAATAAGTTTGTTGAGAACAACCCATATGTTGAGAACAACCCATATGTTTTACACCCTACCCTTATTAAAGTAAGTTTGCTGAGAACAACCCATGTATTTTGAACCCTACACTTATCAATTACTAAAAATAATGTGATTATAACCAACTCTCATATTAATAAATTATTTTAAAAAAATCAATTATTACCTATAAATTATAATATTAAATATATTTTATAAATAATAGTATAAACCTCACACAACTTACACCTTTAATTTTTCCTCAAAACACAACCTACACACTTAAATAAACTAATATATAAGCATGGAAAATATATATATAATTTTTAACTTAAACTATAAGATTTTTGGATCCATGCTCAAGGGTCTTATTTCATTAAATTGAAGCATTAGTCCTTGTTTTGCTATAAATTTGTGAAGAATATATATTATATAAATATAAACGTTTAGATGTTTTAAAATATTAATAATTCGTGTGGTTTTCTTTGCGCTGCTTGGGATATTTGTTGTACACCTATTGATAAGGGTGGAATGGGTATCATTGATATTTACTGGCAAAACATTTCTTTGTGTGTTAAGTGGGTGGTTAAAGCTATTAAAGGCCCTGAAACCTAGAATATTTTGATTCGTCATTGTATTTCTTCAAGGTTACTTTATGGGCGCAAAGTTTGGGTTAATATTGGCCTCCATACTCTTATCATTACTTTTCCTCCAATGAAGATTCAGGGTTCCTTTATTGTTAAAAGTATTTGGTGGTCTCAGTGAAGAATAGGGTTCCTTTATATGATGAAAAATAAACTATAAAAATAAACTATAATGGTCTTTCATTCAATTCTCAGAATATCTAGTGGTCTCCTATTTTGTCTAACTCTTTATTTCTTCTTGTTGATATGCTAGGGATTAAAGCTTTGAGGTTGTTTCGCAAGGACATTTTCTATATTAATGATTTAGTGCACTCTCGAGACTGGATTCCTTGGTTTGATCTCAAACGAAAATATATTCTTCAGAATTTAGATCTTCCTTCTATTCTTAATATTCAAGAGCTCATATTTGATGTCATGCTTCATAAGCTCAACTTTCAACCCCTAAGTGCTTGGTGGAGGTATTGGCGTTGGAATGTGGATACTCCTTTCAAGAACTACTCTTCTTCCTTGATTTATCAGCTTCTTAGTCCTATTTCCCCTAGTGTTGATAAAATTAATGAAAGATGACAAACTCATCCTACATCCTATACTTGGATTGCTCATTTGAGTCTAAACTTGAACCCAATATTACCTTTTTTCTCTAGTCTCTTATTTATCAAGGGCTTCCTATGGAAGAGAGACTAAGGAGGATTGGTCTTCCTAATCCTAAGTGTCCATATTGTGGTCATTTTGAGACTTTCAAACATCTGTTTTGGTTCTACCATCGTGCTCAGCCTACTTAGTCCTAGATTCACTCATTGTTCAAGCCTTTTCATCCTATTTTTTTTAGATGGCAAATGATATTTTTTGGAGATAATAGTTGTTGGCCTGTCTATATTATTGCTTTGTGGAATTTCTTCCCTGCTATTATTTTGTTTCAACTTTGGAAATCTAGGAATGTTGCTATCTATTATGGAGATTCAATTTCCAGTCAGTTTTCCTTGCATGAAAAGATTACGGTATTTTTTGTTGTTACTGTTCAACTCCATTCGCAGGCTTCCAAGTTGACTCATGAGTTGGCGCATTTGATAAATCTTGTCAAGTTCTGGCACGAGGCTCCGTGCACTATCAACATGGCTTTGCCTAACCTCCTTCCGCCTTAAGGTCCCTCTATTTCTTTGAGGCCTCGGCGTAGCAAGTTGAGAGGGTGATATTTTCTAGCATTAGGTTGTTCTGTCAGCGTCCACAGTAGGGCTTAGTCTCCTCTTGGAGTGGATCCCTTTGTTTAATTATTATGTTTATTCACCCTTTTAAGGGTTGGTTTTGTTTTTGGCCTCACGTCTCTATGATGTTGATTTTTTGGGTGGCCTTGCAACCAAGCTGTGATTTTTCCAGCTCCCTTTTTATTGTAACCTCTTTTTATTTTTTATTGAATATAATTGTTGGTTTCAATAAAAATATTAATAAATACAATATATTTATTTACATGGCAATAAATTTATCTTTTTTTTTTATTACATAGGGGAGTTGGTTACAGTCACTATTTTTAGTAAATGACAAGTGCAGGGTTCAAACCGCAGGAACTGCTCCCAACAACCTATTTGTGGACTCAAGGTTTGTACTGTCATCGTTGGTTTGGTAGGCACTCAAAGGATTCAACAAGAACTACTACCTTTAAAAAAGCTGACAACATGCCTCAAGATTTAAACTTAGGTCTGTTCTTGGTAAGTACTTGGCCACTCAAACTTTTGCCAATCCACTTAACCCTTGAAGACAAATAAAATAAATTTATTATTTAATATAAAAATTACCCAAAACCCACTATTTTATGTGCTTCAAACTATATTAAAAAAAAAATTCTTTAACTATAACATTGCTTGCACAGGAAGGAAAATAGGAAGGAAAATTTTAAAGAAAGAATTGAAAAAAAAAATGAAGAGACGATTGGCTATTTTTTATTCCTTAAATTGCCAATAATTTACTTAATTGTAAGTATTCAGTGGGAGACTTGGTCTTTCAAGTTCTGATATGGATGATTCATGATACAAAGTTAAAGAGAGTAGCGGAAAAATGGAAAAATGTTGGTGAAAATCTGTATTCTCTTACCTTGTGGATTGCTTGTAAGCTATAACAATACAAAACCAGGATAGAACTTTATTTTTGATCTTTCTAATGCAACACAAAACACATTTTTATCTTTATGATGTATCAACTCTGTTCTAGAAAGAACAACCAAATGAATATGGTCGAAACAAAAGACTTGACTCTCGATTCGTAATTTTCTAGAGAAAGCAAATTGAAGATTCCTATATTATTATAAGTTCAACATGGTACATCTAATGCCTTGAAAACACAGGGAATTTAGGTCCACTCTGATAGCCTTCAGTTCTTTTTTTTTCTATTAAAACAATAATTCCTTGGAATAATCCGTAGCTTCATTGAGAACATCGAATTATATCATTGGATGTATTTCATTTTTATTCTTGTACAGACTTTCTTTAGGATGCCTCAGCAATATTCCAGCACGATGGCTCGATTAGTGTCTAACTTTATTTCACAGGGCTAAGTACTACGACGAACCAGATTATAGACAGGCAAAAGATGTGATTGATTTAAGGACATGATTATCCTTCGATTCCGTTTACAGCTTTTAATTATATTTTTAATCTGTGGTTAATAAATTTTATTGTAAAAAAAAAGACAAAAACAACTTTGGCCCATTGGCTGCTCCAAGCGCATCTTTTCAACAATGCCTTCCATACCTACTGCACTTTCATCTTATTCTGTGTATGGCCAACCATAACTTTCTCTTTCTCTTATCCTGATGATGCGACTTTGAATTGAATGAGTGAATCCACAACGTGGTCGGCAGTCAGTTATGGCGCCGTCCGACGGTCAACTATTCTTATTCACATGGCTGTTCTTTCACGGGTGGGCCCACACGTTCAGATGCTGCCAATTTAGATAATCACAACACCAGTAGACGACTCTCAGATTTTATCTATCGAACGTGGTCGGTACGTTTTTTTGTGAAGATTGAAACCCTGAACACTTGACAATGTTCGTCGACATCTCAAGGGAATAAATTTAATTAACAAAAAAAAATGTTTTCATTCCTTGATAATAGAGTAGTAGGTTTAAAGGTGTAAGTCTTTCATTTTATTTTGTGGGATTCTTCACTTCTATTAACATCGAGTTTGGCATAGCCTCGAAGGATTAGTGGATTGGTAAGTGCTTGTCTGGTCAGACACTTACTAAGAAGACATCCAGATTCAAACCTTAGGGGCAGCCTGTTTGCAAAGGTAGTAGTCTGATCTGAATCCTCCGAGTGCCCGACAGACCGATAATGACGATACAAATCTCGAGCGATCGGTGATCTTCTTCACGTTGGGTCAACAATAACCAAGTGGAATAGGTTTGGTGGAAGCAGCCCCTATGGTCTGAACCGACAATGACGATACAAATCCGAGTGTCCGGTGATCATCTTCACGGGTGAACAGTAACCAAGTGGAATAGGTTTGGTGGAAGCAGTCCCTGTGGTCTGAACCCTCTGCGCTTGTCAGTTACTAAAAATAGTGTAGTTGTGACCAACTACAAGTGTAGGAGACTGACCCTCATACTTTCTAACCAGTTAATGTGATGATGCAAGTTCTAAAATTTCCTACTGCAAACGCTTTAAATTTGTTTATAATCAAACAAAGGTGATGAAGACAATGAGGCAAAGTACAGTACATGTCCTCCTCCGTCCCCAAGTCAGCTTTTCAATATGGAGACAGGCGGTCAAAAGCATTTAAGCTCAACAACCATGAAGTTTGGACTGTAGCGAGGACGTTTCAATGAATCTGACAGCGCTCTGCTTTAAAGTTTGAATGTTATCTTGGGTCATTATTCGTTTTCAAAGCAGTCAAACAAAACTTCATTGTGCGCTATCCGTAAGCCTCTTTAGACTGAAATTCTGACTGGAATCCCGTCGGTCCCGTCCTGTATATTCTTATCTAGTTCGTCAAAACAAATTGCAGTATTCGGAAGCACGTGGATTGACTCAGTTTCCTTCGTAATATGGGTTTCTGAGAGTCCGACTTTTGAAAGAAATCTATGGATTCCTTTTTACCAAGGGGCCACGTGATTTTGTAAGATGTGGTCGCAATGCTCAGCCCACATTGGAGAATGTTCTTCGGTTCTAATCATGTGCAGTGCATTTCCTAGTGAATTTATGACTGAAGTATTATATTATGTGAGAAAGCCTTACAATCCAGAAATATAAAATATTTTAGTTTGTTCGATCTTCAACGGTATCCCTTGTAATATCAAATATGATAATAGGAAAAAACTTAATCTCCACTAAGAGTGGATTTTTTTTTTTAAATATTCTTAATTTGCTTTTACGAGTTCGAATATAAAAAAGGACGGCTTGCATAAAATTTTATGGTCGTAAGTGGTAGTCAATAAGGACAGCCTTTCATGTGGATGCATATTCTCTTTTTGAATGTTGTACAAAGATGAATGCCTTTTTTTTCTGTGCTTAGTACTGTACTGGGCTCAAATTATTTCTTGGAAGCTTAGGTAACGTACTCATATTTTGTTCAACTCCTTGAAAGAAAATTTTGAAGATAGGTATCCTATTCCTTCATCAGGATTTTAATGGTACACATTTTAAGCTTTAAACATAAATCTAACGAATTCTTTACTGGTGATGCCGTGCATCAATGGTGACAGAAGATCTTCCTGCGTCATGTAAAAGACATCACAGTGAAAGTCTAAAATATGTGAAAGATAACAGAATCTTCAAGGTAAAACATATTAAATCTCTAATGTATCGATCTGAAGGAATAAGTTTGATAACCATCACAATCCAAATATATCGTGGAATATCTTATGACATTTGTAATGTAAATTGTCCAGGGTAGTGACAATCAACTTGTGGTTTCAGGTCGCTGGCCGTGCTTAACATTATAAGACAAAAAAAAATAATATATGGTATTTTGACTTACTTTTATCTTAATTTATGCAGTAGGAAGGAATAAGTTTTGAGGATTAGAAAATGGCGTAAATCTATTAATATATTGTAATTCAAGAAAAGAAAAAATATATAAATTTTATTTTCAAATAGAAAAATAGATACATATATTAAATTATGTATTTTATTAAAATTATTTTTTAATTTTAAAGTTTAAAAAAAAACTGAAAGTTTTTTTTTTTTTTAAATGTGAAATTGAAATTGTTTAAGGTTTTGGGGTTTTTGCTCCGGCTTTGTTGCTTTGATCTTTCTGAGCGGGAGACCTCTTGTCTTCCCCTTTTTAGATCTGGTTGTTCTTTTTGGTTTGTATGTTCTGTTTCGGTGGTGGGCGGTGTCTTTTGTTGGCCAAGGAGCATTTATAGTTCGTTTTGTTTTTATTGAGTGCTCGGTAAGCCATTGTAGATCCGGATGAGGTCCCTGAGGGGGATAGAGCCATATGCCAGCCCAAGCTGCGAGGGTGTGTTGGAGCAAAATATGCCTTTGGTTACGTTTGCACCCAAGACTTTTCCAACATTGAAATACCAAGTTAAAACAAGGTTTACTCGGTTCAATCTCCAGAGGAGGTTGGTTCCTTGCTTCTTTAGGGAAAGGGAGAGAGAAGAAAATGCATAAAGAGAGGGAAATATAGTTATTGCTAGAAGCATATAAACGATGCAAATTGGATAACAGCAAAGCAACTTTAACAACCTTTTATAGAGAAGCATCTATTTGAACCATAAAAACAGAGCAACTAATCCTCTGGTGTAAATCTACTCATGTATAAGTCTGTTGGAATGGTTAATTTTAGAGTTAGCAGAATTTTATCGCAAAAATTCAAAATAAGAATTAAAGCAAGTTATATTCAACCTAACTTTACGTAGCAATTAACAATCCATACATACTTGATAACACACCAGTGAGCCAAAAACCATAATGGATGATCTTTTATTAGCTTTCAGTAGTCTGTGTACATTGCCTTGTAAACATCTAAGAGTCGACCATTTGTTTAGATCGCTCATCCTATATATAATAGTTTTACATAACAAAAATACTAAAAGTTGTTACAACAGTATACCCGTTGGCTCATTCTGGTAGAGTGGCAGTTAGGAGAGTATAGGGCCTTCAATTGGAAATGCTTAAGATCTTCTTGTTGTAGCAATCTGCTTTTATCTCCATAAAGGCATCGTGGTCCAACTGTCTTTTATTGAAAAATTTTGCACCGTCACGAATTTTATTCTTCACTTGACCTCTTAACTTCAAAATATCATGTTGTCATGACTATTTCTCTTTGCTTGGGTCTTTGACTTCAAAATATCTTGATGTCGTGACTTTTGTTCTTCACTTGGCCCCTTAGCTTCAAAATGTCACACTATCGTGACTATTTCTCTTTACTTGGCCTCTTGACTTCAAAATGTCGTACTGTCATGACTATTTCTCTTTGCTTGGCTCTTTGACTTCAAAATATCACACCATCATGACTTTTGTTCTTCACTTGGCCCCTTACCTTCAAAATGTCATGCTATTGCACCTATTTCTTTTTACTTGGCCTCTTGACTTCAAAATATCATGTTGTCACGGCTATTTCTCTTTTCTTGGCTCTTTGACTTCAAAATGCCACACCATCATGACTTTTGTTCTTTACTTGGCTCCTTAGTTGCAAGATATCGCGTTGTCATAACTATTTCTCTTTACTTGGCATCTTGACTTCAAAATATCATATTGTCACAACTATTTCTATTTACTTGGCTTCTTGACTTCAAAATGTTGCATCGTGGTGACTTTTGTTCTTCACTTGGCTCCTTGGCTTCAAAGTATCACATCGTCGTGACTTTTGTTTTTCACTTGGCCCCTTGCCTTAAAAATGTTGCGCTGGCACGACTATTTCTTTTTTCTTCATCTTCAAGTTCAAAATTGTTGCACCATCGTGACTGTTTTCTATACTTAGTGAAATTTTGAGAAGACTACTCCTTACTCCCTTAGATGTGGTCATTTTGACCAATATTATTGGTGCCTCCTGGGGTAATTCTACCAGTGGAATGTTAGAATCTAGAGCCTTTATCCATTGGGGAACAAAGTAAAAATAACAACTAAGAAAATAAGGGGAGAAAGGGGAATGATACCAAGCAAAAAGATGCTTCTTGCTCTATGCAGTCATTCGTTGAGAGTTTCTTCTTATGTGGATTTCTCTATTTTATCCTGCTCGACATCACTTACTAAGGCTTTTTTAGCCTTTTCATGTTTATCCTTTTCTTGGATGACTTCATTGTAAATGGTGCAGGCTCTTCTCCAAGTCTCTTCATCTGTATCTGAAGTCTCTTTGAAGGTTAGGTACAAATATTCTAATTCTTCTACCTTGTCATATGATAGGACTTTCGACTTCATATACAATTCATGCAAGCAAGAGTTTATTTGGGTGATGTCCTGAGCCATACTAAATATTTGTTCCTCTTGAACCAACTCTTCCCAGCTATCAATATCTAACTCATCTTCCACAAAATTCTTCTAGGAAGTTTTCAACTCATCTTCTGCTAGGAAATTGGAATTTTTATCCCAAAAGCGAGGCATATTGTAGTTTTTTTCTATGCTTACGTGTTTCAAAATCCCCTTAACCTCTGCCTTGATTACTTACATTAGTTTAGAACTTTCTATTACCAGTTTGTGCCTCTTGAAGAATTTCTTAGTAGCTAGTTTGGCTTGGGACCATTTTTCATCCAGTGCTCTGTATCCGAGTATTGCTTACGTGCTTTTGGCTAGGACTTGGATCTTTGTTGCTACGGATAACCTTGCTTTCAAGAGATTGATGGATGTATCAAATTTGTCCTCCACCCAAGCCAATGTTTCTTTGATCTTGATCAAGTATGATAATGTAGGCCTTGCTTTCATGCTCATCTTTTGGATATCTTGAATCATTCCTTTTCTGATTGCCTTGGATTTTTCCTTGGATATATAATTGGTTGCATTGGTGTTGTCTGAGATGTGTTTCTTAAGGTCTTCAACCTGTTGGCTCAATAGTTGTACCTATTCCTCGACCTTCTCTACTTTTTATTTAGAGGGGTTTGCTTCATTGAATATTTGTTCCCACTTTTTTGCTTCATTTTTTAAAGCCTCTTCGGTTGTCTTTTGCTAATTTAGGTCTTCTTCCAAATGTTTTCTTGCTTGATCAACCCTACGGTCCTTATCTTTGTAATATTAAGTATTTAGGTATAATATCCCCATGTGGGATTGGGCCTTCCCCCACTCATCCTCCATTGGTAGCTGAGTGATATCTTCAGTGGTTATCTCAACTTGGTAATCTTCTAGGGTCATTTCTCCTTCAATATTTTGGATGAGTGGTGTAATATTTAAGGTAGAACTCTACATGATAATGGGATCTAGGGCTATCCCTTACATTATGTGAGCTACATATTTGGAACTTTGAGTGTTACGCAATTTCAACTAGGTAGAGTGTTCAAAGTTACCTTTTTCAACTTTTTAAATTTGGCAATTATGGAGTTACTCTCAGAAGAAGAGGCAGGAATGGATTGGAAGTTTAGGAAGTTGATGGTATAAGGGAAGGGAATGGTGGTTATGGAGGCATCTACATTTGGTTGCTTAGTGGGGGCGTCTGTGAGTGCAGCTGAAGAAGCTTTGGGGTCAATTTTGGTTGATGGTGGAGGTGGTGGAGGTTTTTGAATGGAGGAATAAGAGACATTACCTTGAACTTCAAAATGGGGAGGGGAATTTATTTGGGGATGAGAAGAAGAAGAAGATGTCTCGAGGTCAATAGGAGATATACCTGATTTATTTTGTTGGCTGTTATCTCCAATTTTTGGTATCTTCTCAGGAGCCTCCATATAAGTTTTTGCTATTTGTTTCAAGCTAGAATTACCAGTATCAGCTGCATATTTAGCTAGGACCTACTCTTTACCAGGGGCCACCTTGTGGAGGTAGGTTTTTTATCCGTCTCGACCACTTCTTGGTCGTTCGTCTCCTAGTGTTAAAAAAGTTACTTAGAGCTTTCCCGTGTTTCCTCATGGTACCCTATTTCTTCTTGGTCCTCTATTTCTTCTTGGTCCTATGTCTCTTCCAGGTCCCCTATCTCTTCAGAATGTGTCTCATATTGTTTTCTTTTTTTTTGTTCTCCCTTCGTCGACTCTACTTTCCTATTTATCTGGAATATAAGGGGCATCATAATCATCAGACTCTGTGTCTGATGTGGAATGGGGGATGAATTTTTGAGATACCTTCTTTGGAGCTTCTATTTGCTCGATGACAATCTCCTTTCCTTTACTTTTGCTAGCATCTACCTTTTCTGCAATGGGCTTAATAGGGATACCGTTGATGCCCAGTGGTACCTTGTCTTTGAGAGTTTCAGACCATGTGGCATGGTGATCATCATATATTTTGGAAAACTCCTTGTCGATATTTGTTCCATATCTAGTCTGCATTTGTATATGACACATCATCTACCACCATGCTAAGATTTTGGTGTGATCCCAATCCTTCCCTTTTTTCTTCATCCTTTTGATAACTTTTTCATCTAACTTGTGGATTGGATTTATGTCAAGGCTCTAGTATATTAAATGCTCATAGAATTCATGCCATGGAGCTAACATCTGCATCGACTCGACATGCCATTCTAATTATTCATCTTCTTCGTTGTTTCTGCCCTATCTATCAATATGCCCGTTTGATGCATGAAACCTTTTAAAGGGAGTTTGATTGAGGGCAGTCTATTTTTGAGTAAATTTGTCTACAGGGTCATACCTCAACTTCTGTGGCAACTCAATTAACTTCAAATTATTCAAGGTTCGAGCGATTTTCTAGTGGTCTCATTCTTCGATACTGATACCCTTGCACACTGGAATGGCATGAGGCATGTGTCGGTCTTGCCAACACCTATGTTGAATCTGTAATTACTCAATTTTCCTCACATCCTCCACAGTGAACAATCACTCAATGACATAATATGGTAGTAAAAAGGGCTTCCCCGTGAAGCCATATAATCTGGTGACCGCTCCTTGGGTTAAAATAAACCAATCACTTTCTTTTGCGTGAATGTGTTGTAGAGTATCCTGAATCTTTTGGGGAATTCTTGGCATAGTGCCATACATGATTTTTAATGGAGGACCCAGTATTTCCATATTGAAATGGTAGTATGATTATGCTTTCGATAGGAGCATTGTCCACTCATATACTGGAAATTTGTTATCATCTTGGTTCATGGTTGAGGTAGAGATAAATTATAAATTTTTTACCTAAAAGAAAAAGAAAAGCCATACTAGGTAAGAGAAAAAACTTAAGGTATCTAGGAGATCTCTCTGTATCTTTAACAGGCCTGCATGCATATGCTGGGCCAAGTATGTTGGCTAGTCGAAGAAAAGTGACACTCTCTTCTGGTTCACGCGTGAAGCATCATAGAAATTGGGATTCAACATGCATTGTGCCATCACAATATACCATCTATATACCTGTTTGTCAAATTCTAGCCCTGCTACCATGGCCAAAATGGAGAAAAACACCTTGTTCTTGAATTTAGATAGGGGAATCAAAGATTTTGGCATAGTTTCCTCGAGAGGAGGTTTCAAAAAATGTTCTTGCATAAATAATATTATTTTGAGGTTAGGGATATAAAATTTGGTCAAATTGATGGGGTCAAAAGGAATATGGTTTACTAGGGGCTTTATGCCACAACTGAAGGCTGCCCTAACTATGTCTACATTGAGAGTAAATATGACCTCTGTAGCATAGTGGTGTAGTATTCCCTATAGGGAGGTGTATTCCATATAGGGAGGTGTTTTCCAGAGGTCAGAATTATTATTAGGCTAAACCCAACTCACTTGCCAAATCGTACGGTCTCATGCTCACTCAAACTACCCTTGTACGAACTGTAATCACCTTGTACGACCCTTAATTACCTACACTGTACGATCTCAAATCATACAGTGTCAAATATGGTATGATATTGTACTCATAAAAACTGACAGATGTTGTTTTGGAGGCTGTCGTACACAATTTTGTAATCGATCAAGTCGATCTCCCAAAACTGCCAAATCGGGTAAGTTTCTATCAATCGCTTGTTTTACCAAATCGGGTAAAAGTGCTTTGTACGATTTGTACGGAAGTCGATGTACGATATGTATGAAATAATGGTACAACATGGCGTTATTTGAGATGCTCTACTACTCCAATCTCTCTCCGGGATGTTTTGTAAAGGTTTAATAGTCCAAACAATGCAATCTCCTTCATAGGCAAAACATCCTAACCAGGTTGGTGAGAGATTCCATGCGCTTGACTACGCCCAAAAATCATACAATGCTCTTTAATACATCTTTATCAATGCCCTCATGCTTCTAAATCATTCTCCATGATTCACCAGTGCCAATTTCCCTAACCAAGTTGCAACAATGCATAAAACTAACATATAACAGTAAGATAGAAAACACAATCACACAATATTCATCCACAATTCATTATCCATCATTTATCAGGATCGTACACAATCGTCCACAACATCATTATGCTCATTAATGTCTATATATTCGATTACAATGTGGAAAAACTATCTCAATGTAATTGCAATAACTCAGGAATCACAACTATAAGTACTTAACTCTCTATTCTAGCAACCAGTAACCAGTAAACTAGTAGCCAGACCTATAAATTTGAAAATGGGGCCTTATATAACATTGTCTAAGCCATTCCAAAGTGGTTCTTGAGACAATACATTATTCACAACTGCCCATGTACAACTGAATACATTATTTTGGCTTTTTCCTAAGTCTAATACCTTAATTAGCAAATCCATGCGCCATTTCATCTTGAAATTACATTTCCTTTGCATTTGAGTGAATTTCGATGTGCCCTGTATGATTTGCTAATGCCCTGTACGATTTTCCAATCCAATTGTATGATTTTTCCCTTCACTGTATGATTTTCTCCCCATTGTATAGTTTACAAAACTTGAGCAAATTGTCACAAAACTATCAAAATCGAGCAAATCACTTCTTCTTTTAGGAGGTGGATTTGTTGCCTACATCTGCCCTCCCCTTTACTTTGGTCGGTGTCCTCACCGAATCATTCTATTTCTTGCTTGTTGCTTCATATTCTGCTATGACAGTCATTAAGTCCTTAACCTGTGACTTGTACATCTCTCGTTCATTCTTCAGCTTGGTTGCATAGCTCCCCATTTCGATGGCTTTGGCTCCATGAAGGTTAGCCTTCTCCTCGGTAGCTTTCACGAAGTCCATCATTTGCTTTTCCCATTTGGAGGTACTCTTCTTCAACTTCTCCTTCCAATGAGCTTCTGCTTAGGAAACCACCTAGAGTTCTTCATTCTTTTCATCAATGGTCTCCAAGTGGTGTTTGATATCTACTTCCAAAGCTCAAACCTAGTCTTCTTTAAGCTTCATCTGAGCTTGCTTCTCTAAGACCATCTCATTCAGCTTCTTGTTGTCCCTTATCAGCTCCTCTATCTACTTGGCCTGGTTAGTCATTTTCTCATTCTTTTCGGCCAACTGAGCTATCATCTGCTCATATTTTGCTCTGAGTTGTACCTCCAACTCCTTGATTCTATCCTCTATCGTCTGTGAGATCTATCACTTTTCCTTTTCAAGTGTGCTAATCCTAGATTCAGACTCAGTTCTAAGGCCTGATAGATCCTCCTCTAGCTTCTTGATTTTCTCTTCCATCATAGTTCTACTCTTCTACAGTTCCTCTTCCATTACGGCCAATTCCTTTTGAGTGGTTGTAGTCTCTTCCTTCTGCTCCTCCTTGAGCTGATGAATTCATTCTAATCCAATGCTCAGCCACTCTATCCAATGAGTTAGGAAGTTCAACTTCCTGAGGGTGATGGCCACTCCCGTTGCAACTCTCTTATACTCCAACTCTATCGTATTTGTAGGATAGGTTGGATGGCTGATTCTATCCAAGTACACCCTTGGATCTTTCCTGTAGTTGGTGACCACCCCTTCTGGCAAGTCTTCCCTTCCCAACATTGTTGTTACCTCTTCCCTAGGTAACCTCCATGGATGTTGTGTGTGGATATATGCTATATTATTTGTATGCTCCACACTATTCACCCATTTTGTAATCTTCTCTAATTTGAGAGACACTTGTTCCTCCCACAACTTTAGTTCTCCCACATGGCCAATGCAAAATTCCAATTTGGCACTATTAATCACATGGCCTAACTGAGAAAAGAAGTGTTCCACCTTATCTTCGACTCCCCGTGCCTCCTCCTCCATTGTGATTCTTTGAAACCATGGTATTTCTAGAAGATAACTAGATTGCATTCCTCATAGTTCTTCTTCAGTAGGAGTCCTCACATCTTCTTCCTCCATAAGGTGGCTAGAGCTTCCCCCGAGCTCCTGTAGTGCTCTCACTGTATCTATTTTCTCCCGAGGTGGAGATTGTTTTACTATTTTCTCCTCCTCACTATCCATGATGTTCACAATCTCCTCCTGATATTGTTGTTGCTCAACTTGCTCTTGGGCTTTTTCAGATTCCACTGTGCCCACCTGTTGCTCTTCAATATTTTCCTAGGCTATTTCTTGTTCATTATTGCCCGTATGTTGTTCCTCCATTATTTCTTCTTCTTGAATTTGTTGTGTGTCCTATTGAGCAACAAATTCTTCTTTTTCTTGAGATGTCTCCATATTTCCTAGCTCATCTCCCTTACTTGAACTTCCTATTACAAACTTGTAACGAGGATTTTTCTTGGGTTTTTCCTCTATGGTTCTTATTCTTGTTACCACTTCATCTTGGGTAGTGGCTATTCCATCATGCCCTACCTCAATTCCCTTAAAGAAATCAGAGGCATCCATCTTCTCAAAATGTGTAAATATTTCCAGAGATTTCATTATTTTCTTCGCCCCTGTCCAATACAACTCCTCCAGTTTCGTTGCTTTTGAATTTGACTATTCCTTCTCCTGTATTTCCAAAACTAGTTTGCTTGCCCTTTTCTCCCACTGCCTCCTCATCATTATTTGTATGGGACTTCTCTCCCTTTCCTGAATGAGAGGTTGCTCCTACTACCTTTGTGCCGGTATTTGTTGTTCTAGTTTCGGCTCCAGCCATCTAGAACGTTTCCTTCGATGGTGTACATCGGCATCCTCCTCCGAAGATGTATCTCCCTGAGCTTCACTCCGATGTCGCTCGCTCCTTGTTCATGGTTTCTCTGGAGTCCCTTTTGCTATTGGTACAACCTTCACCCACTTCAATATCATCGGTTGGTCTAACCTGATTTCTCTAGGCGGTGTCAACCCTGGGAATTGCATTCCCGCTTCTATGACTGCATTCAGTAGCAATCCAATTGCATGGAAGGCCATCCCAAAATTCTTTAGTCTCTTGGTCAGTGCCTCATGCATTCTTCTTTCCAGATAGGTACCCCAATCATACTGAATTCCCTTTGTGATACCTTCTACGTATTGTGCCATCCACATTGGCATCTCCATCGCCCTTATATCCCCTAACAGTCGAGCCATGACTGTATTCATTGCACATGCCCAATGTTCTCCTCGCAACTGGCTCTATTTGATTCCGTGCATCCCTGCACCTAAAATATTTGCCTCTATCAGTGATTTGACAGTGGTCATAGCAGTGATGAGACGGTATACCTCTATCGGGTCTACCAGTTTTTCACTATCTCCATACTGTCCTCTGGTAACCCAAATATTTTCTAGAAGGTTTCTACCGAGATATCCACCTTGACGGACCTCTTGCCCACATTGACGTAGGCAACTCGAGTTGCTACATTATATGCCTGAACTATCTGTAAAAGATAGTTCTAAAAAAATATTCGATGGAATGGTGGAATATGTGCAATGACCACCACATGCGCATCTATGAATGTCTTCCTCCAAGGGTGATCTCTATTTTTCTCATCATTCCACCATTTCCTGCATGCATCTGCTCCATGTTGTACAAATGTGATTTTTGATACTTCCACCTAGCATTCCTCCTATCCGCTGCTCAGGTGGTCTTCCTGTTCTGGCACATGCACCTCACTCCTCAATTCCCTCCGTGAGGTTCTTTCTTGGGCCATTCTTCCCTCTCTATGCCTTGGTGGTGTTCTATCCAGGTGTGCCTGCCAATGTCATTGTCCCCTCCATGACCTATATCCTCCTCTCCTCCAAGGACGATTACCACGCCTCCCGTGGGACTAAAACTGATGCCCTTGATGTTGCCGTGGGTATGCCTCCCTCTCGTGCAGTGGACCTAGTGATCTCTCCACCCTATGAGCTGCAATCCACCTTAACCAGCATCCAAATTCTTTCATTGAGATCATTCCTTCAACATCTCGTCGATTAGCTCAACCTCCTCTTCAACAATCAGGAGCATACCAAAAATCGTACAACCTCCTTGTAAAATTATACAGTGTACAGTTTTATGTTCCTTATACGATTTTACCCTCCTCCATCTACTCCTGGATCGTACAATGTTCTTCTCTCTTCTGCAATTCTTTTCCCACTCCGTCAGTCTTCAAATCATCCCAACTTCTCCAAATCGTACAATTGCAACCTAAAATCATACAGCATGACAGTGTTTTGTACGATGTTATTTTTTGGCTGCCCTCCCCTTTTCAATTTGTATGATTCCATACAATTTCGTATAGTCTTCTTGAAAAACTGCCAAAAATGAAAAAAACCAAACTGCACTATCTTTTCCAAAAATCATACAAGCTGCCCCAAATCATACAGTACGACTTCTCCAACCCTAAAAGATAAAAAAATTCAGGGTTTCTACCTCCTTTGTCAAATCCTCCACCGACCCAGTTGTTGGAATGCCCCGATCTACTTTTTCAATGCTTGTCTTCAGCAATTCTTCAATTCTTCCAACCCTGGCACAATTTTCTTCAATTTGCTAATTTTTTGGTTATACTGTATGACTGTACGGACTTCTATTTTTTTCCTCACGTTTCATAGCTCGATTTTTTCAAGATTTTTTTGATTTTAGGGTTCTAATCTCCAATTCTGGTGCAATTCCAACACTCCAATCTACTTCCTCAAGCTCCAATCAGTAATTCCATGCTCCTCAATCTATACAATGATGTATTTTGCCATCTTTGCTGCTATTGCTCTAAAAAATTTGAATTCCTCCTTCTTTTATGGAGTAAACCCTAGTTTTCTCCCTCCTGGGTCAAATCTTTGAAGCTGAAAAGACTCCTTGGTGCAAAATTTTTAAATGAGTCTATAAAAATTAGGCTATTGGTGAAATTTTATTGCTCATATGGTCATCTCTCATCGGTTTGCATGCTTTCCACCTTCACGCTCCTAAACAATTCAAATTTTTACTTGTACGGTTTGATAAAATTGGTAACTGGCTTCCCTATTTAAAGTGCTTCAAAACCCTAAGAAAACCCTAATTTTGATCACTCAAAATCATGCCATTTTGCATGTTTTCCCTCCATAACACATGGATGATCGACAACTCAGCAAAATTTTAAATTTCATCTTTTTCCCTCACTTTTTCCTCCAACTAGTGCTTTCTCCCACGCATGCCGCATTTATTGAGGTGGTTGGCAAATCGTACATCCACCTAAATCATACACTGTATGATCTAAATCATACAATATATAAGTTTGTATGATTTCCATGTCATTCTTGCTTTGTATGATCCCTCATTTGTACGATTTCATCTTGTACTCTTTCTATGTACGATCTTTATACTTAGAAAAATTTTGCTTTCTTTTTCTCTGGAGAGGCCGCATTTTCGAGTTTTCAACCTCGCCCTTCCTAATTGCGTCTCGAGGGATTTTCACAATTAAGGCACATTTTTTTTCAATTTTTTTTTCATCCTAGTCTATTTACACTTACCATCTTGGTAATCGTACAGTGACATTCACTTGTATGATCCCATCTAAATCTTGACCTCGAGGTTTGACCATCACATTTCAGTTAGTGGTATCCTCTTGTACCTCTTGTTCTCTTGCTTGGCTTGCCTCTGCCTATGATGTTGCTGCATGTTCTACTCTTCCCCTACAATGTGTACAATTTGGAATTGTACAATGGCAAGTTGGAGTCTTCTCACCTGGTGGTCCTTCCTCTTGTTGTACAGGTGATTGATCCCGAGGTAGTGGTGTCCTCACCACTCTACTATCATTTGAGCGACTTCTTCACCTATCTCCTCGGATCAATTCTTGCTCCAAACTTGGTGATCGAACTCATTGATGGCCTAGGTTTCTTTCCTCTACAAAATGTACCCTTCCTCTTTCGGCTAAGTTTCTACCATGTGGGTATCTACCCCTTCCATTTCCTCTTGGCCTCAAACTTCTCTGTACTATTGGTGGTTCCTCCCTTTCTTGGAGTAATTTCCTATTACCCAATGGTTGTTGAGGTCTTTGCCTAATTACGGGTGGATGTCCCCTTGCTTGTCATAACATGCCTCTTACTCTTGGTACACCTCACTGATTCCTTACCCAATTCATGTATGCTAGAGGATTATCTCCTGGCCATCTAGGAGTAGGGGGTCAAAATCTTCCTCATCCTCTACCTCCTCTATTTGCAACATCATCATGGTCTCGATTATTCTCTGGTCGCCTACCTCCTCCTCATCCATAGTGGAGTCTTAGAGGTCTTCGTCTGATTCCTCCTCTTGTTCTTTGGTTATCAGGAGTAATTTCTACCAACTCAATATTGGCTAGTGGACTCCGATTAGGTGATAGCTATTGTAAGGTTCAAATTCTTCTATCAGCATGGACTAAGCAGTGCCTCCATCTTCTTTCTTCAAAGGATCTCTAGGGAAGTGATGCTGCCAATACTTCTCTATATGCATCCAAGAAGTCTATCTCAGAACTAGAGTCAGTTCGACCGTCTTCCCTCTGTTCTACCCAATCGGTTGGCAAATTCATCACTCTCTCTAATCTCCTTACTTCCCTTCTTTGTCTTCTCAGTTGTCGATGGGCTATTGCATAAGCTTGCCTATCAATACAAGGTCTTTCCTCCTAAATTCTCTGTGCTTCTCTTTGTCTGGATGCGCCATTTGGAGGATCATGATTTCTCTATGGATTATGAGGGTTCTTTGGCTCCTCCTCATCGCTACTATCTGTACTAAGCTCTCTTACCAACCATGACATTCCTTCTTCATTGGAATTCATCATGTCCACCAATATGTTTCCTTGCAACTGAGGTGTTGTGGTAGCCTCCTCTATGTTGCAATAAGGAGCTTTTGTGCCTCCATTGGTACTTCATTGTACACTTGGTGAGGTTAGTGGACTTGAGTGGGTGCCTTCATTTCCTCCACCATCTCTTGGAGTTAATCCATCTGCTTCTTCGGATTCACTTTCATCCTCCCATAGGCTAACTTCCTGCTGCTCACCCAGTCGTCGTATGGTTTCATCCAACTCCTCGATGAGTTGTTCCCTCAACCTCGCATTGTGACTCCACAATGTTTGATACTCTTCTTGCAATTGTTGCATTTGTGTTCGCATCCTCTGCTAAAATAGCCCAATTTGAGCCAATGGAGAAAGTTCAGCTAGTTCCTCATCTACAACTTCATTCCTACCATCTTCTAGAATTTCCATTTCGGTCGTGCCCACTCCATCCTCATCGGGTACTATTAACCCTATCCTTCTTCTAGTTCTAGGTAATAGTGCTACCTCTTGATAGCCTCTTGGTTTGAGAGAGACTCTTCCCTCTTCTTCTTGTGTGGTTCCATCAGTTCTTCTGACATGTACCCGTATCCTTCTTCTCTCACCAGTTCGGGGTGTCAATTCTTGTTGCACGATTATTAATTGCATCTCCTTCCATTTCAAAAATAGGTGTGTGAGTCCCATATCAGGTTCTTCTTGTGATGGACCTAGCTCACGATGAGCTTCTTCTTGAGCTTTCACTCATCTTCATCATTCAATTTCTTCTGAAGCAATGAATAAACATTGTACTTTATAAGGCTTCAACTTTGAGCCATTTACAGTGTTGGGTACCTCTGTCCCATCCAAGTTCTGCAACCTGACTGCTCCATTACTCATTACTTCAATAACTTTATAAGGTCCAAGCCATAGCATCTTCAGCTTACCTAGCTTGATTTCCCTTTTTCCATTAAACTTTAGAACTAAGTCACCGGGACTAAGTTCCAACTTTCTCAAGTGCTTGTCATGCCACGCCTTGCATCTTTTCTGAGCTATCTCAATTGCCCATTGTGCCATGACTCTTCTTTCATCTAACTTGGTCAGCATCATCAATCATTCCTCCAAACTTTCTTGATCCCCCAAGTGATGCTCTACTGCGACTCTCAAACTTGGTATCAAGAACTCGATTGGCACCACTGCTTCTTGACCATACATCAATTGGAAAGGTGTATGTTCCATTGTTGGTTTAAAAGTTGTTTTGTATACCCAAAAAATGGATGGTAACCTTTCCTCCCAATATGTTTCCTCTATTCCATAGGTTTTATACAGAGTAGATACTAAGACTTTATTGGTTGCTTCCACCTGCCCATTTTCTCTAGGGTAGTACGGACTAGACAATGAGTGTAAAATCTTAAACTCTATCATCAGCATCTTGATAATTTCATTAACAAAGTGTCCTCCATGGTCACTCATTATTCATAGCGGAATACCGAATCTTATGATTACCTGCTCATACAAAAATCTCATTGTACTTTTGGCCGCATCTTGCTTCTACCCATTTTGTTAGGTATTCTATTGCCACTATGATATATCTGCACTTCCACCTCTGAGATGTCTTTAATGGTCCTACGAAGTCCAAGCCCCAACATTCGAACAACTCCTATGGTTGCGATGGGTGTAAGGGCATAAAGTCCCTCTTTACCGGTTTACTTGCTCTTTGGCAAGTATCGCAAGCTTTCACATGTTCCTTTGCATCATTATACAGTGTGGGCCACCATAGACCTACTAACAATATTTTTTATGCAGTCGCATCTGGTCCCATATGTCCCCTTGCTAAGCCTATGTGGGCTTCTTTCAATGCCGCCTTGACTTCTTCCTCCATTACACATCTATGCAAGATACCATCACTTCCCATCTTGTATAGTAATCCTGCTATTATCTGGAAGGGTGTTGACTTCATGATTATTTTCTTCTTTTCGGTTGTCATCATCTCTTGTGGCAACTCGCCTGTGGATAGATATTGGCCAACCAACTTGTACCATGATGGAACAACGTTGATGGCGAATAATTGTGCATCTGGAAATTCATCAAGAACTCTTGTTCCTATCGGCTCCCCTGATCGTATCCATGACAACTGGTCTGCAATCACGTGCTTCTTACCAAGTCTCACCACTACTCGGAATACGAACTCTTGGAGGGTGACGAGCCACCTACTAACTCATCCTTGTATTACTGGTTTGTTTATTAAGTACAACAGAGCTTGATGATCAACGTAGAATGCAAAGGGGTTTTCTAGTAGGTAATGCCTAAAATTTTGGACTGCATATACCATCCCCAAGGCTTCCCTTTCTATTGTACTATAGTTTCTTTCTGGCCTTGACAAAAGGTGACTAGCAAAGAAAATTAGCTGATCCAACTTAAACTGTCCTTCTTGTGCTAACGCACATCCGATTGCAAAATTCAAGGTATCAACATGGACATGGAATTCCTTATCCCAACTAGGAAACACCAAAATCGGACTACTCACCAACTTAGCCTTTAACTCCTCAAAGGCTCCTTGGTGCTCCTCTATCCATCTGAAAGGAATATTATTTTTTATCAAAGAATCTAATGGGTAGGATACATGGGCATAATTTTTGATAAATATTTGGTAATATCCTGTCGAACCAAGGAAGGTTTTGAGTGAACTCACATCAAAGGGTTCTTCCATGTGTAATATCACACGAATTTTATCAGGATCTATCTTCAATCCTTCACTACACACAATGTGTCCTAACAATTTCCCATATGGTACCATCAAAAAATATTTTGCTAGGTTTAATGATATCTGTGCATTTTTGCACCTACTCATACATTCACTAAGGGCAGGAAGATGCTCCTTGATCTTCCCATAGATGGACCAATCATCCAAAAATGCTTTGAAGTTCCCCATTGCCAACTGATCAAATATATATAGTATGATGCGTTGAAATGTAGCTGGGGCATTACAGAGCCCAAATGGCATTCGATTATATGCGTAGATGCCATTCTCCACAATAAATGTGGTCTTCAGCTTATCCTCCTCGATGATGCTGATTTGATTGTATCCTGAGAATCCATCCAAAAATGAATAGATCTCATGTCCTGCAACTTCTTCCAAGATAGAATCTGTGAAGGGAATGGGGAAGGGATCCTTAATGGTCACTGTATTTAGACTCCTAAAGTCTACGCATATTCTGATCTTATCTACTTCCTTCTTCAAGGTGATCACTATAGGTGAAACCCATTCACTCGTTTGTCACCCTGAATATGATTCCTGCTTCCAACATCTTTTCTATCTTCGTGTTTACTAATGTCGCGTACTTTGGGTTCATTCTATATGGCCTTCTCCTTACAGGTTGAGCACCAAGCATTAGTGTGATCTTATGGACACATAATTCTGGTGGGATTCCTTTCAGGTCCTTATATGTCCATGTGAAGACATCCTTGTACTCCAAGAATATCTTGAAAGTTGTTGCCTTCAATACCGGATTCCAATCATCACCACAATGGACCATCCTAGGTTCCTCCTCCATTCCTAGATTGATGTCCACTATCTTAGGTCCTTCATACTTGATATTTTTTGGCTCACTCATAGCTTTCATTACATTCTCAGGGTGTGCCGATCTTGTATCAATATCTGCATCTCCTACTGTATACTCCGCAAAGATTTTTGGAAATGTCCACTTCTCTTCTGTTTCCTTCTTAGTTTCTTTACTGACTTTTGGTTTGTCTTATTTTTCCTTGATCTCCTCTGACTCAATACAGAGGTAGTTGGGCTGAAACATTTCATACTCCTCCATTTTCCAATGAAGAAGTCCACTATCATATCGAGCTTCATCTTCACTACATTCATCTAGGTACAACATTCCCTCTCCATCAGGTTCATGCCCTTCATCCCCTGAGGAATTTTTTGATTCATCGGTTGTAGCTACATCTTCACTAACTCTTTGATTAGCTAGATTAATCATGTATTTATGTTGTCCTTTATTAAAAGTGATCTGATTCTTTCCCCAATTGTGATTAACTTTGGCTACTCGTAGCCATCCTCTCCCCAAGAGAGCATCGTATGCAGGTTTTTGCATTGTAATCACAACGAAATCCAAGACAAATTCTTGTTCAGCTATCATTACCTGTTGTGCTGTTAAGACTCCCTTTATGTCAATACCATTCTGGTCAGCACCATATAACTAGAAGCTCGATGCCCATAGGGATGGAGTACCTAGTTCTAGCCAAGTTCTTTCGAGTAGCACATTGACACTGGATCCTCCATCCATGATAACTTGTGTCAATTTGTGCCCCAAGATCTCCATATGTACTAATGCAGGTTTCTTTCCCACATCAATCATTAATACAGTAGGATCCATGAATTGATCTTTTTGTTCTTCTTCCAAGATTGGTTGGCTCTCTACCTCCATCACCTTTGTGGTTGTAATTCTTCCACAATTGCCTTCTGCAATTCTAGGATAGCTTCTAGCAAGTCGGATACTTTAAGTTCCACTATGGTATCCAAAACTTGTGCTGCTAGATTTTGCACAACTGTCTCCTGATCTGATGGTTTTCTTAATTCCTTTCTAGCTCTCGAATCTACTTGCTTAGTTTTCTCAACTTCTTCTTGCAATATTTTCTTTGCTGCTTGCCAACGTTGCTTTTCTTTTGTTGGCTCTAGATATTTATCCTTTTTAGCCTGATTCCTCATCATGGCTAAAACTTCCTGAGTTTCCTCCTTAACTTGAGGAACTTCGATGTCCAAATAACTAACATTCTATGGGTTACTCGAACTCGCCTACTTTGGACAATTCTCTTCTTTGTGGTTCCCCGGACCACACCATCTACACATGTGTGTAGTGCTTGTTTGTGGTGTCCCTTGCATTGGAGGTGCAGGATAATTTTTTACAAAATGCCCCCACTCTTGGCAATTGTGACATTGTATGACTGGCCTACCTTTCGAGTCATACTGTAAATGACTTTGTCCTCCTTGTCGATTACCTTGGTTTTGTCTCCCACCTCATCTGCTATTTTTGTAACCGCCACTTGTTGCTTGTTGCCCGCCTCCTTGGGCCTTTGGTTTCTCTTCCTGCTCCTAGATTGATAGTACCTATGGGCGTACTCTTGCATTATAGGGATAGATCATTACCTCATGCCCCATCACATTACAAATATGGCAATAGTCATTCTTTGGACATTTCATATTTGTATGTCCCTCTATTTTGCATTCTGTGCACCACAGCTCATTCCTATCGGCTTGATCTTTTGTTCTTTTACCATCTTATCAAACTCTTTGTGGAATGATGCTACCATCCTCTGTATAGTGTCATCTTCTTCACTATCTGAATCCTTCGACTTGGGATGAGACAAGATTCCTGTATACATCTATTTTGATTCGCTCTCAAAGTTCTTTGCATGTTTAAGTACTTCCTCATATGTTTTGGATGGTACTACCTTCATATTTTTCTTATATTTTGGTAGTAACCCATCTACGAACCATCGTTTTACTAGAACATCTGCCAATGGCATCTGCATCTTATCGACTAATTGCTTCAATCGACGGTTGTAGGATTTCACATCCTCATCAACTTTCTGTTTTGTCATGCAAAGCTTGGTAACAATGTCTCCATCATCCTTTAAAGGTCAAAATTCTTCGATGAACTTCTCCTTTATCTGATTCCAAGTCTGAAAATCAATATTATTTTCTCTCTTCAGGTACCAATCTATTGCCAATCCTCTCAAGGTAGAAAGAAATAGGATTACCCAATCCTTCGGTCTGTCTACACCATTTTCTCTCCAAATGGTTATGCAAGTCCCTATATGTCATGTGGGGTCTTCCTTACCCTCACCTGAGAATGGTGGACATCTTTGTTTGGTTGCTCTATTAGCCATCTTAGGAGAGTCATCGCTCTCACTTGAGGTGTCTCATGGAATCTCTGTCGGATTCCTCCTTGGAGGTGTCTTACTCCCATTGTCATCAGAAGTGTCAATTTGAGGTATCTTGTTTTGTCCCACCACTCGATGACCAAATTCTCGTGCATCTTCACTTTGTGACCTCCTTCGCTGGTGTGATGGAGATGGTCTTGGTCTATCCTCCTGAGTCCTCGCGTCCTGTTGCTCTGGTGCCTGACTCCCATCCTCTGCACCCCCTTGCAACCCTTCTATCACTTTCTCAGGTCTTACCATCCACTCTCCATCATCTTGCACTTTTTCTTTGTCAACCTTCTCCTCTACGCTTGGTGGTTCTATATCCTCATCTTCTGTCTCAATCAACAATGCCTCAAGGTCTCCTTCTTCGGATGTCCAAACTTGCTCTATTTCTGGTTCATACGTACTCTGATCTGAGTTACTCATGTTTCCTCTTTGAGAAATCCTCGTGCTCCTTCTTACTGGAATGTTGTCTCATGGTTCCCATCTCCCATGACTTCGTGTACTGGTGTCCGTCATAAAAATCACCTCCAGTCTTTAGTCAAATTCGACCCGTTTTAACAAGAATGCCAGATTCGATAAGGCAACGGTGCCAAATGTAGCACAACGATGGATTATTCCTAGTAGGGAGGTGTTTTCTAGAGGTCAAAATTATTATTAGGCTAAACCCAACTCACTTTCCAAATCGTACGGTCTCATGCTCACTCAAACTACCCTTGTACGAACTGTAATCACCTTGTACGACCCTTAATTACCTACACTATACGATCTCAAATCATACAGTGTCAAATATGGTATGATATTGTACTCATAAAAACTGATAGATGCTATTTTGGAGGCTGCCATACATAGTTTTGTAATCGATCAAGTCGATCTCCCAAAACTGCCAAATCGGGTAAGTTTCTATCAATCGCCTGTTTTACCAAATCGGGTAAAAGTGCTTTGTATGATTTGTATGGAAGTCGATGTACGATATGTATGAAATAATGGTACAACATGGTGTTATTTGAGATGCTCTACTACTCCAATCTCTCTTCGGGATGTTTTGTAAAGGTTTAATAGTCCAAACAATGCAATCTCCTTCATAGGCAAAACATCCTAATCGAGCTGGTGAGAGATTCCATGCGCTTGACTACGCCCAAAAATCATACAATGCTCTTTAATACATCTTTATCAATGCCCTCATGCTTCTAAATCATTCTCCATGATTCACCAGTGCCAATTTCCCTAACCAAGTTGCAACAATGCATAAAACTAACATATAACAGTAAGATAGAAAACACAATCACACAATATTCATCCACAATTCATTATCCATCATTTATTAGGATCGTACACAGTCATCCACAACATCCTTATGCTCATTAATATCTATATATTCGATTACAATGTGGAAAAACTATCTCAATGTAATTGCAATAACTCAGGAATCACAACTATAAGTACTTAACTCTCTATTCTAGCAACCAGTAACCAATAAACTAGTAGCCAGACCTATAAATTTGAAAATGGGGCCTTATATAATATTGTCCAGGCCATTCCAAAGTGGTTCCTGAGACAATCCATTATTCACAACTGCCCATGTACAACTGAATACATTATTTTGGCTTTTTCCTAAGTCTAATACCTTAATTAGCAAATCCATGCGCCATTTCATCCTGAAATTACATTTCCTTTGCATTTGAGTGAATTTCGGTGCACCCTGTATGATTTTCTAATGCCCTGTATGATTTTCCAATCCAGTTGTATGATTTTTCCCTTCACTGTACGATTTTCTCCCCACTGTACGGTTTACAAAACTTGAGCAAATTGTCACAAAACTATCAAAATTGAGCAAATCACTTCTTCTTTTGGGAGGTGGATTTGTCTGCCTAAAACCTCTCCCATGGATTTTCTTACAATTCTATGCTTTACCTCATAAAATTATGCCATGACCTTGATCAATTCGGGGTAGGGGTGGACATAGGTGCAAACGTACCAGGAGAGTTGGAAGTGGTAGGAAAATGTGCTCGGGCACAACGGTATGACATTCTTCACTATCCTAGATTCTATATCTTTTCAAATATGCTCTAGGTATTTCCATATTACCTTTGTATCGGTGATGTGTGCATTTGGGTCTACGAAATTGTTTTCACTCTGAGCTGACTTGCACTTTACTTTAGTGGTTGGAGGAGAATCCGTCATGGTTGCTTGTTGTAATTTTAGCATGGAAAAACCTATAATGTGCTTGGTAGAGCTTAAGGGACTCTAGGAAAATTTGGGAGCACTAT
This sequence comes from Wollemia nobilis, assembly GCA_028583015.1. Taxonomy (NCBI): domain Eukaryota; kingdom Viridiplantae; phylum Streptophyta; class Pinopsida; order Araucariales; family Araucariaceae; genus Wollemia; species Wollemia nobilis. The sequence goes on from JAQPPZ010016791.1 coordinate 1,117,307, forward strand.
GAGCAAAAAGAAAAAATATAGAGGATAAAGAAGCGATGGAAAAGCTTCTACAGCATAAGTAGACGTGCATGTGTGTGCCAAGGTGATATGCATTAACTGTGGTTGGTGTAGCACACCCCAAAACTAATTTTGAACATTGCCAAATGATTTATTTCATATGCCACCTTCACGAGACCAACTACCATGCATTACTATTTTGTGAGGGCCAATGGCATCACTTCGCTGTTGTACTAGGCCAATAAATTTATGTCACCTCTACTCTGGGCCAATAACTTGGTACGTCGATACCTTGAAAAGTGGGGTTTTAAAAGTTTAAGAAAACTAATTTTCCCATAAAAAATCATGGTTGCTCTGAGGTGGCCTTTGGGTGTCAAAATGTCGTGCCATCATGGAAATTCTCTTTGAGGTGACCTTTGGATGACGAAATGTCACGCCATCACAACAATTTTCCTTTTGGTGGTCGTTGGATGCCAAAATATCAAAATCATGAAAATTTTCTTTAAGGTGGTCTTTGGGCATCAAAATGTCATGCCATCATGACAATTTTTCTTCAAGTGGCCCTTAGACGCCAAAATATCATGAAATCACGATAATTTTCTTTGAGGTGGCCTTTGGGTACCGAAATGTCATGCCATCGCTACAATTTTTCTTTAGGTGGCCTTTGGATGTCAAAATGTAATGAAATCATGAAAATTTTATTTGAGGTGGATTTTGGGGTCAAAATGTCATTCCATCATTATAATTTTCCTTCAGGTGGCCCTTTTGTTTACCGAAATGTTGTGAAATCGTAACAATTTTCTTTTAGTTGGCCTTTGAAAAGAAAAAGAACATATTGTTGGAAATATTGAGTATATTGTTGTCATTGATGTCAAATAATTAATGGCATAGGTTAATGACATTGGTTGTCATTTATGACCATAAAAATAAAGGTTTAATATTTTACCATGGTGGCATTTGGAAAAGAAAAAGAAAGAGGTTTTTCGAAGACAAGGTCCAAGAAGAAAAATTATAATAAATCTATGAATATTTAAATAATTATATTAATTAAAGATTAAAAATCCCAAAGGTTAAAATAAAATTATAATAATTAAATCTACCTTAGATTTAATTTATTATAATATTTTTGAAAAGGTTTAATGGCACCAAAATCAAAAATCAAAATTACATGGTTTCAAATGCGTCGATGTCCAAGGTCAAAGGCAATGTGTATAAAAGGGCTAAGGTATTGCAAAGCCAAGGTGTTTGAATTAATTGACTCTCGAATAATCACTTGCAATATTCGTTCGACAAAGGTGTGAAGGCAAACATAGGAGATTTCATGAAATTTGAGGCAACATAGAGATAAAGGTGGAGGGTGTCCAAACTCCATCCAACGGTGGATGGTAGCCAAGCTAGCAAGCTTGGCTTGCATAGTGCATAGTTGGCAGCAGGTTCAACATTCTATTTGCACGAAGGGATTTTTACATGTTGAAGTCTTGGCGTCAACGATAAAGGCTAAAATAAGCACATGATACTTTTGGTGTGTGTGGGCGGCTAGCCCACATGGTGTTTCCCCTTGTGCTAGGGCACAAGGGTAAGCGAGGTTACGGTTTCGAACTGCGATGGCAGCGCTTGAGGGTAAAATTAATTTTTTTGAAAAGGTATGCACTTTAAGTTTGGTTAGGGATTTATAAGGGTTAGTTAATTTTTATGTTGATGTGAAATGGTTAGGGAGCCATAAGGATAGTAAAGTGATTTATATTTTATTTTTGAAAAATATTAAAGGTTCATATTGCTAAGTGCTTGGTGGATGCATGAGATGAAATAATAATTTCTTTGATGTTATTGAAATTAGAAGTGCATTATTATGTTTTCATAAGAAGGAGGTATAAGGTGTATGTGTGGAATTCATGTATGTAATTTCTTGTTTTTGTTGAAGCATTATTTTGCATGAGAGAATAGGAGTAATAAGGTGTTTTAGTGGTTGATATTTTATTGTAATATGTGTATGGTGAAATATCTTTTGAAGTGAAAATTCATGTGGATGTGTTGAAGAAGATATTTTGCAATCTAACCATTGAAGTGGCATTAGAGAAATTAGCTATTTGTGAAAGATGTTTTGAAGACATATCTCCATAAAAGAAAATAAAGATGTATGGGCATATTATTCCTTGTTTAAAGTGTTTTTGATGAAATGAATGTTTTGGAACGTAAGGTGGAGATAAAATGATTGTTTGATTAGCATTGTTGGAAATATTTGAGTTAGGTTCTGAAATCCATATTGTGCATCCGTGTTGAAAGAAAATGAAAATTAAGAACATGTGCTTCTATAGAGAGGGGGATGAACAGTACAAGATAAAAAATTTTACCTTTCAATCCAAATAATAATATCAACAATATTAAAGTAGTAAACATCACACAAAGCATCATACACATGAGAGATATGATTTTACGTGGTTCACCCAATGTGGGCTACTCCATGGAGAAAATATTTCTTATCATTTTTTCTCAAATAAATTTTCTTGGGAATATTTTCCCTATAATGTTTATGGATATTTGTCCAAAGGAGACACCAATCCCCTAATCAAGTTTGTGTATCTCTATCCATAGGAGAACTTCTTTCCCCTCTGCTCTGGCTAATGATATTCTAGAAGAACTGTTGCCCCTAATACTCTAGCTAATGGATATCTATCCATTAAAGACACATGTCCTCACTACCCTGGCTAATGGATATCTATCCACTATAGAATGTCATCTTCTATACTCTGTCACCTCCAAATATCTATCTCAAATCTACACTAAACATAGTCCTTAAGTTTAGCACAAATCTATCCTCAATATCTATCTTTGATCTAGCACAAACCTGTCCTCAAATCTATACCAAAATTTGTCCTCAAATATCTATCTCTGATCTAGCACAAACCTATCCTAAAATCTATACCAAAATTTTTCCTCAAATATATCCTCAATATTTGTCCCTGATCTGGCACAAACATGTCCTCAAATCTATACCAAACTCTATCCTCAAACCTATCCTAAATATGTATTGTAAGCTTCCATAAAAGCTCACATAAATCTATCCACAAGTCTTCTCAAAGACTTGCCTCAAATCTGCTCAACAAGTCCTCACTAAAACTTGTCCAATATTATAGAAACATAAAGAGAATTTTTAGAGACTCAATATGCTCTACATTCATCACAATGCTCAATCACTTTCAATCACTCTCTTAGAAACATACAAATAATTGTTAGAGAATCAATATGCTTCACATTCACCTCAATACTCAATCACTTTCAATCACTCTCTTAGAAACATATAGAGAATTTTTAGAGACTCAATATGCTTCACATTCACCTTGATACTCAATAAATTTCAATCACTCTCTTAGAAACATATAGATAATTGTTAGAGAATCAATATGCTTCACACTCACAAGACTCTTAATCACTTTCTCAACTCAATTCAAAATATAGAATAATTTGTTTCATGGAACATAAAAAATCACTTCAACACATTCATTTGACTAGGCTCGGACAACTCTACTCAACCAATCACTCAATGAAATAACCCTTGCTTACAAAACCTAGTCTAATCACATGAACAATCACTCAATGTTTCCAACAATGCTTATCAATCAATTCTCACATAACAATGATACTCATGTTCTTTTCAAACCCTAGTTCAAGTTATTTACTCAACTTAATCACTTCAACAACAATGCGTATAAAATAAGGTTTTATCAACACCTCTTTTTTATTCCAGAAAACCTTGAAGTATTAAATCAAAACACTCTCAACAATGCTAACCAAATAATACTTTTCACTCCAAATTTTCATACACAACTTTCAACAATCACTCACTAGGAAGAAGATGCCCATACCTTTTGTTGGATGTAGAAGTGCCTTTGGAAATATTTGTCTTAATCACACTTTCCTTATTTCCAATTCCAATGGTTAAATACAACAATATCACTTCAAGACTTTCTCAAAAATATTCCCTTGGACACAAAATAATCACAACTCAATGCCTTATTGCTCCCTTTTAAAAATAACACTCATCATAACATATATAAAGATAATTTCAAAGATACACCTTATAAACTCCAACTTAAAATAATATCCAACACCATAACATGTCAACTAAACACCTTACTGATGCGTAGTCGTTATACCATCATTAATTCTCAATGAATCTGTCAATCCAGGGCAGTGTACAAGGCTATCTGCGGGAGAAGAAGTGAAACAGCTATAACTTAGGTCAATCTAGGGCAACAAGTCTTATTGGTGGAACCGGTTGTGTGGGGGGTTTTGGAACATTCCTATCTCTAAATTGCATAAATTAAATCTTAACCTAAGTTGCAGAATTGGAAACTAATCATTAACTGCAGAAATGAAGTCCTAATTACAATTGCAGAATGAGACCTAATTATATTGTAGAATTAACAGTTGCAGAATTGAAAGTCTGATCCTAATTGCAGAAAGGAAATATAATTACTTTTGCAGTAATGAAAGTTTAGATCTAATGTGGAAATAAAAACTATCAAAGTTATGTAACATAAGGTTGTCAATCTTCTGTTCATATTTTGACAGAAAAACATAAAATGCAAGAAATTGCTAAAAAACAGTAAATTCTGGAAATAACAATCTGAAAATGAAGTGAAAACTTTGCTGAAAGTAAGATTGCAACTAAAACTTTAAGCACAAGATTAATCTAAGCATAAATAAACTAATACTGCAAATATTGTCAACTATTTACAAGCAATTGAAATAACAAGTTCTACAACTCATTCTACTGCGGCAAAATCAGAATAAAAACCTGCTTTGTTAGTCCTCCTCCTAGGTCTGGAAGTGGCCAACCTCTTTGTCCGGGAAGAAGGTGTAAGTCTCTCTATTTTTCTAAATCTTAATCACACTCATTTACAAGTAATTTGAAATAGAACTGGTGCACTTTATTGATCAAAAGACATGATTACAAGAATTCTGGTGAAAAGCTATTATAGGACTGTAACAGTCAATTTCTAGTTATACTCTGTATTTTCTGCTAGCTTCCTTACTCTATTTTCTACCTCCTTTTCTATCTACTAGGCTCAACCTAAACGGGAGCAATATTTATAGCTATTCTATGATCTGATTACAAACAAAAAATATCTCAAAAGATCTAATCCTACAATGCTGCAACAAATTCTGGTTTTATCCTAGAAGAGGACTAAAACTTGATATTTCCCTTAATGATGGCTTTGGTCGAAAATGATGGCAAAGACAGATGGAAGATATTTCTCTTTACTTTTTCCAACCTTTATTTCCTTTTTTTCAGCTTCAAAAATCGGTCAAAAGGTCAAAAACACATTCTGTTCTTCATTCCGAAGATAAGTGGCTTCATTCCGAAGACAATGCAGTTTTCATTCCGAAGATCGCTCATTCCGAAGATACTGCATTCTCATTCCGAAGATCACTCATTTCGAAGATACTGCATGCTTCATTTCGAAGATCCACTCATTCCGAAGACGTTGCATTCTTCATTCCGAAGATCCGCTCATTCCGAAGATGTTGTGTTCCTTCATTCCGAAGATATCTGTTCATTCCGAAGATACTTCGAAATGAACAAATGTATGCTTTTCTAGTGATTTCTTCTGCATCTCTTAGGTGGGTTATCTCCTAAGATCAAATTTTAATGGTCTTCATCCCTTTCCTCATGTAAATTCCATGCCTTGCTATTTATGGACAGCTGGCTGGAATTTATATGGGAAAGACCAATTTCTTTGCACGACAACAGTTTGCTTGCACTGTTGCCAGATTAGGTGAAGTAAATGCTTTGTCAAATCAAAAAAAGATTAGTGAAATGCTGCTATTATTCTAAGCATATCCCATTGTAGCAAATCATAGCAAAAAGTACACAAAACTATGCAAAAAGCTGTAAAATCAGCATATAATATTTCAAATACATTGATCATGCAAAATGGTTAATATACAGTATATTGAATCAACTTAACTAACATATTAGATAAAACATAAGAGTTTATAGGCATTTTTAGTGTACAAAACATGTTATGATCGAGGCATTTCCAGGCCTCATCATTTTCCCCCCAACTTATATTAATGCATGCCCTCATGCATTCTGTTGGGCTATGGAATCACATATGTCCATGTTTAGATTCCATGACATGTAGAATAACTTCTTGCCTATGTAATACCCCTTGTTTTCCTAAATTTTTCTGAGCCAATCTTCAAATTGTTCATCAAGCTGGGAATCTTACTCAAAGTAGAATGGAACTGGAGTAATGATGGTTGGAGGCCTGAACTTGAGACCTATCCAGTTATGTTGCATGATCTGGATCAGTTGGACTACACCTTCTACTCTTCTTCTGGACCATTCTAAATTGATGGGGGAGATAGGTTCTCTTTTCCTCAAAGACATGGAAAGTTCATTCCATCTGTCTCTGCATACTGACAATGCTGGAAAGAAATTGTGATCACAAAAATTGTTAAATCTGGCCACACAGTCACTCAAATTGTTCAAGTACATTCTCTTAATAGCATCCCTATTCATCATTGAGAAGTGTTGCTGAGTGATATTTAGGTGATTTGGCTAGATTACTCTGACTAACAACTCAGCCCTTTTTTCAATCACTTTATTCTGCCTTTTCTTGTGATCCCAATAAAGCTGATTTTGCAAAGTAGACATAAATGCTCTCAACTGAACATCTCCAATGTAGATTTGAGGATGAGAGTCAACTTCCTATGGAATGAAAAAACTGTGTAAAAATAGTTCACACATGAGATTTTTCTGCTCAAAAGGACCGTTAAAATATGCTTCCAAAAAATCTTCAATAGTGTCCAATTTATAGGGAAGATTTGAAGTAATCCTCATGACCTGCCATCTGAGGTATTTTTCCTTCAAAATAAGGCTGTAAAACCTGGCTGGTCGTCTAAATTGGACTAAAAATTCAGCAATTTGTGTCCTTGGCTTCTAGCTATTTTACTTCCAATTTGAATTTTTCAGTTTTATTGGCAAGCTGTTCATAGCTAAGCATCCAGCTAGCTATGTCTGCATTGTACTGTTCTAGAGACACAGTATTAGGTGGTCTTACTACAGGGGGGATCCTAGGCAACAGATTTATCCGAACTCATTTTTTTGCCACTTCCATTGGTCGTTCATCTGTCAATAACTCTACTTGCACCCCCTTATTTGCTATTTCTATGGGGTTGTCATCAGATAGTATTTCTACTTGTACCCCCTTATCTGTTGTTTCTACTGGAAGTGTAGCAAGTTGAAATACAGGGATCTCAGTAGGAGTACTTACTTGAACATTTTCTTGCTGTTGGGACTGTTTCTATGTTGGTGTCTCATTTTCAATATCCTCTACAATATTCCTCACCATTTCTGAAGCATCTTCAGAACAAGAAGGCAATGCTTCATAATAAGATGGTGCTACTTCAGAATGAACAGACACTTCTTCAGAATGAAGAAGTGCTATTTAAGGATGAACTCCCATGTCTGCTTCATCAGAATCATCTGCTCTTGATAAACCCAGAAGCAATTGAGCCAAATTATCTTCATCATGGGATATAGCTAGCTGTTTTTCAGATTGTGACAACAATTTTTTTAGTTCTGCCACTTCCTACTGAAGCTCTGTAATTTTTCTTTCTTGCATCTCAATGATGCTTTCTTTCTCTATGATCCATCTGGTCTGTGTTTTGACAACACTCCTTGCTACCCTCAGCTACTCTGTGATGTCTTCCACTTCTGTTTCTATTTCAGAGTCGATGTAGACAAATCGAGTTGCGGTTGGTCGCTCAACCAATATTTCCTCTTCTTCTGCAACCGTTTTTTCTTGTTCAAGAGGCTCTGTGAGACTGTCTATAAGGATATCTACCATATCTGTAGCCTATTGAACTGTAGCCTCTTCCAAACCAACCTACTCAGTTTTTGCCTCAGCTATCTGTTCAGGGAATTCTAGAAAGTTGTCAGATGCTGGTTGTATCTCTGTGACATCTGGGCTGCTTGGTCTATCTTCTTCCTCCATGACCTATTCTGCAGTTTCTTTCAAATGGATTCTTGTAGACCTCCTAGTTCCAGATGCAAACTTCTTCTTTTTGTTCTATTTTCTGGTGATAGCAGGGGTCATGGGGTCAGTTTTAGATGCCTCTGTTTCCCTTGTTTCACTTATCTGTTCTGATAAGTCAGTTGCAGCTTCAGCAAACAGAACTTTCTTTTGTTTTTCTGCTCTGCTGCTAGTTCCAGATCCTCTTCTCTTTTGTCTCTTATCCTATGAAGTTGAGGGTTAAGGAGCAAGGTTTTCTACTACTGTTGTGGGGTGTAGTTCTATAACAGCTTCAGGGGCACCTTCTGCAGCTTCTTCTGCAGCATCCTCTGCAACATTTTCTACAGCAGCTTCTGCAATATTTTTTGTAGCAACTGTTTCCTCTTCTGCAGCAACATCAGCAGTATTTGGTTCTTCTTCTTCCTCACTTTCATCCCCAAAAATGACATCATTTAGGTTAGAGTAAAACCTGTCAAAACTCCTAGGGTTTCCTCTAAAATGGTGTTGGCAAACTAATTTGATGAGGCCATGATGGCGAAGGCTTCCTTTACCCTCCTGATATCTTTTTGCCATGTTTTTTAACTCTTGATATAGATACAGGGGAAGATTTACCCTAACTTCTGGTTGTTGTCCACCATGTCTGAGATGGTTCAAAATTCGTAGATGATGCCCTGACAATAGCACATACTGCCCTTCATAGGTTAAAAACTTAATTACCCAGGTGGCTACTTCATCCCAAGGTTCCTGCAGGCTGGCCCTTTTTAACCCTTTGCATGTGTTGTTATGGGTTAAGTATTCAGGTTCTCTATCATTTTCTTCTACAAACTGATTAACTACATTTGCCAATGTGTTCTTGCCGGATCTAGTAATTGAAATCCCTTCTAATGGCAACTCTGTAATCCGACTTAAAATTTTAGGGCTTACCTCAATAGACATGTCGTTAACATGTGCTCGGTTGTTTACGAACGTATGGGCGAACATGCCAGCTAAATCTTCAGAAGACCCATTGAATTTATCCAAAAATTCATAAACCCTCCGTCTTCAAAAATCTGCACAACTGCTAGATTTTCTCGGAGGTAAGTGGTATCTGCAGGCTCTGTTCTAATCTTTCGCCCCATTTTTCTCTATTTAAAAATCGTACACTACGGATGTTGTTCTACTATAGGATTTCTGGCTATTTTCTGTTGCAAATTTGTAGAGTTTTAAGTTGAAACCTTCGTTGCCCTGTTTCTCATCTTCTTCTTTGGAATGAACCTTATCCTGTGCACTGTACCTCGCAACACGTCTTCGAAAAGAAAGATGGCACACATTTCTACTTTTGCACTGTACACCTGTTTGTTGATAATTGCATGGATGTCCTTGTCGTCAGATCCACCTCATTAGTTTTGTAGATTCTCACGTGCATGTTAATTGACATTAAAAACTGGTGGCATATGGTTGGTCATGTTCTCCGTATTTCCAATGAGTGCAAAAACAAACCATGTGCTAATTGACACGTGTCCCTTCCTCGCATGCAACTAAGAAAAAATCTTGATTTTGTCGTACCTTATCTTCTTGGATGCCACGTGGAAATGCTCTTTCCGAAGATTATAACTTATTACGCAAACAAAATTTCATTCCGAAGATTATGACCTCATTCCAAAGACAAGTCTTCATTCTAAAGACAAATCCTCATTCCGAAGATTATGACTTCATTTTGAAGACAGGTCTTCATTCCGAAGACAAATATTCTTTGCAAAATTTTCATTCCGAAGATAGATCTTCATTCGAAGATCAATCCTCATTTCGAAGATTAATCCTCATTCCAAAGATCAGGCTGTATTGTGAAAGTAAATCGTCATTCCGAAGACAGACCCTCATTTCGAAGACAAATCTTCATTCCGAAGACAGATCTTCATTTCGAAGACATATCTTCATTCCGAAGATGATGCAGCAAGTCGTCATTCTGAAGACCAAGTTTCATTCTGAAGACAAATTGTCATTCCGAAGACAAAGTTTCTTTTTGAAGACAAAGTGTAACATTCATTTTGCTGTCATTCCGAAGACAATTTCATTCCGAAGATAATACAGCAGGCACTGTTTTTGGCATTTCTTGTTCCGAAGATTAGGCAGAAATCAATATTTTCATTCTAAAAACATGTTTTTAAGTATGCCAACTCTTATGAATACCTTTTATGCTAATGGTTAATTGTCACATACTATATACCAATCATTTTACAATGAAGAAATGTAAGAAATATATACCTGATAAAAACAGTTAATGCCAGTTTTTGAAAAATGACTACTTTTGTTGATATTCTGCTAAGATTTTCTGCAACATTTCAAAACAAGTGCACTAGGTGAATTTGTACAATCATGGTTCAAAAATTTCTCAAGGTTATGCATGCCATAAAACTGGTTTTCATGCACACCAACTCAGTAGTGCCTTAATAAAAGGTTTTCACTGCTGGGTTATTCATTTTTCTCTTTTTTTTTTTTTTTTTCTTGATTTTCCCATTTTTTTTTTTTTACCTCTCCTTTTCTCTCTTTTTTTTTTTTTTTTTTTTGTTGATCCTGAATATGCCCATGAAGGAATTTCATGATTTCCCCTGAAACCATGCCCATGAAGGAATTCATACTCAGAATTTATTCATCTTTTTGTTTTCTATTTTTTTGATTTTTTTGTATTTTCTATTTTTTCTTGAAATCCATTGATCATGTTGATTGTTTTAAAGTGGAAGAATGAATCTCTTCCACCTACTGTGTATCCAAACTATCAAGTTGCTGCAAGAATTCTTCTTTAGTCAGAGGTGTATGGTATACCCTGAGGCGATGTCCATTCACTACCAAATTTCTTCGTGACCCATCAATAGGGGATAAACGAGCTGCTTCGTTGTTAAATACCTCTTCAATCCAGTAAGGTCCCAACCATCTAGTTCTCAGTTTTTTAGGAAAGTCTTCATATTGAAATTCAAACAGTAAAGCCCAATCTCCTTGTTGAAGTTTCCTCTGCTGAATGTGACTGTCATGCCACAGCTTCCTCTGCTCTTGAATTACCTTAGTTTGGTGTAGAGCATCCAATCTAAGTTCATCCAATGCATTCAGCTATAGAATCCTGCCTGTCTGTGCCTGCGAAAATTCAATTCCAATTTCCAGTGCTGTGCGTAATGTTAGTAGCTCAAATTCAATAGGTAAGAGAGGCTTTTTACCAAAGACTAGTTCATAAGGTGTGAATCCAGTAGTGGACTTCCAAGTAGTATTGTAGGCCCAAACTACTTCAGGTAATTTGTCTAGCCAATTTCTCCTATGAAAAGCTACTATTTTTGTCAAGATGCGTTCCAGTTCCCTGTTTGTTACTTCAACGTAGCCATTTGCTTGTGGGTGGTAAGGTGATGATTTCCTATGTTTGATTTCATACAATTCTATAAATGCTTTTATGACTTTGGATGCAAATTGGGGTCCTTGGTCTATGGTGATAGACCGTGGAGCTCCAAATCTCTAAAAAATTTGAGTATACAAGAAATCAGCGACCTTCTCTTCACGAGCATGTTTGAAAGCACGCACCTCTACCCACTTTGTCAGGTAATCAGTGCATACTAGAATATGCACCTTTCCTTGAGAAGGTGGATCAATAGGTCCTACAAAATCAAGCCCCCACCTCTCAAATGGTTCTAAAACCATTTGAGGCTGCAGAGGCATCTCATTTGTATGAGTGGGTTTCCCCATTCTTTGGCATGCATCACAATGCCTGATGTACTTTTTCACATCCTTGTGAAGAGATGGCCAATAATATCCTATCCCTAAGATTTTTCTAAGCTGTGCTTTTTATAGAATAGTGTCCACCTGAGGGTTCATCATGACAAGCTCTAAGGATATCATACACTTCATCCTTTCGGATGCACCTATGTAACACATGGTCAGGACTGCACTTAAAAAGCATACCCTTAATCCATTTGAAAGAAGAACTCTGTTTGAGCAATTGTTTTTTTTTTTTTTGAAGTAAAATGTGGAGGAACTTTCCCTGTGACCAAATAATTAGCTATATCTACAAACCAAGGTGATTGAACTGATATAGCAAATAGTTTTCATCAGGAAAAGTGTCATCAACTAATTCCCCTTCATCTGTGTTCTGCAACCTAGACAAGAAATCTACCACAACATTAGCTTTTCCTGGTTTGTTGATTATGGTGATATCAAATTCTTGCAGCAACAGCAACCAACGAATAATTCTTGCACTTACCATAGGTTTATTCATCAAATACTTAATGGTTGTATGATTTGTGTGAATAAATATTTGATAACCTATGATATAATGCCTAAATTTTTTGATGGCATAAATTACTGCTAGGAATTCTTTCTCAGTTGTTGTATAATTTTTCTCTGCTCCTGTCAAGTTCTTGCTAATGTTGTAGATGGTATAATGTTCACCATTATCAATTTGTCCTAATGCTACTCCAATTGTTGTATTGGAGGCATCAGTCTGAATGTGAAATGGTAATGTCCAATTAGGTTCTCTAAGCACAGGTGGAGTTATCAATTTCTCTTTCAGAGCTTCAAATGCTTCCTGACACTTTACAGTCCAGGAGAATTCAGAATCTTTAGTCAATAAGGCAAACATGGGATTGGCTATTGTACTAAAGTTGGGAATAAACCTGCGGTAAAAACCAATGTCCTAGGAAGCTTCTGACATTAGTCTGAGTTTTAGGAGGAAGGAGATTCTTGATAATTTCAACTTTCTTTGGATCAACTTGGATCCCTTCAGGAGAGATGTGATGACCAAGAACTATCCCTTCCTTCATCATCATGAAGCATTTATCTGGATTTAAGGATAAGTGGTATGTTTCACGACGAGTTAAGACTTTGTCAAGATTTTCCAATGTAAAATCAAAAGTTTGTCCACATCCTGTGAAATCATCCATGTAAATTTCAACACTTTTGGTGGTCAGATCAGCAAAAATTGCTAGGACTGCTCGCTGAAAAGTTGTTGGGGAATTACACAAACTAAAAGGTAAAACACTATAGGCAAATGTTCCCCATGGACATGTAAAAGTTGTATTTTCTTGATCTTTAGGTGCAATCTGAATTTGATTATATCCACTAAATCCATCAAGAAAACAAAAGTATCTTTTTCCAGCAAGAGTATCTAACACTTGATCTATGAAAGGTAATGGAAAATGGTCTTTGTATGTCACCTTATTCAATTCTCTATAGTCTACACATACTCTCATTTTTTCATTTTTCTTAGGAACTATTACCAATGGAGAAACCCATTGGCTATCAGAAATTGGGTAAATGAATCGTACTTCCAGGAGTTTTTCAATTTCTTCTTTCACAATATCTCTTAAGGTAGGATTCAATCTTCTTTGAGGTTGTCTGACTGGCTTGAATTCTTCAGTATAGATTCTATGGGTACATATATCAGGATGAACTCCTGACATATCTTTGTAGTTCCAAGCAAAAGCATGAACATGCTTACGCAAAACAACTATCAATTTTTCTTCCTCTTCCCTAGTAAGCTGGGTTGTAGATGTTCAAAAATGTGCCTGGCTGGACTTCTATTTTTTTTGTATTTAGAAGGACTGAATTCACTCCTTCATACTTGGTGTTTAAGGGATTAAGAGGACATTGCTGAGATGGGAGAAAAGAAGCAGTTTCTATTTTATTGCTACTTGAGGGAAGCATATCTTGTATGGAACAGTGAGAAGGAAAAATCAGATGATGGTGCCATCCATGTGGTAGTGAAACAAAGTTTCCCTATGATAGCACAGATGATTCATCTTCAGATTTTTGATTCTCCTCATTACTTATCAACCTGTTGGATATTTGTTGCTTCCCCTTCTAAACCTTGTTCATGCGGAACATTCATCGGGATTGTTTCATTTTCTAAGTTTTCCGTGTCACTGAGGTCTTCTGTGTGTTCTCTTACTACTAAGGTAGCTAGTGTAGAAATGACCTCTTCGGTTCCTCATCCGAGTCGAGAAAACCATAACCGACCTAAAAATTTGCTAGATGGTTTTGCGGGGAGGATATAAAGAAATTTGTTTCAGCTCAATACCATTTGAAATAGTCATATTTCCGGATCTGCGATCTATGAAGGCTGCTACGATTTGCAAGCGAAGGTCTTCCCAAAATAATGGGATATCCATGTGCTGAATTTCTTGGCTGTAAAACCAAAAAATCTGCAGGGAATTCCCAAGAAGAAACTTCTATAGGGACATCTTCAATGATTCCTTCAGGTTTTGCAACTGACGTATCAGCCATTTCTAAAACTGTAAATGTGGGGCTGATTTGTTTGAGCTGTAATTGTTCCATTGTATATTTAGTCATGACATTTATTGCAGCTCCTAGATCCACTAAAACATTTGATATTGGTATTGAACCTATGGTGACTGTGATAACTGGGCTTCCTGGATCACTATACTTTGGAGGTAGTAGTTTTCCAGATAAGAGATCAGCTATCTTCCCTTCAACCTGCACAGTCTTGGGGAATGTTTTCTTCTTTCTTCCTACTCTTTTAATGCACAAATTTTGGACAGTACTGTTAATTTTTGGTATTTTCTTAATGGCTTGCAATAAGGGCAATGAGATAGTCAACTTTTTGAGTTCTTTGACCAATTCTGACTCAGAAATTTTTGGTATTGCATTAAGTCTTTCAGGATATGGAACTATCCTTGGTAATTGTTCTGCTTGTATCTCTTTTTCTATTGTTGGATCCAATTTTTTTTGTTTCTATTGTTGGTTGGATTCTCTCTGGTTCTGATGATTCTTACTTTTCATTATCTTTGATTTCCATTAAAACTGGTTCAGGTACAACTTTCCCTGAACGGAGTTGGATGTCACTACAATCAAGAACATTAATTTCAATATTTTCTTTGGCTTCGACCACATAGACAGGAGGTGTCTATCTTACCATTGTTTGGATTAGTGAGTCGGTGAGTTGGCAATTGAGGTTGTTTCACTTGCTTGTGTTTGCTGTTGTTTTTCTTGAAAATTCTGATTAGGTGCAGGCAATAAATGCTGAGTTTGACCTTGATTTCTTTGTTGCCTTGGATAGGACTGGTATTGCTGATTCCACTATGGTTGGTTTTGCACCTAATGTGGATTAGTCTGATTTTGATTCCAAGCTGGATTGTTTTAATTCCATGAGAGGTTGTTTTGATTATGATTCCAGGCTAGGTTACTCCAATTTGATTGTGGCCATTCTTGGGAATTTGTCCATTGAGGATAATTCCAAGGATGTTGGGGTGGTTTTGATTGTCCCCAAGGCATAGTACTAGGATTATGCCCCCAATTTGTAGGAAAATGAGGGGGATTTTGATATTGAGAAAAAATTCCCCCTTGTTTTGGTCCAATATAGTTGAGTTCCTCAGTCTGGTTTTCTAACACAGTTTTGAGTTGTGGTAGCAGGTGGCATTGATCAGTTGAATGCCTTTTTGAACAGATACCACAAATGGCTGAGATAGATGTTTTATTCAAAGGACATTCCTGCAAAGCATGTTTAATTCTACATCTTAGGCAATAAATTGCCAAAGGTTCTGTGTTTTTAGCCTTTGTAGAGATTTCCCCTAAAGTAGTGTTTAGATGCACTAGGATATCAGTTTTGAAATTTGCAAGTTCCTCTATCAGGTCCTTTACATCAGTACCATTTGTGTGGATTTTTCTTATTCTCTGCTTAGTGCGAGAGTAATTCCTATAGAGATCCATAATTTCCTCATTACTGAGAGTGGTTACATCCCCTTTTCCCATCAAATCTAGAACTTTTCTGGATTCATCTTGCAATCCTCTCAAAAAGATGGTTTTACATAATTCTAGTTCTACTAGTCCACATCTCCTTTGAACAAAGGAGAACCTATCAAGATAATCTTCCAAGGTCTCATCATATTCCTGCTTGATTCTAAATAACTCATATTTTCTATTCCTTACACGACAGTATTCTTGATATTTGTCTAAAAAGACAGTCTCCATTTGATCCCAGGTTCTTATGGAATTTGGCTCTAAGCTCATGAACCAGCGTAATGCTGAATCCTTGAGAGTTGAGGGAAAAACCTTAAGTTTTTTATTATCATTTATATAATCATAGGTCTGACATACTACCTTGAATTCAAACAAAAACTGGTCAGGATCTTCAGATACAACACCTCGGAAGGTTGGAAGTACTGAAGGTGAAATGGTCTTCATGGGAGAGTTTTGTGTTGGATTCAGATGAATAGGATATTCAAATGTTCTGGATGGTTGGAGTATATCCTGATCATCCCCTTCATTATGAACAAAGCCATTTTGGCCATCTACATTGCCTCTTTCTGCCATAGTTTCTTGTTTCCTAGGAGAAGTTAAAGCTTTCCAAATTGTTCTCTCAAGAGGTACAAGCTTATCTGTTGATGAGTCTGATGAATTATCTTCCTTAAGATATTCTGTTGATAAATTTGGTGATTTTCCTTTCTCAAAATGTTCTACTGATGGTGAGACTGGTGATTTTTCTTTCAATATTTTAGGTAGTTCAAACACAGGTGATTCACCCCTTAGGCGTGAAGATCTCCTTAATGGGACAAGCCAGGGATCCTTTAGGGTCTCCCTAGACTTACTCATTCATGTTTACTCCTAAATGACATAAATTAAGTCAATAGTTGTTATCTTACTCTGCTGTTATATTCAGATTTTAACCTGAATGTTCACAGTTTAGTTTGATTACAGCTATTGGACTATTTGTTTTCTTCTGACAACACTATTCCTCGAAAAAGACACCAAAATGATGCATTGTCATTATACCATCATTAATTCTCAATGAATCTGTCAATCCAGGGCAGTGTACAAGGCTATCTGTGGGAGAAGAAGTGAAACAACTATAACTTAGGTCAATCTAGGGTAACAAGTCTTATTGGTGGAATCGGTTGTGTGGGGGGTTTTGGAACATTCCTATCTCTAAATTGCATAAATTAAATCTTAATCTAAGTTGCAGAATTGGAAACTAATAATTAACTACAGAAATGAAGTCCTAATTACAATTGCAGAATGAGACCTAATTATATTGCAGAATTAACAGTTGCAGAATTGAAAGTCTGATTCTAATTGCAGAAAGGAAATCTAATTACTTTTGTAGTAATGAAAGTTTAGATCTAATGTGGAAATAAAAACTATCAAATTTTTGTAACAGAAGGTTGTCAATCTTCTGTTCAGATTTTGACAGCAAAACATAAAATGCAGGAAATTGCTGAAAAACAATAAATTCTAGAAATAACAATCTGAAAATGAAGTGGAAACTTTGTTGAAAGTAAGATTGCAACTAAAAATTTAAGCACAAGATTAATCTAAGCATAAATAAACTAATACTGTAAATATTGTCAACTATTTACAAGCAATTGAAATAACAAGTTCTACAACTCATTCTGCTGCAACAAAATCAGAATAAAAACCTGCTTTGTTAGTCCTCCTCCTAGGTCTGGAAGTGGCCAGCCTCTTTGTCTAGAAGAAGGTGTAAGTCTCTCTATTTTTCTAAATCTTAATCACACTCATTTACAAGTAATTTGAAATAGAACTGGTGCACTTTATTGATCAAAAGACATGATTACAAGAATTCTCATTGAAAAACTGTTATAGGATCTATGTGAGTCAATTTCTAGTTATACTCTATATTTTCTGCTAGTTTCCTTACTCTATTTTCTACCTCCTTTTCTATCTACTAGGCTCAACCTGAATGAGAGCAATATTTATAGCTATTCTATGATCTAATTACAAACAAAGAATATCTCTAAAGATCCAATCCTACAATGCTGCAACAAATTCTGGTTTTATCCTAGAAGAGGACTAAAACCTGATCTTTCCCTTAATGATGGCTTTGGTCGGCAATGACGGCAAAGACAGATGGAATATATTTCTCTTTACTTTTTCCAACCTTTATTTCCTTTTTTTCGGCTTCAAAAATCGGTCAAAAGGTCAAAAACAAATTATGTTCTTCATTTCGAAGATAAGTGGCTTCATTTCGAAGACAATGCAGTTTTCATTCCAAAGATCGCTCATTCTGAAGATATTGCATTCTCATTCCTAAGATCGCTCATTCCGAAGATACTGCATGCTTCATTCTGAAGATTCGCTCATTTTGAAGATGCTGCATTCTTCATTCTGAAGATCTTCTCATTTCGAAGATGTTGTGTTCCTTCATTCCGAAGATATTTGTTCATTCCGAAGATACTTCGGAATGAACAAATGTATGCTTTTCCAGTGATTTCTTCTACATCTCTCAGGTGGGTTATCTCCTAAGATCAAATTTTAATGGTCTTCATCCCTTTCCTCATGTAAATTCCATGCCTTGCTATTTATGGACAGCTGGTTGGAATTTATATGGGAAAGACCAGTTTTTGCTGCACAGCAACAGTTTGCTTGCACTGTTGCCAGATTAGGTGAAGTAAATGCTTTGTCAAATCAAAACAAGATTAGTGAAATGTTGCTATTATTCTAAGCATATCCCATTGTAGCAAATCATAGCAAAAAGTACACAAAACTATGCAAAAAGTTGTAAAATCAACATATAATATTTCAAATACATTGATCATGCAAAATGGTTAATATACAACATATTGAATCAACTTAACTAACATATTAGATAAAAAATAAGAGTTTATAGGCATTTTTAGTGTACAAAACATGTTATGATTGAGGCATTTCCAGACCTCATCACTTACAATCCTTTCAAAACATTTGAGCAAATAACATTAGAAATTTAATTTTGCAAAATCCTTATAACTCCCTTTGCAACCTTAGAACCAATTAAAAATATGCAAAAATTTATTTTTAAATGCCCAAACTATATTCCCAAAAATTTTGGTGACCAATATTAAAGCATACATATTTCTTCCCCAAAAAAGGGGATTAAGTGAGATTCGATCCACCATCTCTTCTAGCCTAAGCGCCTTAGCGCTTGGGAGCCCACCACGTGGGATACTAATGCCCACGTGAAGGAAGGAAGAGTCCCTTCCTCTTATGCATTTGTCATCGTTTATCTTTCCACAAATTTCACATGCTTTTTATTCCTTGGATGCAACACAAATTATAAGGCTCGCAATTTATTTTGAAGGTATGGTAAGGTTTGGTAAAGTGTAACTTCCCCCTTATATACATGTTTTTAAACTTCTCCTCACGTCGATGCTTTGTCATTCGAAATTGAATTTCAAATTTTAATTTTAATAACCCACCTTAGGGTTATTTAACCTTAGTTTAAATTAATTTAAATAACTTTATAAGTTAAGTAAATTAACTAATAAATTAGTTTATAATTAATTTTAAACTTCCTTTGTATAATATTATAAAATAATATTATAACATTATTCACTTGGGTTTCTTTTTGCACTTTGGACCAAATCTAACTTCCTGGAATCGGGTCTTGAAACTAAAATCTAATTATCCTTTTGCATTTATTGGAGAACCAAAAAATGATGATGCCGACTGAACCTACCACTGACTAGTATTGGAAGCTTAACATCAATGACCACTCACTCTTGAAATCAATGACAACTTATCACTTAAAATATACAACAATCTCCTCCTTTGTCATTGATGGTAACCCAAATTCTTTTTACAAAAACTTGACCTTTTTCCTGTTCTACTCCCCTTGGGAAACTGCTCCCCCTAACTCAATGCTCTCTCCTTAAACCAAATATTTCCCCCTTACTCAAATCTCTCCCCCTTTGAAATCAATGGCAAAGGTTCACCTTTGGGGCTCGATGCTAAGAATGAATATCTTAGCTTAGCCCCTCCCACACATCCTATTGAGGTGGCTAATTTTGGGGTGGCAGTATTACTCCCAATTTTCCTTTAAGATACTCAAAGGTATCCTTTGAAAGTGGCTTAGTCAAAATATCTACTATCTATTCCTTTGTAGTAACATATTCCAACCTGACATGTTTATTTTTCACCTGTTCTCACAGAAAATGATACTTAATCATAATGTGCTTTGCCTTGGAGTGCATCACTGAATTTTTTGAGATACATAATAGCACTTGTATTATCACATAGTATGGGAATAGGATGATCATTTTTTATCTTAAAGTCTTCTAGTGTTTACTTCATCCATAATACCTGTGTACAACTGGGTATTCCTGCAATATATTCTACTTCTGTTGTAGATAAGGATACTGAAATCTGCTTCATACTTAGCCAAGAGACTAAACAGTCTCTAAGAAAGAATATTCCTCCACTTGTACTTTTCTTAACATCAATGCTACCAACACAATATGCATCTGTGTATGTTGTGAGTGTGAAACTATCACTTTTGGGATACCAAAGCCCAAAATCGATAGTCCCTTTTAGAAACCTAAGAATTATTTTTACTGTTGCCACATTTTTTTCCTTAGGTGCTACCTGAAACCTTACCACTAATCCCACTTACTATACTATGTCTGGTCTTGTAGTTATAACATACAATAAGCTTCCAATCATACATCTGTATAGTCTTTGATCTGCCTCTGGAGATTCATCATCCTTATTTAACTTGCATCCTATGAACATGGGGATACTTACCGGTTTGCAATCTTCTAACCTAAATTTTTTTAACATTTCTTCTATATGCTTCGTTTATCAGAGAAATACCCCTTTTCTTGATTGTGAAAATTAAAGTCCAAGAAAGAAAAACAACTCACCAAGCATAGACATCTCAAATTCATTCTACATGTCTCTAGAAAATTATTTACAAATCTTATTATTATTTCCCCCAAAAATGATATCATAAACATAAACAACCACAATTAGTAGATTATTCCCTTCATTTTTTATATATAATTTGTTGTCTACTATCCCTTTTCTGAATCCCTTTTCTTGAAGATACTTATCCAGTCTTGAGTACCATGCTCTAGGAGCCTACTTTAGACCATACAATACCTTTTTCAATCTACATACATGATCTGGTTTATTTGTTAACATGAATCCCTCTAGCTATTCAATGTATACTTCTTCTAGAACACCATTTAGAAATGCTAACTTAACATCCATCTGATATACTTTGAAGTTTTTAAAACTTGAGAAGGCTAAAAATATTCTTATGGCTTCAAGTCGTGCAACTGGAGAAAATGTCTCATCAAAATCAATTCCCTCTACCTATGCATAGCCTTTGCATACTAACCTTGCTTTGTTCCTTACTACTTGTTTGTCTCCATTTATCTTATTTATCAATACCCATTTTGTGCCAATCACATTCTTATCCTTTGGTTATGGGACAAGTTCCCAAATATTTATTTTTTCTATTTGATATAATTCCTCATCCATAACCTTGATCTAGAACTCATCTTAACTTGCCTATTTGAAGTCTTTTAGCTCAATCTTAGATAGGAAAAAAAAAATTCTTGTTGAGATGGTGTTATTATCCTTATCCTTGTCTACCTTACATCTAGATTCCCAATGATTTGATCTTTTGGATGATGCTTTTGTATATACCTAGATGGATTTTTAGGAAGAAGCTTTTGTGTTTCTTCTTCTTCTTCATCTGATTCCTCATGAAAGTCTTCTTGACAACTTCCATCTTCCTGATACACAATTTGCTGAACTGGTTCTCTTGAATCTATATTTTCATAAATTGTTACATTTATACTTTCTACCATAGTGTGTGTTCTCTTGTTGAAACATATATAGGCTTTACTCTTTGAGGAGTAACCAAGGAAAATTCCTTCATCACATCTTGGATCAAACTTGCCTAAGTTTTTATCTTCTCGTCTTATGTAACACTTGCTTCCAAAAATCTTGAAGTGTTTTATAGTGGCCGATATTTCTTTCCAAAGCTCATATGGAGTCTTATGATGGCTTACCCTCATTTTATCCCTAGTGATTATGTATACTATTGTGTTGACTGCTTCTCTATAAAATCCATCTGAGATCTTAGACTCATTTAACATTGCTCTAGCCATATTCTCAATAGTCCTATTTTTCCTTTCAACTACTCCATTTTATTGAGGAGTTCTTACTGTCAAGTATTCTCTCTTGATCCCATGTTGTTCACAAAACTCTAAAAATTCATTTGATTTAAATTCTTCTCCTTTGTCATATCTCAAACACTTAATCCTTTTGCCAGTTTTATTTTCAACCAATTATTTAAATGCTTTGATTTCTCAAAAGCATCTGACTTCTCTTTCAGGAAAGTTACCCAAACCATTATGGAGTAATCATCTATAAACAATATAAAGTAGTTATCATCTTGAATACTCTGTGTTTTTTTAGGACCACATATATCAGTATGTATTACACTCAATGTCTCAGATGAGATATATCCTTTTGAATTAAAGCTTGTTCTAGTTTGCTTTCCATGTTGACAAGGTGCACAAATTGTGTTTTATGGCATTTTTATTTTGGGTAAATCTCTAATAGCCTGCTTATTGCTTATGTTGACTATGTTATAAAAATTCAAGTGACCCAATATTCTATGCCACAACCAAATCTCATATCCTTGTGATAGAAAATATTTTTTCCCTTTGATCTCACTAAGCATGTATAGATTGTTTGGTGTTCTTCTTGAATTGGCAATGACTTTTCCAATTTTTGATTTTATTATCTCACATCTATTTGGGTGGAATGTAACCATATTACCTTGATAACAAAGTTAACTTACACTTAACATATTGTTTTTTAACCCCTTAACATACAACAGATTTTCTATTCTTGTTTTTCCATTATCTAAACTCAGAGTTCCTCTTCCACCAATCCTTGCTGATCTATTATCACCAAAACTCACTGATCCTCTATTGGTTTCTTTTAATAAAATGAATTTGTATTTATATCCTATCATGTGACTAGAGAAACCACTATAAAGATACCATTATTCTTCTTTATCCTGAGCATGAAGGGCTATTTGAACTAACATTGATCTAGCCTTTACATTTTCCCTTTCATATTTTCTAGTTGTTGAAATTATTTTTCTTTTACTAGACTCAGGAAGTATCATTTTGCACCATCTAGCCTTGTGCCCAAAATTATTGCATTTGTAACATACAATACCATTATCCAAAAGAGGTGCAAAATAATTGAAATTTCTATTGACATTGTTTCTTGCATGACCAATACAGTGTACAACTCTATGACTATATTTATTACAAGAAAAGTAATGACCATGGAAGAAATTATGTAACCTGTTTTGATGCCCTTGAGATTGTGGTGGTGTACTCCCCCTCTTGTGATTAACTCTCATCCAAGGTTCTTCTTTGCTTTCTTACTTTTTGATATCCTTTGCTTGCTTATCCTTTTTTGAGGTTTTTGCTTCTTGAAGACTTGATTTCATTTTTGGTTTCTCATCCTCTACATATTGTGGTACCTTGGTATTTTCAACTTCATTCCTTAGATAAATAATTTCTGATTCCAATATTTCACATTCTATTTCTCTTTCTCTTAACATATCTGTCATATCTTGCTCAATTTTCTTTTCTTCTTCCACCTTTATCTTGAGTTTTATGAGATTTTGTAGAAATTCTATCCTTGCTTCTTCCTCCTCTTGAATTTGTTCCTTAAAGCTTGAATTGTTTTATCTAATTCTTTACAATTTTTTGAGAGCAGCAAAGAATTCCTCTTTTATATAAAACATGGTCTCTTCTTCATTTTCTGAAGTCATGTGTGTTTTTGATGGATCCTCCTCCAAGTTGTTAGTCTTTTCACGGAGAGACCCACTCTAATACCAATTGAAGAACATGTGCTTATACTGAGAGGGGGGGTGAATAGTATAAGATAAAAAAGTTTGCCTTTTAATATAAATTATAAATTCAACAATGTTAAAGTAGTAAACATTAAACAAAGTATCACATACATGAGAGACATGATTTTACGTGGTTCACCCAATGTGGGCTACTCCATGAAGAAAATATTTCTTATAATTTTTTCTCAAATAATTTTTCTTGGGAATCCTTTCTCTACAATGTTTATGGATATCTATCCATAGGAGACACTGATCCCCTAATCAAGTTTATGGATATTTATCCATAGGAGAACTTCTTTCCACTTTGCTCTAGATGATGATCTTCTAGAAGAACTATTACCCCTACTTCTTTGGCTAATGGATCTCTATCCACTAAAGACTCCTATCCTCACTACCCTGGCTAATGGATATCTATCCACTGGAGACTATCATATTATATACTCTATCACCTCCAAATATCTATCTTAAATCTTCACTAAACACAGTCCTTCGGTCTAGTACAAATCTATCCTCAATCTCCATCTCTGATCTGGTACAAACCTATCCTAAAATCTATACCAAACTCTGTACTCAAATATCTATCTTTGATCTGGCACAAAACTATCCTCAAATCTATCCTCAATCTATATCTCTTATTTGGCATAAACCTGTCCTCAAATCTGTATCAAACTCTATCCTCAAACCTATCCTCAATATGTATTGTAAGCTTCCACAAAAACTCACATAAATATGTCCACAAGTCTTCTCAAAGACTTGCCTTAAATCTATTCAACAAGTCCTCACTAGAACTTGTCCAATATCATAGAACATAAAGAGAATTATTAGAGACTCAATATGCTCTACATTCATCAAAATGCTCAATCACTTTCAATCACTCTTAGAAACATACAGAGAATTGTTAGAGAATCAATATACTTCACATTCATCTCTATACTCAATCACTTTCAATCACTCTCTTAGAAACATATAGAGAATATTTAGAGACTCAGTACGCTTCACATTCACCTCAGTACTCAATCACTTCCAATCACTCTCTTACAAACATGTAGAGAATTGTTAGAGACTCAATATGCTTCACACTCACAAGAATCTCAATCTCTTTCTCAACTCAATTCAGAATATAGAATAACTTTTCCCATATAACTTGAACAATCACTTCAACACATTCACTTGACTAGGCTCAAACAAATCTACTCAACCAATCACTCAATGAAATAACCCTTGCTTAAAAACCCTAGTCCAATCACATGAACAATCACTCAATGTTTCCAATAGTGCTTATCAATCAATTCTCACATAACAATGATACTCATGTTATTTTGAAACCCTAGTTCAAGTTCTTTACTGAACTTAATCACTTCAACAACAATGCGTATAAAAAAAGGTTTTATCAACAACTCTTTTTTATTCCAGAAAACCTTGAAGCATTAAATCAAAACACTCTCAACAATGCTGACCAAAAAATCCTTTTCACTCCAACTTTTCATACACAACTTTCAATAATCACTCACTAGGAAGAATATGTCCATACCTTTTGTTGGATGTATAAGTGCCTTTGGAAAAATCTGTCTTAATCACAATTTCCTTCTTTCCAATTCCAATGGTTAAATACAACAATATCACTTCAATAATTTCTCAAAAATACTCCCTTAGACACAAAATAATCACAAACATGTCCTCAAATCTATACCAATCTCTATCCTCAAACCTATCCTCAATATGTATTGTAAGCTTCCATAAAATCTCTCATAAATCTATCCACAAGTCTTTTCAAAGACTTGCCTCAAATATGCTCAACAAGTCCTCACTAGAACTTGTCCAATCTCAGAGAAACATAAAGAGAATTTTTAGAGACCAATATGCTCTACATCATCACAATGCTCAATCACTTTCAATCACTCTCTTAGAAACATACAAAGAATTGTTCGAGAATCAATATGCTTCACATTCACCTCAATACTCAATCACTTTCAATCACTCTCTTAGAAACATATAGAGAATATTTAGAGACTCAATATGCTTCACATTCACCTTAATACTCAATAAATTTTAATCACTCTCTTAGAAACATATAGATAATTGTTAGAGACTCAATATGTTTCACACTCACAAGACTCTCAATCACTTTCTCAACTCAATTTAGAATATAGAATAATTTGTTTCATAGAACTTAAACAATCACTTAAACACATTCATTTGAATAGGCTCAAACAACTCTACTCAACCAATCACTGAATGAAATAACCCATGCTTACAAAACCTAGTCCAATCACATGAACAATCACTCAATGTTTCCAACAATGCTTATCAATCAATTCTCACATAACAATGATACTCATGTTCTTTTCAAACCTTATTTCAAGTTATTTACTTAACTTAATCACTTCAACAACAATGCGTATAAAACAAGGTTTTATCAACAAATATTTTTTATTCCAGAAAACCTGAAGTATTAAATCAAAACACTCTCAACAATGCTAACCAAACAATCCTTTTCACTCCAACTTTTCATACATAACTTTCAACAATCACTCACTAGGAAGAAGATGCCCATACCTTTTGTTGGATGTATAAGTGCCTTTGGAAAAACCTATCTTAATCACAATTTCCTTCTTTCCAATTCCAATGGTTAAATACAACAATATCACTTCAATACTTTCTCAAAAATATTCCCTTGGGCACAAAATAATCACAACTCAATTTATCCCTTATTGCTCCCTTTTAAAAATAACACTCATCATAACATATATAAAGATAATTTCAAAGATACACCTTATAAACTCCAACTTAAAATAATATCCAACACCATAACATGTCAACCAAACACCTTACAATCTTTTCAAAACATTTGAGCAAATAACATTAGAAATTTAATTTTGCAAAACCCTTATAACTCCCTTTGCAACCTTAGAACCAATAAAAAATATGCAAAAATTAATTTTTAAATGCCCAAACTATATTCCCAAAATTTTTGGTGACCAATATTAAAGCATACCTCTTTCTTCCCCAAAAATGGGATTCAGTGAGATTCGATCCACCATCTCCTCTACCCTAAGCGCCTTAGCGCTTGGCAGCCCACCGCGTGGGATACTAATTCCCACGTGAAGGAAGGAAGAGTCCCTTCCTCTTATGATTTTGTCATCATTTATCTTTTCACGAATTTCACATTCTTTTTATTCCTTAGATGCAACACAAATTATAAGGCTCACAATTTATTTTGAAGGCATGGTAAGGTTTGGTAAAGTGGATTTTCCCCCTTATATACATGTTTTTAAACTTCTCCTCACGTCGACACTTTGTCATTCGAAATTGAATTTCAAATTTTAATTTTAATAACCCACCTTAGGGTTATTTAACCTTAGTTTAAATTAATTTAAATAACTTTATAAGTGAAGTAAATTAACTAATAAATTAGTTTATAATTAATTTTAAACTTCCTTTGTATAATATTATAAAATAATATTATAATATTATTCACTTAGGCTTCTTTTTGCACTTTGGACCAAATCTAACTTCCTGGAACCGGGTCTTGAAACTAAAATCTAATCATCCTTTTGCATTTATTGGAGAACCAAAAAATGATGATGTCGACTAAACCTACCACTGATTGGTGTTGAAAGCTTGACATCAATGACAACTTATCACTTAAAATATCCAACAATATCCCCCTTTGTCATTGATGGTAACCAAAATTATTTTTATCAAAACTTGACCTTTTTCCTGTTCTGCTCCCCTTGGGAAACTGCTCCCCCTAACTCAATGCTCTCTCCTTAAACCAAATCTTTCCCCCTTACTCAAATATCTCCCATTTGACATCAATTGGAAATGTTCACCTTTGAGGCTCGAGTCTAAGAATGAATATCTTAGCTTAGCCCCTCCACCACATCCTCTTGAGGTGGTTAATTCTGGGGTGGGAGTATTACTCCCAATTTTCCTTGAAGATACTCAAAGGTATCCTTTGAAAGTGGCTTAGTCAAAATATATGCTATCTATTCCTTTGTACTAACATATTCCAACCTGACATGTTTATTTGTCACATTTTCTCACAAAAAATTTTACTTAATCATAATGTGCTTTGCGTTGGAGTGCATCACTGAATTTTTTGATAGACTCAATAGCACTTGTATTATCACATAGTATGGGAATAGGATGATCATGTTTTATCTTGAAGTCTTCTAGTGTTTACTTCATCCATAATACCTGTGTACAACTGGCTATTCCTGCAATATATTCTACTTCTACTGTAGATAAGGATACTAAAATCTGCTTCATACTTAGCCAAGAGACTAAACAATCTCTAAGAAAGAATATTCCTCCACTTGTACTTTTCCTAACATCAATGTTGCCAACACAATATGCATCTATGTATGTTGTGAGTGTGAAACTACCACTTTAGGGATACCAAAGCCCAAAATCCATAGTCCCTTTTAGATACCTAAGAATTCTTTTTACTGTTGCCACATTTGTTTCCTTAGGTGCTACCTGAAACCTTACCACTAATTCCACTTACTGTACTATGTCTGTTCTTGTAGCTGTAACATACAATAAGCTACCAATCATACATCTGTATAGTCTCTGATCTTCCTTTGGATATTCATCATCCTTATTTAACTTGCATCCTATGACCATGGGGATACTTACCGGTTTGCAATCTTCTAACATGAATTTTTTAACATTTCTTTTATATACTTGGTTTTTGAGAGAAATACCCCTTTTCTTGATTGTGAAATTTGAAATCCAAGAAATAAAAGTAACTCACGAAGCATAGACATATCAAATTCATTCTACATGTCTCTAGAAAATTCTTTACAAATCTTATTATTGTTTCCCCCAAAAATGATATCATAAACATAAACAACCACATTTAGTAGATTATTCCCTTCATTTTTTATATATAAGTTATTGTCTACTATCCCTTTTCTGAATCCCTATTCTTGAAGATACTTATCCAGTATTGAGTACCATGCTCTAGGAGCCTACTTTAGATCATACAATGCCTTTTTCAATCTACATACATGATCTGGTTTATCTGTTAACATGAATCCCTCTGGCTATTCAATGTATACTTCTTCTTCTTCTAGAACACCATTTAGAAATTCTAACTTAACATCCATTTGATATACTTTGAATTTTTTAAAACATGAGAAGGCTAAAAATATTCTTATGGCTTCAAGTTTTTCAACTAGAGAAAATGTCTCATCAAAATCAATTCCCTCTACCCGTGCATAGCCTTTGCATACTAACATTGCTTTGTTCCTTACTACTTGTTTGTATTCATTTAGCTTATTTATGAATACCCATTTTGTGCCAATAACATTCTTGTCCTTTGGTCATGGGACAAGTTCCCAAATATTTATTTTTTCTATATGATCTAATTCCTCATCCATTACCTTGATCTAGAACTAATATTAACTTGCCTGTTTGAAGTATTTTAGCTCAATATTAGATAGCAAAAAAAATATTTCTTGTTGATATGGTGTTATTATCCTTATCCTTGTCTACCTTACATCTGGATTCCTAATGATTTGCTCTTTTGGATGATGCTTTTGTACATACCTAGATGGATTTTATTGGCAATTTTGGGTACTTTGGGTACATTGCCTTTGCTCAAGTGTATAAGTTGTCATTGATGTCAAGAAGCTCTTGAAGGAATTTGATTTGATGTCAAATAATTTGTTTTGATGAAGGTTACAGCATGACAGTTTCAAAGGTCTTTTGCAAACCCCAAGTTGGCAGGTTTAAAGATTACAGGTGGATGCATTGGTTTAATGCATTTGGGTCCAGGAGGAAGTATTTATTTAAATAATTAAAAACATTTTTAATGTTCCATTTAATTATTTTGAAATAAATATTAAATTATTATTTGCAATGGGTTCTCCTAATCCATGGCACAAATGGCTTAACTAGGTGGGTGCTATGTTTTTAGATTGTGGGCGCTAGCCAAGACCTCCGTCGACGTGTTAAACTCCTCGCCGACGTCAAAGAGCTTATGGTAAATTGCATATAAATCTCCCTCGATGAAAGCAAAGATTCATCCCATTCGAATTTCAAAAGGATTTGCTCGCTGTAAATTTGACTGTCTTCACTGATTTTCGTGGATCCGCTGTTCGTTTGTCTGCACTCGCCGTTTGTCAAATCCACCGTAAAGTTTATCGTTGTCGTGTTCATGACAGAAGAAAGGAAGGGACTATTGTTTCATTTAATCCCTGGTGCAGAAGGATCAAGGTTAACAACGTGAGGTTTAAACCTCACCGGGTGCCTTTGGTGCACTGGTAGCGGCTAGGTTGTTGGTGCACTACCCGAACGGGAGGTTCCGCATTCGAATATCGCGAAAGGGTTTTTTGTCATGAAGTGGACGCAGCGGGTGGTGTTAGAATTCATTCGCAAATTTCTCCATAGCGATTTTTTGATGTTGGCCAAGGTATTTTCGAAATTAATTTTTGTTAAGTGTATTTTGCGGATGGAGGAAGTTTGTTAAAGAAAAAATCAGCTTAGGAGTTATAAGGAGTTTAAAGCTTGTTTGTATTTTGATAAAATATTATTTTTTGAAGATGTTGTTGAAATATCTTATTGCATTCTTATGAGAGATAAATTTTATTTGTGATAAGACTATAAGGGAGAAATAAGGTGTATAAGGGTTAAATCTTTCTTGTAATGTTGAGAGTGCTTTTGGTTGATTATGGAAATGAAAGCATGATGTTTTAAGGTTAAAATTGCTTCTTGTGTGGAGTTGTGAAACCTTAAGTGGGCAGCTTTGAGATTGACATTTGCTTTCATTAAATTGGTAATAATCAAGCTATTCTTTACTTGGTTAAAGTGTTGAGCTTACTCCTTTGTTTATGATTTGAAAAGTTGTGTATGCTATTCTGAGTTGAGTTGGTGGATGCTTTTGTTCAAACAATATTGGAGAGAAAAGGAGTTCTACTTTTTTCCTTTTCTGATGTTGATTGTGAAATGCTTCAAGGTTGTATTTTGAGCTGAATGGTGTTGATTGAACCTTGTTTGATGAGCATTGTTGTTGAAGCCCTAATTGATGGTGAAAAGAACATGAGTATCATTGTTATGTGATTCTTTGCATAGTTGGCAATTGTTGGGGTTTCATGTTCTTGAAAGAAAGCATTCTATCCTATCCATTTTAGATATTGAGTTGAGTTTTCAGATTTGAGATTGAGTTTGAGTTGAGTTGATTTGAGTTGAGTTTTGAGATTGGGAGTTGAGTATAGAACATATTGAGTCTCTAAAAATTCTCTTTATGCTTCTATGAGTTTGAAAAATCACATTGGGTCTCTAACAATTCACCTTGTGATTTCCTACTAAGAAAGTTTTTCTTGGTGAGCTTGCTGAGGTTTTGGATAGGTTTCGGTGGGGACTTGTGAGCAGGTTTTGGACAGGTTTCGGTGGGGACTTGTGAGCAGGTTTTGGACAGGTTCCGATGGGGACTTGTGAGAAGTTTTGGATAGGTTTCGGTGGGGACTTGTGAGCAGGTTTTGGATAGGTTCCGGTGGGGACTTGTGAGCAGTTTTTGACAGGTTTCGGTGGGGACTTGTGAGCAGATTTGGATAGGTCCTAGCAGAGGACTTGTGAGCTGATTTTTGATAGTTCTATCAGAGAACTTGAGGACAGAGGAGCACTGGTTCTTTGAGAAGAACCTGAGGACAAATTTGGCAAGTCTTTGAGAAGGCTTGTGTGCAGAGGATTGATTTGTTCAAGTGTTGGACAGATCTGACAGACAGAGGAAGACTTGTACTAGACCGACTAACTATGTTTGGTACAGGTTGCTGAGCTACTATGGACGTGATCATAGAAGGCAGAGGTCTCTTAGGCTAAGCATTGAGGACAGGAGGTCTTCAGTGGAAAGGATTTCCACGTGCTGGCAAGAGGTAGAGGCGATTGATCTTCTGAGGGATCATTTCCAGAGCAGAGGGGAAGGTATCTCCTTTGAGAAGAGGCTCATAAATTCAGATAGAGGGGAAGGTATCTCCTTTGAGCAGAGGCTCATAAATTTAGATTGAGGGGAAGGTATCTCCTTTGAGTAGAGGCTCATAAATTTAGATAGAGGGGAAGGTATCTCCTTTGAGTAGAGGCTCATAAATTATGATTAGGGGAAGGTATCTCCTTTGGGCCGAGGCTCATAAACATTGTAATTGGGAAGGATTCCCAAAGAAATTTGAGATAAATTTTAGAGAAAAGTTTTGTGGACGTAGCCCAGCCATTCTGGGTGAACCACGTTAAAATTGGTGTCACTTTGTGGATGATATTATGCATTGCTTTGATATTGCTTTGGGTATATTTCTTTACTATTTTGAAGTATAAAGGAAAAAGTAAAAAGATGTCTTATACTGTTCACCCCCCCCTCTCAGTATAAGCTTGTGTTCTTCAATTGGTATAAGAGCAGGTGCCTTCGAAAAGTTTAACAGCTTGAAGGAAAAGCTAGTAAAGAACACAATGGATCATTCAAGTAGTAATGCAGCACCTATTCTTGATGGGTCAGATTTTGGTCTTTGGAGTGCAAGGATGAAGGTTCATCTAATGGCACTTGGTAATGAGGTATGGGAAGTGATTGAAGATGAGTACACTATTCCTGTACATGGTCCTAATACTAAAGAAGAAAGGATCCTACATCACAGCAATTCAAAAGCAATGAATGCAATCCTAAAATGCTTACAGAAAGCAGATCTCACCAAAGTGATTCACTGCAAGACAACTAGTGAAATGTGGAAACAATTGAAGGTGGTTCATACAGGTGATACAAATGTTAGAAAAACCAAGTTAAGACACTTCAAATGTATGTTTGAACAACTCAAGATGAATGATGATGAAAATATTAGTGACTACATGCTTCGTATGGATGAGGTTGTTAACTCCATGAAAGACTTAGGTCTTGAGCTTGCTGAAAATGATGTTTGTGATAAGATTTTAAGATCTCTTCCTAATAGATTTAGTGAAAATATTTTTGCTATTGAGGAAGCTAAAGATTTGGATAATTTGAAAAAGGATGAGCTCCATAGTATACTTGCAAGCATTTGAGTTGAGAACTCAAGTGAAGGTTGATGTCAAGAAAGAGGCGGCTTTCAAGGCTACCAAGGAATCCAAGGGTAAACAACTTCAAGATAGTGATGAGTCTTCTAGTGATGAAGAGGCATATTACAGATAAGAAATGCAAGTTCTCTAGAAAACACAAAAGTATGAAAAATATAAGATGTTTCAATTGTGGAAAGTTTGGTCATTATGCTACTAACTGTACTATTCCCAAGAATGAAAGTGATGAAGATAAACAGGATTCTAAGAGCAAGGATTCTGAAAAGCACAAGCATCACGGGAAGATCAAATATGAGCACAGCAATCATGGAAAGAGGTATTCTCACAAGCACAAGAAGAGTTTCTACCTAGACAAAGCAAGTAAGTGTTCTAGTAGTGATAGTGAAAGTTCTTCAAGTGATAATGAAAATGAGATGTTGTTCATATCATAAAAAGAGGAAGAACCGAAACATAGATTCATTATCATGAAATGTCTTAGATGTGGAAATTTTGGTCACCTTGAGGATGATTGCACAAATAATGATTTGGTTTCTAGTATGTATGAGGATGCTTTAGAAAACTATAAGGAAGATGCATGTATGGTTTTTGAAAAGGGTAGCACCTCTAGTGATAAGAAATCCGAAAAAGGCTTTGATGATTCAAAAGGCAATCAAATAAAGGATCTTGAAAGTGAACTTATTAGTGCTCTTAGTGCTTTGAAAAAGGAAAGAGAGAAGAATGCTAGACTCAAGGATAAGTTAGATGAATGTTGTATGGAGAGAGATGATCTTATAGAAAGTCTTGACTTCTCTATAGCTATGACACAAGAACTCAAGGATGAGTTAGAGTCTAAGGTTCTTGAGTATAGTGAGTTAGAATAGAAAATGGCTTCTTTGAAAGAGGAAACTAAAGAGTACAAGGATAAGCTTTACAGGTTTCAAGATAGCTCCAAAAATGTTAAGTCACTCATCAAAGGTCAAAGAAAGAAAATAGATAAAACAGGCCTTGGTTTTGTTAAGCCACACAAAGAACAAGTTGGAGAGTCTAGTAAGAGACTCCAAAAGGAAGAGAGTTCTGATGAGGAAAGTACTTCAGAAAATGAGTCCTTGAATGATAGATGCACAGAAATAGAAAAAGAATTCAGAATGAGAAGAAGAAGTTTTCAGGACCCAAGAGGTCAAATAAAGGAAAATTTCAAGGTAGATGTTTTGCTTGTCACAGGTTTGGTCACATGGCTTCACATTGCATGGCTCAAGTGAAGAAGGTAAATGACAATTTCAGAAGTGCTAGTTTCTTTCAAGGGTATTGCTACTCTTGTCAACAGTTTGGGCACAAGGTAGTCTATTGCAAGGTAAATAACAGGAACAAGTTTGATCAGAACAGGTTTGGTCAGAACAGGTTTGGCCAGAACAGGTTTGGTCAGAATGGGTGGATTCAAATATTAGGTTTACCTCAGAGAAACAACATCATCAAGTGTTTCAAGTGCAACAATGAAGGTCACATAATCAGACAGTGTAGAGCTAAAATTCTAGAATACAGGAATAGGAACAGTGGCATGATCAGGTCCAAGGATCAAGGCATGGACAAGAACAGGGATGAGAACAAGAACAAGAACAAGTGACAAGAACAGGAATATGGACAAAGAGTTCAAGAGAAGGCCCGACAAGGAAGTTATAGATGCTGATGATGATCAGTGCCTAATGGGAGTTTTACTCCCACCCTAGAATTAATCACCTCATCAGGAGGTGGGGGAGGGACTAAGCTAAGAGGCTCATTCTTAGTCCCGAGCCCCAAAGGTGGCCATTTTCCATTGATGACAAAGGGGGAGAGATATGAGTAAGGGGGAGAGATTCAAGGTGAAGAGGAAAGCTTCAAGTCAGGGGGAGCAAAACTTCAAAGGAATATTCTTAGTTGTGGGCACAGTTTCTCAATTGTTAGCACAGTTGGTTTCAATTTTGGCTCTTGAGAAGTGTTTTCAGTAAAGGTTTGCCATCAATGACAAAGGGGGAGATTGTTGGAAATTTTGGGTACTTTGGGTACATTGCCTTTGCTCAAGTGTATAAGTTGTCATTGATGTCAAGAAGCTCTTGAAAGAATTTTATTTGATGTCAAATAATTTGTTTTGATGAAGGTTACGACATGACAGTTTCAAAGGTCTTTTACAAACCCCAAGTTGGCAGGTTTAAAGATTACAGGTGGATGCATTGGTTTAATGCATTTGGGTCCAGGAGGAAGTATTTATTTAAATAATTAAAAACCTTGTTAAGGTTCCATTTAATTATTTTTAAATAAATATTAAATTATTATTTGCAATGGGTTCTCCTAATCCATGGCACAAATGGCTTAACTAGGTGGGCGCTATGTTTTTAGATTGTGGGCGCTAGCCAAGACCTCCGCCGACGTGTTAAACTCCTCACCGACGTCAAAGAGCTTATGGTAAATTGCATATAAATCTCCCTCGATGAAAACAAAGATTCATCCCATCCAAATTTTGAAAGGAGTTTCTTGCTGTAAATTCGACTGTGTCTTCGTTGATTTTTGTGGATCCGCTGTTCGTTTGTCTACACTCGTCGTTTGTCAAATCCGTCGTAAAGTTTATCATCGTCGTGTTCATGACAGAAGAAAGGAAGGGACTGTTGTTTCATTTAATCCCTAGTTTAGAAGGATCAAGGTTAATAGCATGAGGTTTAAACCTCACCGGGTGCCTTTGGTGCATCGGTAGCGGCTAGGCTGTTGGCACGCTACCCGAACGAGAGGTTCCGCATTCAAATATCATGAGGGTTTTTCGTCGTGAAGTGGACGTAGCGGGTGGTGTTAGAATTCATGTGCAAATTTCTCCATAGCAATTTTTTGATGTTGGCCAAGGTATTTTCGAAATTAATTTTTGCTAAGTGTATTTTGCATATGGAGGAAGTTTGTTAGAGAGAAAATCAGCTTAGGAGTTATAAGGATTTTAAAGCTTGTTTGTATTTTGATAAAAGACTCTTTTTTGAAGATGTTGAAATATCTTATTACATTCTTATGAGAGATAAATTTTATTTGTGATAAGACTATAAGGGAGAAATAAGGTGTATAAGGGTTAAATATTTCTTGTAATGTTGAGAGTGCTTTTGGTTGATTATGGAAATGAAAGCATGATGTTTTAAGGTTAAAATTGCTTCTTGTGTGGAGTTGTGAAACCTTAAGTGGGTAGCTTTGAGATTGACATTTGCTTTCATTAAATTGGTAATAATCAAGATATTCTTTACTTGGTTAAAGTGTTGAGCTTACTCCTTTGTTGATGATTTGAAAAGTTGTGTATGCTATTATGAGTTGAGTTGGTGGATGCTTTTGTTCAAACAATATTGGAGAGAAAAGGAGTTCTACTTGTTTCCTTTTTTGATGTTGATTGTGAAATGCTTCAAGGTTGTGTTTTGAGCTGAATGGTGTTGATTGAACCTTGTCTGATGAGCATTGTTGTTGAAGCCCTAATTGATGGTGAAAAGAACATGAGTATCATTGTTATGTGATTCTTTGCATAGTTGGCAATTGTTGGGGTTTCATGTTCTTGAAAGAAAGCATTCTATCCTATCCATTTCAGATTTTGAGTTGAGTTTTCAGATTTGAGATTGAGTTTGAGTTGAGTTGATTTGAGTTGAGTTTTGAGATTGGGAGTTGAGTATAGAACATATTGAGTCTCTAAAAATTCTCTTTATGCTTCTATGAGTTTGAAAAATCACATTGGGTCTCTAATAATTCACCTTGTGATTTCCTACTAAGAAAGTTTTTCTTGGTGAGCTTGCTGAGGTTTTGGACAGGTTCCGGTGGGGACTTGTGAGCAGGTTTTGGACAGGTTTTGGTGGGGACTTGTGAGCAGGTTTTGGATAGGTTTCGGTGGGGACTTGTGAGCAGTTTTGGACAGGTTCCAATGGGGACTTGTGAGCAGGTTTTGGACAGGTTCCGGTGGGGACTTGTGAGCAGTTTTTGACAAGTTTCGATGGGGACTTGTGAGAAGATTTGGATAGGTCCTAGCAGAGGACTTGTGAGCTGAGTTTTGATAGTTCTATAAGATAACTTGAGGACAGAGGAGCACTGGTTCTTTGAGAAGAACCTGAGGATATATTTGGCAAGTCTTTGAGAAGGCTTGTGTGTAGAGGATTGATTTGTTCAAGTGTTGGACAGATCTAACAGATAGAGGAAGACTTGTACTAGACCGATCGACTATGTTTGGTACAGAGTTGCTTGAGCTACTGTGGACGTGATCATAGAAGGCAGATGTCTCTTAGGCTAAGAATTGAGGATAGGAGGTATTCGGTGGAAAGGAGTTCCACATGCTGGCAAGAGGTAGAGGTAGTTGATCTTCTGAGGGATCATTTCCAGAGCAGAGGGGAAGGTATCTCCTTTGAGCAGAGGCTCATAAATTTAGATAGAGGGGAAGGTATCTCCTTTGAGCATAGGCTCATAAATTTAGATTGAGGGGAAGGTATCTCCTTTGAGCAGAGGCTCATAAATTTAGATAGAGGGGAAGGTATCTCCTTTGAGGAGAGGCTCATAAATTATGATTAGGGGAAGGTATCTCCTTTGGGCCAAGGTTCATAAATATTGTAATTGGGAAGGATTCCCAAAGAACTTTGAGATAACTTTTAGAGAAAAGTTTTGTGGACATAGCCCAGCCATTCTGGGTGAACCACGTTAAAATTGGTGTCACTTTTTGGATGATATTGTGCATTGCATTGATATTGCTTTGGGTATATTGCTTTACTATTTTGAAGTATAAAGGAAAAAGTAAAAAGATGTCTTATACTGTTCACCCCTCCCCTCTCAGTATAAGCTTGTGTTCTTCAGATTTTTAGGAAGAAGATTTTGTGTTTTTTCTTCTTCTTCATCTGATTCCTCATGAAAGTCTTATTGACAACTTCCATCTTCCTGATACACAATTTGCTGAACTGGTTCTCTTGAATCTATATTTTCATAAATTATTACATTTATACTTTCTACCATAGTGTGTGTTCTCTTGTTGAAACATCTATAGGCTTTACTCTTTGATGAGTAACCAAGGAAAATTCCCTCATCACATCTTGGATCAAACTTGCCTAAGTTTTTATCTTCTCGTCTTATGTAACACTTGCTTCCAAAAATCTTGAAGTGTTTTACAGTGGTCAGTATTTCTTTCCAAAGCTCATATGGAGTCTTCTGATGGCTTACCCTCATTTGATACCTAGTGATTAGGTATACTATTGTGTTGACTGCTTCTCTATAAAATCCATATGAGATCTTAGACTCATTTAACATTGCTCTAGCCATATTCTCAATAGTCCTATTTTTCCTTTCAACTACTCCATTTTTTTGAGGAGTTCTTACTGTCGAGTATTCTCTCTTGATCCCATGTTGTTCATAAAAATCTACAAATTCATTTGATTTAAATTCTCCTCCTTTGTCAGATCTCAAACACTTAATCCTTTTTCCAGTTTTATTTTCAACCAGTTCTTTAAATGCTTTGATTTCTCAAAAGCATCTGACTTCTCTTTCAGGAACGTTATTCAAACCATTATGGAGTAATTATCTATAAAACATATAAAGTAGCTATCACCCTGAATACTCTGTGTTTTGGTAGGACCACATATATCAATATGTATTACACTCAATGGTTCAGATGACATATATCCTTTTGAATTAAAGCTTGTTCTAGTTTGCTTTCCATGTTGACAAGGTGCACAAATTGTGTTTTATGGCCTTTTTATTTTGGGTAAATCTCTAATAGCCTACTTATTTCTTATGTTGACTATGTTATAAAAATTCAAGTGACCTAATCTTCTACGCCACAACCAAATCTCATATCCTTGTGATAGAAAATACTTTTTCTCTTTGATCTCACTAAGCATGTATAGATTGTTTGGTGTTCTTCTTGCATTGGCAATGACTTTTCCAATTTTTGATTTTATTATCTCACATCTATATGGGTGGAATGTAACCATATTCCCTTGATCACAAAGTTGACTTACACTTAACATATTATGTTTTAACCCCTTAACATACAACATATTTTCTATTCTTGTTTTTCCATTATCTAAACTCAGAGTTCCTCTTCCACCAATCCTTGCTAATCTATTATCACCAAAACTCACTGATCCTCTATTGGTTTATTTTAATACAATGAATTTGTATTTATCTCCTATCATGTGACTAGAGCAAAGACTATAAAGATACCATTATTCTTCTTTATCCTAAGCATGAAGGGCTGTTTGAACTAACATTGATCTAGCCTTTACATTTTCCCTTTCATATTTTCTAGTTGTTGAAATTATTTTTCTTTTACTAGACTCAGGAAGTATCATTTTACACCATCTAGCCTTGTGCCCAAAATTATTGCATTTGTAACATATAATACCATTATCCATAAGAGGTGCAAAATAATTGAAATTTCTATTGACATTGTTTCTTGCATGACCAATACAGTGTACAACTCTATGACTATATTTATTACAAGAAAAGTAATGACCATGGAAGAAATTATGTAACCTGTTTTGATGCCCTTGAGATTGTGGTGGTGTACCCCCCTCTTGTGATTAAATCTCATCCAAGGTTCTTATTTTCTTTCATACTTTTTTATATCCTTTGCTTGCTTATCCTTTTTTGAGGTTTTTGCTCCTTGAAGACTTGATTCCATTTTCGGTTTCTCATCCTCTACATATTGTGGTACCTTGGTATCAATTTCATTCCTTAGATAAATAATTTCTGATTCCAATATTTCACATTATATTTCTCTTTCTCTTAACATATCTGTCATATCTTGCTCAATTTTCTTTTCTTCTTCCACCTTTATCTTGAGTTCTATGAGATTTTGTAGAATTTATATCCTTGCTTCTTCATCCTCTTGAATTTGTTCCTTAAAGATTGAATTCTTTTCTCTAATTCTTTACAATTATTTGAGAGCAGAAAAGAATTACTCTTTTATATCAAACATGGTCTCTTCTTCATTTTCTGAAGTCATGTGTGTTTTTGATGGATCCTCCTCCAAGTTGTTAGTCTTTTCACGGAAAGACCCACTCTAATACCAATTGAAGAACATGTGCTTATACTGAGAGGGGGGTGAATAGTATAAGATAAAACTTTTTGCCTTTTAATACAAATTATAAAATCAACAATATTAAAGTAGTAAACATCACACAAAGCATCACATACATGAGAGACATGATTTTACGTGGTTCACCCAATGTGGGCTACTCCACGAAGAAAATATTTCTTATAAATTTTTCTCAAATAATTTTTCTTGGGAATCCTTTCCCTACAATTTTTAAGGATATCTATCCAAAGGAGACACTGATCCCCTAATCAAGTTTATGGATATTTATCCATAGGAGAACTTCTTTCCACTCTGCTCTAGATGATGATCTTCTAGAAGAACTATTACCCCTGCTACTTTGGCTAATGGATCTCTATCCACTAAAGACACCTGTCCTCACTACCCTGGCTAATGGATATCTATCCACTGGATACTATCATATTATATACTCTATCACCTCCAAATATCTATCTCAAATCTTCACTAAACGTAGTCCTTCGGTCTATCACAAATCTATCATCAATCTCTATCTCTGATCTGGTACAAACCTGTCCTCAAATATATACCAAACTCTATACTCAAATCTATATCTTTGATCTAGCACAAACCTATCCTCAAATCTATCCTCAATCTCTATCTCTGATCTAGCATAAACCTGTCCTCAAATCTGTACCAAACTCTATCCTCAAACCTATCCTCAATATGTATTGTAAGCTTCCACAAAATCTCACATAAATATGTCCACAAGTCTTCTCAAAGACTTGCCTTAAATCTATTCAACAAGTCCTCACTAGAACTTGTCCAATATCATAGAACATAAAGATAATTATTAGAGACTCAATATGCTCTACATTCATCAAAATGCTCAATAACTTTCAATCACTCTTAGAAACATACATAGAATTGTTAGAGAATCAATATACTTCACATTCACCTCAATACTCAATAACTTTCAATCACTCTCTTAGAAACATATAGAGAATTTTTAGAGACTCAATATGCTTCACATTCACCTCAGTACTCAATCACTTCCAATCAATCTCTTACAAACATTTAGAGAATTTTTAGAGACTCAATATGCTTCACACTCACCAGAATCTCAATCACTTTCTCAACTAAATTTAGGATATAGATTAACTTTTCCATATAACTTGAACAATCACTTCAACACATTCACTTGACTAGGCTCAAAAAAATCTACTCAACCAATCACTCAATCAAATAACCCTTGCTGAAAAACCGTAGTCCAATCACATGAACAATCACTCAATGTTTCCAATAATGCTTATCAATCAATTCTCACATAACAATGATACTCATGTTATTTCCAAATCCTAGTTCAAGTTATTTACTAAACTTAATCACTTCAACAACAATGCGTATAAAACAAGGTTTTATCAAAAAATCTTTTTTATTCTAGAAAACCTTGAAGCATTAAATCAAAACACTCTCAACAATGCTAACCAAAAAATCCTTTTCACTCCAATTTTTCATACACAACTTTCAATAATCACTCACTAGGAATAATATGCCCATACCTTTTGTTGGATGTAGAAGTGCCTTTGCAAAAACCTGTCTTAATAATAATTTCCTTCTTTCCAATTCCAATGGTTAAATACAACAATATCACTTCAATACTTTCTCAAAAATAATCCCTTAGACACAAAATAATCACAAACCTGTCCTCAAATCTGTACCAAACTCTATCCTCAAACCTGTCCTCAATCTATATTGTAAGCTTCCACAAAAGCTCACATAAATCTATCCACAAGTCTTCTCTAAGACTTACCTCAAATCTGCCCAACAATATCACACTAGAACTTGTCCAATCTCATAGAAACATAAAGAGAATTGTTAGAGACTCAATATGCTTCTCATTCATCACAATGCTCAATCACTTTCAATCAACACTTTCAATCACTCTCTTAGAAACATATAGAGAATTGTTAGAGACTCAATATGCTTCACATTCACCTCAATACTCAATCACTTTCAATCACTCTCTTAGAAACATATAGAGAATTGTTAGAGACTCAATATGCTTCACACTCACAAGACTCTCAATCACTTTCTCAACTCAATTCAGAATATAGAATAATTTGTTTCATAGAACTTGAACAATCACTTCAACACATTCACTTGACTAGGCTCAAACAACTCTACTCAACCAATCACTCAATGAAATAATCCTTGCTCACAAACCCTAGTCCAATCACATGAACAATCA
The DNA here is from genome assembly GCA_028583015.1 of Wollemia nobilis. Classification (NCBI taxonomy): domain Eukaryota; kingdom Viridiplantae; phylum Streptophyta; class Pinopsida; order Araucariales; family Araucariaceae; genus Wollemia; species Wollemia nobilis. Next base: position 1,159,252 of record JAQPPZ010016791.1, read on the forward strand.
CTCAAATATTTCCAACAATGCTTATCAATCAATTCTCACATAACAATGATACTCATGTTCTTTCCAAACCCTAGTTCAAGTTCTTCACTCAACTTAATCACTTCAACAACAATGCTTATAAAACAAGGTTTTATCAACAACTCTTTTTATTCCAGAAAACCTTGAAGCATTAAATCAAAACACTCTCAACAATGCTAACCAAACAATCCTTTTCACTCCAACTTTTCATACACAACTTTCAACAATCACTCACTAGGAAGAATATGCCCATACCTTTTGTTGGATGTAAAAGTGCCTTTGGAAAAACCTGTCTCAATCACAATTTCCTTCTTTCCAATTCCAATGGTTAAACACAACAATATCACTTCAATACTTTCTCAAAAATATTCCCTTAGACACAAAATAATCACAACTCAATTTATGCCTTATTGCTCCCTTTTAAAAATAACACTCATCATAACATACATAAAGATAATTTCTTTGATACACCTTATAAACTCCAACTTAAAATAATATCCAACACCATAAAATATCAACCAAACACCTTACTATCCTTTCAAAACATTTGAGCAAATAACATTAAAAATTTAATTTTGCAAAACCCTTATAACTCCCTTTGCAACCTTAGAAACCAATTAAAATATGCAAAAATTAATTTTTAAATGCCCAAACTATATTCCCGAAATTTTTGGTGACCAATATTAAAGCATACCTCTTTCTTCCCCAAAAAGGGGATTCGGAGAGATTCGATCCACCGTCTCCTCTAGCCTAAGCGCCTTAGCGCTTGGGAGCCCACCGCGTGGGCTACTAATGCCCACGTGAAGGAAGGAAGAGTCCCTTCCTCTTATGCCTCCGTCGTCATTTGACTTTCCACAAATTTCACACACTTTTTCTTCCTTGGATGCAGCACAAATTATAAGGCTCGCAATTTATTTCGAAGGCATGGTAAGGTTTGGTAAAGTGGGAGTTCCCCCTTATATACACGTTTTTAAACTTCTCCTCACGTCGACGCTTTGTCATTCGAAATCGAATTTTGAATTTTAATTTTAATAACCCACCTTAGGGTTATTTAACCTTAGCTTAAATTAATTTATAATTAATAATTAATTTAAATAACTTTATAAGTTAAGTAAATTAACTAATAAATTAATTTATAATTAATTTTAAACTTCCTTTGTATAATATTATAAAAGAATATTATAATATTATTCACTTGGGCTTCTTTTTGCACTTTGGACCAAATCTGACTTCCTAGAACCAGGTCTTGAAACTGAAACCGAATTATCCTTTTGCATTTATTGGAGAACCAAAAACTGATGCTGCCAACTGAAACTACCACTGACTGGTGCTGAAAGCTTGACATCAATGACCACTCACTCTTGACATCAATGACAACTTATCACTCAAAATGTCCAACAATATCCCCCTTTGTCATTGATGGCAACCCAAATTATTTTTACCAAAACTTGACCTTTTTCTGTTCTGCTCCCCTAGGAAACTGCTCCCCCTGACTCAATGCTCTCTCCTTAAACCAAATATCTCCCCCTTACTCAAATCTCTCCCCCTTTGACATCAATGGCAAAGGGTCACCTTTGGGGCTCGGGGCTAAGAATGAATCTCTTAGCTTAGCCCCTCCCCCACCTCCTCTTGAGGTGGTTAATTCTAGGGTGGGAGTCTTACTCCCAGTTTTCCTTGAAGATACTCAAAGGTCTCCTTTGAAAGTGGCTTAGTGAAAATATCTGCTATCTGTTCCTTTGTAGTAACATATTCCAACTTGACCTATTTATTTGTCACATGTTCTCTCAGAAAATGATACTTAATCGGAATGTGCTTTGTCCTGGAGTGCATCACTGGATTTTTTGAGATACTTATAGCACTTGTATTATCACATAGTATGGGAATAGGATGATCATGTTTTATCTTGAAGTCTTCTAGAGTTCGCTTCATCCATAATACCTATGTACAACTGGCTACTACTGCAATATATTCTACTTCTATTGTAGATAAGGATACTGAAACCTGCTTCTTACTTAGCCAAGAGACTAAACAGTCTCCAAGAAAGAATGCTCCTCCACTTGTGCTTTTCCTGTCATCAATGTTGCTAGCCCAATCTGCATCTGTATATGTTGTGAGTGTGAAACTATCACTTTTGGGATACCAAAGCCCAAAATCCATAGTCCCTTTTAGATACCTGAGAATTCTTTTTATCGTTGCCACATGTGTTTCCTTAGGTGCTGCCTGAAACCTTACCACTAATCCCACTGATTGTACTATGTCTGGTCTTGTAGTTGTAACATACAATAAGCTGCCAATCATAGATCTGTATAGTCTCTGATCTACCTCTGGAGATTCATCATCCTTACTTAACTTGCATCCTGTGACCATGGGGGTACTTACCGGTTTGCAATCTTCTAACCTGAATTTCTTTAACATTTCTTTTATATACTTGGTTTGTGAGAGAAATACCCCTTTCTATGATTGTGAAATCTGAAGTCCAAGAAAGAAAGACAACTCACCAAGCATAGACATCTCAAATTCATTCTGCATGTTCTTAGAAAATTCTTTACACATCTTATCATTGTTTCCCCCCAAAATGATGTCATCAACATAAACAACCACAATTAGTAGATTATTCCCTTCATTTTTGATATATAAGTTGTTGTCTGCTATTCCTTTTATGAATCCCTGTTCCTGAAGATACTTATCCAGTCTTGAGTACCATGCTCTAGGAGCCTGCTTTAGACCATACAATGCCTTTTTCAATCTGCATACATGATCTGGTTTATCTATTAACATGAATCCCTCTGGCTGTTCAATGTACACTTCTTCTTCTAGAACACCATTTAGAAATGTTGAATTAACATCCATCTGATATACTTTGAAGTTTTTAAAACTTGAGAAGGCTAAAAATATTCTTATGGCTTCAAGTCATGCAACTGGAGCAAATGTCTCATCAAAATCAATTCCCTCTACCTGTGCATAGCCTTTGCATACTAACCTTGCTTTGTTCCTTACTACTTGTCCATCTTCATTTAGCTTATTTTTGAATACCCATTTTGTGCCAATCACATTCTTGTCCTTTGGTCATGGGACAAGTTCCCAAGTCTTGCTTTTTTCTATCTGATCTAATTCCTCATCCATTGCCTTGATCTAGAACTCATCTTCACTTGCTTGTTTGAAGTCTTTTGGCTCAATCTTAGATAGCAAAGAAAAATTTGCTTGTTGAGATGGTGTTATTATCCTTCTCCTTGTCTATCTTACATCTGGATTCCCAATGATTTACTCTTTTGGATGATGCTTCTGTACATACCTAGATGGAGTTTTAGGAAGAAGCTTTTGTGTTTCTTCTTCTTCTTCATCTGATTCCTCATGAAACTCTTCTTGACAACTTCCATCTTCCTGATACACAATTTGTTGAACTGGTTCTCTTGAATCTATATTTTCATCAATTGTTACATTTATACTTTCTACCATAGTGTGTGTTCTCTTGTTGAAGCATCTATAGGCTTTACTCTTTGAGGAATAACCAAGGAAAATTCCCTCATCACATCTTGGATCAAACTTGCCTAAGTTTTGATCTTCTCGTCTTATGTAACACTTGCTTCCAAAAATCTTGAAGTGTTTTACAGTGGCCGGTCTTCCTTTCCAAAGCTCATATGGAGTCTTGTGATGGTTTACCCTCATTTGAGCCCTAGTGATTATGTATACTATTGTGTTGACTGCTTCTCTCCAAAATCCATCTGAGAGCTTAGACTCATTTAACATAGCTCTAGCCATATTCTCAATAGTCCTATTTTTCCTTTCAACTACTCCATTTTGTTGAGGAGTTCTTGCTATCGAGTATTCTCTCTTGATCCCATGTTGTTCACAAAACTCTACAAATTCATTTGATGTAAATTCTCCTCCTCTATCAGATCTCAAACACTTAATCCTCTTGCCAGTTTCATTTTCAACCAATTCCTTAAATGCTTTGAATTTCTCAAAAGCATCTAACTTCTCTTTCAGGAAAGCTACCCAAACCATTATGGAGTAATCATCTATAAACAATATAAAGTAACTCTCACCCTGAATACTCTGTGTTCTGGTAGGACCACATAGATCAGTATGTATTAGACTCAATGGCTCAGATGACATATATCCTTTTGAATTAAAGCTTGTTCTAGTTTGCTTTCCATGTTGACAAGGTGCACAGATTGTGTTTTGTGGCCTTTTTATTTTGGGTAAATCTCTGACAGCCTGCTTATTGCTTATGTTGACTATGTTGTCAAAATTCAAGTGACCCAATATTCTATGCCACAACCAACTCTCATCTTCTTGTGATAGAAAGCACTTTTTCCCTTTGATCTCACTAAGCATGTATAGATTGTTTGGTGTTCTTCTTGCATTGGCAATGACTTTTCCAGTTTCTGATTTTCTTATCTCACATCTATCTGGGTGGAATGTAACCATATGCCCTTGATCACAAAGTTGACTTACACTTAACAGATTATGTTTTAACCCCTTAACATACAACACATTTTTTGTTCTTGTTTTCCCATTATCTAAACTCAGAGTTCCTCTTCCACCAATCCTTGTTGATCCATTATCACCAAAACTTACTGATCCTCTATTGGTTTCTTTTAATACAATGAATTTGTCTTTGTCTCCTATCATGTGACTAGAGCAACCACTATCAAGATACCATTGTTCTTCTTTATCCTGAGCATGAAGGGTTGTTTGAACTAACATTGATCTAGCCTTTACATTTTCCCTTTCATCTTTCCTAGTTGTTGAATTTGTTTTTCTTTTACTAGACTCAGGAAGTATCATTTTACACCATCTAGCCTTGTGCCCAAAATTATTGCATTTGTAACATATAATATCATTATCCATAAGAGGTGCAAAAGAATTGAAATTTCTATTGACATTGTTTCTTGCATGACTAATACAAGTGTACAACTCTATGACCATATTTATTACAAGAAAAGCAATGACCATGGAAGAAATTATGTAACCTGTTTGGATGCCCTTGAGATTGTGGTGGAGTACTCCTCCTCTTGTGATTAACTCTCATCCAAGGTTCTTCTTTGCTTTCTTCCTTTCTGATATCCTTTGCTTGCTTATCCTTGTTTGAAGTTTCTGCTTCTTGAAGACTTGATTCCCTTTTTGATTTCTCATCCTCTACATCTTGTAGTACCTTGGTCCTTTCAACTTCATTCCTTAGATAAATAATTTTTGCTTCCAATATTTCACATTATATTTCTCTTGCTCTTAACAGATCTGTCATATCCTGCTCAATTTTCTTTCCTTATTCTACCTTTATCTTGAGTTCTGTGAGATTTTGTAGAAGTTCTATCCTTGCTTCTTCATCCTCTTGAATTTGTTCCTTCAAGCTTGAATTCTTTTCTCTAATTCTTTCCAATTTTCTGAGAGTAGCAAAGAATTCCTCTTTTATATCAAACATGGTCTCTTCTTCATTTTCTGAAGTCATGTGTATTTCTGATGGATCCTCCTCCAAGTTGTTAGTCTTTTCATGGAGAGACCCGCTCTGATACCAATTGAAGAACATGTGCTTATACTGAGAGGGGGGTGAATAGTATAAGATAAAACTTTTTACCTTTTAATCCAAATGATAACATCAATAATATTAAAGTAGTAAACATCACACAAAGCATCACACACATGAGAGACATGATTTTACGTGGTTCACCCAATGTGGGCTACTCCACGGAGAAAATATTTCTTATAAATTTTTCTCAAATAAATTCTCTTGGGAATCCTTTCCCTACAATGTTTATGGACCTCTATCCAAAGGAGACACCAATCCCCTAATCAAGTTCGTGGATCTCTATCCACAGGAGAACTCCTTTCCCCTCTACTCTAGTTGATGATCTTCTAGAAGAACTGTTGCCCCTACTACTCTGGCTAATGGATCTCTATCCACTGAAGACACCTATCCTCACTACCCTAGCTAATGGATCTCTATCCACTAGAGACTATCATCTTCTATACTCTATCACCTCCAAATCTCTATCTCAAATCTACACTAAACATAGTCCTTCGGTCTAGCACAAATCTATCCTCAATCTCTATCTCTGATCTAGCACAAACCTATCCTCAAATATATACCAAACTCTATCCTCAAATCTATCATGATCTAGCACAAACCTATCCTCAAATCTATCCTCAAATCTATCCTCAATATCTATCTCTAATCTAGCACAAACCTATCCTCAAATCTATACCAAACTCTATCCTCAAACCTATCCTCAATCTGTATTGTAAGCTTCCACAAAAGCTCACATAAATCTATCCACAAGTCTTCTCTAAGACTTACCTCAAATCTATCCAACAATATCACACTAGAACTTGTCCAATCTCATAGAAACATAAAGAGAATTGTTAGAGACTCAATATGCTTCTCATTCATCACAATACTCAATCACTTTCAATCACTCTCTTAGAAACATATAGAGAATTTTTAGAGACTCAATATGCTTCACTCACAAAACTCTCAATCACTTTCTCAACTCAATTCAAAATATAGAATAATTTGTTTCATAGAACTTGAACAATCACTTCAACACATTCACTTGACTAGGCTCAACCAACTCTACTCAACCAATCACTCAATGAAATAATCCTTGCTCACAAACCCTAGTCCAATCACATGAACAATCACTCAAATATTTCCAATAATGCTTATCAATCAATTCTCACATAACAATGATACTCATGTTCTTTCCAAACCCTAGTTCAAGTTCTTCACTCAACTTAATCACTTCAACAACAATGCTTATAAAACAAGGTTTTATCAACAACTCTTTTTATTCCAGAAAACCTTGAAGCATTAAATCAAAACACTCTCAACAATGCTAACCAAACAATCCTTTTCACTCCAACTTTTCATACACAACTTTCAACAATCACTCACTAGGAAGAATATGCCCATACCTTTTGTTGGATGTAAAAGTGCCTTTAGAAAAACCTGTCTTAATCACAATTTCCTTCTTTCCAATTCCAATGGTTAAACACAACAATATCACTTCAATACTTTCTCAAAAATATTCCCTTAGACACAAAATAATCACAACTCAATTTATGCCTTATTGCTCCCTTTTAAAAATAACACTCATCATAACATACATAAAGATAATTTCTTTGATACACCTTATAAACTCCAACTTAAAATAATATCCAACACCATAAAATATCAACCAAACACCTTACAATCCTTTCAAAACATTTGAGAAAATAACATTAAAAATTTAATTTTGCAAAACCCTTATAACTCCCTTTGCAACCTTAGAACCAATAAAAATATGCAAAAATTAATTTTTAAATGCCCAAACTATATTCCCGAAATTTTTGGTGACCAATATTAAAGCATACCTCTTTCTTCCCCAAAAAGGGGATTCGACGAGATTCGATCTGCCGTCTCCTCTAGCCTAAGTGCCTTAGCGCTTGGGAGCCCATCGTAGCACCCTAAAATTGGCATAGTTAAACCTTAGTAAAAAGATAAAAATTTGAATTTTAACCCAAACCGCCCGTTAACCGCCCGTTACCCACTCCCCTTGTTTTCCATACCATTTTTAGGATTTGTTTTGACCGTTGGACGATATCGTCGACGATCAGACGAAATCATCCCAGATCTGGATGAATTCGTCTGGAACAGAACGTCCAGACGATTTCATCCCAAAACCAAATTTTCATAATTAGCTTCTATTCAATAGCTTCTCTAACTTGGGCAGAAAGCGTGTCTACGCGGTTAGAGTCTTCCCCGTTGGAGATCTCCCAAATTGGGATGATCTCCAACCTCCTAACCTCTCCCTAATCCTATATAAACTGGGATTTTCTCAGTTTATCCCCCTGAACCCCTTGGCTGATTGATTTCTTTGCAACTTTAACTTTTCGTGCATTAGAACACCTTCACACCTTCGTTTGCATTGCGTATTTCAAGTTTTCTTGCAGGGATTTTATTGTTTTTCAGTCGGAGCAAGCTCGGATCGTCGTAGGCGATTCCAGACGATTTTGGATGATCCTATCATAGATCGGCGATGATCTCGTACGATTAGAGGTGATCTCGACTGTAGTCCAGATTGGGGGCAATCAGAACCTAGAGTTTGCATTTCTTTATCTTCTATCTTCATTTTTTTATGCATTGACTTAGTTTATTCTTTTTCTGCATCCTGGAGTTCACCTCATTTAGCATAGATGCATGATAAAGTTAAAACAAATTATTAAATTAATGCATTTCTTTTAATTACTATCTGGATCTATCATTTAGGCAAATTTACTATCATTTCTATCATTTCCCTTTGCTTTTGCAGTTGCATTTTTGGTTTTTGGTATCTATTTCTGTGACTATAGGTTTCTGACGAATTCATCTGATGAATTCGTCAGATCGACGATGATCTCGTCTGATCTCAGATGACCGACTGAGATCTGAGATGATTCTATGCAATTTTAGATGATTACGTATGATTTGAGATGATTTGGACTTCTACAAACCTCAGAATCTTCATCAGACATCCGAAATCAGGTATATTCTATCTTATTTAGCATACTTTCTATGTTTAGCACTTATTCATGTTTTCTATATTCATATAAATCAGCATTGGCATATAGAATAGCTTAGATTCATCCTAGCCAAACCTAGGAATTGAATGATTAAAGTATAAAATGAACACATCAAACCTACTCTCAACCTAGGTGTGGAAACTGCCACTCAAAAGTTTCCTAGTGAACCCACCATCCATCAAAAATTCACCCTTATACCCCTCCCCCGAGAGGCGCGACCTTCAAAGGGCCTCTCAGTCCGAGGTATTGTCCCATCCTTCTCGCATCCCCCTTCCGGGCGCGGATCCTATAGCCTGAAGGTAAGGATGCAAAAAATTTGGAGCGATACATTTTGGTGAACCCGACGTGAAAACTAAAAACCTTTTGAAAACAATCCAAAAAAAAAAACAAAACATAAATGCATTTAGAATCATCAGACAAACAATTTAAGTTGCATATCATATTTAGATGGTAGATTATAATAAAAGACGAGTTGTCACCATTAATGTTGAGAATCAATTAGCAGCTATAGAGATTACTTCTTTGCTTAGAGTATCTCAAACATATAGAGTCCCACCTTTATGGGACGAACTTAATAGGAGATTGAATCTTATTTCATCTAGATCAACCGAACTTAGGCAAATTAAGAGGTTTGTCCTAGATAGAATCCTGGATCCTGATCAAGTGACCTTATATCATGAGCTTCAGAGAGCTTGCCATAGGTGGTTAGCAGATAAAAGAGCCCTTGTGTCTTCCGAGTTGTACACCTTTGAGGAATACCTCGACAATGCAGTTGTAGTACATAAATTTCTATCTCGTATAGAGGATCAAGAGGTCATTCTTACGGATAGAAAGAGATGGAATAGAGTTCCTAGAGCTGTGTTATATCGAGAGTATTGCCATGAGCTCTATTTTTACAAGTCAGAGTCAAAAGTAGATAACATCACCATAGCACACTTTGTCAAATTCCTGAAAAACCATTTCCAATTTGAAGAGGAGCATTTCATGACTCCTGATGAACTTGATCCCATCAATGACATCTATAAACTATTTATAGAAAACTAAGCCATTCTTTTATTATTATTATTTCTTGCATTTAGTATGTTGTTTGTTCTCTTTATAATATTATCATAAAAACAAAAACAAAACAAAAATATAACAAAAATCAAAACATTTTCTTTTAAGTATTATAGTAGGTATATAATTAAAATATATACCTCCCAAATTTGTTGCAAATATATATATATATATATATATATCAATATATATTTGCTAAAATCTAAATTTAAGCATAATGACTAGACTCAGGAATGGAAAACAGATTGAAGTAGAAGAAGATTGGTTAGGAAAACCAATAAATAAACCAGATGTCCTTCCTGAAGACCCAATTCAGGAAGAAGGAACCCTAGACCAACAAGAAGAAGAGTTTGCTGAAGGAAATGAACAAAGAGAAACTGTTAGAGAGGAAGGATCCTCATCCCCTAAAATGTCTCCGGAAGGAGCTATTACTTTTGAGAACATGGAACATTTTTGGAAGTTCCTCAATACTAATATTGGCGCCCTTAATAGAGCAGTCCATATGGACAAGGATCAAATTAGTGACACTCAAGCAACCCTAGAAGAAATATATCACACACGCACTAATCCCTTGTCCTTCGTTGATCAAGAAAGTGATCAAGCTGGACCATCCAATTTGGATATGGCCACTATAATCTAGAACATGCAACAACAACAGGTTACCCAACCACCTAGAGTGCCTATTACCAAGCCTAGGGTTATTCCCACACAAAAGAAACCGTCATTCACTGCTCTATTTCGCCAAGTTATTGATCAACATACCTCAAATCAACAAAAGCCTAAAACAAAACCAAACACCAATTTCCAACAATCTGGGATACAACATAATGCTACTACAAATATTCTTCATAATACTCTTCCTACCAACCATTTGCATAATAGCAACATAGCATCTAATCCTTACGTCATGCCATCATACGCTCACATACCACCGAACCAACATGGTGGACAAACTAGTAATCTGGAAGCCATGGTGAAATAGTTAGTCTCCCGCATGGACCAGATAGATCCCTACCGTCCCTCGTACAATTATCGAGAGATGTGTAGTCAGCCTTTAGATCCTATAGTTGTAGCACAACCATATCCTAAACACTTTCCTATGCCTGTCCTACCTATATACAAAGGAACGGAAGATCCCATAGAGCATCTTCGTATGTTTAGGATAGCATGTCATGATATATCACATGATGATTTGTTATTACTAAAAATGTTCCCAAAAAGTTTAGGAGGAATGGCATTAGAGTGGTATTATCAATTACCCACTCATTCTTTGAGGAATTTCGAAGAGACAACCGAGTCTTTTGTGCATCAATTTAGTGCCTACATTGAAAGGCATGTAACCATTAAAGATTTGTACAACCTAAAACAAGACAAAGATGAATGTTTTGCTGATTTCCTAGCTCGATGGAGATAGTTGATAGGAAAATTGCACTTTGTGTTACCTTATCGGGAAATGTTGGATATTTTTATCAATAATTTACAAGAACAACTATCCTATGAATTATCAACTGCTACCTTGACCACCTTCGATCAAGCTATAGATTTAGCTCGAAGAGTGGAAGATGCTCTCATTAGGAGAGGTCAGCTTAAAAAGAAAGATGATGAGAAAACATCCAGAAATCAATATAAAAATAAACAAGTTGTGGGTGATGGAGTCACTGATAGTAGAAATATCGCTACTGTTAATGCTGCGAAAACAACAGAGAAGTTTATACTGAAACCTCTTGATAAACCACCTCGAGAATTTACTAGGTTAAATCAACCTTTATCAACCATTCTCCCACAATTATTAGAATGAGGTTTGATCCAATTACCAAATATCCGGGAACCTGATCCAACTATACCCGGATACAGAGCTGATTTACACTGTGATTTCCATAGAGGACCTGGACACGCTACCAACTCTTGTAAAATATTAAAACATAAAATACAAGATTTAATTGATAACAATGAGATGGAGGTGCAGGCCTTTCAACCTAAACAAAATCCTCCTAATAATGCTCAAAAGAACATCCCCCAAAATCAGAATTAGAATGCCAATCAATCATTGGACATATTTCAACATCCTTTACCAAAGCATGGTAAAGAGGTGGCTAATCAAATTGAGCATCATAATGTTCCCCCTCCTACCCGATATGTAGGGACTATTAGTGGACATTTACCTACTCATGATCCGCAAATATTTGACACAACTTTATCCATGGTTACGACCAGACCTCTATATAATATTCGGACACCTGATCTTAGTGATACAGAATACGAGACTGAAAGTGACATGGAAATCACCTCAAATCAATCGAATAGTTCTGAAGATGAATCAGATGCTATTCAACCTATCACAAATTCTATGGTTCCGGAAGAACCATTTCCAAGAAGAGTCATTACTAGACCATCTTCTCACCAATTACTTTCTAATGAACAAGCCATAAACGCTAGACCAAGACCCATTCATCATCCGCAAAATAATATTGTAGGTACCATCGGAGTTGTTACTCGACAACAGGCTCAAAATTCTCAACAAGATCAAACTCGGAACGATGGATCAGCTCCATTTGTTTTGAAAATTCCTAATAAAGGGAATCATGTGCCTAATGTTCAACCTAAACCTCCTTATAATATTAATGAACAATTATCAAATACTACAGCTAGAATTTCCCTTTTGGACCTTTTAAAATCTTCTCCTACACATAGGGATGAATTAATGCTCACATTAAGCCAAATGATGGTACCACAAAATATTCAACCTGAAGCCATGGCCAATACTATCATAACTCGAGAAGTCGATTGTATTGACTTTCGGGATAGAGATATACCACAACATAGTTTACATAAGGATAACCCCTTATATATTACTGCCCTAATTGGAGATGTAGCAATTAAACGAGTCTTGATTGATAATGGTTCATCTTTAAACATTTGCACTTTTGACTTCTACCAAAGATTTGGGTTTAGAAGTGACGAAATGAAAAGAACTGATATGATCATAAAAGCCTTCAATGACGAAACACAAGAAACGTGTGGAGTTATTACTATCCCATTGCAAGTTGGTCCAAGAACCTTAGACACGACCGTGTTTATTGTACATTGCCCTGCATCATACAATATACTCTTGGGTCGCCCTTGGATCAACGCGATGCGAGATGTTCCCTCAACTTTACATCAGTGTGTTAAATTCAAATTTAAGAATCAGTTGGTTACCATTCATGGTGATCCCAGACCCTTTGATATGTGTGCTTTGGCAGAACCTATTGGAGTTCAATTTTGCCCTGCTTTATCATCCACACATCCTAATTCTAATCATCCATCTAAACATGTGAAACACACACTCATAACATCATCTACTCCATCAACTCCACCTCTACATATAGTTCAACCATCTTCCGAACAAACCACATTAGGACCTCAAAAGGATCCTAAACCCACAACCAATGCTTCTTGTTTTACTCCTATAACTTCCATACCTATAGATCCATCCATAGACATCTCTACAACATCTACACCTACCAGAGGCATATTTTCCACATCCAAAGATGTAGGAAATGTTCCTTCTACCTCTTACGCTCTCACTGATGAGCTCTTACCCGATTTATCTAAAATTCTTATATCAGAGAAAACAAACGCTGCTATGCAAAATTCCCTTATTTTAAATAATTTGCCATCCTCTCCTCATACCTTGGGCCTCCCACAGCCTATGGGAAGTATTTACCAAGTCGGGAGCTGTGCTTTTATTTACAAGGGATATGATCGGGGAAGAATACCTAGAAACATCAAGACTCATTATGATGGATATGCTCGATGTTATTTTGCTAATGAGTATATTAAAGCTAAGCCTATAATGCTTAAATTGGGATATAAAGGGAAAGGTTTGGGACCTTTCCAGAATGGTATGAAAGAACCTTTTGAGGTAGAACCATGGCTTGCTCGATGTGGTGTGGGCCTATTTCCTAGTAAAGGTCAGCCCTTCCCATTTGAGGATGATGACCATCTCATATGTTACCAAGATTATTTGGATAAACATGATGCTTTGCATTTAAGGAATAACCCATTTACATGTAATATGCTATCCATAGCTTACCCTGAGATGATTGCTGAATCCGATGATGAGTTGGAGGGAGATATCTTCCATGATGTCTCCATTGAGGAATTGTTACATAACGGATTTTATTTCGATGGCTCTATACCTAGTATAGCCCGACTTGAGGCCACGACTCCTCAAGATAAATTATCCAAGCTAACCTTGGAAGAATTACAAGAATTGGGCGTTTCACCCGCCCCACCTAATTTTGAGAGAGATCTACACATGGAAGTAGAAAACGTCATAAAAATTAACATTGGAACCGAAGATAACCCTCACGTAATCAACATTGGATCAGAATTGAGTCAAGAAAAACAAGATAAATACATTGCATTCCTTAAAGAATATGAAGATTTTTTTGCTTGGACATATGAAGATATGCCAGGATTAGACCCTTCTGTAGTTATGCATCACCTAGTAGTCCATCCGGATGCTAAACCTGTTAAACAGAAACTTAGAAAAATGCATCCTAAAGTGGCTTTACTAGTCAAAGGGGAATTAGAAAAACTCTTGAAGGTTATTTTTATACAAGCCATTGATTATGCTTGAATGGATCTCGAATGTAGTTCCAGTAACTAAGAAAGAAGCTACCAAAGTTAGGGTTTGCATAGACTTTAGAGATATTAATGTTGCATGCCCTAAAGATGATTTTCCTCTTCCCAACATGGATCAGATCATTGATTTTACTCGTTGGGAGTGGAATGATATCCCTAATGGATGGATTCTCTGGTTATAATCAGATCAGGATAGCTCTTGAAGATCAGGCTAAAACAACCTTTATTACCCCTTGGGGGACCTTTTGTTGGAAAGTGATGCCATTCGGTTTGAAGAATGCAGGTGCAACATATCAACGAGCCATGACTTATATCTTTCATGATATGATGCATGATATTCTACATGATTATGTAGATGATATTATAGCTCGTTCCATCAAAGAAGATGATCATTTAGATGACTTGAGAAAAGTATTTGATCGGTTAAGGGAATATCTTATCCGATTGAATCCGACCAAATGTATATTCGGAGTTAAGTCCGATAAATTATTGGGGGTTATAGTTTCTTTACGTGGCATTGAAATTGACCCTCTCAAGATCATGGCTATCACTGATATGCCCGCACCCACAAATATATCTGAATTACGAAGTCTACAAGGTAAGCTTCAAGCTATTCGCCGCTTCATCGATAAGTTGGCGGACAAAACAGGACCCTTTCTTAAGCTTCTTAAGAAAGATGTCTCTTTTCATTGGGATGACGAATGTCAGGAAGCATTTGAACTCCTCAAACAATATCTCCTTAAACCATCGGTGCTTTCACCACCTAGATCTGATCGTCCATTTATCTTGTACATTTTTGCTTCAGATTTTGCCTTAGGAGCTATGTTAGCTCAACTTGACGATGAGAAGAAAGAACGTGCTAATTATTACATTAGCAGAACCTTAATCAGTTATGAAACTCGCTATACAGCATTAGAGAAGTTATGTCTCGCAGTCATATTTTCTACACAAAAATTATGCCATTATATGCTCAGTCAAAAAATGTATGTTATTGCTAAATTCGACCCTTTGCGATATCTCATGAGTCGACCTTATTTATCTGGTCGCACAACAAAGTGGGTTCTTGCGCTAAGCGAGTTTGAACTCACGTTTATAGGATAAAAGTCTGTTAAAGGTCAAATCATAGCAGATCAATTATCTATTGCACCTTTAGAGTCTACCCATCCCCTCATCATTGAGTTTCTTGATGAATGCCTTAAACTAGAGGCAGACCATCCAGAGCAATGGTCCCTATACTTTGATGGAGCCCGATGCATGAGTGGGGCTAGTGCAGGTATTATTTTAATATCTCTGCAGAAACATCTTATACCTCTGTCCTTTAAATTAATGTTTGCTTGCACTAATAACACTGCTGAATATGAGGCTCTAATCCTTGGATTACGAGCTGCCTTGGCACTAAAAATTAAAAATCTATTGGTTTTCGGTGATTCTCAACTTGTCATCAATCAAATCAATGATGTTTACTAGACCAGAGATGATAAATTACATCCATATAAAGCATATGTCTTACAATTATTATCTTTATTTGATCAAGTTACCTTGGAAGCTATTCCTCGAACTAGCAACCGTGCGGTTGACGCTATGGCTGCAATTGCATCTCTTTTGCCCTTGGAGTTAGATGACGAATATGCTACCATCATTATTCATCGACTCCAGGAACCCGCTTCAAATAAATCATGCTTAGAACCTTTGGATGTGTTTCTAATCAACGAAACTACTCCTGAACCATGGTACACTAATATATTTAATTTTCTTCAAAATGGGACCTTTCCTGAAGGTTGTAATAGCAACCAACACCGGTTATTACGTAGACGAGCAAGTCGCTTCATAATTATTGGCAATACGTTGTATAGGAGATATTTTGAAGGCATCCTACTACGATGTTTGAATCTAGAAGAATCTAGATCAGCTTTGAGTGAAGCCCACGATGGATCTTGTGGGGGACATTTTAGTGGTAGCGCCATTGCTAAGAAGCTCCTTAGGATAGGATATTTTTGGCCTACCATGGAGAATGATGCACATGATTATGTGCGCCATTGCGACAAGTGCAGAAACACGCTGACCTCGTCCATGCACCTGCACAAGAACTGTAGGCTATTTCATCTCCTTGGCCCTTTTCAAAATGGGGCTTAGACATCATTGGAAAAATCAACCCTGTGTCATCTGATGGACACAAATTCATCATAACCGCCATCGAGTATTTCACGAAGTGGGTTGAAGCTATGCCCTTAGCTTCTTGCACTGGAACCCAAGTTTCTAAGTTTATTTTTAATCAAATTATTTGTAGGTTCGGAATTCCTACAAATCTCATCTCAGATAATGGAACTTGTTTCAAAAATAAGGATGTCAAAAAATTATGTCAAAAATATAAAATTCAACATCGTTGGTCCACTCCCTATTATCCTCAGGGTAATGGCCAAGCAGAAGCATCTAATAAAACATTAATTAAAATCCTCAAAATACTTGGTCAATAAATCTGGCCGAGATTGGCACATTCAACTATATCCTACTTTGTGGGCTTATCGAACTAGCGTTCGCACTCCCACGGGCACTTCACCTTTTGTTTTGGTTTACGGCTGTTGAAGCTGTTTTTCCCTTTGAATTAGAAGTTCCTTCTTTGGCTCTACTACTTCAAGATATCGAAGTAGGAGATGAATATCGAGTTGGCAGATTTAGTCAGCTGGAACTCCTAGATGAGAAGCGCATCAATGCTTTGGAGCATCTTCGTGCCTACCAAAACAAGCTCAAGCGAGCATACCTCAAGAAAGTTCATCATCGATCCTTTGAGATCGACGACCTTGTCTTAAAAGAAAATCAAAAAAATACTAATGCAACTAAAGACCTTAAAGGTAAATTTGAGCCCAACTGGCTTGGACCGTATATCATCACTGCTAAATTTGGCTCAGGAGCATACCGATTAGCTACCTTAGATGGTAAAGATCTTAAAGAACCTATGAACATTATGCATCTTAAGCGCTATTATGCATAACATTTGGTCATTTCATCATTTGTATATATTGTTATTCTGCATATTGTTTCATTTTAGTCATCCATATAAAAATTTTCAAAACAGTAACAGTATTTATTCTTTCAATTCATCAATCAAAATCAAAATATAAAAACTTCAAAATCATCAAAATCTTCAAAACATTGTTTATTTTTGTACTTGTCAATTCTTGAAGTATTGCAGTTATATTTTCAATTATTTTGGATAAATTAGCATTTATTTGGAATCCCGCACTTTCACACTCACATGAATAAATATCTTGATTTTATTTGGTATGATTATTAATCTCTCTTATATCAAAGTCCACAGTTGAATTAAATAAAGTTTTGAGCATAGCGAACTGATCTTGTTATTTACTTGAACCAAGTATATCTCTTCACATTAAAATGATTTCATTGCAAATTCGATATGATGCTACATAGTAGAAGTGGTTTCTTGAGCGAAAAGTTTCCCCTGCTATCCTATCATGCACATGGTCTAGAATCTTTGAGAATTGACAAAAGGACAAGCTCACCCCTACCCGGAATAAAAATCCCTTGCTCTACGACCAATCCGAGCAAGTATCCCTAGTATAGGAAGAAAAAGAAAAAGTCAAAGAAAATGAGAAAAAGAAAAATATTATTTTGTACCATCGCAACAATATTTCAGCATTGTCTCAGTTCCAAGCAAAAATACAAAAAAAAAAAAAAAAAAGAGAAAAGAAGCAAACGAGAAAAGAAAAGCAAAAAGCAATAAAATCCTTTTCCCTACCCCTTGAAAAGAAAAGAAGGGTGAATGAGCTTGAATCCCTGGAATTCTCAATTATTCGAAAACTGTGAGGTAAGCCCCATAACAGGTGGTTTGTGCCCAACCCGCTTGGCCTTGGGTAATCCCTAGCGTGGTGATATGTCTTTCATATTAGCGACCTTCTTTTGTACAGACCTATGTCGGCTTATGGATTAGCTAGCTCTTGATGACCCGACTTACATAGTAGTCCGGTATGGTTACATGCATATAAATCATGGTCAATGAACCCTTATTTGGTTAATTCAAATTACTTGTATCAAATTCTCTTGCTCAAAATTGGTGAATGAACAATACAATTGCACACACATTTGTATTTGAGAGATTTTGTATCATTATGATAAATCAAGATCGGTAATGAACTCACATTTGCACATGAGGGTTCCTTATAAATCTACATTTTGTCTTTGAGATAATTTAAAATATCTCTGCAATTCTTTTCGAATCATTTCATCTTCTTATTTAAGAACATTTTCTTAGCATAAAAACAATTAAATATATGTCTTTCCAACAAACAAAAATTTTCTTTCACATCTTCAAAAACCTAGTAAATAAAGTCATGTTTATATATTATTATTTTCTGTTTATCTCAAAACCAAAAAATCAATCATGCAATAAAACTAAAATATCAAATTCTTTTTTTGGATTTCGCGATGATGGTATAAGTCTATACCTATAATTCTATGCCTAGCGCAAACCATTGTTCTCATTTTATTTCCCATTCATTTTAATTCATAAAAACATATGGCTTACATCATTATGTTACCCAATTGTGCTTTAAAAAGAACGCAAATTTTTCTACTTTTATGTCATTATGTCAACATTCAATTTTGCAATGATGGTATAGTTCCTAGGGACTTATTCAAAAAATTTATCACACTTAGGAATTTATGCCTAGCAACAATCATATTTCTTTTAATATCTCATGCATAATATTTTTATGAAAATCTGAAAACAAATTATCACCATCACCATTTTTCATCATCACAACACAAAGTCTTAAGACAGTCTCTTAAGCACCCTTTTACTTTTAGCAATATTTCTATACTAGGATTAGCTTGACGACCTAGCGAGCGGTGACTCCATGAAATGGTCTATAACAACGACAATGTCCTTTGAAATTATTGTTAGAAGTCCCTTTTATTTTTTCATCAAATCACACCACAAAACAACCAATTTATTCACATCAGATTATTTCATTTACAATTTTATGGCATGACATAAAATTATAATTTATTTCCAATGACATAATTAAAGGAATAATCAATCACAAAATTCAAAATTAAAGCATCATACAACATATACACAAGTCATATCATCAAAAAGACAATCTATATATATCAATCAATTATGTACATCATCTGGATTGGTATGCCACAATCAATACCCTGGCATACTCAATCCCCTCAAAAAGTAATAATAATATATACAATCTATAGTCTGTAGCAGCTAGCCTCGAGAAGCCCTTGAGCTCTCAGCCTCATCTCCTCTCCCGCCCTGAGGTGGAGGAGGTGGTCCCATAGAGGTCCGGGCTGTGTCTCGGGTCCTCGTCATCGATCGTGAGGATGTCCTCGATGATCCCATCATGATCGGCTCCGCAATGGGGGCTGGCAATGGTATCCTCTACCCCTCTGGAACCACATGATAGTACAACCCCTGGTAGAACATGGTCTGAGCAATAGCCCATGCCAGATCCTGAGTGCTCGCCCCTTCGCTTCGAGCCCTGAGACGTGTAGCCTCATCCTGTAGTGTCTGCACCTGAGCCCGAAGGTGGGCATTCTCAGCCTAGAGAGCCGCCATCTCACTGCTCTCCCCCACCTCGATACCCTTGCCCTTATCGGGTGATGGTGGCCTCTCCCCCTACTGAGAAGGGAATCTCTCCTCCCTCCTCCCTGTCTGCTGTGGCCTCTATGGAGCCTGTGCCATCCTCTGGCGTCTCTCCTATGGAGACCGTCATTGCTCTCTCCCATCGTGACCCCGTGCTGCCTCAATAGCAGCCTGACGTCGCCTCCCCATCTATCGCACCACGGCGTGCACCGGACCCTATGCCCTCATCATTCGAGGAGGGTGGATGCCTGCGTACCAGGCATCGTATCCATCGGCAACCCTAGCATCATCACCATCCATTGGCTGGATGGGGGCATCATCTACGTCCTGGCTCTAGAATCATTGCATATCTAGAGCCCCGCTTAGTGTAGTACTATCCCGGATAGTCCGAGAGTACTCATAATCCCTGAGAGAAGGGATCCCCTATTGAAGACCGAACTACCACAAAACTCGGTCGTAGCGGTGGAGCTCTACCTCTCCTCGCTCCATCCTTAGCCAGCAGACTCTCCTGATGCGAGCCAGCTCCTGCCCATCCTCTGCCCACCCTGGATGCTCTCTCCATGGCCTCCAGGTGATCTGGTCAGGGATGAGGTCATCTAGCAACCTTTGAGACATCGATAGATCTATCCATCGTTGTGACCCTCTCTGGAGCCACCAATAGAAAACCTGGGGCCTCTCTCGGTCAACCCCTATCAGTGGGAGCCCTATCGGCCTCCGCATCGTGATGTGCTCCCAGCACCAAACCTGTAGTAGTGATGTCACAACCAGACATCGGCCTCCCTTGTATACGACCCCGTGTAGGATCCTATACAAGCGGCACAGTACAAAGCTGCCCCATGCATATCTGTATCCGTGGTCTCTCATGTCATAGACCACATCTAAAAGGAGCCAGGGTAATCTGCACCCACTCTGGTGGCATAGCAGTAAGCCACCCACTACCCCTACCAACACCCGAGTCAACCTAGATGCCCTAGGCATCTACCTTAGAGACTCGATGTTCACTCCGCCCTTCTCCAGGGTGAAGCTCGGGTCTCCGCTCAGCCTCATCATGGCCTGGCCTTGATTGGCCATAGGAGTCATCAACCGTCCCTGTATGGGGATCCTCAAGATCCTCCATACGTCCTCTAGTGTGGGAGCCATCTCCCCTATCGGTAACCGAAAGTAGGATGACCCCGGATACCACCTCTCTGCTAGGGCTATCAATAGCCCCATGTTCGTCGGTACTTGTGGCATCTCTGCCACATGTTGCAATCCGACCTGTGCTAGTCGGTCACGCTCCGCCTGGTCGAGCGTGGCTATATCATCTCTCAGCCCCCCGTATTTCCACTCTCGACTCTTTAGTAATCCCCTCTGCAAAACAAACAATAAAACAACAAAATTCATTAATAAACCAATCATTAAAATCAATTAAATGCAATTCAAACAAGCTTAATTTCATAAAAATGATGATATCGTCCACCATTGGATGATATCGTCCTAAATTGGGTAAAATCATCCTTTGTAGGATGAAATCATCTCCTATTTCGCAACTTGGGGATCGCCCCTTGTTGGACGGGATCGCCCCTAGTTCGTCGATTTCGCCCTCAGACGAAATCGACGATCTAGAGACGATTTCGATGAAATAGGGACGATTTCGTCCCGACGTCGTCGATGGCCTAAAAACGGCCGCGATGCCCCAAAACAGTCAAAATTTAAAACAAAAAATTGCACAAAACAAATTAAAACATAATTCACTAGGATTAGATCCTTACCCGTAGCCCGCGACGGACCTCTGTCGATCGGTGTGCTGTCTCAACCATTTTGTCTGTAGAGCTCTAAAACAGTAAAAATGAACAGTAAAAATGAATTAGGGTGTTACCCTATTTTCTTAATTTTATTTAAAACCAACAACATTTTTTTTAATTTTTCTTTTTCGCGCTTTTACCTCAAACGTTCGATTTGGGTAAAAACACGGAGGGGGCACCATAGTCAGCAGTCGTACGATTCGACCTAGAATCGTCGTCTAGAAAATGGAGTAAATTTTTGCTTTCTCGTAAAACGGGAAAAACTCGTCTTTAACGCATTTTCTTCGAAAAATTCGCTAAAGAGGGGGCAAAATGTAGCACCCTAAAATTGGCATAGTTAAACCTTAGTAAAAAGATAAAAATTTGAATTTTAACCCAAATCGCCCATTAACCGCCCGTTACCCGCTCCCCTTGTTTTCCGTGCCATTTTTAGGATTTGTTTTGACCATTGGACGATATCGTCGACGATCAGACGAAATCATCCCAGATCTGATGAATTCATCTGGAATAGAACGTCCAGACGATTTCGTCCCAAAACCAAATTTTCATAATTAGCTTCTGTTCAACAACTTCTCTAACTTGGGCAGAAAGCGTGTCTACGCGGTTAGAGTCTTCCCCGTTGGAGATCTCCCAAATTGGGATGATCTCCAACCTCCTAACCTCTCCCTAATCCTATATAAACTAGGATTTTCTTAGTTTATCCCCCTGAACCCCCTGGATGACTGATTTCTTTGCAACTTTAACTTTTCGTGCATTAGAACACCTTCACACCTTCGTTTGCATTGCGTATTTCAAGTTTTCTTGCAGGGATTTTACTGTTTTTCAGTCGGAGCAAGCTCGGATCATCGCAGGCGATTCCAGATGATTTCGGATGATCCTATCATAGATCGGTGATGATCTCGTACGATTAGAGGTGATCTCGACTGTAGTCCAGATTGGGGGCAATCAGAACCTGGAGTTTGCATTTCTTTATCTTCTATCTTCATTTTTTTATGCATTGACTTAGTTTATTCTTTTTCTGCATCCTGGAGTTCACCTCATTTAGCATAGATGCATGATAAAGTTAAAACAAATTATTAAATTAATGCATTTCTTTTAATTACTATCTGGATCTATCATTTAGGTAAATTTACTGTCATTTCTATCATTTCCCTTTGCTTTTGTAGTTGCATTTTTGGTTTTTGGTATCTATTTCTGTGACTGCAGGTTTCTGACAAATTCGTCTAATGAATTCGTCAGATCGATGATGATCTCGTCTGATCTCAGATGACCGACTGAGATCTGAGATGATTCTGTGCAATTTCAGATGATTACGTATGATTTGAGATGATTTGGACTTCTACAAACCTCAGAATCTTCATCAGACATCCGAAATCAGGTATATTCTATCTTATTTAGCATACTTTCTGTGTTTAGCACTTATTCATGTTTTCTATATTCATATAAATCAGCATTGGCATATAGAATAGCTTAGATTCATCCTGGCCAAACCTAGGAATTGAATGATTAAAGTATAAAATGAACACATCAAACCTACTCTCAACCTAGGTGTGGAAACTGCCACTCAAAAGTTTCCTGGTGAACCCACCATCCATCAAAAATTCACCCTTATACCCCTCCCCCGAGAGGCGCGACCTTCAAAGGGCCTCTCAGTCCGAGGTATTGTCCCATCCTTCTCGCATCCCCCTTTCGGGCGTGGATCCTATAGCCTGAAGGTAAGGATGCAAAAAATTTGGAGCGATACACCCACCGTGTGGGCTACTAATACCCATGTGAAGGAAGGAAGAGTCCCTTCCTCTTATGGCTTAGTCGTCGTTTGAATTTCCAAAAACTTTGCACGCTTTTTCTTCTTTGGGCGCAACACAAATTATAAGGCTCACATTTTATTTTGAAGGTATGGTAAGGTTTGGTAAAGTGGGAGTTCCCCCTTATATACATGTTTTTAAAATTCTCCTCACGTCGGTGCTTTGTCATTCGAAATCGAATTTCAAATTTTAATTTTAATAACCCACCTTAGGGTTATTTAACCTTAGCTTAAGTTAATTTATAATTAATAATTAAATTAATTAATAATTAATTTAAATAACTTTATAAGTTAAGTAAATTAACTAATAAATTAATTTATAATTAATTTTAAACTTTCTTTGTATAATATTATAAAATAATATAATAATATTGTTCACTTGGGCTTCTTTTTGCACTTTGGACCAAATCTGACTTCCTAGAACCGAGTCTTGAAACTAAAACCGAATTATCCTTTTACATTTATTGGAGAATAGAAAACTGATGTTGTCGACTGAACCTGCCACTGATTGGTGTTGAAAGCTTGACATCAATGACCACTCACTATTGACATCAATGACAACTTATCACTCAAAATGTCCAACAGAAAACACATATGTTAGGGTTTGTGAGCAAGTTGTGCTTCACTGGCTGAATGATTTTGTGAAATATCTTATACATTTGTTCGGTTTGATTTGAAAAAGATTTTGCAAGTGATAGATATTGGTTGAGTACATAATGTATGAGTGTGAAACATATTGAAGTTTTGATAGATCATATCATTCTCTATATGTTCTAGAGGTTAAATGAATTCTAAATATAATTTGTATGTATGAAGAAAGCTTTTTGAAAAGAATTTAAGTTGTGCTTGTATGCAAGTTATGGAAATATTCGAGCAAGTTTTGTGAGTATATTGTGGAAAAATTTGAGCAATTATTTGAGAAGGCTTGAGGACATATTTGAGAAAGTATTTGAGAAGGCTTGAAGGTATATTTGAGAAAATCTTTGAGAAGGCTTGAGGATAAATTTGAGCAAGTTTTAAATAAGTCTTGTGTTGGAATATTTTCAACATTGCCTCCTTAGTCCTAAGTATTAAGTCCTAGTATTTAGTTTTAGTTTAATGTTTTGATTTACATATTTCTAGTTAATTTGATTATCATACATTGAGGTTTTGGCTTGGTTGGTCAATGTTTTACCATAGTCTAAGATTAGCATGTTGTTAGGATAAAAGCTATCTTTAAGTTAGTTTGTTGTAATAATTTTTAGAGGATTTCTCTCAACCACTGCATCTATTTTTAGTTCTTTCAAGAACTATAAAACTAGGTAATGCATTGTTGATCAATAGAACAATTTCACCATTATTTCTCATTTGGTATCAAAGAAGGTTTTCTCAGATGGATCAAAACTTGTGGAGAGTGGCATGAAGAGATCTAAAGCATGCACTTTGTCAGAGAAACTCAAGTGGCCAACACTCAATAGATTTGCAAGGAAGAGCTCGAGTAATGATGAGCAAGGTGCAACCAAAGTATTGTCATTGTTGTCAACACAGTCAAGTTGATCAGTTGATGCAATGGATAGGAGTTCATTGTTGAGCAAGGTGTAGCCAAAGTATTGTCATTGTTGTCAAAACAGACAAAGGATCGGTTGATGCAATGGATAGGAGTATAGAGGTCATTAGAGAGATCAGTTGATGCAATGGACAGGTGTTCAGTGGTCATACAGAGCATGTATAATGATTCTCCAAGAAGAACGTAGTGGCCCATATGCAAAATCTCAAAGAAAAAGACAAGTAAGAAAAGTGTCGCGATATCATGACATGTTGAGCAAGCATGAGAAACTATCGTGATATCGTGACATGTTGGAAGAGAGAGAAAGCATAAGAGAAACTGTCGTGATTTCATGACATATCAGAGGAGAGAGAAAATGTTGGCAAAACTGTCACGATTTCGTGACATGTTGGTAGAGAAAAAGCCAAGTGGAAAAACTGTCACGATTTCACGACATGTTCGAAAGAGAAGGCGCAGGCAAAGAAAACTATCATGATTTCGTGACATGTTTGGAGAGAAGGCGCAAACAAAGAAAACTGTCATGATTTCACGACATGTTTGGAGAGAAGGCGCAGGAAAAGAAAACTATCGTGATTTCATGACATGTTTGGAGAGAAGGCGCAAACAAAGAAAACTATCGTGATTTCATGACATGTTTGGAGAGAAGGCATAGGCAAAGAAAACTGTCATGATTTCGTGACATGTTTGGAGAGAAGGTGCAAGCAAAGAAAACTATCACAATTTCACGACATGTTTGGAGAGAAGGCGCAGGCAAAGAAAACTGTCATGATTTCACGACATGTTTGGAGAGAAGGTGCAAGCAAAGAAAACTATCATGATTTCATGACATGTTCGGGGAGAATAAGCTTGCAAAGAAGAGTGTCACGATTTCGTGACAATTTGCAAGAAGGATGGTACGGATGAAAAAGTGTCACGATTTCACGACAGGTTCGAGAGAAAGAGCTCGCAAGGAAAAGTGTCACGATTTTGTGACAATTTGCAAGAGGAAGTGCTAAGGAGAAAAAGTGTCACGATATCGCGACATGTTAGGTTTTCACGATTCGATGACAAGAGAAAGCGCTAAGGAGAAAAAGTGTCACGATTTCGTGACATATTATAGGAGAGAGAAGGCAAGATAAAAAGTGTCATGATTTCGTGACATATTGCAAGAGGAAGAGCTCAATAGAAAAAGTGTCACGATATCACGACATGTCACGTTTTCACGACCTGAAGAGAAGAGAAGAGCTAAGGAGAAAAGATGTCGCGATATCATGACATGTCACATTTTTGCGACAACAACAGAGAGGAAGACTCCGAAGGATGAAGTGTCATGATTTCGTGACAGAAGCAAAACGAAAGAGCATGGAAGCAGAAGCATCATGATTTCATGACAAATTCAAGGAGGAAGAGCTCAAAGGTGAAAGCATCACGATTTCATGACATGTTCTATTTTCACGGGCGTAAGGCAGAGAAAATAACAAGGTAGCGAAAGTGTCACGATTTCGCGACATGTTTCATTTTCGCTGGTGCATGCAAAGAAGAATGTACGACAGCAAAAATTTTCATGATTTTGTGACATGTTTCATTTTCTCTGGTGCATGCAAAGAAGAATGTACAGCAGTGAAAAGTGTCACGATTTCGTGACATGTTTTGTTTTTGCTGGTGCATGCGAAGAAGTGCAAGGCAGCGAAAAGTGTCACGATTTCATGACATGTCATGTTTTCGCTGGTGCATGCGAAGAAGAAGTGCAAGGCAGCGAAAAGTGTCACGATTTTGTGACATGTCATGTTTTCGCTAGTGCATGCCGAGAAGGGTGTAAGGAAGTGAAAAGTGTCATGATTTTGTGACATGTCATGTTTTCACTGGTGCAAGCCAAGAAGAGTGTATGGAAGCAAAAGGTGTTGCGATTTCATGACATGTTATGGTTTTGCTAGTGCTTGTAGAGAAGAGTGTATGGAAGCGAAAGGTATCACAATTTTGTGACATGTCATGGTTTTGCTAGTGCAAGCAGAGAAGAGTGCAAGGAAGCAAAAGTGTCACAATTTCACATGTTCTATTTTTGTGGTCAACTGCCAAGAAAAAGTCAAAGGGGCAAAAATGTCGCGATATCGTGACATGTCATAGTTTCATGGGTAAAATATGAGAAGCATACACAGGGACAGTTGCAGAATAAGTTCATGCAGCAAAATAAGAACTGTTACAGGTGGAGTTACAGTGAGATCATGTAAGCTATAATAAGAAATGTGAAAAAGAGTGCGACAATTATAGAACTGTAGACAGTACGATAGTAACAGAGGCAGTTACAGAAAGAAATCATGTAGCCAGAATAAGAAGAGTTAAGTAGAGATAGAACTATAGTTACAGAAGAAAAATCAAGTAGATAAAATAAGAAGAGTTAACTGGAGTCAGAACTGCAGTTACAGGGGGCAGTTACAAAATAAAGTTATGCAGCTAAAATTAGAACAGTGCATTAAAGACAGAACGGCTGTTATAGGGCCGTGATCTTTGTGAAACTGTCAGAGCGACGGTTATACTGACAGAGCGATAAGAGAGTAGATAAGAATGTCAGAGCACCAAATTGAGCAGAGAAGGTTGTCAAAGCCATAAATGAGCAGATAAGGCTGTTAGAGCCATAAGCAAGCAGAGAAGGCTGTCAGAGCACAAAGAACGCTGTCAGAGCGCAGAGAAGACTGTCAGAGCGTAGTAAGCAGAGACAAAAGAATTTTTTCATGTGCAGGAAGTTAGAGTTAGGGTTGAGCTCTGCATGAGGCATGAGTGTTGTGGATTATCGAATAAAATGTAAAAGGAGCTGTAAAAATAAGTGTGAGAAATAGTGCTGAAAGATACAGAAGAGAGGGTTGTGTGGAGATAGAGCGCTATTGAGGGAGAGCAGCTAAGAAAGAGTGACTGAGAGAGTGCAACAGCAAGTGCACAGAAGGAATATGTGTTTCCTAAATTGAAAGAGAGGTTGGATGAGCAATAGACCAGTAAGGGTCTTGTAGAAGTGAAGGCATATTTATGTCAATCTAAGATTCAAAATAGAAATCCAAGTTGGTGCTTGGAATCAGGGGTTGGTGCTCCTTTCTGTTGGTGCAGATAAATTAGGGGTTGGTGCTCCTTCCAGTTGGTGCTGGTAAATCAAGGGTTGGTGCTCCTTCCAGTGGGTGCTGGTAAACTGTTTGTAAAGTGGGTGCTTTGCAAAGGCTAGATTTGGATGGGAGTCCAAATAGTCTATTTTTGAGGAGTAGCCAAAACTGGTGAACCTCGTTAAATCGTGTGTTGTGGAATGCTCTCTTGTTATATTTGCTTTATCTATTTTAAGTTCTCTTTGCTTCAGCTTTAAGAGTTGTAGATTTAAGTTTTTAAATAGCTACACTGATTCACCCCCCCCTCTTAGTGCCATTATAAGACTAACAATTGGTATCAAAGCCAAGTTATTGAATAGGCTAAATTAGCTAAGGTTGATCTTGGATTAATACACAATGGGTAAGAAGAATAGAGCCTCCTAAAAAAAGGCATCCTAGTCAGTTTTAGTTTTTGTAGAAGAGAAATTTGAACCAGAAAAGGTAGAAGAAGTGAATCCTGAAGTTTGTGATGAAATCTATGAGGCTGAAGTAGATCTTGAAGGAGAGTTGATATCTGCACTTGATGTGTTGAATATTGAAAAGAAAAAGAACAAACGACTTTCCAAGAAATTGGAAGAATATGGGGATGAGATTGAAGATATTTTCTTACAATTTCAAAAGTCCAAAAAAATAGAAGAAGCCTTGAAGACACAACTGGATATTAATATGAATTTTACCATAGGCTCTTTGACATCGACGAATGTCTTTAACACGTCTACGGAGGTCTTGGCTAGCGCCCACAAAGCTAAAACATAGCACCCACCTTGTTAAGACATTTCCGCCATGGATTAGGAGAACCCATGCAAATAATAAATTAATATTTATTTAAAAATAATTAAATGGAACCTTAACAAGGTTTTTTAATTATTTAAATAAATACTTCCTCCTGGACCCAAATGCATTAAACCAATGCATCCACCTGTAATCTTTAAACCTGCCACTTGGGGTTTGCAAAAGACCTTTGAAACTGTCATGCCGTAACCTTCATCAAAACAAATTATTTGACATCAAATCAAATTCCTTCAAACCTTCTTGACATAAATGACAACTTATACACTTGAGCAAATGTAATGTACCCAAAGTACCCAAAATTTCCAACAATCTCCCCCTTTGTCATTGATGGCAAACCTTTACTGAAAACACTTCTCAAGAGCCAAAACTGAAACCAACCGTGCTAACAACTGAGAAACTATGCCCACAACTGAGAATCTTCCTTTGAAGTTTTGCTCCCCCTGACTTGAAGCTTTCCTCTTCACTTTGAAGCTCTCCCCATTACTCATATCTCTCCCCATTTGTCATCAATGGCAAAGGGCCACCTTTGGGGCTTGGGACTAAGAATGACCCTCTTAGCTTAGTCCCTCCCCCACCTCCTGATGAGGTGATTAATTTTGGGGTGGGAGTAAAACTCCCATTAGGCACTGATCATAATCAGTGTCTATAACTTCCTTGTCGGGCCTTCTCTTGAACTCTTTGTCCATATTCTTGTTCTTGTCACTGTTCTTGTTCTTGTTCTCATCCCTATTTTTGTCCATGTCTTGATCCTTGGACCTGATCATGCCACTGTTCCTATTCCTGTATTCTGGAATTTCAGCTCTACACTGTCTGATTATGTGACCTTCATTTTTGCACTTGAAACACTTGACGATGTTGTTTCTCTGAGGTAAACCTGATCTTTGAATCCACCTGTTCTGACCAAACCTATTCTGACAAAACCTGTTCTAACCAAACCTGTTTTGACCAAACCTATTCTGACCAAACCTATTCCTGTTATTTACCTTGCAATAGACTGCCTTGTGCCCAAACTGTTGACAAGAGTAGCAATACCCTTGAAAGAAACTAGCACTTCTAAAATTTTCATTTACCTTCTTCACTTGAGCCATGCAATGTGAAGCCATGTGACCAAACCTGTGACAAGCAAAACATCTGCCTTGAAACTTTTCTTTATTTGACCTTTTGGGTCCCAAAAAATTCTTCTCATTTTGAATTCTATTTTATATTTATGTGCATATATCATTCAAGGATTCATGATCTGAAATACTTTCCTCATCAAAAATCTCTTCCTTTTGGAGTCTCTTACTAGACTCTCCAACTTGTTCTTTGTGTGGCTTAAAAAAACCAAGGCCTGTTTTATCTATTTTCTTCTTTGACCTTTGATGAGTGACTTAACCTTTTTGGAGCTATCTTGAAACCTATAAAGCTTATCCTTGTACTCTTTAGTTTCCTCTTTCAAAGAAGCCATTTTCTGTTCTAACTCACTATACTCAAGAACCTTAGACTCTAACTCATCCTTGAGTTCTTGTGTCTTAGCTATAGAGAAGTCAAGACTTTCTATAAGATCATCTCTCTCTATGCAACATTCATCTAACTTATCCTTGAGTCTAGCATTCTTCTTTCTTTCTTTTTTCAAAGCACTAAGAGCACTAATAAGTTCACTTTCAAGATCCTTTATTTTATTGCTTTTTGAATCATCAAAGCCTTTTTCAGATTTCTTATCACTAGAGGTGCTACCCTTTTCAAAAACCATACATGAATCTTCCTTATAGTTATCTGAAGCATCCTCATACATACTAGAAACCAAATCATTATTTGTGCAATCATCCTCAAGGTGACCAAAATTTCCACATCTAAGACATTTCATGATAATGAATCTATGTTTCGGTTCTTCCTCTTTTTACGATATGAACAACATCTCATTTTCATCATCACTTGAAGAACTTTCACTATCACTACTAGAACACTTACTTGCTTTGTCTAGGTAGAAACTCTTCTTGTGCTTGTGAGAATACCTCTTTCCTTGATTGCTATGCTCATCTTTGATCTTCCTGTGATGCTTGTGCTTTTCAGAATCCTTGCTCTTAGAATCTTGTTTATCTTCATCACTTTCATTCTTGGGAATAGTACAGTTAGTAGCATAATGACCAAACTTTCCACAATTGAAACATCTTATATTTTCATACTTTTGTGCTTTCTAGAGAACTTGCCTTTCTTGCTGTAATATGCCTCTTCATCACTAGAAGAGTCATCACTATCTTGAAGTTGTTTACCCTTGGATTCCTTGGTAGCTTTGAAAGCTGCCTCTTTCTTGACATCAACCTTCACTTGAGTTCTCAACTCAAATGCTGCAAGTATACTATGGAGCTCATCCTTTTTCAACTTATCCAAATATTTAGCTTCCTCAATAGAAAAAATATTTTCACTAAATATATTAGGAAGAGATCTTAAAATATTATCACAAACATCATTTTTAGCAAGCTCAAGACCTAAGTCTTTCATGGAGTTAACAACATCATCCATACGAAGCATGTAGTCACTAATATTTTCATCATAATTCATCTTGAGTTGTTCAAACATACCTTTGAAGTGTCTCAACTTGGCCTTTTTGACATTTGTATCACCTGTATGAACCACCTTCAACTGATTCCACATTTCACTAGTTGTCTTGCAGTGAATCACTTTGGTGAGATCTATTTTTACGTAAGCATTTCAGGATTGCATTCATTGCTTTTGAATTGTTGTGATGTAGGAGCCTTTCTTATTTAGTATTAGGACCATGTTTAGGAATAGTGTACTCATCTTCAATCACTTCCCAAACCTCATTACCAAGTGCCATTAGATGAACCTTCATCCTTGCACTCCAAAG
Organism: Wollemia nobilis; assembly: GCA_028583015.1. NCBI lineage: Eukaryota > Viridiplantae > Streptophyta > Pinopsida > Araucariales > Araucariaceae > Wollemia > Wollemia nobilis. The sequence continues at coordinate 1,190,991 of JAQPPZ010016791.1, forward strand.
ACCAAAATCTGACCCATCAAGAATAGGTGCTGCATTGCCACTTGAATAATCCATTGTGTTATTTACTAGCTTTTCCTTCAAGCTATTAAACTTTTCGAAGGAACCCGCTCTGATACCAATTGAAGAACACAAGCTTATACTGAGAGGAGGGGGTGAATAGTATAAGACCTCTTTTTATTTTTTCCTTTATACTTCAAAATAGTAAAGCAATATACCCAAAGCAATATCAAAGAAATGCACAATATCATCCACAAAGTGACACCAATTTTAACGTGGTTCACCCAAAATGGTTGGGCTACGTCCACAAAACTTTTCTCTAAAAGTTATCTCAAAGTTCTTTGGGAATCCTTCCCAATTACAATGTTTATGAGCCTCGGCCCAAAGGAGATACCTTCCCCTAATTAGAATTTATGAGCCTTTGCTCAAAGGAGATACCTTCCCCTCTATCTAAATTTATGATCCTCTGCTCAAAGGAGATACCTTCCCCTCAATATGGATTTATGAGCCTCTGCTCAAAGGAGATACCTTCCCCTCTACTCTGGAAATGATCCCTCAGAAGATCAACTACCTCTACCTCTTGCCAGCATGTGGAACTCCTTTCCATCGAAGACCTCCTATCCTCAATGCTTATCCTAAGAGACCTATGCCTTCAATTATCACGTCCACAGCAGCTCAACAACCTGTACCAAACACAGTCAGTCGGTCTAGTACAAGTCTTCCTCTGTCTGTCAGATCTGTCCAACACTTGAACAAATCAATCCTTTGCACACAATCCTTCTCAAAGACTTGCCAAATATGTTCTCAGGTTCTTCTCAAAGAACCAGTGCACCTCTATCCTTAAGTTCTCTGATAGAACTCTCAAAACTCAGCTCACAAGTCCTCTACTAGGACCTGTCCAAATCTACTCACAAGTCCCCATCGGAACCTATCCAAAACTGCTCACAAGTCCCCATCGGAACCTATCCAAAACCTACTCACAAGTCCCCACCGGAACTTGTCCAAAACTGCTCACAAGTCCCCATCGAAACCTGTCTAAAACCTCAGCAAGCTCACCAAAAAAACTTTCTTAGTAGGAAATCACAAGGTGAATTGTTAGAGACCCAATGTGATTTGTCAAACTCATAGAAGCATAAAGAGAATTGTTAGAGACTCAATATGTTCTATACTCAACTCCCAATCTCAAAACTCAACTCAAATCAACTCGGCTCAAACTCAATCTCAAATCTGAAAACTCAACTCAACCTCAATCTCAAATCTGAAAACTCAACTCAACCTCAATATCAAATCTGAAAACTCAACTCAAAATCTGAAATGGATAGGATAGAATGCTTTCTTTCAAGAACATGAAACCCCAAAAATTGCCAACTATGTAAAGAATCACATAACAATGATACTCATGTTATTTTCACCATCAATAAGGGCTTCCACAACAATGCTCATCAAACAAGGTTCAATCAACTCCATTCAGCTCAAAACATAACCTTGAAGCATTTCACAATCAACATCAGAAAAGGAAACAAGTAGAACTCCTTTTCTCTCCAACATTATTTGAACAAAAAGCATCCACCAACTCAACTCATAATAGCATAAAAACAACTTTTCAATTCATAAACAAAGGAGTAATCTCAACACTTTAACCAAGTAAAGAATAGCTTGATTATTACCAACTTAATGAAAGCAAATGTCAATCTCAAAGCTGCCCACTTAAGGTTTCACAACTTCACACAAGAAGCAATTAACATTAAAACATCATGCTTTCATTTCCATAAACAACCAAAAGCACTCTCAACATTACAAGAAACATGTATCCCTTATACACCTTATTTCTACCTTATTGTCTCATCAAAAATAAAGTTTATCTCTCATAAGAATGCAATAAGATATTTCAACAACACCTTCAAAATAATCTTTTATCAAAATAACAACAAGCTTTAAAACCCTTATGACTCCTAAGTTGTTTTTCTTCTAACAAACATCCTCCATCCGCAACATACACTTAGCAAAAGATTAATTTTGAAAAATACCTTAGCCAACAACAAAAATCGCTATGGAGAAATTGCACCCAAAATCTAACACCACCTGCTGCGACCACTTCACGACGAAAAACCCTTTCGTGTGATTCGAACGTGGAACCTCCCATTCGGGTAGCGCGCCAACAACCTAGCCGCTACCGGTGTGCCAAAGGCACTCGATGAGGTTTAAACCTCACTCTGTTATGCTTGTCCCTTCTATGCTAGGGAAAATAAAACACAGTCCTCCCTTCCTTCTGATGCCAACTCGCAGACGACCAGCTATATGGCGGATTCGACAAACGGTGAGACAATCAAACGAACAGCGGATTACGAAGACGGTGAAGACACACAAATGATCAGTGGATTACAAAAATGGTGAAGACACACATCCGAACAGTGGATTACGAAAATGACGAAGACACACAGCCGAACAACAGATTATGAAAATGACGAAGACACACAACCGAACAACGGATTACGAAAACGGCGAAGACAGTCAAAAACACAGTGAGCAACTTTCTTTCGAATTTTGGATGGGATGCATTTGATTTTCATCGAGGGATATTAATATGAATTTTACCATAGGCTATTTGATGTCGGCGGAGGTCTTGGCTAGTGCCCACCTTGTTAAGACATTTGCGCCATGGATTAGGAGAACCCATGCAAATATTAAATTAATATTTATTTAAAAATAATTAAATGGAACCTTAACAAGGTTTTTTAATTATTTAAATAAATACTTCCTCCTGGACCCAAATGCATTAAACCAATGCATCCACCTGTAATCTTTAAACCTGCCACTTGGGGTTTGTAAAAGACCTTTGAAACTGTCATGCCATAACCTTCATCAAAAAAAATTATTTGACATCAAATCAAATTCCTTCAAACCTTCTTGACATCAATGACAACTTATACACTTGAGCAAAGGCAATGTACCCAAAGTACCCAAAATTGCCAACAAGAAGATCTACAGCAAAGCAACCACAGCAAAAGAGGTTCTCTCACTCTCACTCTTTTAATAATAATGCTTTTAATGGTTATTGTTCTAAATGCAACTGCTATGGTCACAAGGCATTTTTTTGTGGACAAAATAATAGATCAAAGAGTTATGCTGATAGAAATACATCTGCTTCTCTGAATAAACACCATGTGCAATGTTTTAAATGTAATGGTCATGGGCACATAGCAAGGTTTTGTCCAAGCTCGTCTGTATCTAATCTAAGGCAAGACCGTAGATTTCATCAGATGCAAAGAATGCAACACAGGCAGAGAACATATCATGTGCATAACAGAAAGGAAAATAATCATCCATCAAGGATGCACAAGAAACAACTACGCAAGAAGAATGTTCAAGTTATCAAAAAGGTGCAAAATGGGGATGTAGTTGAAAAACTCAAGCCCAAGTTCAAGAAAGTCTGGAGAAACACAAAAGAAAGGGAATCGTGTCTCCTTGGACAGAAGGAGATTACTCCTCTTTTGCACTAAGCAGCTTTAGGTAGCACATCCTTAGGGGAAGCAATGTTAAAGTTTTATTTTAATGCTCCTATGTATTTGTTTGGTTATCTGAGGATGAAAGGCAAGTAGTCGGGATATTGTTGAATAGTTGTCAAAGTATGTTTTCTGTTCATACAGTTGTTTGAGGTTGTGTCGTGAAAGTGTGGTGATTAATTTGAGAGTTGTCATTATTGGTAGTATTGTTGTATGTCATTTTTGTACTAGTGATGGTTCTTACTGCCACTGTCAAAAGTTAAGGATTATAACAGTTCAGATGACTTGTTTGGTTTTGAGGTACTGTGTTTGATGCTTGCACAGAGTTGGCAGTAATATTGTAGTGTTGGTACTGTGTTGGACAAAATTTGGTACAAGTGTGAGTCACTTGTCAATTTTTTTTACAGATGTAAAATCAGCGTGTTGAATGGGAAGGTTGAAGAAGAAATTTTTAATGAGCAACCAAATGATTTCTAGCATGGTGATGAATGGTTGAGTTGCTTTCATAGAGGTTGTGTTGATCAAGTTAATGCTTTACTTGATACATGATTGGGCTTACTCCATTGAGGTTGATTTGAGAAAGTTATTTCTTTGCATTGGTGATTTATGTTGGTGGCTATTTTGTTCAAATACCTTTGGAAGGAAAAGGATGTCTACTAATCTCATTTTCATGTAGTGATTGGTTGTATGCTTCAAGGTTAATCTTGAGTTGAATGATGTTGGTTAAACCTTGTCTTTAAGCATCGTTGTTAAAGCCCTAATTAGTTGAGAAAAGATATTGGTTGTGGAAAGAACATGAGTGTCATTGTTATATGAGTTATTTCATGGTTGGCAATTGTTGGGTTGTGTTTCATGTTCTTGAGAAAAGCATACTACATCTATCTTATTCTTTTGAGATTGAGATTGAGTTGAGATTGAGATTGGGAGTTAAGTATAGAACATATTGAGTCTCTAACAATTCTCTTTGTGGGTTCATGCTAAGCAAGTTTTTCTTGATGAACTTGTGAGCTGATTTGAGGAGCTTGCTTGATTGTACAAGAAGAAGTAAATTGGCTATGGCTGGGTGGATTGAGGTAGCCTACTGGATTCTCACTTAGAGAGAGACAAACAGCTGTCATTAGGTTCAAGCTTGTTGAGAATATCCAAGATGCATGGTGGAGATGTATGCAGATGTTGCTGGCATTGCAGAACAAAAAGTTGGCTATATAAGATTATTGTATGCCTTCACTAACAATGGACAAGTTTGAGTTTGCAATACAACAGAGGGTAGTTGCACAGAAGACAGTGGTCCAGTCATGTTCTTACACATGTTATATTGGTGAAGTTGACGGTGATGGTGTCATTCACTGGTTATTGTTGCTATTCACATTATTGATATTGTTGATGCCTATTATGCTTATCATGATGTTGTCATTCAGTTAAATGAAGTGGTATTGGACTCAGGGGGAGCATTTATGCATTTGTGTATCATATTGCTCATGTTTATGCTTTTTGCTAACTATAATAATTTTTGCCTAAGAATGTTGTGCATGGACTCAGGGGGAGTTTTGCAGCCACCCTTTGGTATTATTGTCAAAGGGGGAGAAGAGTTACAGGTAATTGCACGCAATTACGTGTGTTGCCAACAATTCCAAAGGGGGAGATTGATGAGCAAGGTGCAACCAAAGTATTGTCATTGTTGTCAACACAGTCAAGTTGATCAGTTGATGCAATGGACAGGAGTTCATTGTTGAGCAAGGTGCAGCCAAAGTATTGTCATTGTTGTCAACACAGATAGAGGATCAGTTGATGCAATGAACAGGAGTACAGAGGTCATTAGAGAGATCAATTGATGCAATGGACAGGTGTTCAATGGTCATACAGAGCATGTATAATGATTCTCCAAGAAGAACGTAGTGGCCCATATGCAAAAGCTCAAAGAAAAAGACAAGTAAGAAAAGTGTCACGATATCGCGACATGTTGAGCAAGCATGAGAAACTGTCACGATATCGCGACATGTTGGAAGAGAGAGAAAGCGCAAGAGAAACTATCATGATTTCATGACATATTAGAGGAGAGAGAAAATGTTGGTAAAACTATCGTGATTTCGTGACATGTTGGAAGAGAAAAAGCCAAGTGGAAAAACTATCACGATTTCACGACATGTTCGAAAGAGAAGGCGCAAATAAAACTGTCGCAATTTCGTGACATGTTTGGAGAGAAGGCGCAAACAAAGAAAACTGTCACAATTTTGTGACATGTTTGGAGAGAAGGCACAGGCAAAGAAAACTATCGCGATTTCGTGACATGTTTGGAGAGAAGGCGCAAACAAAGAAAATTGTTGTGATTTCGTGACATGTTTAGAGAGAAGGCGCAGGAAAAGAAAACTGTCGTGATTTCACGACATGTTTGGAAAGAAGGCGCAAACAAAGAAAACTGTCATGATTTCATGACATGTTTGGAGAGAAGGCATAGGCAAAGAAAACTGTCACAATTTTGCGACATGTTTGGAGAGAAGGCGCAAGCAAAGAAAACTATCATGATTTCGTGACATGTTCGGGGAGAAGAAGCTTGCAAAGAAGAGTGTCACAATTTCGTGACAATCTGCAAGAAGGATGGTACGGATGAAAAAGTGTCACGATTTCATGATAGGTTCGAGAGAAAGAGCTCGCAAGGAAAAGTGTCGTGATTTCATGACAATTTGCAAGAGGAAGCGCTAAGGAGAAAAAGTGTCACGATATCACGACATGTTGGGTTTTCGCGATCCGATGACAAGAGAAAGCGCTAAGGAGAAAAAGTGTCATGATTTCATGACATATTGCAAGAGAGAGAAGGCAAGATAAAAAGTGTCATGATTTCACGACATATTGCAAGAGGAAGAGCTCGATAGAAAAAGTGTCATGATATCGTGACATGTCACGTTTTCGCGACTTGAAGAGAAGAGAAGAGCTAAGGAGAAAAGATGTCACGATATTGCGACATGTCGCATTTTCACGACAATAGCAGAGAGGAAGACTCCAAAGGATGAAGTGTCATGATTTCACAACAGAAGCAAAATGAAAGAGCATGGAAGTAGAAGCATCGTGATTTCATGACAAATTCAAGGAGGAAGAGCTCAAAGGCGAAAGCGTCACGATTTCGCGACATGTTCCTTTTTCACGGGCGTAAGGCAGAGAAAAGAACAAGGCAGCAAAAGTGTCACGATTTCACTACATGTTCCATTTGATGCATGCAAAGAAGAATGTACGATAGTGAAAAGTGTCACAATTTTGCGACATGTTTCGTTTTCACTGGTGCATGCAAAGAAGAATGTACGACAGCGAAAAGTGTCATGATTTCGTGACATGTTCCATTTTCGCTAGTGCATGCGAAGAAGAAGTGCAAGGCAGCGAAAAGTGTCACGATTTTGTGACATGTCATGTTTTCACTGGTGCATGCAAATAAGAAGTGCAAGGCAGCGAAAAGTGTCACGATTTTGTGACATGTCATGTTTTCACTGGTGCATGCCGAAAAGTGTGCAAGGAAGCGAAACGTGTCGTGATTTCACGACATGTCATGTTTTTGCTGGTGCAAGCCAAGAAGAGTGTATGGAAGCAAAAGGTGTCACAATTTTGCGACATGTCATGGTTTCGCTAGTGCTTGCAGAGAAGAGTGTACGGAAGCGAAAGGTGTCATGATTTCGTGACATGTCATGGTTTCTCTAGTGCAAGCAAAGAAGAGTGCAAGGAAGCGAAAGTGTCATGATTTCATGACATGTTCTATTTTCGTGGTCAACTTCCAAGAAAAAGCCAAAGGGGCAGAAATATCATGATATCGCGACATGTCATAGTTTTGTGGGTAAAATTCGAGAAGCATACACAGGGACAGTTGCAGATTAAGTTCATGCAGCAAAATAAGAACTGTTACAGGTGGAGTTACAGTGAGATCATGTAAGCTATAATAAGAAATGTGAAAAGGCGATTACAGAACTGTAGACAGTACGATAGTAACAGAGGCAGTTATAGAAATAACTCATGCAGCCAGAATAAGAAGAGTTAACTAGAGACAAAACTACAATTGCAGAAGAAAAATTAGGTAGATAAAATAAGAAGAGTTAACTGAGTCAGAACTGCAGTTACAGGGGGCAGTTACAGAATAAAGTTATGCAACTAAAATTAGAATAGTGCATTAAAGACAGAACAACTATTACAGGGCCGTGACGCTATGAAACTATTAGAGTGAGGGTTATACTGATAGAGTTATAAGAGAGCAGATAAGAATTTTAGAGTGCCAAATTGAGCAGAGAAGGCTGTCAGAGCCGTAAATGAGCAGATAAGGTTGTCAAAACTGTAAGTGAGTAGAGAAGGCTGTCAGAGCATAGAGAAGGCTATCAGAGCATAGAGAAGACTATCAAAGCATAGTAAGTAGAGCCGAAAGAATATTTTTGTGTGCAGGAAGTTAGGGTTAGGGTTGAGCTCTGCACGAGGCATGAGTGTTGTGGATTGCCAAATAAAAGGTAAAAGGATCTATAAAAATAAGTGTGAGAAATAGTGCTGAAAGATACAGAAGAGAGGGCTGTGTGGAGATAGAGCACTGCTGAGGGAGAGCAGCTGAGAAAGAGCGACTGAGAGAGTGCAGCAGCAAGTGCACAGAAGGAATATGTGTTTCCTGAATTGAAAGAGAGGTTGGATGAGCAATAGACCAATAAGGGTCTTGTAGAAGTGAAGGCATATTTATGTCAATCTAAGATTCAAAATAGAAATCCAAGTTGGTGCTTCGAATCAGGGGTTGGTGCTCTTTTATTTTGGTGCAGATAAATCAGGGGTTGGTGCTCCTTCCAGTTGGTGCTGGTAAATCAGGGGTTGGTGCTCCTTCCAGTGGGTGCTGGTAAACTGTTTGTAAAGTGGGTGCTTTGCAAAGGCTAGATTTGGATGGGAGTCCAAGCAGTCTATTTTTGAGGAGTAGCCAAAATTGGTGAACCTCATTAAATCATGTGTTGTGGAATGCTCTCTTGTTATATTTGCTTTATCTATTTTAATTTCTCCTTGCTTCAGCTTTAAGAGTTGTAGATTTAAGTTTTTAAATAGCTACACTAATTCACCCCCCCCTCTCAGTGCCATTGTAAGACTAACAAGTAAATCATTAATATCTCATGAATCCTGAGGTATTTGCTTATGAAATTTTTAGGGTTGTTAGATAATTGTATAAAGAGGATGCAATCCAAATTTTAGGTGATTTGGAGCTAATTTGTGGATTTTATTAGCATTTTGTATTTTTAAATAAAATGGTTGTATAAGGTAGAAAACAGTGTATTTGCATATCAAATTTTGGAAGAAATATTATTTAGATAAAATCATAATTCAAACAAAATTTTAGGTCATTTGGATCTGTATTTATTGATTTGTGTGAATATTGATTTTTTCTTCAAAAAATCCTAGATCCAGAATTGTGATAAAAAGGGCAAAAGTAAATTGATCACATATTTCTCATTTATTTCTTGCTCTCTCTATTGGAGTGTTCCTTGATTGAAGACCATAAAATTTAAATGTAT